>OZ004657.1:0-1200000 GCA_963924495.1 Nemapogon koenigi
TTAGAAATATCTGCCGCAGATTTATTAGCAAAACCAATTCATTTTGAATCGTGGATCTAGAATTGTGCACATAGCCAGTTCTTTATGATACTCGATGTTATTAAATCTCGTCGAAAGTCCCTCCTTTAACTTCAGTAGTACATCGCTGGACGACAGGCTTGTATTGATTTTTGAGCAAATTGTCACACACATTATGTAACCCACGCGTCACAACTATTGCCATGCTGGCGGTAGTGTACTTTTCTCCACTAATTTTAGCCGTTGCTTGCTCAAATGGCTTCAATATAGAGGCAAGTTGAGTGCATATTATCACAATCCTCCTCAGATAGAGCTTCATCGATATCCCTCTGTACCAGAGCCAAAGTAGCCCGTACTGCTTCTTCTAACTCTACAAAGCGCTGTAACATAAAAAATGTAAGTATTATAGTGATACGTTTGATTTTAGAGAGTTCTATGTCAGCTGTTTCCAGTATTTTTGCGGTGAGGGAAGTGAGTTGTGCAAGTGAGATAGATAGGGGGGTATAATTGGTTCGGAAACCCTGAATCATTTTAATGGCGAAGAGTCTTTGAGCGGCCAAGAGTCGGTCATGCACATATTTGTAATTTAATGCATTGCTCCATGAGCTAGCGGCATAAAGTATAGGTCTTTTGATAATAGAAATGGGTGCATACCTTGAAGACGCATTATTAGCCCGAAACGCCGCAGTCACACCCCTTGAATGGTGGAAAAACAACCGCCATCTTTACCCAACAATATACAAGTTATTTGTCAAGAGGGGCAATTTTCTCGCCACAAGTGTGCCCTGTGAAAGAATATTTTCCAAAGCAGGCTATATTGTTAGTGACAGAAGGACCCGACTTACTACCGAAAAGGTTCGCCAATTGGTATTTTTAAATGTAATTAAAAAATAAAAATCTTACTATGAACAATTTTTATTTAATTTTCACTACCCACAAATACATTAAGATTTTGGAAGTGTCTCCGCTGCCGGCGCCGGTAGCTAAAAAGCGGAGGCTCTTCTTAAGATTTTTCGAATAAATACAATAATTCCTATCCTAAGTAATGATTTATTTAACATTACCTGACTATTAGAAACCTGTTGCAAATGCAACCTATTGTCGCAACAGGCTTCATAAAAAAAATGTAACTGGTTGCAACATTGCGTCAAAACAACGGAAACGCCCATCTCTACTTGTAGGGGAGACGGGAAAGGCTCTGCTGAAAGAAGTCACGGCCTTGGTCAATTTAATGTTAGCAGGCCGGGTTCACAGTGAGATAGTCCCGATCCTTTATGGTGCCAGTTTAGTAGCTCTAGAAAAAAAGACGGTGGTATACGTCTTTGGGACGCCTAACGTCAAAGTTATGCTGCCGTGAGTTTCAGGCTCAACTTCGAAATTCATTTTTACCACGGCAGTTTGGTTTTGGCGTTAGAGGAGGCTGTGAGGCTGCGGTTCATGCTACACGAACTTTTTTAAATTCAAAAAATTACGAAGTTTTTGTAAAAATTGACGTACAGAATGCCTTTAATTCGATCGATCGAGGTGCCCTACTAACTGAAATTCAAAAAGAGTTACCGACAATATTTGGCTACATGTGGCAATGTTATGGGGCACCATCAAAATTAGTGTATGGTGATGACGAAATAGATTCAAGCGTGGGTTGCCAACAGGGAGACCCGCTTGGGCCAGTACTATTTAGTCTAACAATAAATTCTATCATTTCAAAATCAAAATTTAATTTATGGTATCTGGACGACGGGTCATTAGGAGGAGATGTATTAACAGTTTTAAACGATTTAGAAATTATAAATAAATCATTTTCAGAAATTGGCCTTAGTCTAAATTCAAATAAATGTGAACTATACATAGCCGAGTCCATTTCTTCAGACATAAAAACAAAAATCACATCAAAATTTAATTCCGTAACTCCAAATATATCTATACAAAATAAATTCACACTTACTTTACTCGGTGCTCCTATTTTCGATGAAGGAATTGAAAATGTAATAAATTCAAAATTAGAAAATTTTAATAATTCGGCAAATAGACTTTTAGAAATTAATCAACACATAGCTTTCTTTATCATTCGACACTGTCATTTCACACCAAAATTTATGTATTTACTTAGATGCACACCCCTTTGGAAATTTACAAACATAACAAATTCTATAGATGAGTCTCTAAAAAATACTGTAACGAATAGGTACTTAAATCGCACAAATAAATACCTAAACACATCAAGGTCGATAGACGTCTCTAGAAACATCCAGAGAGAATCAAGTACAAACGAAAATGGACCGTATGTGCCTAGCCATAGGTACCAAAATCGGGCGCGGTCTGTGTGTAGGTATTTGGCACCGAGCCGCATCGAGACGCGTCTACAACTTTATACAACAATCTCGGCGTTTCTCGAATGTTCGGAGGGCAATATAAACAGAGGATCGTCGCCGGGAGAAGACAGTGCGAATCAGAGCGATCAAAGCGAAACAGTGAAGTGGAATTTAGTGCGACTAAGTGTTATTTTAGTGTTTTCATTTATGTAACTGTATTTTTGTGGTGTTGAAGTAAAGTTTGTTTATTTAATCGGTATTTTAAATCTCTTTCGAACCCGAGCTCGTAACAAATTGGTGTCAGGAGTGTGGGATTCAAAAATGCCGATTACACCACGTGACTCGTCGTCATCACGGCGACCCAAAACACGACAAACTACTGCTGGACTTCACGGCGAGGAGGTCGACGAGGCTGCTGCTGGGACTGCTGCTGGTGGTACCGGAGCTGCTGCTGGAGCCGCTGCTGGTGCTGCTGGCACTACTGCTTGTGGTTCCGGAGCTGCTGCTGGTGCTGCTGGGACTGCTGCTGGTGGTGCTGGAGGTGCTGCTGGAGTTGATTCGGGTGCTGCGGGTTCTGCGGGTGCTCCCCAGGCAACCGACATGGGAATGCTGGTTCGGCTGATGGAGGAGCAGGCCAGACGTCAGGAGGAACAGACTCGACAGCTGTTGGAGGAGCAGGCCCGACGTCAGGAGGAGCAGGCCCGACGACAGGAAGAGCAGACCCGACGACAGGAGGAGCAGGCCAGACGACAAGAGGAGGAGGCCAGACTTCGGGAGGAGCAGACTCGGCAGCTATTGGAGGAGCAGGCCAGGCGTCAACAGGAGCAGGCCCGGCGTCAGGAGGAGCAGGCCCGACGTCAGGAGGAGCAGGCCAGACGACAAGAGGAGGAAGCCAGACTTCGGGAGGAGCAGACTTGCCGGCTGTTGAAGGAGCAGTCTGCTAGCCTTAAGGAGCTGCTTTCAGAAACACTGGGAAAGGTGACTATGGAGGTGAAGCAGCTACAGAGGGTTACAGACATGCACGAGGAGAGAATCGAAGACCTCGACATCCGTTACGAAGACCTCCAACAGCACTATAAGGATCTCCATAAGGAAATACAGACAAGGTTGAGCGGAGAACAGGATGCAAGACTTAACGACCGCTACGGAGAGTTGGACAGCCGATGCGAGAGGCTCCAGAATGAAGTAAGGAAACTGAAGCTGTCCGCTCCTGTTTCTGGAGGCGTCGTCGTCTCCGGCCCTCGAGTCAAGGTGCCGCCGTACGACGGGACTACGTCCTGGACAGCGTACAAATTGCAGTTCCAAACGGTCGCCTCTGCCAACGGCTGGACAGACGAGCAATCTCTGACCGCCTTGACAGTGGCTTTAAGAGGCCGCGCACTGTCTGTTTTGGAAGCCTCTCCAGACAGCTGCACCACGTACGGGAACCTGATCGAGGCAATGGACTCCAGGTACGGCGACAAACACCTGGAGCACGTCTACCGAGCGCAGCTGAGGGACAGGACGCAACATGCTGGTGAGAATCTGCAACAATGGGCTCTGGAGATCGAGAAGATCGTGAGGAAGGCGTACCCATCTGCCGGACAAGAGTTCATTGCTGCGAACCTCGTTCAAGCATTCATCGACGGCATCCGCAGCATGGAGGTCAGAGCTGCAGTTCGACTGGGCCACCACAGCGCCCTGAAAGATGCACTGGCCCATGCTCTAGAGGTGGAAGCCGTGAGACAGGAGCCTCGTTCTCAGCGCTTGCGACAAGTGGCGGAGGAGGCGACTCCAACAACGACTCCTGTAGCAGAGAGGCGTAGCTACTTACCCCGCTGCTTCTACTGCCACAAGCTGGGGCACCTTAAAGCAAGCTGCCCGGCGCTTAAACGACAAGGCACGGATCAACGAGTGCCGAAACGGGACGTCGAAGCTGATGTCCGTGCCGTAACTACGGAGCTTCCGGGAAACGAGTAACAGCCAGAGCCGCGGGGCGGGTACTGGCTGATCGTGACACAGCCCCAAAAGTTACCATCCGACAAGTTTTCGACGGGAACAGTCTGGTGATCGCCGGCGAGGTCAACGGGACGCCATGTGAGATGACGATCGACACAGGAGCAACGCGTACGGTTGTGAGACCTCAGTTGTTGGGACGATCTACGAGCAGAACCAGAGGTCCATCTTCCCGTCTGAAACTTTTCACGGCAACCGGTCAGCCAATACCCGCATACGACGAGCTGCCGGTGACACTCAAGGTGGGTGACGGGGAGTATCCACACACCGTCATCGTGGCCGACATTATAGACGACTGCATTCTCGGACTCGACTTTATGAAGCGGTTCCAGTTTGGCATCGACTTGCGCAACGGTGTACTGCAGTGCGGCCAGGAACAGGTATTTTTGAAAGGCGGTTATGCTGGCTATGTGCGCTGTGCCAAGGGCGTCAAACTGAACCCATACTCAGAGACGCTTGTCGATGTGGAGTTACCAACTAATGGGGACCCCTCCAATACGAGGTGCTCTATCATCGACCACCTGGAACGTTCTAAACATAAAGGCTGGTTACTCACTCCAACTTTAGTAAACAGCCAGAGTGGACGAGCTGTAGTAAGGGTGACCAACTTCAATGGCGCTCCTGTCACTCTTAATAAGGATCAAGTCGTGGCGAAGTGCGACGAGATAAATTGGATGCGGAACTGCACCCAGGGGAAGCTGTCGGCGATGAAAAATAACAGTGCAAACCCCTTGGAACTCGTCGATATTTCGAAAAAGGACTTGTCAATCTCCGAGTACAAAAGAGCGAAGGAGATGCTCACTCGTTACATTGACATCTTTAGTGACAGAGATGGGCATCTCGGCAGGACGTCATTGGTGAAACACACCATCAACACAGGCAACGAGTTACCTATACGTCTACGTGCTCGACGAATCCCAGTAGGAAGAGAAGCCGAAGTACAGTGCATGCTGGAAGACATGAAGATGGCTAATGTCATCGAACCTTCTTTGAGCCCATGGTGTTCTCCGGTTGTGCTTGTTAAGAAGAAGGATGGCAGCACTCGCTTCTGTGTGGATTATCGTCGGCTGAACGAGGTAACCAGAAAGGACAGCTACCCTCTACCCCGGATTGACGACACCTTGGACAGGTTGAGTGGGAACAAGTGGTTCTCAACACTGGATTTGAAGAGTGGATACTGGCAAGTGGAGATCGATCCCAAGGACAAGGAAAAGACTGCTTTCTCGACCGGAAATGGACTGTGGCAGTTCAACGTCATGCCTTTCGGGTTATGCAATGCTCCCGCAACGTTCGAAAGGCTGATGGAAGTTGTGCTTGCGGATCTCGTGGGAAAAGCTTGCCTAGTCTACCTGGATGACGTCATCATCATGGGACGCGACTTCGACGAGCACGTGAGGAATTTAGAAAGAGTGTTTGCCAAGTTGAAGCTCGCGAACCTGAAATTGCATGCCAAGAAGTGTAGTTTCTTCAAGAAACGTGTGAATTACCTCGGGCATGTAATTACTAAGGATGGCGTAGAAACCGACCCTGACAAGACAATAGCTGTACGAGAATGGCCCACCCCGAAAAACAAAACAGATGTTCGGGCGTTTCTTGGTCTGTGCTCATACTACCGCCGCTTCGTATACGACTTCGCGGGAGTAGCCAAGCCCCTACATCGGCTGACGGAGGACAAGCGTTCGTTTCAGTGGACTGAGGACTGCGAGGAGTCGTTCCAGGAACTGAAACAACGGCTGTGTAAAACACCTGTATTAGGCTACCCGGACCAAGTCGGCGAGTTTGTGGTGGACACAGACGCAAGCAACATCGCCATTGGAGGTGTGCTGTCACAACGGAAGGGGGACAAGGAAGTTGTGATAGCGTATTTCAGCAAGGCTCTGTCGAAACCAGAAAGGAACTACTGTGTAACCAGACGCGAACTTCTGGCCGTAGTGAAGACGTTACGACACTTCAACAAATATCTCATCGGAAGGAAGTTCAAGCTACGGACAGACCATGCGGCGTTGAAATGGTTACTTCAATTCAAGGATCCTGAAGGACAAGTCGCTCGGTGGATCGAGCAGTTACAAGAATTCGATTTCACGTTCGAACATCGACGAGGACGGATGCATGGCAACGCTGACGCACTGTCACGCAGGCCGTGCCCTGAAGATTGTAAACACTGCTCGAGGCGTGAAATCGGTGATTCTGTCATCAAAGTGATTACGACTAACAACCTTAGTGACGAATGGGCGAACGAGAGGACGAGAGACGAGCAACTCAAGGATAACAACTTGGCGCCGATAATGGAATGGAAGACGCAGAATGTTCCAAGGCCCGGCTGGAATGTTGTATCAGCCATGAGTTCCACCACGAAAAGTTACTGGGCTCAGTGGGAAAGTCTAGTGCTGGACAACGGGTTGCTGTACCGCAAGTGGGAGTCGCCCAGTGGACAGGAGACATTGATGCAGCTGGTCGTGCCTAGGTCAAAGGTGCGCGCAGTGCTTGAGTCCGTGCACGATGGATCCTCGGGAGGACATCTGGGCATGAATCGAACCCTGGCGAAAATCAGGAAACGATTTTATTGGGTTCATTGCCGGCAAGATGTCGAGGATTGGTGTCGCAAGTGCACAGTATGTGCGGCCGTGAAGGGACCTACGACACGTACGAGGGGACGTATGCAGCTGTACAATGTTGGCGCTCCATGGGAACGAATTGCGGTGGACGTTGCTGGACCGTTCCCGGCCACTGAAGACGGGAACAAGTACTTCATGGTCGTGATGGACTACTTCACGAAGTGGCCGGAGGTCTTCGCAATTCCCAACCAGGAAGCGACAACAGTGGCGACTAAGTTGGTCAACGAAGTATTCTGCAGGTTCGGGCTACCATTGGAGATACATTCTGATCAAGGGCGTAACTTTGAGTCGCAGTTGTTCCAGGAAGTATGCCGTCTCCTGGGAATAAATAAAACGAGGACTACGGCGTATCACCCACAGTCCGACGGAATGGTTGAAAGGTTCAACCGCACTTTGGAGACTCATTTAGCGAAACTGGTTGAGGATCACCAGAGGGACTGGGACCGATATATTCCCTTGTTCTTGCTCTCATATCGATCCGCAGAGCATGAAAGCATAAAGGTGACTCCTGCTTATGCCAACTTTGGGAGAGAACTCCGACTACCAGTTGATCTCCTGACCGGCGGACCTCCGGATGCGCCGCAACCTGTAAGTGACTACGTATCGAACCTGAAAAACAAGATGTGCGACATACATGACCAGATTCGTCAGAGCAGTCTTGTGGCCAGTACAAAGATGAAGACCAGGTACGATAGGAACTTCAATAGTAACGGTTTTGACGAGGGATCGTTGGTGTGGCTGCACAACCCGAAACGCCGAAAAGGCAAATCTCCCAAGCTGCAGAACCGCTGGGAAGGCCCGTATAAGGTCATCACGAGGATTAATGACGTGACCTATCGGATCCAACGATGCCCGCGTGGACAGTTAAAGGTTGTCCATATTGATCGACTGGCTCCTTACAAAGGCTCGAATATTGCTCGGGACGAGCAAGTCTAAGCGGGGGGCAGTGTAACGAATAGGTACTTAAATCGCACAAATAAATACCTAAACACATCAAGGTCGATAGACGTCTCTAGAAACATCCAGAGAGAATCAAGTACAAACGAAAATGGACCGTATGTGCCTAGCCATAGGTACCAAAATCGGGCGCGGTCTGTGTGTAGGTATTTGGCACCGAGCCGCATCGAGACGCGTCTACAACTTTATACAACAATCTCGGCGTTTCTCGAATGTTCGGAGGGCAATATAAACAGAGGATCGTCGCCGGGAGAAGACAGTGCGAATCAGAGCGATCAAAGCGAAACAGTGAAGTGGAATTTAGTGCGACTAAGTGTTATTTTAGTGTTTTCATTTATGTAACTGTATTTTTGTGGTGTTGAAGTAAAGTTTGTTTATTTAATCGGTATTTTAAATCTCTTTCGAACCCGAGCTCGTAACAATACTGTTTCCAAAATTTTAAACCAAAATTTCAATAATCGTTCTTGGACCCAAGCGACTCTCCCTGTCCAGTTCGGTGGCCTGGGAATTCGTACTTCGTCGTGTGTTGCACTTCCTGCCTTTTTGTCATCAACCTATAGCGCGCTAACCCTCATCGGTACTATATTGAACTTACCTAACGTAACCGATGGGGAAGTGGCGGGTGTAGACGAGGCCAGAAGTACATGGAGTGCAACTCACCTAGGGGTCGACGTTCCCATAGGGTTAAGTAGCCAGCGAGCGTGGGATTTACCATCTATAAAGGCAACCCACGCTACATTGCTCGAACAGTGTCCTGATGATTTCGACAGAGCACGGCTTCTAGCTGTATCTGAAAAAGTGTCAGGACACTGGCTTCACGCATTGCCCTCCCATAACATAGGTACGGTGTTGGATTCATCGACCTTACGTATCGCCGTTACTTTACGATTAGGTACTAAGGTCTGTGAACCTCATCGTTGCCTATGTGGAAGTGACGTGGACTATTTTGGCCGCCATGGACTTTCATGCACAAAAAGTGCTAGTCGCGCCTACCGCCACGGTACCTTAAATGATATAGGTAGTACGCCGATCTCTTGCCACTGCCTCTGTTCCTGCAATTCTTGAACCATCTGGTATGAGCAGGGACGATGGCAAAAGACCTGATGGCGTAACTTTAGTACCGTGGGATTTAGGAAAAAATTTGGTGTGGGACGCTACCTGTGTTGATACACTGGCAGCGTCTCACATACAGTATACAAAATTAAGAGCGGGTGCGGCGGCAGAACAGGCTCAACTGCTCAAGCGCCGAAAAATATTCAAATATTATAACAAATTACTTATTTTGGGCGCTTGCGGTGGAAACAATGGGTCCATAGTCTGCCGAAATGAAAATATTCATAAAAAATTTAGGTACGAGACTAGTCCACGCCTCAGGTGACCTAAAGGCTGGCTCTTACCTCGCTCAAAGGATCAGTTTAACCATTCAGCGAGGTAACGCAGCCACTGTTTTGGGAACCATGCCACAGGGAGGGGTTCTGGAAGAGGTATTCTTTTTATAATTTGTATATATAGTTTTACATTTATTTTTTTACATTTAAGTTATGATGTAAAATTTTAGTATTAGCTTTTCCGTTGCCACTATTATATAATTTCTGTTGCCACTATTATATAATTTCTGTTACCACTTTTATATAAGCCAGTACTGTAGGTACTATTATTGTTCAATATGTTTAGTCTATTATTAAACATTAAGCATTATACCCAATGTAAATAACAAGTAACTATCCTATAAGTTAAATGTATATTTAACACTTCTACTACCTGTCTAGAAAATACTGTTTGTAAATATACTTTGTCCGTAAACGCTTACAATATAAGAACACCATCGTCTCAATGTAAATAACAATCTCACACTTATTATAGTACAAAATCCTTATGTGCACTACAAATAAATACCTAAAACACACTGACTTAGTCAAACTACAACAGAATAGCAGCAATCCTCCCAAATATCACTATATTAAATAGTATATATCATTATCAAGCATACTAATATAACTACAAATAACTTTTAGTAATATTCAACTCTTAAACTGCTCTCCACCCCCTCCCATTTTGTCAAACCCCCCCATTATGTCATCCCCCACTATCCTGACCACTTATGAATCACCACACACACAACATTATCTCTTAAATACACACCAATATTACCACACTACATTATGAATCATCAGTACACCACCATTCCTCTCACAACAACATTAAGTTATTATTATTTATTTTGGACCAGATTGCGTTGTTAAATTATAATAATTGTTTATTACTATTGCTAAATTGAAATTATTGCATTATTATTGTTATTGCTGGACTGAGGTTGTTGTAAATTTGACATTAAATTATTGTACATTGTTCTTGAATTGTTAACATTGTTATTGTGAATTTATTTGTTGTTGAAAAATTGTTATTAATTTAATGGTTTTAATGGGATACATGTAAAGAATGGGTATAGTGAAAGAATTGATGGAGTATGTAAAAGTTATGAAATATGTTATGAAAATGTCGAGGCATTACCTACTTTAGTATGACTAATGAAGTCGTCTCTGAAAATTTTATTTTTTATTTTGGGGAGCGCATTACAGAGGATATGATACGAATTTACTATAAAAGGCCTGCGCATTTGAAAGTGCAGTAGAGAACACCTAACCTAACCTAACCTAAATGCGTAAATATAATGTAGCTTATATTAGTATTATTATATGTATATTGTTACAGGCCTTTCTCTTCAATAAAAATCCGAACCACGATATCACCATTTATATTTGCATTATTATCACGCTATCACGCCCACACCCGTGTAACACCGTAGCCGCCATATTGTACCCCCCGTGCCTCCCTCTGCCGTCCGCCTCGTGTTGCGGAGCTGCAGTCGCTCCGTCACAGACAGTCAATACCCGCCATAGTACATCCGCCTGCACTCTATTGGCTGCCCGAAGTGTTGCCACTGCCACTTCCGTCCACCAGTGTGTCCACCGTGAAAATTGCTTGTTACAGTCGGCCATCCTGCAACAGTTAAATGTCCCCATTAACTTAACTCTCCAACAAATCGATGAGATCCTGACGCGTTGTGAGCTCGCCCTCACTGTCAGTACTCTCATAATTGCTGCCACCTGGAGCTGTGCTAGTGTATCGCCGCAAGGAGTCTATTGCCACCACAGCCTGAAAATGTTCATAAACACCTGTCATTGTCAAGTACTTCAATTACACCATAAGAACCACCATATTTGTTGTTTAGTTTCTTATTCACGCCCTTTTACCAGAACAAGTACCTGCCTGTCTCCATAGATCTAAATCGCCCACTTTGTAGTTAACGCCAGCGGTTGCAACCCTTCGCCTACGATCGTATTGGGCTTTCACTTTAAGCCTCGCCTTTGACAGGTTTTCTCCAGCCTGCCTACACCTTTGGAGTAGAACTGATTGTAAACCGCCGTAAGTATCGCCAGCGGTCTCGCCCGCAACTTCGCCTGGAATCTCGCCTACAGTTCTAGGTGCATTTACGTCGCCTACAGCACCAGACAGGTCAGCGTGAACGCTATCACTATGGACAAACATCAAATGTGCCGGAGAGAAACCGGTGCATTGGTTAACAGAATGATTCTATCCCCATATTATTTCAAACAAATTAGCATACCATTCTACCCATGCCTCGGCGTCCCCCCTCGACAGCATTCAATATCTTCCTGTTCTGTCTCTCCACGCCGTTCGCCCTGGGGTAGCTATAGCATTTAACACGTGTTTTACCCCTCGCTCCGCCAAAAACTCAGCAAACGCCTTGCTGGTAAACGCCATACCTCGGTCCGAGATAATACGCCGTGGGTACCCAAATTCACCAAACGCCTCCTTTAAACGCCACACTACCTCAGTAGATCTCAAAGATCTAGTGGGTTTCGCCAGTGTATATTCAGTAAAGGCATCAACCACCATGAGTAAGTATTGATTTCCTCGCCGACTTTTACTAAATGGTCTATGTGCACCGTATGAAAAGGTATCGCCACTTTTTCAATAGTATGTAATAATCCCGTCGCCCGACCGTGTTCACCTTTACTGTATGCTCAATCTATACACGCCGCTATGTATTTCTTAACAAATCGCCCCATTTTAGGAAACCAATAAGTTTGTTTAATCAACGTCATACACCTATCAAACCGTCACCCAATAGAGTTTTTCCATATAAACGCCCTTGTATTACTTTATATACAGCAACTACACCTTTATCTGCTACTCCGCTAGTTAAACTAGTCACCAACTGCTGCGCCTTCAGCCTTGTCACCTTGTAACTGCACTGTTCAAAACCAGTCATAGCACACCACCTTAACAGGATTTCGACTAAGTGCATCAACATGTTGCATTTTCTGTCCCGCCCGATACTCAATGCTTATATAATATTCCTGCAGCGCCATCCACCATCTAGCTATACGGGGTACAAGATCCTTTTTCACCATCGTAGCCCTGACAGCAGCACAATCAGTCACCACCTTGAACAGGACACCGACTAAGTACACACGAAAACGTTTGACTGATTCAACCATCGCCAAAGTCTCCAACTCATAACTATGCCATAATTGTTCTGCAGCCGTAGTCGCCCGGCTATAATAGAAAATCGGCTTTAGATCACCGCTCACCTGTATCTGTAACCAAATACCAGCTACACCTAACTTACTAGCGTCTGTATGTATTTCAGTATCCGCCTTACTATCATACAAAGCAAGAATAGGTCTATCCACCAACGCCTTCTTGAGATCCTCGAAAGCTGCTTGCTCCTTTTCACCCCACCGCCAAGAAACATCCTTCTTTGTGAGATCTGTCAATAGCCTCGCCGTAACAGCAAAGTTCTTTACAAACTTCCTGAAATAACTCGCCAATCTAACACCATCTGGTGTAGGGAAGTCACTAACTGCCTGGACCTTCCTTTCACCCGGTTGAACGCCGCTAGCACTCACTTGATGACCTAAATACTCCAACGGGTCATTTGATCAAATTTAGTTTTAATCCCGCCTCAGCCACCAGCGCCAGCACCTGTTCTAAAACGATCAAACCTTCAGCAATGGATACTGTAGGTATAAGCAAGTCGCCCATATGGCGTATATACGCCGACACGTGAAGATTCCGCGTTCTGCCCAGCAAATTGTTAATCACCTTCTGAAAGACAGCCGGAGCATTGGCTAATCCAAACGGAACCCTAAGAAACTCATAATGTCCATCCGGAGTAACAAATGCAGTTTTAGACACCGAATCCTCATGCATAGGTACTTGATGGTACCCTTGCGCCAAATCTAATGTCGTATAATAACAATTTCCCGGCAGTTTATCTAGCTGATCATTGATAAGAGGTAATGGATATCTATCCTTAATTGTTATTTTATTTAACGCCCGGTAATCGACACACATCCACACCTCGCCGTTCTTTTTTTAGGAATTAGTACAATAGGACTTGCATATTCGGAGTCGCTTTCACGAATAATGCCCGCCGTTAATAAGTCTTGTACTTTATCTCTCACCTTTCCCCTCACCGCGAACGACAAACGATATGGCCTATATGATACAGGTCTATCCGAACTTAACTTTATTTGCATCGCACCCAAATCTGTTACACCTACATCATTGTTATGTAAAGAGAAACATGCCGCCATTTTTCTTAACAATTGATGTAACGCCCCCAGTTCACCGTCGGTTAACGCGCCCACCTTAATAGTTGATAAATCAATCTCGTGCCGCAATACATTTGGTTTAGTACTTACAGTCACCGTGTTCACCTGTGCATCCGCCTGCATCACCTGAGCCCTAGACACTACCGTACCAGCTGGCCAGCTCGCCGGTTGGGTGCCCAGGTTCCATATCGCCATTGTAGCAGTTTCACAGCAGCCGGGGACACAGTTTCGAGTCGCCGTCACCAATTTCGTACTGTCTCGCCGGGATGAAGCAGGTCTCGCCGGGTTGCATTCCTTCTATTTCGATGTCCGCCTCGACATCACCACCTGGAATCACCGAAAAAGAATGCCGAAGTACTAGTCGCCTCATCTTTCCCGCCAGCTCATCGCTTTTACCCAAAGTAATGTCTTTAAATAGCTGCGCCGCGCCATCAATGTCAGTCGTGCACCGGGACAGTATCGCCTTACCGTCTATCACAACTAACATCACCCCAGGAGCAGCTAACGCCGGTTGCCCTAACAGTAGATCCGCGCCAGAGAGATCACACTCCGCCACAAGCGTCTTTATGTCAAAAGAGACATTATCCACCGTAAGTTCTAGCGTGACCTCCCCTTCTACTGGACAGACACCACCTCCATCTCATAGTCGCCGAGGGTAACAAAACATTCACGCCGAATTATGTTTTGCTCGCTACCTGTGTTCACCTTTTTATCACCGATTACCCCAAACTTTTTGTAGGTATTATCAATGATGTCTACAAGTCGAATATGACTCACCTGTCTAGACTTGTCGCCTCCTTGGTGCGTCGCCGCCGCCCTGTCGCTCCGCCGTTGCGATGGGGGCACATAACTCGTTCGTGTCCCGCCTGCCCACAATGCATACACCGTAGCATCTTGGGTTTTGGACAGTCCCGACTTATGTGTTTCCCCACCACCTGACAATTATAACAGCGCACTCCGCCAGTTGCCACTACGCCACCACCTTTGAAGAATTTGACGCCACCTGTCAAGCCCCGCGCCGAAGTACGCCTCTTCATCGCGTCACCGTTGGACTTGTGATCAGGCTCCATCCGCACACCTTGATGGTCCTGGAACCGCCCGCCCGAACACGCGACATAACACCGCTCGTTGACGCCATGCTGCCTACAGAGTTAGTCACCGTTGACATTGTATCAGTCACCGTTGACACTGTATCAGTCACCGTTGACACTGTATCAGTCACCGTTGACACTGTATCAGTCGCCGTTGACACTGTATCAGTCGCCGTTGACACTGTATCAGCCGCCGTTGACACTATCAGCCGCCGTTGACACTATCAGCCGCCGTTGACACTGTATCAGCCGCCGTTGACACTGTATCAGCCGCCGTTGACACTGTATCACTCACCGTTGACACTGTATCACTTACCGTTGACACTGTATCACTCACCGTTGACACTGTATCACTCACCGTTGACACTGTATCACTCACCGTTGACACTGTATCACTCACCGTTGACACTGTATCAGCCGCCGTCGCAGTTTGTTCCGCCGTTGTGACACTCGACGTAGCCTGCCGGACCGCCTTGGCAGTCTCCCGGGCTACCATCTTCCTAACAGTCTCCTTTAATCCGCCTTTCACGAACTCCTGCATAGCTGTAGTGAGCGCAAGCATCGCCATGGCTGTCGGATCATCTTGAACCTCCACCTCAGGTTCATAGTCCAACTCGGCGTCCTCCATTCCCTAATTAGCCGTCTCAAACTACACAAACACAAACAGCACACGCCACAATTTTTGTTCAAACACTGAAACTTCGTAATGGCCGCCCGACACCCGCGCACAAATTTTATAGTAACGCCAGTCACCACAAAATGTCACTATCACAGTTAAATCGAGTTACTAATCCCACTTCTGAAATGTTACAGGCCTTTCTCTTCAATAAAAATCCGAACCACGATATCACCATTTATATTTGCATTATTATCACGCTATCACGCCCACACCCGTGTAACACCGTAGCCGCCATATTGTACCCCCCGTGCCTCCCTCTGCCGTCCGCCTCGTGTTGCGGAGCTGCAGTCGCTCCGTCACAGACAGTCAATACCCGCCATAGTACATCCGCCTGCACTCTATTGGCTGCCCGAAGTGTTGCCACTGCCACTTCCGTCCACCAGTGTGTCCACCGTGAAAATTGCTTGTTACAGTCGGCCATCCTGCAACAGTTAAATGTCCCCATTAACTTAACTCTCCAACAAATCGATGAGATCCTGACGCGTTGTGAGCTCGCCCTCACTGTCAGTACTCTCATAATTGCTGCCACCTGGAGCTGTGCTAGTGTATCGCCGCAAGGAGTCTATTGCCACCACAGCCTGAAAATGTTCATAAACACCTGTCATTGTCAAGTACTTCAATTACACCATAAGAACCACCATATTTGTTGTTTAGTTTCTTATTCACGCCCTTTTACCAGAACAAGTACCTGCCTGTCTCCATAGATCTAAATCGCCCACTTTGTAGTTAACGCCAGCGGTTGCAACCCTTCGCCTACGATCGTATTGGGCTTTCACTTTAAGCCTCGCCTTTGACAGGTTTTCTCCAGCCTGCCTACACCTTTGGAGTAGAACTGATTGTAAACCGCCGTAAGTATCGCCAGCGGTCTCGCCCGCAACTTCGCCTGGAATCTCGCCTACAGTTCTAGGTGCATTTACGTCGCCTACAGCACCAGACAGGTCAGCGTGAACGCTATCACTATGGACAAACATCAAATGTGCCGGAGAGAAACCGGTGCATTGGTTAACAGAATGATTCTATCCCCATATTATTTCAAACAAATTAGCATACCATTCTACCCATGCCTCGGCGTCCCCCCTCGACAGCATTCAATATCTTCCTGTTCTGTCTCTCCACGCCGTTCGCCCTGGGGTAGCTATAGCATTTAACACGTGTTTTACCCCTCGCTCCGCCAAAAACTCAGCAAACGCCTTGCTGGTAAACGCCATACCTCGGTCCGAGATAATACGCCGTGGGTACCCAAATTCACCAAACGCCTCCTTTAAACGCCACACTACCTCAGTAGATCTCAAAGATCTAGTGGGTTTCGCCAGTGTATATTCAGTAAAGGCATCAACCACCATGAGTAAGTATTGATTTCCTCGCCGACTTTTACTAAATGGTCTATGTGCACCGTATGAAAAGGTATCGCCACTTTTTCAATAGTATGTAATAATCCCGTCGCCCGACCGTGTTCACCTTTACTGTATGCTCAATCTATACACGCCGCTATGTATTTCTTAACAAATCGCCCCATTTTAGGAAACCAATAAGTTTGTTTAATCAACGTCATACACCTATCAAACCGTCACCCAATAGAGTTTTTCCATATAAACGCCCTTGTATTACTTTATATACAGCAACTACACCTTTATCTGCTACTCCGCTAGTTAAACTAGTCACCAACTGCTGCGCCTTCAGCCTTGTCACCTTGTAACTGCACTGTTCAAAACCAGTCATAGCACACCACCTTAACAGGATTTCGACTAAGTGCATCAACATGTTGCATTTTCTGTCCCGCCCGATACTCAATGCTTATATAATATTCCTGCAGCGCCATCCACCATCTAGCTATACGGGGTACAAGATCCTTTTTCACCATCGTAGCCCTGACAGCAGCACAATCAGTCACCACCTTGAACAGGACACCGACTAAGTACACACGAAAACGTTTGACTGATTCAACCATCGCCAAAGTCTCCAACTCATAACTATGCCATAATTGTTCTGCAGCCGTAGTCGCCCGGCTATAATAGAAAATCGGCTTTAGATCACCGCTCACCTGTATCTGTAACCAAATACCAGCTACACCTAACTTACTAGCGTCTGTATGTATTTCAGTATCCGCCTTACTATCATACAAAGCAAGAATAGGTCTATCCACCAACGCCTTCTTGAGATCCTCGAAAGCTGCTTGCTCCTTTTCACCCCACCGCCAAGAAACATCCTTCTTTGTGAGATCTGTCAATAGCCTCGCCGTAACAGCAAAGTTCTTTACAAACTTCCTGAAATAACTCGCCAATCTAACACCATCTGGTGTAGGGAAGTCACTAACTGCCTGGACCTTCCTTTCACCCGGTTGAACGCCGCTAGCACTCACTTGATGACCTAAATACTCCAACGGGTCATTTGATCAAATTTAGTTTTAATCCCGCCTCAGCCACCAGCGCCAGCACCTGTTCTAAAACGATCAAACCTTCAGCAATGGATACTGTAGGTATAAGCAAGTCGCCCATATGGCGTATATACGCCGACACGTGAAGATTCCGCGTTCTGCCCAGCAAATTGTTAATCACCTTCTGAAAGACAGCCGGAGCATTGGCTAATCCAAACGGAACCCTAAGAAACTCATAATGTCCATCCGGAGTAACAAATGCAGTTTTAGACACCGAATCCTCATGCATAGGTACTTGATGGTACCCTTGCGCCAAATCTAATGTCGTATAATAACAATTTCCCGGCAGTTTATCTAGCTGATCATTGATAAGAGGTAATGGATATCTATCCTTAATTGTTATTTTATTTAACGCCCGGTAATCGACACACATCCACACCTCGCCGTTCTTTTTTTAGGAATTAGTACAATAGGACTTGCATATTCGGAGTCGCTTTCACGAATAATGCCCGCCGTTAATAAGTCTTGTACTTTATCTCTCACCTTTCCCCTCACCGCGAACGACAAACGATATGGCCTATATGATACAGGTCTATCCGAACTTAACTTTATTTGCATCGCACCCAAATCTGTTACACCTACATCATTGTTATGTAAAGAGAAACATGCCGCCATTTTTCTTAACAATTGATGTAACGCCCCCAGTTCACCGTCGGTTAACGCGCCCACCTTAATAGTTGATAAATCAATCTCGTGCCGCAATACATTTGGTTTAGTACTTACAGTCACCGTGTTCACCTGTGCATCCGCCTGCATCACCTGAGCCCTAGACACTACCGTACCAGCTGGCCAGCTCGCCGGTTGGGTGCCCAGGTTCCATATCGCCATTGTAGCAGTTTCACAGCAGCCGGGGACACAGTTTCGAGTCGCCGTCACCAATTTCGTACTGTCTCGCCGGGATGAAGCAGGTCTCGCCGGGTTGCATTCCTTCTATTTCGATGTCCGCCTCGACATCACCACCTGGAATCACCGAAAAAGAATGCCGAAGTACTAGTCGCCTCATCTTTCCCGCCAGCTCATCGCTTTTACCCAAAGTAATGTCTTTAAATAGCTGCGCCGCGCCATCAATGTCAGTCGTGCACCGGGACAGTATCGCCTTACCGTCTATCACAACTAACATCACCCCAGGAGCAGCTAACGCCGGTTGCCCTAACAGTAGATCCGCGCCAGAGAGATCACACTCCGCCACAAGCGTCTTTATGTCAAAAGAGACATTATCCACCGTAAGTTCTAGCGTGACCTCCCCTTCTACTGGACAGACACCACCTCCATCTCATAGTCGCCGAGGGTAACAAAACATTCACGCCGAATTATGTTTTGCTCGCTACCTGTGTTCACCTTTTTATCACCGATTACCCCAAACTTTTTGTAGGTATTATCAATGATGTCTACAAGTCGAATATGACTCACCTGTCTAGACTTGTCGCCTCCTTGGTGCGTCGCCGCCGCCCTGTCGCTCCGCCGTTGCGATGGGGGCACATAACTCGTTCGTGTCCCGCCTGCCCACAATGCATACACCGTAGCATCTTGGGTTTTGGACAGTCCCGACTTATGTGTTTCCCCACCACCTGACAATTATAACAGCGCACTCCGCCAGTTGCCACTACGCCACCACCTTTGAAGAATTTGACGCCACCTGTCAAGCCCCGCGCCGAAGTACGCCTCTTCATCGCGTCACCGTTGGACTTGTGATCAGGCTCCATCCGCACACCTTGATGGTCCTGGAACCGCCCGCCCGAACACGCGACATAACACCGCTCGTTGACGCCATGCTGCCTACAGAGTTAGTCACCGTTGACATTGTATCAGTCACCGTTGACACTGTATCAGTCACCGTTGACACTGTATCAGTCACCGTTGACACTGTATCAGTCGCCGTTGACACTGTATCAGTCGCCGTTGACACTGTATCAGCCGCCGTTGACACTATCAGCCGCCGTTGACACTATCAGCCGCCGTTGACACTGTATCAGCCGCCGTTGACACTGTATCAGCCGCCGTTGACACTGTATCACTCACCGTTGACACTGTATCACTTACCGTTGACACTGTATCACTCACCGTTGACACTGTATCACTCACCGTTGACACTGTATCACTCACCGTTGACACTGTATCACTCACCGTTGACACTGTATCAGCCGCCGTCGCAGTTTGTTCCGCCGTTGTGACACTCGACGTAGCCTGCCGGACCGCCTTGGCAGTCTCCCGGGCTACCATCTTCCTAACAGTCTCCTTTAATCCGCCTTTCACGAACTCCTGCATAGCTGTAGTGAGCGCAAGCATCGCCATGGCTGTCGGATCATCTTGAACCTCCACCTCAGGTTCATAGTCCAACTCGGCGTCCTCCATTCCCTAATTAGCCGTCTCAAACTACACAAACACAAACAGCACACGCCACAATTTTTGTTCAAACACTGAAACTTCGTAATGGCCGCCCGACACCCGCGCACAAATTTTATAGTAACGCCAGTCACCACAAAATGTCACTATCACAGTTAAATCGAGTTACTAATCCCACTTCTGAAATGTTACAGGCCTTTCTCTTCAATAAAAATCCGAACCACGATATCACCATTTATATTTGCATTATTATCACGCTATCACGCCCACACCCGTGTAACACCGTAGCCGCCATATTGTACCCCCCGTGCCTCCCTCTGCCGTCCGCCTCGTGTTGCGGAGCTGCAGTCGCTCCGTCACAGACAGTCAATACCCGCCATAGTACATCCGCCTGCACTCTATTGGCTGCCCGAAGTGTTGCCACTGCCACTTCCGTCCACCAGTGTGTCCACCGTGAAAATTGCTTGTTACAGTCGGCCATCCTGCAACAGTTAAATGTCCCCATTAACTTAACTCTCCAACAAATCGATGAGATCCTGACGCGTTGTGAGCTCGCCCTCACTGTCAGTACTCTCATAATTGCTGCCACCTGGAGCTGTGCTAGTGTATCGCCGCAAGGAGTCTATTGCCACCACAGCCTGAAAATGTTCATAAACACCTGTCATTGTCAAGTACTTCAATTACACCATAAGAACCACCATATTTGTTGTTTAGTTTCTTATTCACGCCCTTTTACCAGAACAAGTACCTGCCTGTCTCCATAGATCTAAATCGCCCACTTTGTAGTTAACGCCAGCGGTTGCAACCCTTCGCCTACGATCGTATTGGGCTTTCACTTTAAGCCTCGCCTTTGACAGGTTTTCTCCAGCCTGCCTACACCTTTGGAGTAGAACTGATTGTAAACCGCCGTAAGTATCGCCAGCGGTCTCGCCCGCAACTTCGCCTGGAATCTCGCCTACAGTTCTAGGTGCATTTACGTCGCCTACAGCACCAGACAGGTCAGCGTGAACGCTATCACTATGGACAAACATCAAATGTGCCGGAGAGAAACCGGTGCATTGGTTAACAGAATGATTCTATCCCCATATTATTTCAAACAAATTAGCATACCATTCTACCCATGCCTCGGCGTCCCCCCTCGACAGCATTCAATATCTTCCTGTTCTGTCTCTCCACGCCGTTCGCCCTGGGGTAGCTATAGCATTTAACACGTGTTTTACCCCTCGCTCCGCCAAAAACTCAGCAAACGCCTTGCTGGTAAACGCCATACCTCGGTCCGAGATAATACGCCGTGGGTACCCAAATTCACCAAACGCCTCCTTTAAACGCCACACTACCTCAGTAGATCTCAAAGATCTAGTGGGTTTCGCCAGTGTATATTCAGTAAAGGCATCAACCACCATGAGTAAGTATTGATTTCCTCGCCGACTTTTACTAAATGGTCTATGTGCACCGTATGAAAAGGTATCGCCACTTTTTCAATAGTATGTAATAATCCCGTCGCCCGACCGTGTTCACCTTTACTGTATGCTCAATCTATACACGCCGCTATGTATTTCTTAACAAATCGCCCCATTTTAGGAAACCAATAAGTTTGTTTAATCAACGTCATACACCTATCAAACCGTCACCCAATAGAGTTTTTCCATATAAACGCCCTTGTATTACTTTATATACAGCAACTACACCTTTATCTGCTACTCCGCTAGTTAAACTAGTCACCAACTGCTGCGCCTTCAGCCTTGTCACCTTGTAACTGCACTGTTCAAAACCAGTCATAGCACACCACCTTAACAGGATTTCGACTAAGTGCATCAACATGTTGCATTTTCTGTCCCGCCCGATACTCAATGCTTATATAATATTCCTGCAGCGCCATCCACCATCTAGCTATACGGGGTACAAGATCCTTTTTCACCATCGTAGCCCTGACAGCAGCACAATCAGTCACCACCTTGAACAGGACACCGACTAAGTACACACGAAAACGTTTGACTGATTCAACCATCGCCAAAGTCTCCAACTCATAACTATGCCATAATTGTTCTGCAGCCGTAGTCGCCCGGCTATAATAGAAAATCGGCTTTAGATCACCGCTCACCTGTATCTGTAACCAAATACCAGCTACACCTAACTTACTAGCGTCTGTATGTATTTCAGTATCCGCCTTACTATCATACAAAGCAAGAATAGGTCTATCCACCAACGCCTTCTTGAGATCCTCGAAAGCTGCTTGCTCCTTTTCACCCCACCGCCAAGAAACATCCTTCTTTGTGAGATCTGTCAATAGCCTCGCCGTAACAGCAAAGTTCTTTACAAACTTCCTGAAATAACTCGCCAATCTAACACCATCTGGTGTAGGGAAGTCACTAACTGCCTGGACCTTCCTTTCACCCGGTTGAACGCCGCTAGCACTCACTTGATGACCTAAATACTCCAACGGGTCATTTGATCAAATTTAGTTTTAATCCCGCCTCAGCCACCAGCGCCAGCACCTGTTCTAAAACGATCAAACCTTCAGCAATGGATACTGTAGGTATAAGCAAGTCGCCCATATGGCGTATATACGCCGACACGTGAAGATTCCGCGTTCTGCCCAGCAAATTGTTAATCACCTTCTGAAAGACAGCCGGAGCATTGGCTAATCCAAACGGAACCCTAAGAAACTCATAATGTCCATCCGGAGTAACAAATGCAGTTTTAGACACCGAATCCTCATGCATAGGTACTTGATGGTACCCTTGCGCCAAATCTAATGTCGTATAATAACAATTTCCCGGCAGTTTATCTAGCTGATCATTGATAAGAGGTAATGGATATCTATCCTTAATTGTTATTTTATTTAACGCCCGGTAATCGACACACATCCACACCTCGCCGTTCTTTTTTTAGGAATTAGTACAATAGGACTTGCATATTCGGAGTCGCTTTCACGAATAATGCCCGCCGTTAATAAGTCTTGTACTTTATCTCTCACCTTTCCCCTCACCGCGAACGACAAACGATATGGCCTATATGATACAGGTCTATCCGAACTTAACTTTATTTGCATCGCACCCAAATCTGTTACACCTACATCATTGTTATGTAAAGAGAAACATGCCGCCATTTTTCTTAACAATTGATGTAACGCCCCCAGTTCACCGTCGGTTAACGCGCCCACCTTAATAGTTGATAAATCAATCTCGTGCCGCAATACATTTGGTTTAGTACTTACAGTCACCGTGTTCACCTGTGCATCCGCCTGCATCACCTGAGCCCTAGACACTACCGTACCAGCTGGCCAGCTCGCCGGTTGGGTGCCCAGGTTCCATATCGCCATTGTAGCAGTTTCACAGCAGCCGGGGACACAGTTTCGAGTCGCCGTCACCAATTTCGTACTGTCTCGCCGGGATGAAGCAGGTCTCGCCGGGTTGCATTCCTTCTATTTCGATGTCCGCCTCGACATCACCACCTGGAATCACCGAAAAAGAATGCCGAAGTACTAGTCGCCTCATCTTTCCCGCCAGCTTATCGCTTTTACCCAAAGTAATGTCTTTAAATAGCTGCGCCGCGCCATCAATGTCAGTCGTGCACCGGGACAGTATCGCCTTACCGTCTATCACAACTAACATCACCCCAGGAGCAGCTAACGCCGGTTGCCCTAACAGTAGATCCGCGCCAGAGAGATCACACTCCGCCACAAGCGTCTTTATGTCAAAAGAGACATTATCCACCGTAAGTTCTAGCGTGACCTCCCCTTCTACTGGACAGACACCACCTCCATCTCATAGTCGCCGAGGGTAACAAAACATTCACGCCGAATTATGTTTTGCTCGCTACCTGTGTTCACCTTTTTATCACCGATTACCCCAAACTTTTTGTAGGTATTATCAATGATGTCTACAAGTCGAATATGACTCACCTGTCTAGACTTGTCGCCTCCTTGGTGCGTCGCCGCCGCCCTGTCGCTCCGCCGTTGCGATGGGGGCACATAACTCGTTCGTGTCCCGCCTGCCCACAATGCATACACCGTAGCATCTTGGGTTTTGGACAGTCCCGACTTATGTGTTTCCCCACCACCTGACAATTATAACAGCGCACTCCGCCAGTTGCCACTACGCCACCACCTTTGAAGAATTTGACGCCACCTGTCAAGCCCCGCGCCGAAGTACGCCTCTTCATCGCGTCACCGTTGGACTTGTGATCAGGCTCCATCCGCACACCTTGATGGTCCTGGAACCGCCCGCCCGAACACGCGACATAACACCGCTCGTTGACGCCATGCTGCCTACAGAGTTAGTCACCGTTGACATTGTATCAGTCACCGTTGACACTGTATCAGTCACCGTTGACACTGTATCAGTCACCGTTGACACTGTATCAGTCGCCGTTGACACTGTATCAGTCGCCGTTGACACTGTATCAGCCGCCGTTGACACTATCAGCCGCCGTTGACACTATCAGCCGCCGTTGACACTGTATCAGCCGCCGTTGACACTGTATCAGCCGCCGTTGACACTGTATCACTCACCGTTGACACTGTATCACTTACCGTTGACACTGTATCACTCACCGTTGACACTGTATCACTCACCGTTGACACTGTATCACTCACCGTTGACACTGTATCACTCACCGTTGACACTGTATCAGCCGCCGTCGCAGTTTGTTCCGCCGTTGTGACACTCGACGTAGCCTGCCGGACCGCCTTGGCAGTCTCCCGGGCTACCATCTTCCTAACAGTCTCCTTTAATCCGCCTTTCACGAACTCCTGCATAGCTGTAGTGAGCGCAAGCATCGCCATGGCTGTCGGATCATCTTGAACCTCCACCTCAGGTTCATAGTCCAACTCGGCGTCCTCCATTCCCTAATTAGCCGTCTCAAACTACACAAACACAAACAGCACACGCCACAATTTTTGTTCAAACACTGAAACTTCGTAATGGCCGCCCGACACCCGCGCACAAATTTTATAGTAACGCCAGTCACCACAAAATGTCACTATCACAGTTAAATCGAGTTACTAATCCCACTTCTGAAATGTTACAGGCCTTTCTCTTCAATAAAAATCCGAACCACGATATCACCATTTATATTTGCATTATTATCACGCTATCACGCCCACACCCGTGTAACACCGTAGCCGCCATATTGTACCCCCCGTGCCTCCCTCTGCCGTCCGCCTCGTGTTGCGGAGCTGCAGTCGCTCCGTCACAGACAGTCAATACCCGCCATAGTACATCCGCCTGCACTCTATTGGCTGCCCGAAGTGTTGCCACTGCCACTTCCGTCCACCAGTGTGTCCACCGTGAAAATTGCTTGTTACAATATATTATAGTAACCTCAAGAATATCATATTTTTTTTTGATTATGGTCACTGCAGTGGATCATGTACTTAGGCATCATACACTCGCATTTAGCTCTATACATCCTCTTAATACAAAAAACAAACACCTCGACTGCCCACTAGACCACATTCTCCATTCCAGTCTCTCGCGGGGGGTGGTGGGTGCCCCGCACGGTGCTCACTCAAACATGGAATGCCCAGGACAGAAGAATAGGTGTGATTGCTCCGGCTTCACCCGACATGATTTCGTCTCCAAGGATTTCCGGGGTAAAAGTAGCCTATGTCACTCTCCAGGCTTCCAACTATATCTGTCTGCAAAGTCACGTGGATCCCATTGCTCTCAAAGTTATCTGGTGCATTAACGACACAATTAGGACAGAACAGATATTAATTATAATTATTAAGGTTAGTTGAACTAAACGGAACAGACCTTGTATAATAGTAGGTAGGTACTAGAAATAAAACAAGTAACAATAATGAGTCAAGTTATTTATTTAACCAACACAGCACAACATTATCTGTCCGTGTGTCTGTACTATCTATTACATTACTATCAACTATGTATTGTCTCCCTCTAACATACATTGACAGACAGAGACAAGACACTACCGATTTACTAGGGATCTACAGATTATAATCAGGGCGCCAGAGCATTAGACGGTGGTGGTCCTTTATAACAATACGATATTTAGCTTAAAATTTGAAGAAAAATACGTAGAATAACACCCTAAATTGTCTACTTCGACGGAGATACGCGTCATTGTTTTTTTATTGCAACTCGCACTCGCACTTAGACGGTTTGTATTAAAGTAGCAAATAAAGTTCAGTGCTAAACAATCTCAATTTGTCGTAGTTGGGGCCAGTTGGGGCCAGATCCGTAGGCGGTAGATCACTAGCATCAATGTGCAGTAAACACACCCAGTAGTAACATAAACGAAGCTATAAATGTATTACGTTACGAGTAGTATCATTAGGGGCCGTCTCCACATAGAGTTTGTATCGAATATGGTGGCACGGAGCTCGTGGAGACGCCTCTTTAGAAAGCGTCATGGTATTGAGGACGTGTATACTCCTCTAGTTACAACAACTTATTCGGAACAAACAAAACACGAGTTTAACATTAAATGACAGTAGGATTGACAATAAGAGGTTGCGTCTCACATCTACCTACCAACAGATGGCACTAGTATCGCTTTTTATTATTATTTTTTACACGAATTTAGTTAATAATATTAAAAATAGACAAAATAATAAATAATAATTCAATTTAATTCATTAAATTTCGCGTAAAAAATAAACCAAAAATACACCACTAGCGGCATCTATTGACAGCAAGTTATACAGTTATTAGATCGAGCGACGACGACAACAACGGATCTCTTACTATTTACTAAGTAAATATTACAATAAAATGAATAAAGTTATTAGGTAGGTCATTATACACTCCCGGACACCTGAATCGAGCCACCTTGCATTTTTAGGTTTAAAATACTAAATGTGACAAAACTGCGTGACCACGTCGAGGCGGTCGCTTTTTTTAAGCTTCAGTACTCTGAACCTAAAAATGCATTGTATACAAGATATGAGACGTCAAGCGACGGACAGTTATATAATATAGTGTATAATAACATGCACCAATAAAGAAACGATTTATAAATAGGCGTCAAATTGCGTGCTATCTCGCTCATGCTATATTGATGACAAAATAAAATGAGTGCGAAAGCACGATTACACCGTTTTTAAATAGTTTTTTTATTGGCGCGAGTTATATACAGTTCGTCATTAGTAGGTGGCGCCACCATCTATGTCATCTCAGACATATCGTAATCAAAATGTGCTACAATAATGTAGTTCCACTTGTGTTGTGGCACACTTGTCCCCTCGTCACAGAGTTCACTCTCCTCATGGTAGACGCGCGACAATGTGTACACATAGTACCATTTGAGCCGAACCGAAGTTTAATGTATATCCATAGATAAGATGATTAATACGGTCTCAGTATAATTATTATGGCCAGTTGTCGACTTCCTGCCTTACTTGGACATGTACGAGTTATATTTAAATAATTCAGCGAGCATAATCACGAAAATTACAATCAGATGCACATAAAAAGAGCTCTGGCCGCCAGTTGAAGGTATATGTTTGAGCATATGTCAACTGAAGAACCAATCGCGGGCACCTCGTACCACTGCGCAGATAGGTCGCCCGGAGCTCTTAAGAGCGGCGAATTGTACAATAATGTTAATAGCGTCGTCGCTTCGTAATACTACTTACTAGACACACGACCCACAATCTTCACACTAAATATAGTTGGTTAGCGATTTGATCCGATTTCAGTTGGCGGTATTTTGAGAGAAATTCGGTTCGGGGGTTTTCAGGAGAGAGAATGGGGGATCAAGAAAACTCTTGATTTTATAATGTTTTATGTATATTATTAGTTCGCACCTGGGTCGTGTGTCGTGTACGTTGACCCTACATGTACAGGCGACAGTGGCGACACGTCACTATATATACCTATAGCTTGAAGCACCAACACTGCACTACAGCTACATATGGTACACATCTTGTTGACACAGAGACGGTGTGGACGCGGAGTGACAAACTGAAATTATTAATATTCGTTCAAATTTTAACGGAAATATAGCAAAACTAGATGACTCGTGCGAACACTTCGCACCGTTAGACATATTATGGCAACATTTACAAAATAAATAAATAAAAATAAATGAAACATTTAATTTTGATTTGTTTGGTTTTTTTCATTTTTAACTTTGATACATTATTAAATTTTGATACTGACAAAAAAAAACACCTTTAATAAATATGTGATATAAAGAGATATTAGTTAAGTTATAGAAGTGATGGGAGAATTCTATTATGTAATGAAAATAGAATTTACTACGCAAATATATTGTTAGCATGATTCTCAGAGCAGTGTTGCTCACAAACAAATAGCGTTGCAACCGCCTCAGGTATGGTATAGTAACTTACAGGTTGTAACCACTCAGAGCGCCATCTTGCGTCCCTCTATAGAGATCTCGACCGCCCGCCGCGAGCCCGTCTTCAACCTCTTCTGCTCAATGAACCTCTTCATCTGTTTCTCGTAGCGAGTCATCTTCTTCTTGCTCACCTACACAATATTCATGGAGATCAAACCACACATTATTACTAAACTCTATAAACAAATACCTACAACCATCTATATAATAAAATCAAAAAACCAGAACTCCTTAAGAAATTGTATGTTATTCGATTCCTTGATCTCGGGAATCGCGAAAAACTTAAGGAGGCTATCCTGTAATCGTATGGGCTAAACTAGGCCGTATTTCTCTGTAAATAATCCACCTGTGTCACTGTAATTTAGCATATAGTTACTTATTGAATATATCTAAGTGACAACGTCTTTATTTTTTTAATTGGTTTTATTGAATAGGAAATATGGGTGGTAAAATAAAGGATTATTTTGCCCCTGTTTTCTCTTACATAATCTATCAAGAAGCTCTTAAATTTTATTTAAGGGCTGTTATACCATTACCCTTCAATTCAACGTCTTGCGTTTTTTGGTAGCTTATTGAAATATCAAAATAATAATTACGTAAATCAAGTTACGACCAAAAATTCAGGAGTTTCAAGTTTAAAATTACAACGTTGTCAACTATCATCTAGGCAAATTTGAATATGAACATAGAATCTATATCTTTTGTCTTTCTCTGTGACGCTTGCATTAACGCATGCGTCATACCATCTGTAAATCGTATATGAAACGAGAGTTGAATTGCGTTTGTTTACTTTTTTGACATTTTGTGACGTTTGCATCTTTGCAGATTATTTTGATGGTTATTTATTTATTACATACATAAACATTTGTAACAACAACCACATTTTTGATACTGGAAAATACTTCTATATGCTTCAATAAAGTAAGTACTTACCTAAATCATAATTTATACTAAAAGTGTAAAGATATTATATTGGTAACTATCATAAACATTTTTCCACAAAGAGGTGCTAAGTAATCTGCATGTATGTGATGGTGGAGATGGTGGACTAGCCATGTTTTTAAAGATACCTTGTGTGGTCTATTGCTGTAACTCAAACACTCATTTTATTTAGGCCTCCAAAAGTAGGTATGACTTAGCCACTTCTGTCATCCGGATCCTAGTAGGTACCCCAAAATGACTTTTGTGCAATTCTTGCAATACATGACATTTTAAATTTTCTGGCATTATTATTTTGTGACCCCAAAATATACAATTTCTATCAACACTTATTTCATTTCTCCTCATAAAATATGGTTTCATTTCTTTATTTAAATTGTTTGTCTGGCCACCCATCATAGCTATACCTACCTATCTTCTTTTACTATTTAAATCATTTCCCAATTTATAATTTCAATATTACTTTTGTCAATTTAATTTGTACATTATTTCATAGATAGGTATAGTTTGAAAGAATGAAGGATGAAAGATTGACTAAAAAGGTGTATATGGTTGAAGTGAAAGGATATGCTGGCAGAGGACGACCTAAGTGTACTTCTATTGAACATATTAAAAATGTATTGATCGAAGGCAATATTACAAAGTACACACAATCGCCGAGCATGAATGAAAGGTATAATGAATATAAAAGAAGCGAAAGAGGTATGTCAGGACCGTAGCAAATGGCATTTGATTGTCTCTGCCTACCCCTCTTGTGATGATAGTTAAATAGTTATTCATCATAATTATCATTATTATATTATATAATTATTATAATGTGGGTGATCCAGAGACAGTCTGCCGGATTTCTATCAGTTTGTATGTGTCTTATAGTGTACATATAAAAGAAGAGAGAAATATAGCATAATGGGTCAGAGTGGAAGAAACGGGGCACTAAGAAAAAAAGACTTGGAATATTTTTTAACCATTATATGGATAAACTTAGACAAAGCTCGAAAGTGCAAAAAGATTTTTCATGATTTTCATAAAGACTTTTTTACTCCATATAACACCCATTTCCTATGGTGCCATAGAATGAAAGGCATCACAAGGAGCAACTTTTGTCACATAAACTTTCTACTTAGACTACTCCCCGCGCCGCTATAATGAAAAATAAGCGGGGCACTGAAAAAAATAAAATTTTCGATCGTTTTTTTTCTATGTAACACCCATTTTTTATGATTCCATATGATGAAAGGCATCAAAAGGAGAATTTTTTATCCCAGAAACTAGACTAGTCCCCGCGCCGCTATAATGAAAAATTTCAACCAAGTAGAGCAAGTGGGGCACTATTACCTACTCAATATTACACTATTTTTTTATGATGCCATAGGATGAAAGGCATCACAAGGAGAATCTTTTATCCCAGAAACTTTCTACCTAGACTACTCCCGGCGCCGCTATAATGAAAAATTTCAACCAAGTGGAGCAAGTGGGGCACTATTACCTACTCAATATTACACAATTTTTTTATGGTGCCATAGGATGAAAGGCATCACAAGGAGAATCTTTTATCTCAGAAACTTTCTACCTAGACTACTCCCCGCGCCGCTATAATGAAAAATTTCAACCAAGTGGAGCAAGTGGGGCACTATTACCTACTCAATATTACACTAATTTTTATGATGCCATAGGATGAAAGGCATCACAAGGAGAATCTTTTATCCCAGAAACTTTCTACCTAGACTACTCCCCGCGCCGCTATAATGAAAAATTTCAACCAAGTAGAGCAAGTGGGGCACTATTACCTACTCAATATTACACTATTTTTTTATGATGCCATAGGATGAAAGGCATCACAAGGAGAATCTTTTATCCCAGAAACTTTCTACCTAGACTACTCCCGCGCCGCTATAATGAAAAATTTCAACCAAGTGGAGCAAGTGGGGCACTATTACCTACTCAATATTACACAATTTTTTTATGGTGCCATAGGATGAAAGGCATCACAAGGAGAATCTTTTATCTCAGAAACTTTCTACCTAGACTACTCCCCGCGCCGCTATAATGAAAAATTTCAACCAAGTGGAGCAAGTGGGGCACTATTACCTACTCAATATTACACTAATTTTTATGATGCCATAGGATGAAAGGCATCACAAGGAGAATCTTTTATCCCAGAAACTTTCTACCTAGACTACTCCCCGCGCCGCTATAATGAAAAATTTCAACCAAGTGGAGCAAGTGGGGCACTATTACCTACTCAATATTACACGATTTTTTTATGGTGCCATAGGATGTAAGATATATATTTTTGCATTTTCGAGCTTCGGTCGCTGATTCATATATAAAATCTTTTTTCTTAGTGCCACGTTTCCTCCTTCCTTTTTTATATATATTTTCAGATGCCAAAACCAAAAAGTGGTGCCAAGCTAAGACGTCATTTGAGACAATTAAATTTTTGTGCAAAAAATAGGTAAGTAAATATAAATTTTATTGATTTTGGTATTTTGTGAAACAAGGTAGGGAGGGGCAAGGTAGTAATTCGGGTAAGATGAACCTATTCTTAGAGAGAAAAAGAAATTATTTCTATAAACCATTTTTAGGGATTACAAGGGCGACACTGGGGAATTAACTTATTGTAGGTAGTAAGTTTCAGGTTCGATTCCCAGCTAACAGGTAATTTTTTTTTCTAGAGTACCTTTTGCTGTGTTAACTAATAATCGACGAACAGTGGTAAGTATGATACATTAATAATAAAAAGCCCCACGGACAAGATATATAAGGTATGTGAGTGGCAGCGGTCATTTACCTAGTTCATATGGTATTAGTCTATGATATGGTACTACATAATAGTACATATTTATCTTCCTACTAACTAAAAAAGGAAGGTTACGCATTATTTTGTTTATGAGACATTATGGTAATACGTTTTTCTTATGTTTCAATATATTATATCTAATAGCTTAAAATATAGAATATTATACGAAACATGCTCACGGCTTTCATGCCTTGCGGTGTGGCCAAAGACAGTATTCAGTTGTCCATCTTATACAGAACAGGTGGCAAGCTACACTCACTTCTTATAGCTGAGTAATTATCTGTTATTTTTAGAAGAAGTGCCCGGCTTTACGTGCCGTCATACGAAGCACGAAAAGTCGATTTTTTGTAAAATTATAATAAATTGTAAAGACAGTCTTTTGAATGAATGAAGGTCACTTATATTTAGGTCTGTCCCTTCCTTCGTATTTAGCTGAGACTAATGAGTTTGCTATTATGTTCTTTAGATATTATGAGCTATTTTATACTTGTACATTACATGTGATATTTTATTCTATAATTATTCTAAAATTAACCGTCAGAAAAAATATGTACCTACTTGAATTTTTATATTTCAATAAATAAATTTGTGACTAAAATATAAATTTTAAGACAACCGTAGTATGTGCCCTGTATATCAGTTTGCCCCACCTCCCTCTGCCTAAGATAAGCTTGTATTTTTATGTAAAATAAAATTATGTTATTCACTAAGCTTTGTTTTATTTTGTAGTCCGTATTATTGTGTAGGTACTAGAGGCGAAGTGCCGATACAAGCCGATTCCATTCGGCTTCCCTTTTAGGAATTTGTCAACCTACGGATCAACGACATTTCATACTATTTTATCAATCCAAACATACCTACCTACTCCATAATCCCACTTTCTTCAAACTAAACAAACGCATACATACTGATTTTCAATAAGTATAGAAATTATAAAGCTAAAAAATAAAATATACCCTAGCCCTACCCCCTCTATCATCAATAGTTTTCGCAGCGCACGCGATGTAAGGAATTTATTAGGTAATTTTTTTACACCTTGGGTTACATTATTGGAATTTTAGACAGGATCCCTATTTTTTTTTTAAATAGAATATAGGTAGCCTATGTCACTCAGGGTGAATTCGGCACAGTAATTTTTGAGTTTATTCATTGCAAACATACACTCACAAAAATACAAATCTTTTCTCTTTATAATATTAGTATAGATAAACATCTGTCTCTTTCATTTGTATTAAAAAAGTTTACTCTCCGTTTCGTTTTAGCATGCGCCGATCGCTCAAGACGGCTTCTGACATGACAGAGTAAGATAATTGAACTGTAAACGAGATGAAACGAGAGAGGTAGATCGGTATAATGCTTCATAAGTGAAGAGTGTTGTCGCTGGAAAGTCAAATACAGCGAGCGTGTAACATCTTTTATTTTGAAGGACAATAAGTATTTATTTCTTATCAGTTCCTGATTGCTTGAGAAATAAAAAGTTTTTGATTTTATGATAGCAGACCGATTTCTTACTTCGCATTGAATTTTTTTTTCGTAGGTATAAAATTAAAAAATGTCAGTGTTTCCTTGTATGATGAAGGTGGAATTGGTGCATTTTTGACCTTGCAGCATTTTGTTGAGTGAGGGTTTTTGGAACAGCTTCAATTGTTGTAAATCGACACTTGTCCGAAACCGGGGGACAGTTACGTTATTACTTATTACTAGCTGTTGCCCACGACTTTGTACGTGTGGAATTCGGATAACATTTTTGTTTGTGAACTGATTGGAATAAACAAACACACGGGAAGCTTGCTACAATACATCAGTGAAAACAGCATGCCGTTTCTGAGATTGGCCTGCACAAACGCACAGACAAAAATTCTAAAAACTATTTTTTTGACCTCGGTAACATAAGTACCACGTGTGCAAATTGTTTTGTGAAATGTGAATTTTTTATTATTAGTTATAATTACATAGGTAGGTAACTAACCTATGTACCTACTGATAAAGTTTCAAGTAGACCCGGTCAAAAAATTTTCCCCCATACAAATTTTAACACTCCCTTGTTAGGGGTTGTTTTGAATTATTCTGAAATACGTGTAAAAATAAAAAGGATAAATAAAAAAATATTTGTGTGACATAGGAATCGAACCTAGCACCTTCCATTATAAGAGCAGACACTTTCCCGCTCCGCCACGTTAACTCTAGCGTTGGTTGTCAAAATTACAAATAGTTTTGACAGATAGCAAAGTCTTGTATTTTTGATAGGTACCAAATTCTAAAACTTGAATATTTCGAACGTTCATTTGCGACGTTGCCAACTTTCGTGCGAATTTTGACAGATTGTAAATTGATCACGTGGTCAATAGGCCCCTTAACAAAATATGATATTGGGTGTGTCATTATTGTATAGTAAGCAAAATAAAATCGCAAGTTCGAATTTCGAGCCAAAAGAGAGCGAATCCATGCCAGTGTTGTCGTTTGAAAAAATCGTGACATTTATTTGGTTGTATACGAGATTTATGGCCGATTAACCTATGAACTTATCCCAAAACTGTGCAGTGTGCACAATAGATTCTACGCGGGCTAGTCAATTATAAACAACGTGTACAATACATGTTTGAAACTATTTTAAGTTTAAATTTTTTTCAAAAAGACAGCATAGCGGATTTTTTTATTCTACACAATTCTTTCCTACATCATTTTGTTATATCTCTGACAGATTAGACAGCATACGTCATGAAAACGCGCTGGAGCTTATCTTTCTCCCTGACTTAGTTCAGTGATACTATTAATGCTCAGCTCCTAAATATAACTCTCCCCAACTCCCCATACTTAATTTGAACCTACATTCTTCTTTCCGAGTAAGAGGACGCCACTAAGAAACTAAAATGGACCCAGGCTCCCGAAAATGATCTCATCACCGCTAAACCGTTGCAAGCACTCGGAAAACTGGGAATTAAGAAATTGCACGTCATCTGCACGCAGTCTGGAAAACTTGCAAATGACTTTCCTTCCGATTGGGTCCACTGTGCTATATTTCCTTTGCACAACTGTTAAAGACTGCAACAACTACAGGACTCTTACCTTGTTATCGCACGCATCAAAGTACTCCTACAGATTATTAACTGACTCGGATCGTTCCTGAACTGGCAGATCCCCAAGAACAAGCTGGGTTTGTCAACGATTAAGGCACGAGAGAACAGATATTGAACCTCAGTAATACAATAGACAGTATAACACCCCGGTACAAGTATCGGCTCTGACACTATGACACTCTCAGTCACTGCTACTTCCGAGAGCTCAAGATACCCATGATGTTTAAGTTGCGTAACAGTCCGCAATATGTCGACCATGTTGCAGGAGAGGGCAACGTTTAGAAAAGCTTGTTGCTCGGGGTGGAGGGAAGAAGACCTCGAAGACGGTGCCCTAAACGATAGTCCGACCAAGTGTCCGAAAACCTAAACACCTATAGATAATAGTGCCACAGCCCTTCATCAGGCAGAGCACCGGAACAGATGGAGGAAGACAGTTGAGGAGAAGCTGATGAGTCGGAATCACGATCCTCAGTAGTGAAGTGTTACCCAATAGTAGTTATGGAGAATATCGCGCGCACACATGACAGTAGTATACTCACCCGTGACATGTCCAGGTCGCAGGTAGACTTGGGTCTGAACACGTACTCCTTGTTAGACGGTTGTGGTACTCGAGCTCTGTTCACCCAGCCGGGGTCACCGGGACGGAGGGCTCTGGGGAGAGAGGATCTTATATAGAGCGCTGTTAAACAAGCAATAACTGTAAATACCGACATAAACAATTGTGAAGGACTGATTAGTTCAGATAGAATCTTAGATTCCATCATCACGTGTTCCATATCTCACTGTTCATCTTTCAGTAAATATATATTAGCCAACACTTAAAACTTAGGCACGTGCCATTACAATCGTTATATTATCAAAATAATGTTCAAACCCGACTGGTAGTTCCAGAAATGAGCGCGTTCAAACAACAAACAAGATAATATTATTCTGTGGTCGAGTTCAATAGAGCATTGCACACTGACACACCCGCACAATCGCGGGAGGCATACCTAACATCATCAGGTCTCCTCTCAGCAGCAGCCGGCTCCTCTTTGCGTCTCCCTCCCGCCATAGCTTCGTCTCGCGCCTGTCTCTCCTCACGGGTCATAGCTGTCAACACAACACAAGTTTGTACCGAGTGGTCATATACACAATGTAGTAATACTATGTTGACAACAATAATAGTTAGTACCTTTGAAGTCTGCCGACAGATTGAATATAGGTCGAGCCCACTCCGAGATGAGTCGTCCGGCCCGCGCCCTGTTCAGCTTGGTCTCCCGCGGATGTTTGTACAGGTACATGACCGCCTTCCCGATACCGCTAGCTCTTAGTAAGGTCCGGTCGGGCGGGGGGAGGTCCGCCAGTAGTTTGAGGACACTCTCTCGTACTGGGAGACAGGGCAGCGCGCGGGAGGGGAGCGGTGCCAGCCAGGCACACAGCACGTGTAGCACGTTGTGCTCCAGGAACGCTAGCTGGAGGTCCTTCTTGATCAATTGGGACATGGCCGACTTCAGGAGGGCCACCTGGGGGGACAATAACAACAACGTTACAGCCAAGGGATGGAAATTCAACATAGTAAAACCAATGTAGCGTTGTGGATTTTTTACTCTGTCTACATTTGCTAAATTATTAATAAAATCGATGATAAATAGTTTAACACTTTCCAACCCCGACACCGGCCGTCACGAGACGTCACGAGACGGAAGTCACGTCATAACTATACAGTATCAAATTATTTAGCGACATCTACCGGTCTCTTAAAAAACTTTGAAGAGTGAGCGTTTAAAGTACACAATTACATAGATAAAATTGGCGCCTTAATATCGGGTACTCAGTCTCGTGACGGTCGGTTTTTCTATGTTGACAATGTTCGCTTCATAAAACGACTGCACTGATTTGGATAAGTAACATACCTTCCTGACCGCCGGCTGTCCCTTGGCGTTGAGCTCCCTATCCTCATCAGCGGCCCTCCTCATCTGCTGCAGTAAGTGCGCTATAAGGTCATCATTGTCGTTGATCACATGTATGTCCCGACGACGCCTCCTGCCGCCCCTCTCAGCCTTCTTCCTGGCCATCATCAGCTCGAAGTCGTTCATACCGCTGTTGGCCTCCATTGACGTCTCGCCGCTGATGGGGAACATACAGCTATATTATAGTAGCGACCCCGATATACAGATTTTAGTGTTTTGTAGAAAATGTATGCAAATATCAAATATTTATTTCCCATGCTTACTTATATTTCCCGTCATTTTCCCTTTCCCTATTACAAGTCGTCCCGAACAACACAAAACAAATTCATTCTCCGTTGAACCATTAGTATAATTTTGTGTCCAAACCAGGCAGAATAACGGACAATAACTACACAAGTAGGTACTACGTTAGCGTCGAAATAAAACGATGCAATATCGCTCCATACACATCTTTATCGCTACGTAAATATCAGCTTTTAGTAGTAGTAATACTAACCGCACGACCCCCTCATCAGAGTCGGAGTCTTGCGGGGCGGTGGAGGGCGCCGGCTCCTGTACTGCGGCCCCCTCACGGTCAGACCCTCCATCTTCATCGTCAGACTGCAGACGGACAGTACGACGTTTCTTATCTAGAATAGATATATAGAACAGACTGTAATACAACCACCTGACCGAACGATTTATATACCTACTTGTAATTTATAAACTCCTTGGGGGAAAACGAACAGCAATTGTCATTTTGACAACAATTACCGTTGTTGTTTTTCGAATTGTTTATTATTGAAGTGGCTAAAATGTATAAATTTAGGTGGGTTGCGTGTGATACATCTCATATAATTCGGTAATGTATAAGTTTCAGCGTTGCGACAGAATACAAGCATTTGTAGTGATCTATTTACATTGATTGATTGTTCACCTACGATTGGTATTCTGTGGTCTTTATCCCAAGAGGTGTAGACAGAGCCAAATACAACCTACAAAGCAAGCCATTCTCAGTACCAGCAACCATACCTTGAACTAGAGATTACCTTGATGTACCGGCGAGCGGGACCGAGAGGAAGACCCAGATCTGAAAATGAGAACATATTGGATATCACAATAACTAATTAAGAATGTTCTCTTTGGTTCGTCAATTTATACAAAGCTCTTATAATAATACAACTCTTGAGTTTCGGCAAACAGGGCACTGATCATTCCCGACGAAACAATTGTATGTTAGTGAAAGCCTACGACGTAGACAGGCTAGCATTAATGACCTAATTGTTAGTAAAAATAGTATTTAAGAAAATCTAAGATGATTGCTACAATGTCAATATGATTTAGTTTTAGTTAGAAGACATAAATACACTACTAATAAACAGTTACTACAATTGAGGAGGAAACAAAAAATAGTATAAGCTAATCATTAGTGAAGTTTCGGGCGCCACTGTAACTTTAAGGAAAAGCCTCTTATTGTAATTGTCTAGTACCTTGCTCGCTTCTTGGGTGAGCGAGATCCCGATCTGGATACAGAGCGGCTCCTGGACCCGCCGGACCTCGCACCGGACTTGGACCTGCTGCGGGACTTTGATCTACTTCCGGATTTGGAACGACTTCTGGACTTAGAACGGCTACCAGATTTGCCGCTGTGTCTGTATCCAGAGCCACTTCTGGATCTGGATCGACTACCAGACTTGGCGCTATGTCTAGATCGACTTCTGGATTTAGAGCGACTCCTGGACTTAGAACGGCTACCAGATTTGCCGCTGTGTCTGGATCCAGATCGACTTCTGGATTTGGAACGACTCCTGGACTTGGATCGGCTACCAGACTTGCTACTGTGTCTGGATCCAGAGCGACATCTGGATTTAGATCGACTTCTGGACTTGGATCGACTACCAGACTTGGCGCTGTGTCTGGATCGAGACCTACTTCTGGATTTAGATCGGCTACCGGACTTAGCGCTGTGTCTGGATCGAGATCGACTTCTGGACTTGGATCGACTACCAGACTTGGCGCTGTGTCTGGATCGAGACCTACTTCTGGATTTAGATCGGCTACCGGACTTAGCGCTGTGTCTGGATCGAGACCGACTTCTAGATTTAGATCGGCTACCGGACTTGGAGCTATTTCGGGATACAGACCGACTTCCGGATTTAGAGCGATTTCTAGATTTTGACCGACTTCTTGACTTCGACCGACTTCTAGATTTAGCGCTGCGTTTGGATACAGACGGGCTTCTTGATTTAGAACGGATGCTGGACTTGGATCGACTTCTGGATTTAGATAGGCTACCAGATTTAGCGCGATTGCTGGCTACGGATCGACTTCTGGATTTAGATCGGCTACCAGATTTAGCGCGATTGCTGGCTACGGAGCGACTTCTCGATTTGGATCGACTACCGGACTTGGATCGACTTCTGGATTTAGATCGGCTAGCAGATTTAGCGCGATTGCTAGGTACAGAGCGACTTCTCGACTTGGAACGACTTCTGGATTTTGAGCGGCTTCCAGACTTGGCGCGATTAATAGACACAGAGGGGCTTCGTGATTTTGAACGGCTGCGAGACTTCGAGCGACTTCTGGACTTGGCAGACTTCGCGCGGTTGCTGGATACAGACCGACTTCTGGATTTGGATCTGCTTCTTGAGCGACTCTTTGACAAGTTAGTCCTGACAGCCGACTGCGACGGACTTCCAGACTTAGACCTACTTCTGGACTTGGAGCGAGAGGGAGTTCTGGACTTGTGCGACCCGCTGGAATGAGTCCGGGAGCGGGCCGCTGTCTGTGTGTCTGAAAGTGAACGTCAAGTTACATTAGTGTGATTTCTGCTCAGACATTCATAGTACAAGGTGATCATAAAATGGACATACATCATTAATTAGTAATAACTAATGCAATCAAATCAATGCTGCGTTATTAGACACTAGCACTCTTATTAATAAACTCGAATTAGCGACGTATTAACTTAAATGTTTTTCATCACCCTCTATCAAATCTGCAATTCATTATGATAGACAGAGACGAAATACAGTTTAGTTTATACGTCGCTAATTCGAGTTTATTAATAAGAGTGTAACTGTTCGCTCGTGGGGCTCAAACTAACTTTCATCAACATTATACTCCCTTATGGGTGGGTTTGAGAAAAAATAGCCTAGTCCTTCCATATGGACCTTTCTCCATATCAAGAGTAACAGGTTTGAGATGGTTTTTTTTAATAATCCTGGCAATAATTTAGTATTTAATATGTTTATGATAGAGTAGATTTGAGATAATGTAGCACTCCCTGTCCCCTCCACAGTAACACATATAAATAATGGGAGATACATAGGTGGCTTTATATGGGTCTCTCTCTCTCTCGTTTGGTAATAGGAAATATATCTCATACATGGGTTCATGCAACAAAAACAGAGCCTGACTTCCACTTCCACCAGTACTCACCTACATCTGGTGTAGGAGACCGGGACCGGCATCTTAAAATGGGTTGGGGTAGGAGATTCTAATGTCTAAACTGATGGTAGAAGATACGAGTACATACATACTTATATACATTTTAGATTGCAATATACCTACAACATTATAAACTAAAAGGCTTTACAATTTTAAAATATGTAGTTCACCAGAATACCAATATCAGCTAAATACTGAAGAATTGGTCTCTTGTCCTCTCTGCTGGTAAAATATTGTAACACTCTTATCATCTTTTAGAATCGGAAAGGCCGAGATCGTTGTACAAAGTTGTAGGCGCGCCTCGGCGTTAAATACCTACACACTGACCGCGGCCCATTTGGTGCTAATGGTTAGGTACATACGGTCCATTTTCGTTTGTAGTGGAGATTCTTTCTGGATGTTTCTAGAGACGTCTGTCGACCTTGATGTGTTTAGGTGTTGCGATTTAAGTACCTACTCGTTACAGTATCTATACTAATAGTATAGCCTCACAAATACCATTGGCTAAAAGAGGGAGACTTGGTCTTCAGCTGGGTACCCTAAAACGGTAACACAACTTCGGGAGCTGTAAGGCAACCCTGAAGAAAGAAAAAAATCTATATCAATTATAATATAAAGCTGAATAGTTTTTATGTTCTCATGAACTAATAGACAAATTTATTTATATATCCTATTTATTGAGGAAGGTCTACATAACATTATGCTCTGACACAAAAGAACGGAGCAGTAACGATAAGCAACAACCAATCAGAAATTTCCATGGACATAGACACAAAGAAATAACATGACATTATACATACCAGCAGGAGAACTGGACCTGGAGGCCCGTGACCCACTGCGAGACCTGGAGCCACTCTTGGACTTGACTGAGGGACTTCTTGACTTGGACTTAGCTGTAACATGTACAATGATAGTGAGACTATATTGTCTATTGTAGAAAGATAATGCCAAACCAATGGTATATAAGTTGACGTCTTACCAGTTTTATCATGTGATAAGTTAGTTGGTGCGGGTTATAGTATTTTAATGTATCACTTACATTATTTATTTTAGGTTTATTTCGAAATTGCACATCAAATAAATAATAGAAAGTACAACCCTGTTGGCACCTACAGGTGTAGAGGTAGGATAATAATATTTTTAGGCAAGTATCTTGCTGTGCAATCAGTATTTTTAATTTGTACTTAAATACAACCCTTTATTTTACATTATCTACTTCAATTAAAGTTAAATTCCGAAAGGCATTCTGGTTGTAGTGAGATATTGGGATAATAGATACTTACAAGGAGAGTGACTGCCAGCTCTAGGAGAGGAGTGTGCGGAGCTGCCAACACTACTTCTGGATGGTGATGGTGATCTGTGAGGAACATGTATAACTTTTATTTTAAATTAATTAATTATCAAAAGCAGTGTTTCTGAACCTTTTTAGTGTATAAATAAATAAAATAATATTTATTTAAATATACCTATTAAGCGAAAAAGAGTCTATTTTCATTAAATTTTCTTCACCTTTACGATTTTAGATTTAAATCACTCAACTCTGTATTGTTGAGGTGCTGTTATTATCCAAATCAGTATAGTTGTTGTGACATACCTAGAGTGTGAGCGTGAGATCCCCTCCGCCGACATGGCGGCTCTGGTCACTACTCGTGCATACAACCTGCAATACAACATTCATATTATATCTGACAATGAGATGACACTACTTTCTAGTTCAATGTTTCCAGATATGGGCTGCACCAATATATATAAATAAATACCTAATGGTTACTGCTCGGCTTCTTGGGGTTGTAGGTGATGTTATATAGCCTATTCCTTCCTCAATAAACAGGCTATAGTAGTAGTAGACTGGTAGTTCCTGAGATATGCATTCAAACAAAAAATCTCTTCAGCTTTATTATTAAAAATTGCAACACTTTTACTGCTTTTTTATTAAGTAGTCTTTAACAAATATGCTTGATTTTCTAGGTTGGGAAATGTTGGTTCAAAATTCAAATTCAAATACAAAAGATATTTTATTTCATAGGTACATTATAATATTACACGTGAAATAGTCAATAAAAAAATACAATTAATTAATAAATTCCCTACATTACATTTTTATATGCTTTTGAATAGTCAATAATAAAATACAATTCATGTCCGGAAATAAAATAGTACAATTATGTCTGATATTAAAAATGTGCAATTTATGTCTTAATAAAAAAAATACATTATTATATAATTTAATTTGAATTTAAGATAATAATAAAAAATAACCCTATATACATGTCAATTAAAAAAACAAATAAAATGTCACAGAAGTAGGGTACAATTGAGCCAATGTCACACAATACAATAATTCTACATCCATGGATTTTTTTCTTCTATATAGTCTGATATTTTATAATATGCTTTTGTACAGAGTTTTTGTTTTATAATTGCTTTAAACTTGTCATGAGGCAACATTTGAATGTCGACGGGGACCTTATTATAAAAACGTATACATTGCCCCATAAATGAGTTTGTAACTTTGTGGAGACGACTGATATGTATGGCAAGTTTGTTTTTGTTTCTTGTATTGACACTATGGTTGTCCCTATTTAACTTAAACAAATGAATATTTCTTTTCACATACAGAAGGTTTTCATATATATACTGAGACGCCAGTGTCAATATATCAATTTCTTTGGCTCTGGTAACTATATAGTTCATAGTCATACCTACTTTTTAGGATATTATACCTAGAATACAGCTACTGAGTTTCATTGTTAATTCCTTATGAATCACAGTTTATAACTTGCTATATTTTTATAAAATAGTGCGCGGTTTAGGCTTTGTTAAAAATAAAATGTGGATTTAAAGGTACTTACTCCTTGGTTCCACCTGATGCTTCAAACTTTAAACCACATTAAAAGAGTAGTTACACACGCGGTACACACTCAAATACAACATCTATGAGCAAGAGGGTTGGTTGTATGTTTTATTAAACAAAAGTAGAATTAACTTTGGTTATAAAATGTCGCATTCTTACTTACTATGTACCGCCTCTGTGAGTCTGTGCTGACACCTCGCAGCTGTCTTGAATATTATCACAATATTGTAACAAACATACACTCTGCTCTGCACAGATATTTATGATGATTATACAATTATTTTGAGAATTTGCGATAATAAAACGGGCCGGGTTTCGCACTATAGATCGATATTGCCAGACTAAAAAAATATTTTATTTTGTATGGTTATCAGTCACTTTGGTATATTTATTTATTGGCAACATTATTAGTTTGTTTTTCTAAAATTGCATCTTGTATCTGTCAAAAATATGGTAAATCTAAGTTAATCCTGGAAACGTGAGTTTATTTATACAAAATCTCCTCGAGCAGTGCCTTCGCGTATCGAAAACAACGGCTCTTTAGAACCCATGAATAATAAAAATATGGCTGAATCCAATTTCAAATAATAACAATCCTTTTGGGGTGAGGAGATTTTGTATAAATAAACTCACGTTTCCAGGATTAACTTAAATTTACCATATTTTTGACAGATACAAGATGACCTTGACCACCGCCCCTTATTGTCACCATCGTTTTTTTTATGGTGTCAGTCAAAAATATCAGCAACAAGGTTTTTTTTAAGGCAAAGAAATTTGAAATTTGACAAAAACAAATATAAGTTGAGAAAGCATTTATTTTTACATTACTGAAATACCTATCTTAAATTGGATTTTTTAAATATTTTTTTTTGCAAAGTCCATAAAAATATATTTTTCTTCTTCTTTTTTCACCGTTTGCCTTCAGCTCCCAAAACCCAGGGTTCCCAGCAGAAGACCAAGTCTCCCACATTTAGCTGATGGTATTTGTGAGGCCAGTTCGGGTGATGTATATTTAGATAGTAGGTAGGTTAGCCCCCGCAAATTGCTAATGCGTTTGAATCTTATCAATTATTTCCTAAAGGCTCACAGAAAAGCTATTTTAAACTAACACATAATATTGAAAACGTAATAATGAGTAAAAATAACAACAATCAAACTAGAAAACCTATAGAAACAATCCATTTTACAATAATAATTACAAAGTAAACAATAATTCGCAAACTCGAAAAATTTCTGTATCATGTACATTTATTGTTTTCCATATTTTAATACAAATCTTAGATGGATATTTTTTATGCAATGTAACACTCGTTTCGTTTTAATTACCTATTTTATTTTATTCTAATAAGTAAACAAATACGATATTTTATTCTTTTTATACATATTATTTTTGCTGTTTTTATAGAAAATTGTTTGAGTACGGAACGTACGTTAGAACTCCGCACACATTTTGACAGATGGTCGATAAGGTTCACAATCGGCGAGCAAAAAACAGGTTATTCGCACCATCGATTTTAGTTAGACAAAATCGAAAAGTCGTAACTAACAATAAACTATTATAAACTTTATGTCAATTCGAAAAAGTCATTTTTAGAAAAAAAAGTAATAATGTTGCCAATAAATAAATATACAAAAGTGACTGATAACCCTACAAAATTAAATATTTTTTTAGTCTGGCAACACCAATCTATGGTGCGAATACCCCGGCTCTAAAATTGACTTTTTCAAATTGACATAAAGTTTATAATAGTTTATTGTGGGTTACGACTTTTCGATTTTGTCTTACTAAAATCGATGGTGCGAATAACCTGTTTTTTGCTCGCCGATTGTTAACCTTATCGACCATGTGCGGAGTTCACGTACGTACCGTACTCAAACAAATATACAACAACTCAAAAGAAACAATAAACAAACAAAATAAAATGTATAAAAAGAAAAAAATATCGAATTTGTTTACTTATTACAATAAAATAAAATAGGTACTTAAAACGAAACGAGTGTTACATAAAAAATATCCATCTAAGATTTGTATTGAAATTTGGAAAACAATAAATGTACATGAACAGAGCTGGGTCGTTTCGTATTTTACGTGAAACGGAACGTAACCCGTTTTATAAATCGACAAACTGCTTCGAAAAGCAGTGCTAAAAGAAACGGTTTTTTTTATTCCTAAGGCGTAAATCGTACATTATATTATATTAATTCATTCAAAAAATTCGTTGATTCGACAGTCTGTACAATATTAGTCTAATGCAGAGGTTCTCAAACTTATTTTGTCTACCGCCCACTTTTAAAATAAATTATTTTTCTGCGCCCCCCATTTTTTTTTACTTTACCACATCTTAAAAATCACAAAGACATTCATTATTTCTGGGCCCCTTACCGCCCCCTCTAGGCCTTACTTTGAGAAACACTGGTCTAATGTATACACTATACAGTATATAGCGTTATGGTCCATTTTAAAGAAGGGTATAATTTACGCGGACACCAAAAATATTTTTAAGACTCTAAGCTTAGGCACCAAATAAAATAAACAACTCCAAATAAAATAATTGACACTATTAAAAGTGTCCTAAAGTATATCATATTATGATCCAAAATAATAGAAAAACATCAGAAAAATCGCACGCCTTGTACTAATATTTTATTTGGTTTCTAAAATATTCTAATCTATCTATCTAATGATATTGTTGGTGTGGCGCCATCTGTTGGACTATCGCAAAATTATTTACGACGTCTACCAATTTTATTGAACATGATATCGGTCAAACTCTGTTTTTTTATCCTCACTAGAGGGCGCTAACATTAAACGGAAGATGTATTTGTATTGATTGACTTTTTTGTGAGTATTGTATAGTTGAAATGAATTTTCTGGATAATATTACATTCCGCATAAATAAGAAGAGAACTAAGTCAGAATGCGACATGTCAATCGAATGTGAGAACAGTCAATTAAACTCAACAATAAATTTTATAGATACATCAGCAAATAGTCTACCAAATATGTCTACTGATAATGAACAAGTATCAGCTCTAATAAAAAAAGTGGAAAATCTAAAGCAGGAACTGGAAACAGCTCACAACGAAATAACAAACCTTTGTCTAGAAAATGAGTCACTAAAAACAACTGTAAAAAAGTATGAACAAAATATAGAACAATACAAAAAGGTAACAGAGGGGCAAACACCAAAAAAATACTGTCCTCCAAATCGCAGTTGTAAAAATTTAAAAGCAGGACCAAAAGTGCCAAAACCATCAAAAAATATCGCATTAAACCGTGAGAAATCATGTGTGAGCGATGTTTGTGATAAATCTTGCAACATTGCTTACAACTGTGTAAGGGCTTTGCCCGACGAAAGCACTGTAATGGCTACAAATACAAACATAAACAGTACAAGGATAAACAAAAAAATGTGCATAATAAGTGGTCACACAATGCGAGATGACCTACTTGGACATTTTGAGTGCCATTTTGAACATTACAAATACTGCATTTACAGGAAACCTGGGGCTGGAATGGAGCAACTGTTGAATGGAATAGAAAACAAAGTTAAATCCTTCACAGCTGAGGACTTGTGCATCATCTTTATTGGAGAATTTGATTTTAGAAATACAAAGAATTATCATACTCTAATTGCACAAATTACTGATAAATTGACTATTCTAAATCATACGAATTTCATTGTATGCTTGCTTTTCATATTGCTGATTGTTTTAATAATTATTTTATTGACCAAATTGAGCTAATGTCAGACAAAGACATAAAAGATAATCCGTTTTCATACAATTTCAATAAATCAATATTTCTTACACCTATAACCCCCTATGATTTAATTAAAATTACAAAAACTCTGAAAGATACAAACAGGGGAGTTAGCATACATTTTGACAGCGACACTTTCGTTTCGGTCGAATGGCCTTGAACAGGCCAAAACGTTCATGTCCAACAAGGACCGGCCAGAGATAGCCCGGACCGGGCATGCCCTGCACAAGCATGCCGAGCAATTTGCTTGGCCGGACACAGAATTTTCCCGCACATTGTTGGGCCGGACCTCTCGGCCCCGGGCTATCTCTGGCCGGTCCTTGTTGGACATGAACGTTTTGGCCTGTTCAAGGCCATTCGACCGAAACGAAAGTGTCGCTGTCAAAATGTATGCTAACTCGGCAGCGTCGGTTTGGATGGCATATCTGTTTTAATTTTAAAGCAAAATATTGAGATATTGTCAGGACCATTAAGTCATTTGATAAACCTATCTTTAAGTAGTGGTACGTACCCTAAAGGATTAAAAAATGTAATAATTAAACCGCTGCATAAAAAAGGTTGTACGGCAGACAAAAAGAACTATAGACCTATTGCTTTGAGTCCTACTATTTCTAAAATATACGAAAAAGTTATCTATAATAAACTGTATTCTTTCTTTGAGATAAATAATATTTTTTGTGACGAACAAAATGGTTTCAGGAAGGGACGGTCCACGACTCACACAGAACTAAATCTGCTTAACAAAGTAATGGATGGCATGGATAAAACGGTACCGGTATGTGCCATATATATGGACATGTCGGACTCACAAAGTACTGCTTGATAAGCTTCATGGATACGGTATAAGAGGCATTCCTTTACAACTGATTTCCTCATACTTAAGTGATAGACAACAGCATGTGCAATTATCGCGTATTGATACCAAAACAAAGAGTGAGAAATCTTATATGTCAAAATCCAGACATGTACATTATGGCGTTCCTCAGGGCAGTATTTTGGGACCTTTATTGTTTCTGGTTTATATCAATGATGAAAACATGTCAGTCATCCTATGATGTTGTTTGCAGATGACTGTACAGTGGTCATTAAAAATGATTATGTTCAGAACTATCAATTAGAGATAATTTCTACTCTAAAATTAATAATAAATTGGCTAGATAAAAATAATTTAAAGTTGAATATGAACAAAACAAAAATAATGCATTTCAACCAAAGAAAAAAACCAGACAATATAATAATTAGTTACCAGGGACAAGTGGTTGAACCAGTTGAGAGTATAAAATTTTTGGGTATAGTGATAGACAAAGGGTGTAGGTGGCATTTTCATACTGACAGCATTTGTGGTAGACTTAACCAGTTTGCATTTGTTTTAAAAAAAATGACTACGATTTGCAACCTTAACACCTCCTTGATGGCATACCATGCATATGTCGCATCGGTACTTAGGTATAATGTAATTTTTTGGGGAAATTCAGTTCATAGAGATGCAGTTTTTAAAGCCCAAAAACGGTGTGTTAGAGCTATGTGTGGCCTAAAATTTGACGAAAGCTGCAGACACACATTCAAAAACTTAAAGCTCCTCACATTTCCAAGTCTATATATATATGAGGTGGCTCTTTTTGTAAAATGTAATATAAATTTATTTAAAATTCAGATCCCATGTAAAACAAAATTACTTCGTCCCAGACCACGTGGCCAAATCTTACCACTAATGTCTAAAGGGACATTATTACAAAAAAATATAATGGGAATGGCTCCCAAAATTTATAATAAGTTGCCTGACGAAATTAAAGAATTACCATTGACAATTTTTAAAATAAAATTAAAGGGGATACTTGTAGAAAAATGTTATTGTACCATAAATGATTTTTTTGAGGATAATTTTTTAAATGTATTATTGTAATTTTATTATTTTTGACAATTTTTGACTTTTCTGTATTTGTTATTTTAGAATTTGTATTTAATTGACATTAATTTGTAAGTGTATAATTGTGTGCCTATTATGTAATTGTTTAGCTCTGTAATAATATTTGGATGGAGTTTTTGATTCTTTATTTGTTTTTTTACTAATTTGTGTTAATTTCAAATAGTATTAAACGGATAAATTATAAGAATACTATTGTACGCCTGAAAAGGTACCACATGGAAGACACAATCTTATTATGTACAACACCTTATTTTGATTCTGTGTGACAATAAAATATATTTGAATTTGAATTTGAAAAAAAAATAGATAAATGGTCACCAAGTAAGGTAGGTAGGTCAGGTTAGGTTAGTATAAAATTTATTAAGTATAAAGTGTATTTTAAAGGCGTCTATATATTTTTATGGCAGTCAATAATACCAAAAATGGATCTATTTCATAATATTTTAGGAAACGTAATTTGGTGACCATTCATCCATTTTGGTAACCGTTTAGAATTTTTTTGGTACAAAATAGATACATTTTTGGGCGCCGCTTAAACACAAGCCTTTAAAGAACAGCAAACCAGTTTCTTTTTCAAAACCGCCTCGAAAATATTTTTGGTAAATTTTTTATGGTTAGTTAGCATATATAGGACCCCCGCTACATCTTTTATTTTGACCAGAATCAGGAAACTTAGAACAATTATTTTAGCCATTTATTGTTTGCATAGAAACTACTGTCATCGGTGATGAAAAAGGAATGCACGGCCCGAGAATGTCCAACACTAGAATGCCGAGCAAACTGCTGGGTCGGCCATTATGCTGTTGGACACACTCGGGCCGTGCATTCCTTCCCTGGCTGGCCCTGTATGGATTCGTCGGTTTGGCCTTCGAGTCGAAACGAAAGATGTCGCGGTTCTAAATATGGTAACACGGAACCCCAAAGCATATGTGTTATGGGTGCATGTATCTAATCTATACTAATATTATAAAGAGGTACAATTTATAAGATTTGATGTAGGGGTAATCTCTGAAACTACATCATTATTCGCTGGGCCTACTATCTCTCTCACCCTTCTCACAGGCACTACCTACACACACAAGCGCAATATGTAAATGGTTGTACGTACAGTTGAATCGCCGAAACATGTTGTTTTCTAAAAACAGATTTTCCTTCTGGCATAAAACCGTTCGCTCGTTACATGGCAAAAATCTGTTTCTTGAAACAGTTTGTCAAAAAAACGACCAGCTCTAAATTGAGACAGAAATTTTTCGAGTTTGCGAATTATTTTTTACTTTGTAATTATTATTGTAAATGTGGTTATTTTCTATAGGTTTTCTAGTTTGATTGTTGTTATTTTTACTCATTATTACGTTTTCAATATTATGTTTTAGTTTAAAATAGCTTTTCTGTGAGTCTTTAGGAAATAATTTGATAAGATTCAAACGCATTAGCAATTTGCGGGGGCTAATACCTACTATCTAAATATACATCACCAGAACTGGCCTCACAAATACCATCAGCTAAATCTTCTGCTGGGAACCCTGGGACTACGGACACGGTTTCGGGAGCTGAAGGCAACCCGTGAAGAAAGAAGAAAAAAAGATATTTTTATGGACTTTGTTGTTTTAAAACTTGTTGCTGATATTTTTCACTGACACCATAAAAAAACGAGAAAAAAACGATGGTGACAATAACCTCGCCGCATCTTTAGATTGACAGAATGTCATCTGAGTGACAATGACAGAATAGACGGACGAAACGTCAAAAATGTCAACATAACCTTGAAATATATACAAAAACAATAATATTATTACGTAGTACCAAAGAGTACTCTATTATAGTACTTTTCTTTGATTTATTTCCAGCTTTTTGTGTTCAAATATTAATATAAGAGCTAAAATATAGTTTATGTAATACACATTGGGAACTGACAAACATACTGAACAAAGATTAGCTGATGGCTACAGGTAACATACTTAAATATTATGTAAAACCTTTGTTTGCTACAAACAAATATAGCGAACATATTATATATTACAGAAAGTGTAGAGCAGGACACACGAGATGGGGCTGCCATATACCGCAGACTGCAGCTACCTCTAGAGCGTCTGGTGGATGTGGCCGCTCCTCACTACCTCGACTTGCTGAAGACACACAGAGCCAACATACAAAAGGTAACATAATTTTTATATATAAATAAAAAAAAAAGGGTTTTTTAATTAAAAACTTATGTACATAATCCGACAAACCACACTTAGAGGCTTTTCCATCTAAATATATCTCAACAGAACTAGCCACTCGTTAGATATAGCCTCACAAATACCATCGGCTAAACGAGGGAGACACTAGGTCTTCCGCTGGGTACCCTGGAACTGGAAGGTTTCGGGAGCTGTAAAGCAACCCTTGAAGAAAAAAAAAAAGGTAACATAACCAGGTAGAGATGGGACTGGGGATAGTTGTGAGTCCTGGAGAGTGACATACCTACCACTAGTAACTATGCATAATGTATAAATGCATAACTATAGTGCAGCGCAGCAGGAGACCAGCCAGGCGTGAGGCGCGAGCAAGCGGGCGCGGGCAGGGCTGCTGCCAGGCTGCGGGGGTTGCTGCGAGAGTTGGAACAGTTACGAGTCACTTTACCTCCTGAGTACACAGTCAAGTTTGATGAGAGAACCAGACATGTGCGGGACACTTCACTGGCTGCTGTCATGGACTATCTAGGTGAGGTATAATAGAGTATATGAAGATAGTGTGGGTACTGGGACAGCTCCTTGACTATTTACATTTCTTGATTATTTCATACTGCAATTTGATATAATGTGGCATCTGTATTATTATACTATATATAAAATTCTCCTGTCACAATGTTCGTTCCCATACTCCTCCGAAATGGCTTGACCGATCCTTATGAAATTTTGTATGCATATCCGTTAGGGTTGCGAATCGGCTACTATATATTTTTCATCCCCCTAAATGTTAAGGGTGGTCCACCCCTAATTTTTTTTTTATTTTTTATATAGGTAGGGTAGGGGTAGGGGTAGAGGTAGGGGTAGTGCGGGCAAGTCAACGTTTGGGCAGGACAACGTCTGCCGGGTCCGCTAGTACTATATAAAGCTCGATTACCACTCACTCACTGACATCATTGTTCTCCCAGAAAGAGTTGTGGTGGGGGGAAACTTTTGGTAAGATCGTATAGAGGGGGCCCGGTGAGTACCAGAAAAATCCGAAACCCCCCCTTTTTTTTTTGTTTTGTATCTCGAGAAGTACAAATCGGAGGGGGTAGGTGCCGAAACTAATAATGTTTAGGATCCGTTCCTATTAGCGAATCCATTAAAAAAATCTCCCATACAAAAAAAAAACTCCCATACAAATTTTCATACATTTTTTTTTCTGACTGGGATTTGATTTCTACCCCTTTCCACTTTCCCCGTATCCCCCCCCCCCTTCTCCCATACATTTTATTGAAACTCGCGAGCGATGCCGGGGGAGCGGCCGGAGAAGCGTAAGTTATCAAAAAACCGAAACCCCCCTTTTTCGCCCCCTTATTTTTTTGTTTTTTATCTCGGAAACTACAAATCGGAGGGGCTACGTGCCGAAACTAATATTGTTCAGGATCTGTTCCTATTAGCGAATCAGTTAAAAAAATATTCTCCTATACAAAAAAAAATAACTCCCATACATTTTTTTTGTTTTTTTATTTTTTGCAATCGAACATCGGTAGTGGTAGTGGTAGGTGTTGGAGTAGGGGTAGTTTTAGTGGTAGTGGTAGGAGTAGGGATAGTGGTAGTGGTAGGGGTAGAAGTAGTGGTAGGAGTTGGAGTAGGGGTAGTGGTAGTGGTAGGAGTAGAGATAGTGGTAGGGGTTGGAGTAGGGGTAGTTTTAGTGGTAGTGGTAGGAGTAGGGATAGTGGTAGTGGTAGGGGTAGAAGTAGTGGTAGGAGTTAGAGTAGGGGTAGTGGTAGGAGTAGAGATAGTGGTAGGGGTAGAAGTAGTGGTAGGAGTTGGAGTAGGGGTAGTGGTAGTGGTAGGAGTAGAGATAGTGGTAGGGGTAGAGGTAGTGGTAGGGGTTGGAGTAGGGGTTGGGGTAGTGGTAGGGTTTGGAGTAGAGGTAGTGGTAGGGGTTGTAGTAGGGAGTAGGGGTAGTGGTAGGAGTAGGGATAGTGGTAGTGGTAGGGGTAGAGGTAGTGGTAGGGCTTGGAGTAGGGGTTGGGGTAGTGGTAGGGTTAGGAGTAGAGGTAGTGGTAGGGGTTGGAGTAGGGGTAGTGGGAGTAGTTGTGGTAGGAGTAGGGAATTAATGATAGGTGGCGGGCTTATCGCTGACTTGTAGCATGTCTTCTTTGGTGTGGGCAGCAGTTGTTTCCTCACAGCAAACACGCGAGTTGCTTGCAACTCGCGCACTACACAACATACTAGTCTATAATATAAAAATGAATCGCTGAATTTGTTGCTAAGCGCATATCTCGAGAGCAGCTGAACCGATAGGGTAGGGGTAGGGGAAGGTTTAGGTTTAGGGTATATTTTATTTTGTTCGTAAATATCCACGGGCGAAGCCGGGGGCGGAATGCTAGTGTTATATAATATTGGATTTTAATAGACTCGAAAATTTTGATACTGTTTTCCGACTGATTCACAAGGTTATTACCGCAGTGCAACCGCAAGGCACAGCTAGTATTACAATAAATTTGTTAGACCAGTCGGGTGCTGTTTCAGAGTGGATGCACGTGACGTAACGCTAAAAAGATTTTCGGATTCTTTGTACGATATAGAATATAGATCCGTGGGTTGCGCCCCCTAGAAGGTGGGTACCTGGGAGCTTCATTGTTCAAATCAACATAATATGATTTTTATATGAAAAATGCGTTTTTTTTTTACGTTTGCACGAATAACTTGGAATCTGAGGGTTTTAGGCCAAAATCTCATTAGATAAAAGTTGTTCGCAATAAAAAAATACACAAGATATGTGGGTTTTAATACCCGTTTTTTCAATTAACCCAGTTGAAATGGCTATTGTTTATAAAAAAAAATCGAATAAATGCAAGAAATTTCTCGAATTTTTTAAAGTTATTAATAATCATCTTAGCTTAACGAAACTTTAGCTTAAGTTACCTCAATATATCATAAGTAAGCCATAAAATTTTCGCTATTCTCTATCGTACAAAAAATCCAAAAAAAAATTTTTTAGCGTTACGTCAGGTGCATCCAGTTTACACTGAGCTTTTACAGCATCCAACTGGTTTATGTATATAGTTACAAAATGGTAATCCTGTTAGTTCCAGTATTAAGTTATAGCAAGTTGTATGTTGACAGTGTTGATCAGCACAGCTTGTACAGGCCTCGCCATCTCTACTAGCACTAAGGGTAACTGTGTGTTGTTGTGTGTTACTGCTGCTGTCTCTCCACTCTCATGACTCATGACATGTTATAGCAAGTTGTATGTTGACAGTGTTGATCAGCACAGCTTGTACAGGCCTCGCCATCTCTACTAGCACTAAGGGTAACTGTGTGTTGTTGTGTGTTACTGCTGCTGTCTCTCCACTCTCATGACTCATGACATGTTATAGCAAGTTGTATGTTGACAGTGTTGATCAGCACAGCTTGTACAGGCCTCGCCATCTCTACTAGCACTAAGGGTAACTGTGTGTTGTTGTGTGTTACTGCTGCTGTCTCTCCACTCTCATGACTCATGACATGTTATAGCAAGTTGTATGTTGACAGTGTTGATCAGCACAGCTTGTACAGGCCTCGCCATCTCCACTAGCACTAGGGTAACTGTGTTGTTGTGTGTTACTGCTGCTGTGTCTCCACTCTCATGACTCATGACATGTTATAGCAAGTTGTATGTTGACAGTGTTGATCAGCACAGCTTGTACAGGCCTCGCCATCTCTACTAGCACTAAGGGTAACTGTGTGTTGTTGTGTGTTACTGCTGCTGTCTCTCCACTCTCATGACTCATGACATGTTATAGCAAGTTGTATGTTGACAGTGTTGATCAGCACAGCTTGTACAGGCCTCGCCATCTCTACTAGCACTAAGGGTAACTGTGTGTTGTTGTGTGTTACTGCTGCTGTCTCTCCACTCTCATGACTCATGACATGTTATAGCAAGTTGTATGTTGACAGTGTTGATCAGCACAGCTTGTACAGGCCTCGCCATCTCTACTAGCACTAAGGGTAACTGTGTGTTGTTGTGTGTTACTGCTGCTGTCTCTCCACTCTCATGACTCATGACATGTTATAGCAAGTTGTATGTTGACAGTGTTGATCAGCACAGCTTGTACAGGCCTCGCCATCTCTACTAGCACTAAGGGTAACTGTGTGTTGTTGTGTGTTACTGCTGCTGTCTCTCCACTCTCATGACTCATGACATGTTATAGCAAGTTGTATGTTGACAGTGTTGATCAGCACAGCTTGTACAGGCCTCGCCATCTCTACTAGCACTAAGGGTAACTGTGTGTTGTTGTGTGTTACTGCTGCTGTCTCTCCACTCTCATGACTCATGACATGTTATAGCAAGTTGTATGTTGACAGTGTTGATCAGCACAGCTTGTACAGGCCTCGCCATCTCTACTAGCACTAAGGGTAACTGTGTGTTGTTGTGTGTTACTGCTGCTGTCTCTCCACTCTCATGACTCATGACATGTTATAGCAAGTTGTATGTTGACAGTGTTGATCAGCACAGCTTGTACAGGCCTCGCCATCTCTACTAGCACTAAGGGTAACTGTGTGTTGTTGTGTGTTACTGCTGCTGTCTCTCCACTCTCATGACTCATGACATGTTATAGCAAGTTGTATGTTGACAGTGTTGATCAGCACAGCTTGTACAGGCCTCGCCATCTCTACTAGCACTAAGGGTAACTGTGTGTTGTTGTGTGTTACTGCTGCTGTCTCTCCACTCTCATGACTCATGACATGTTATAGCAAGTTGTATGTTGACAGTGTTGATCAGCACAGCTTGTACAGGCCTCGCCATCTCTACTAGCACTAAGGGTAACTGTGTGTTGTTGTGTGTTACTGCTGCTGTCTCTCCACTCTCATGACTCATGACATGTTATAGCAAGTTGTATGTTGACAGTGTTGATCAGCACAGCTTGTACAGGCCTCGCCATCTCTACTAGCACTAGGGTAACTGTGTTGTTGTGTGTTACTGCTGCTGTCTCTCCACTCTCATGACTCATGACATGTTATAGCAAGTTGTATGTTGACAGTGTTGATCAGCACAGCTTGTACAGGCCTCGCCATCTCTACTAGCACTAAGGGTAACTGTGTGTTGTTGTGTGTTACTGCTGCTGTCTCTCCACTCTCATGACTCATGACATGTTATAGCAAGTTGTATGTTGACAGTGTTGATCAGCACAGCTTGTACAGGCCTCGCCATCTCTACTAGCACTAAGGGTAACTGTGTGTTGTTGTGTGTTACTGCTGCTGTCTCTCCACTCTCATGACTCATGACATGTTATAGCAAGTTGTATGTTGACAGTGTTGATCAGCACAGCTTGTACAGGCCTCGCCATCTCTACTAGCACTAAGGGTAACTGTGTGTTGTTGTGTGTTACTGCTGCTGTCTCTCCACTCTCATGACTCATGACATGTTATAGCAAGTTGTATGTTGACAGTGTTGATCAGCACAGCTTGTACAGGCCTCGCCATCTCCACTAGCACTAGGGTAACTGTGTTGTTGTGTGTTACTGCTGCTGTGTCTCCACTCTCATGACTCATGACATGTTATAGCAAGTTGTATGTTGACAGTGTTGATCAGCACAGCTTGTACAGGCCTCGCCATCTCTACTAGCACTAAGGGTAACTGTGTGTTGTTGTGTGTTACTGCTGCTGTCTCTCCACTCTCATGACTCATGACATGTTATAGCAAGTTGTATGTTGACAGTGTTGATCAGCACAGCTTGTACAGGCCTCGCCATCTCTACTAGCACTAAGGGTAACTGTGTGTTGTTGTGTGTTACTGCTGCTGTCTCTCCACTCTCATGACTCATGACATGTTATAGCAAGTTGTATGTTGACAGTGTTGATCAGCACAGCTTGTACAGGCCTCGCCATCTCTACTAGCACTAAGGGTAACTGTGTGTTGTTGTGTGTTACTGCTGCTGTCTCTCCACTCTCATGACTCATGACATGTTATAGCAAGTTGTATGTTGACAGTGTTGATCAGCACAGCTTGTACAGGCCTCGCCATCTCTACTAGCACTAAGGGTAACTGTGTGTTGTTGTGTGTTACTGCTGCTGTCTCTCCACTCTCATGACTCATGACATGTTATAGCAAGTTGTATGTTGACAGTGTTGATCAGCACAGCTTGTACAGGCCTCGCCATCTCTACTAGCACTAAGGGTAACTGTGTGTTGTTGTGTGTTACTGCTGCTGTCTCTCCACTCTCATGACTCATGACATGTTATAGCAAGTTGTATGTTGACAGTGTTGATCAGCACAGCTTGTACAGGCCTCGCCATCTCTACTAGCACTAAGGGTAACTGTGTGTTGTTGTGTGTTACTGCTGCTGTCTCTCCACTCTCATGACTCATGACATGTTATAGCAAGTTGTATGTTGACAGTGTTGATCAGCACAGCTTGTACAGGCCTCGCCATCTCTACTAGCACTAAGGGTAACTGTGTGTTGTTGTGTGTTACTGCTGCTGTCTCTCCACTCTCATGACTCATGACATGTTATAGCAAGTTGTATGTTGACAGTGTTGATCAGCACAGCTTGTACAGGCCTCGCCATCTCTACTAGCACTAGGGTAACTGTGTTGTTGTGTGTTACTGCTGCTGTCTCTCCACTCTCATGACTCATGACATGTTATAGCAAGTTGTATGTTGACAGTGTTGATCAGCACAGCTTGTACAGGCCTCGCCATCTCTACTAGCACTAGGGTAACTGTGTTGTTGTGTGTTACTGCTGCTGTCTCTCCACTCTCATGACTCATGACATGTTATAGCAAGTTGTATGTTGACAGTGTTGATCAGCACAGCTTGTACAGGCCTCGCCATCTCCACTAGCACTAGGGTAACTGTGTTGTTGTGTGTTACTGCTGCTGTGTCTCCACTCTCATGACTCATGACATGTTATAGCAAGTTGTATGTTGACAGTGTTGATCAGCACAGCTTGTACAGGCCTCGCCATCTCTACTAGCACTAAGGGTAACTGTGTGTTGTTGTGTGTTACTGCTGCTGTCTCTCCACTCTCATGACTCATGACATGTTATAGCAAGTTGTATGTTGACAGTGTTGATCAGCACAGCTTGTACAGGCCTCGCCATCTCTACTAGCACTAAGGGTAACTGTGTGTTGTTGTGTGTTACTGCTGCTGTCTCTCCACTCTCATGACTCATGACATGTTATAGCAAGTTGTATGTTGACAGTGTTGATCAGCACAGCTTGTACAGGCCTCGCCATCTCTACTAGCACTAAGGGTAACTGTGTGTTGTTGTGTGTTACTGCTGCTGTCTCTCCACTCTCATGACTCATGACATGTTATAGCAAGTTGTATGTTGACAGTGTTGATCAGCACAGCTTGTACAGGCCTCGCCATCTCTACTAGCACTAAGGGTAACTGTGTGTTGTTGTGTGTTACTGCTGCTGTCTCTCCACTCTCATGACTCATGACATGTTATAGCAAGTTGTATGTTGACAGTGTTGATCAGCACAGCTTGTACAGGCCTCGCCATCTCACTAGCACTAAGGGTAACTGTGGTTGTTGTGTGTTACTGCTGCGGTCTCTCCACTCTTTCAGTGTCTCATCAAGCTTGTTTATAGTCTATACAATATTGTTGAAGTTAACTAAATTGCATGTTTCAGTCTGAATGTCAGCATCACAAACTTTTTTGTATTCACAATTAGTGACTTCCTACAAATATTGAAGAACGCAGGATGCTGTCTTATAAACATTTGAGCTCAAACTTCTAGTTTAATGTGGTCCTCCTGCTTGCCAGGCTCGGATGTGAAGCCTTCAGACTTATATAATGTTCACCATAAATGGCTAAGATCCAACATGCTGATATCAGGTTTTGAAATTGATTTGGGAGCACACTTGTGTAACAACCCTTCTTATGCATTGTGTTAAAAATAACAAGGATCTTCACATTTCATGAGGTTTGACTGTCTGTGAGATTGCTTTCATTTAGCAGGTAGCGTCCCACTGTCTACATCCCGGACGTCGTCACCCCAACCAAGTGTAGCTGGCAGCGCTACCTCCACCGACTCTATAGGACTGCTCCCACAAGAACAAGATACGGTACAACTTGAGGTAACTATGGTGGCTAATGTTCAAAGATGTAGCTTCAAGCTTTTCTCATATCATATAGTACAAGGTTAATATATATTTATAGCCTCACTTATATCTTGGTCTTGTGTTGGGTACCCTAACACGGTTTCGAAGGCTGCAACGTGGGTTTCTTGTGAAGAGAGAAAAAAACAATTTCTGTCATGCTTAAAAAACTACATCAATAAATAATTTTAAAATATATTAAAATCTAAAAATCATGATGGAAATTACGCCGAGTAGGCCCAATTTAGGAAAGAAAATACCGCCAAATATCTAATGCTGATAACTTTATCCATGGATATGTTTTTTAAAAGCCAATACTTATACTGGCACTGTCCAGTGCTCGCTGGCTGACAGAGAAGCGTCTCTCCGGTCGTGGAGCAGCCTGCAGCGCGAGGTGAGCGGAGTACACGAGCTACTGACGGTGCTGCACGACGCCGCCGCCACGCAGCAGGCAGCCGTGCTCACAGCTAGCGAGAACGTGCTACAGGCGGACTGTAATGTGGCGGAGGGCAGGAGCACGCTGGCCGCCTCCGAGAGGTAGCATCTTGTTATAACGCACCATGGTGTAAAGACAAAAATCCAAGGATGAAAAATTTATGTTTTGCAGTTTCTGACATCGCTCTTCGTTGGGCGCCAATTATTATCATTTTGGCACCAACGTGGGGTCATGCCACAAGTTGTAGAAACTACAAATTATATTTCAGAATGAGCCGGTGGTGGGTGCCCGTGACCGGTGTGATGGTGGGGGGGCTCGTGCTAGGTCCGGCTGGGGCCCTGCTCGCGGGAGTGAAGACTGCGGTGGGGGGAGTGCTGCTAGGAGGGGCGCTCGGGTACAAACTGACTAAGACACCCTGATTGACCGTCGCCGACGTAGAAATTGTTGTAAATAGATGAGGGCGCTGCTGTCGTTTTGGGGGTAACCATCCATACTAACCATGAGTTAATGAGTGCAGTTTTATAGTGTAGAGTTCGTAAATGGTACAAGATGGCGTTCTTAGCAAATATTTAAATGTAGTCAGGCTGTAATGTGCGTGTCACTAGCATTACTTGTTACAATTATTCTTATAATTTGTGTAAATATAACAAAAAAAGACAAGTCACCAAGGTATAATTCCCGGCAATTAACTTGAACATATTATTATGTCATCTACTGCGCAGTACAAATACCTATTCATTTTAAGATTTTGTACTGCGCAGTAAGTGACAGATGTTCCAGTTAATTGCCGGTACCTATATTTACAGTAAAGATACCATAACGATACATAAGTAACACCACACTGGCTTGTTTAAACATATATTGTACATATCTCCGAAACTACTCGTAAAAATATCTTCATGAGTTCTAGTTTATAACTAGCGGACCCCGCAGACGTTGTCCTGCCTGCACTACCCCTACCACTAATATTGGATATTGTTCATACTAAAGTAATAAAATCGCAATTAAAAAATGGGGAGTGGGGGGGTAGGAGGGTGAAAAATAGTTTACGACCGATTGTCGACCCTACCGAATATATTTCATAAAAATCGGTCAAGCCGTTTCGGAGGAGTATGGCAACTAACTTGTGACACGGAAATTTTATATATTAGATAAAGGAAGATCAGCTCTCTTGTTGTGTTCATTAGGTTGTAGTCACCGTGTTTGTTAACTTGTTATATTTTTATATTAATATATATTTTAATACAAAACTACGTGTTTTTATTTTTAAACAAATAATACTGTCCCTAACCTGTCCCACAGCAGCTCTTTACGTGTTATTTTGTTTTAAGAAATAACTTTTTGCGAAACACCTACCGCCACTTTGTGTAAACGTTTCTTGTGTGACTTAGCCAGGTTTAGATGTCGCGGCATTATGTAACTTCAGGAGTTCATCTATCAAAACTCTGTATATAGAATAACAAAACACTCTACAAATAAAACTACTAAGTACAGTATAATATATTTATCTAATACCTACATGATGGTGCGGCGATGTTCAACAAGTGTTTACTTATACAACGTTTACTAGGTGTACTATGTACCTGGTACTAGTCACAAGCAGATACTATTCAGTGTAACTAATGGTCCGTCTACAGTTCTACACGCTCCGTCCTGACTGCACAAGTATTACTGATGGTCCGTCTACAGTTCTACACGCTCCGTCCTGACTGCACAAGTATTACTGATGGTCCGTCTACAGTTCTACACGCTCCGTCCTGACTGCACAAGTATTACTGATGGTCCGTCTACAGTTCTACACGCTCCGTCCTGACTGCACAAGTATTACTGATGGTCCGTCTACAGTTCTACACGCTCCGTCCTGACTGCACAAGTATTACTGATGGTCCGTCTACAGTTCTACACGCTCCGTCCTGACTGCACAAGTATTACTGATGGTCCGTCTACAGTTCTACACGCTCCGTCCTGACTGCACAAGTATTACTGATGGTCCGTCTACAGTTCTACACGCTCCGTCCTGACTGCACAAGTATTACTGACGGAAAGAGTGTCCACACGGTACAAGTAAACCTCATTGTTATTTAAGTAAAACCCAAAACGCGCACTCCAATCTTCAGCAAGTCAACGATCTACCGTGTTCCCGTCCACACGTACAAGCGCATAGGAATGACTGTGTGAATGATTCACACCAACTGAGTGTATGTACATTACTACACACACTACTATCGAGACACACATATACATTTTAATAAAAGGTTCGCTCAACACTTATGACATGAGGTTGATTTTGTGTAACTGAATTATCAAGTTAAAATTAAAAAAAAATCAGTTGAGATTTAATGTGGTTGGTGGCATTAGAGGAAACAAAGTGAAAAGTTATAGCCTCTAAGATGTCCTTCCAATCCCGCACTTGATAGTACATACAAACTAATTATAAATATGTCAGAGCTATAATGTTATACTCCATATTAAATGGACGACCGGACCTCGACATAATGTAGATGCTGACAGAACCCACAACATATAGGTTGTCAGTATTAAACAATAACAATATGTTGAGGAATGATCGGTAAGTCATGTTGGAATATACAGTTCATGTGGGAGGGTATATTGTAACAGACATGTTCTTTGTTATGCCCTATAATATTGTAGAGATGGCCTTAGATGACGGTGCGAGTCCCACCAGATCACTTGACAAGCCCGAGCCTCTTGGCCTCCACCTCGTATATGAGCAGTCTCCACATCTTCACTACGAACACCTCCGCCTCCTCGTCCAGCACCTGTAACAGTGTTCACATCAGCTTCTAGACATCACGTCGTCGGTATCCATATCAATAAGTACGTACCATCTGCACGTCGTCCAGTATAGAATGCGGCTCACTCCCGGCCGCCAACTTGCTACATATAAAGTCCACCAAAGTCGGTTCTGGCTCCCCGATGTACTCCACTATCTTCTTGTTGATCCACGGTCGGATCTTCTTCTCCATCAGGGTGCTGTCTATCTGTAGGACGGAGAGCGAACTGGCTGGTAACTCTGTTGCTGCACTTCATGTCTTATTACAAGTTAATTGAACTTGATACTATTGTGTTCCTTATATATTTACGTATTTGAATAATTACACCAAACTTAACAAAGTAACGTTAGTTTCATCGCGCGATAATTCAAAATATAATCAACCGATTTAGAGGTTTTTTACGGCGATTGATAGACACTTGACATACACTTCTAGATTGTGCTCGCACCCCCTTCAACCCCCTTCAACACAGATATAGCAGGAGGGCCTGGGAGACTGATATACTGATGCTACTTACAATATAGTACAAGCATATTATGTTACCTGCGCCGTATCAAGTTTGTACTGGAACAACATCTCCTTCTGTGTAGGTATCTTGTCTATCAGACTCTTTATATTCCGTCTCTTCTCCTCCGCACTGCGAGTCTCCTTGTCTCGCTCCTTGTCGCTCTTGTCTGCGGACTTGTCGCTCTTGTCGCGCGTCTTGTCCTTACTGCTCACTGAAATATTATGTAAACGGTCATCTATTTGTTCATAATAATGTTGGTTCAATATATATTCACGAGTTGTCTCACGGCTCCAGAGTCTGTACCTACACAGCTGAACACTCCTCTTTTAAGCTATGGTATTTGATACCTAACTATGGTAAAGTCTGTAAGCGTGCTTTGTCGGATGATGTACATACATTGTTCATTAAAAAAACCTATTGGTGCATGGCCGGGATCAAACTCCGACCTGCGTAGATAGATACCAGACGCATCTTCAAGTCACTGAGATAACACGGATTGAGTTTAAGGGAAGAAGTACGTTGCTTCGCATAAATGTTTGCTCTATCAACAATCCTGTAGCATTATTTTTGTAATAAATACTCAATATAAACTACTAAGCATTTCTTGACATTTTGTCGACAGAAACAATATCACTTAGTTTGGAATAATAACCTGCACCGTGCCCCGACCGGCGCGAGTAAGACATAACACATAAGGATCATTACCATGTTGTCGCTCCAGCTCGTCATCATCCTCAGCCGCGAACACCTCGTGTACAGCCAGACGTCGTCTCTTCACACTTTCTGGAAGGTTAGAAGCGTCGCTTTACATGCCCTCCGAAGCCCGAGAAGTATATTTTAGTTAAGACGTATGGAGCACAAGTATAATACAGGTATAAGTCATACAAGTACCAGTTTGTATATAAATTAGTTAGGGAAGTTATAAATGAGCCTGCAATATGAGATGCTGAAGCGCTGGCGTCTAATTTGAAGGCGCCCTTAGGATACATTTTGCTATTGAACATTTTCTCCTAGCTTAGTAAATGAGCAGCGTTAACTGGACTCACCGTGTTGCGGACTCTGCCTGCCGGGCTGCTTGAAGCTGATGGAGATGGGAGAGTTCTGATGCTCCGACATCTCGTTCTGGAACATAATATAACACAACGCTATACAAAACCAAAGTCTCGTTCTAAAGCGCGATGGGTATTATGTACAGTAATGCTCGCGTACTGTTGTACACTGACAAACAAACTTATATGACATACAGCGCTATGTTTATCTGCAGGCAGGTCTGGTGGTGAGGGAGGTCGCGGGGGGGTGGTGCAGTCTTCTGATCCCGATCCGACCATCTGGAAGCATACATTATAGTATTATTATACATCTACTAGCGATCCGGTCTGGATAGCCGGATAGGCAGTAATGGGGACTGCATACAGAAGTTAAAACTTAAAAGTATGAATAAAAGTGCTTTTTAATTTATAATTATAATAACGCCATTTTGTAAACATTTGACATATAAATTTATCTTTGTCCGGACAGAGAAATGGCAGAAACGCGCAGCCATGTATGCCCGACCCAGGCATACGTAAAAGCCAGAACACGAATTCCTGCCCGGACATTTTCGGACCGGGTAATCCTTGGTCTTGCGCCGGTCGCGCGAATCCATAAGATATTCCCTTACCAAAAACCGCTCAAAGCGTCTAAGAGGCCCTCTCCACGAGTATCGCCCTGTGGAGACGGCCCCATAGAGTTTGTATTTGGTGGCACGGAGACAGTCCTTTAAGAAGTCATTTTAGCGAGATAATAGGTAGTGTATGTGACTGTTAGCGGACCCCCTCCAACTGAGTGTAAGATACACTCACCTGTGCAGGCGGCGGCGTGGTCCACCCGGGTGTGTGTCCCCCACCAGACACCGAGCTGTGAACAAACAACAACATATAGACGAGTATATGACATGCTTCGTGCCCACCAAGTGACAATATTATATCTATATATCATCACGACTTTCATCCCAAGAGGGGTAGGCAGAGACAATCGAATGCCATTTGTTACGATCCTGACATACGATCTTTCGCTTCTTTTATATTCATCATACCTTTCATACATGCTCGGCGATTGTGTGTAGGTACTTTTAATATTTCGATCGATCAATATATTTTTTATATGTTCAATAAAAATACACCTAGGTCATTTCCAGCCAGCATTTCCTTTCACTTCAGCCATATAAACCTTTTTAGTCAATCTTTAATCCTTCATTCTTTCAACGTGTCCAAACCAGCGTAAACTAATTTTCTTCATTTTAGTCACAACATCATCTTTCACTCTGCATTTTTGTCTAATGCGGCAATACGCTTTAGACAATCTATATTGCGGGCGGGATTATTTAGTTTTGTTGAGATAAGTTAACGCCTACTAAAATATTACTAGCAAGTCGCTATCGTGTATGTTTCTATCAGGCGTTATAAACTATGCGCTGTTCATTTTCGTTCCTTAAGCCACTCATATTTTGTCATTACGTTTTTCATCATTAAATTAATTATTATATTATATTTGCATAAAGTCTCGTTTCATTTCATCAATTTTAGTTTCATCAATTTTAGTATCTATTTGAGCGGCGGACAGAAGCTTGTATACAATAGTCACCTCGAGTCGGAGTCTATAGGTTCAGCTTCAGTGGGCAGCTCTCTCTCCGCCTGGTTCTGGAGGTAGCGCTCCCTGTTCCGCTCGGACCGCTCGCGTGCCTGTAGGTACATATACTATATTATAATTTGTTACTTTGTTAGAGAGTATAAATGGTAGTGTAATGAAAATTAGGACAGAAAATGTCATTAAGGACGTATTTACAGAAACTGGTCAATTTATATGCAACAAGATACACTCAATCTTTATCTATAGAATATATTAAAGGTATTTTTTAAATATGTAATTGGCATGCAATAAACTTATGTTTCCTTACTCTCAAAACAATGAAGTTTCGGTATAAATATCTGTTTAATCAATTATAACAATAACAGTATGTCAGTTGTGTCTGTGAGGTGTGCACTAAGACTTGTAGTAATATCTAACCGAACCTAACGCGTCCTTAAGTAGCAGCCCATTTAAATTAAATAATAACAGTATTAAACCCATTATAGTTTGATGTGATGCTCCCTCTGAGCCAGATGTAATGCTGTTGGCGATGTCGCGCACTACACATTGCCTGTACATACTGTTAGCGTTCCCCCGTTCCGCTTGCGCTCGTAGTAGCTCACCTCCCTCCGCTCCAGGTCCCGGGTGGCGGCGCGCAGTCTGTCACTCTCCTGCTGCAGCCCGCGCTCCAGCCGCACGTCCAGCAGGAGTCGCGGGAGGAACTGCTGCTCGCGTTCTTGACACACCTGAAGAGATGATTGATGGTGATACATCGGTAGAACGCTACAACTATGACAAAGTGTACGAGTTTGTATCGAACCTTCTCGTAAGCGGCGCAGGCGTCAGGATCGTCCGGCTGCTTCCCCTCGAAGATCTTGTCCCGCGCGTCCTGCAGCTCCTGCTGCTCTCTGTCTCGCTCTTTAGTATCTCCGTCCGCCTCACGCACGCGAGCACACAGACGTCGCTGCAGCTCCTTGCCTCTGATGACGTAACACAACGTACAAGTTACTATACATGTCTGTCTGTAATGATGTATACTATATATAACAAATATGACAACCGTAGGAAGTCTTGTTTCCGAATACAAATGAACAGAAATTAGTTGAAACTTTCACAATCTCTATATGTTATTTCTGTTGGTATCAAATATATGCCTTAATACTTTATTCAAGTTAATGTTTGATGATTTTTCCCTGTAATGACAAAAAAAAAAAAACAAACGAATCATATTTATTTTCAATGGTATCTCCACTAATGCTCTAGATTGTATATAAATGTAGTAAGAAGCAATCTCTACATAATGTATCACTGTTATGGTCGTACATTACGAGATACTCACTTGTAGTACTTGTGATCGTCCCGCTCGTCGTCGTAGTCCTCCAGGAACTCCTTGAGCCGTCTCGCCTCTCTCTCTCGCTCCTCGTCGCGACATCGCTCCCTCTCCCTCTCGCGCTCGTACTCCTTCTGGCGCCGACGCTCGCGAGTCTCCCACGTGCGGAGTCTGCAACACCAGTAGTCGTCTCTGTCACAATGTAACTTACACTGGGCGCCACTGTAACGGTTGCAAGTACCCACCTATCCTGATAACCGGACTCCTTCTCCCGCGCCTTCTTCTCCAGCCGCTTCTTGTCTCTCGCCTCCTCCTCCAACTCCTTCTCCCGACGAGTGTCCTGCACCGACCGACTGCGGTCACGTCGGTCACGTTCTCGGTCGCGGTCACGGTCACGCTCCCTGCAACAATATCGACAATTTACTATAACTCATCTATATCCATAATTTTTCTGGGATAAACTATTTCCAATTTCTCTGTAAATAATCCACCTGTGTCACTGCAATTTTAGCACATAGTTACTTATTCAATATATATAAGTGAAATAGCCGTTTTTTTTTCAATGGGGTTTATTGAATAGGAAATATGGGTGGTTAAACTTTGCCCCTGTTGTGTTTTTCATAATCTATCACAAAACTCTTAATTTTTTTTAAAGTACTGATATAACATTACCCTTCAATTATATACTTCGCGTTTATTGTAACTTATTGAAAATTCTAAATTAAATTTTTTGTTGGTCAAAAATAATAAAGACAGGGGCAAAATAATCCTTTACTCTACCACCCATATTTCCTGTTCAATAAAACCAATTGAAAAAAATAACGGCTATTTCACTTATAGTTTATCCCCCATACAAATTATAGATATAGGACCCTTAACATACAAACACAATACAGTCCACTTGTCATGGCTTGTGCATACACATAAGCCGCGGTGACACACTAGTCTGTGACCCTGTGCATTTAATTAACAATGGCATGGGCTAACACTACAATCACCTCTTAATCAACCCCAAATCCCGTCGTATCTCGTACCTCGTCCTTATATAAGGATGTATACTCAAGTCTAGATACATAAACATCGTGACACTGTTAGACACACTAACTCTACTGTTAAACAAAGGTGCATTCACAAGGGCACCATTCATAAACGTCACGTACACAAAAGTACACAATGAAAATGTTTAATTTACAAAAAAAAGGCATTAGGTCCCGAGGAGGGGTATCACATTACAAAAAAACTAGTTTTTTTTTTCATAATTAATGGGCTCAAAAAAATTTACCTTTTGGATAAAAAAAATGGCGTGTATACCCCAAAATTTGAGTAACTTTCTACTATTTTTTTTAAGCGCGTTATATTTATTTCACTATATTATGAACATCAAAAATGCATAATTAGGGATTAAATTTAGAAAACCTTAATTTACATAATATTTTGGGCCACCAAACAATGATTGATTTTGTTGCTCAATACAAAACAAAAATGTCCCAATGACGCCAGTCGACAAACTTTTGACAATAATAAAAAGACACTATGATACTGATTTCTATTTGCCTGCGTTATTTCTCTAAATAAATGCCAGTCATCTTGGTTTAGCGACAAAAATTTAATATTCTGTAGCGGAAATATTGTTCACAAAATTATTGGAATTTCAATTAAATAATTCTCAAGGTATATGTTAAATTTTTTGTTAGTACTATTATTGTATGAAACAAATACGTGTTTAATTCATAGATTATTAGTTTCTTTCTAATATTGCTTTGAATTTGTGCCTTGTATAATCACATAAAGGCACGAATCTTCTCGTGCGTTCTGTCTAGTGTGTGATGCTGTGTTACGTTGTGAGTTACGTAACACACTGGACAACATTAAGCTTGGTTCACAATATCATGGTAAGTCCTGGTCTGATGATGAAACTGGAATGTAGTCATGTTTGAAATCCATCGTTGAGCTCTTTTATAAATCCAAATTACTTTGGTACCAAATAATAAAAATAGTAGTTTATGAAACGGGCGGAAATAATTTAAAAGTGTGTTAGTTATGTACAAATTATTTTAAAAGACATGTAAATATTGTATATTTCCTATTATATACCCGTTTAATAAACTGCTATTATAAAATACTAGCTTTCTGCCCCCGCCTTCGCCCTTCTATGGATTTTTTCGCGAATATGAAGGTATTTTTATAGAAAAGATTAAATAAAAGATCTCGCAACTATTCCGCTTTTCATTGTCTATCTGTAGATAAAGACGTGTTGAATGGCATTTTTATTCTACAAACATTATACCTACCTTGAAATTATAACATCAGCATTAAAATGAGACAATGTGATCTCGCCTTTACAGAGTTCTGGTGTGTCACAAAATTTCTAATGTGTTACCAAAAAAGTTGTGTGTTATATTTTCTAGTTCGTTATGGTACAAATTTTCTGAGCCCCACCCGAATAAATGATTCGTTTTTGTAAATCTTCGGAACGTTGTAATTATGAACCTGAGAGGTTCTCGTAGAATGTTGTTACGGGAAGGTGTTACTTGTTATTTATTTATATACAGTAATTAACTTTTGAATTGAAAAAAAATAAAATGGTGTTCGTTGGTAAACGCATCACTTGAGAACGGCTGGACCGATTTCTATGAGATTTTAGTATGAATTCAAGACTATAAATAGCTAGTAAATATAAAATAATAACTGTAACGTAAACCGACCGTAGTGTGACCGCCTGCTAACGAGTCCTGCTACAACGTTAACGAGCCCACACAACTATATAAACTTAATTGGCCCACATAGCACACCGGCTACTACCGCAACATCTACCATAAAACTGTAAATTTATTATTATTTATTAGCGATTCCGCCCGGGTACCAACACAATAACTACTTACTTTTTTGTAGATCATTTTATTCTACACAATTCTTTCCTACATCATTTTGTTATATCTCAGACAGATTAGACAGCATACGACATGAAACACGCAGGAGTTGATTTATATACACACACACACACACACACCTTCACGGCCATTATTACCTTGCAGTGTGGCCAGAGACACCATTGTTACTTCTCTAATAAACATAAATATTTAGAAGGCTTTACGTGCCCTCCGAAGCACCTATCTAATAGGGAATACCGCAACAAAATCCGTTCAGTAGTTTTTGCGACGATGGGGTAGAGGCGGCGGGGTCTTTCTTTTACACATAATTATGGTTTATAGAGAAGACGACATGTGACCTTGCCACCGCCTGTTTATTAAGCCTAGGTAGTTGGCCCATGAATGCACGTGACTGGCAGAACATAATACAGTCCGCCAGTTGCGCCCACTATGGCGGCCCGTAGAGATGACTCCAGGTTGTAGGAAGCAGGAAGGACCAACACCATATTTAGACAGTAGTAATAAAGCTTTTAATGCAGGCTTCATGCCGTTTTATCGTCGAAGTTGTGTACTTTAAACATTAATGTTTAGTAAGGGATCATTTAATGTTGTTAAGGGGCCGTCTCCACGAGCGAGAGAATCCAAATTCACAACAAACTCTATCTATACAGTTTGTATGGCACGATTCTCACGCTCGTGGACTGGCTCCTAAGTACCTAAAGAAGACCACGAGGGGTCGTCGCCCACGACACACACATTTTTTATAACTTTACGACGTGTTATACAGCTCCCGGAATCGTTACTAGGCAATAGCGTATATAAGATAATTCTACCCCACCACAATTAAAGATAAATAAATTTAACTGATTTGAAACGTTGTACTATATATGTTTGTATCTAATTGTTAGAGGGAGATGACAACATTGTATAACTTCCTACATGTATTAGTGGTTGGGCCGATTTTCTTATTATGGCGTGCACGCACACACATTTACATAATAATTTATATATATATGCCCCGTTCCCTTCCTGAAACGGCGGAGGAGAAAACAGCATCAACCAGTTGTCTGAAACACACAACGCCATAATGAATAAACCGCTAATATTAATTAGCATCCGTACATAGTATACGCTCTCACAAATACGCAAACTCAAAGCAGCGACCTATGGATGAAGATTTAACATCTAGAAAATAAGGTAATGCCATTGAAAATCCTACCATTTAATAAGAACAAACAAGACACCAGTACCTGTCCAGTTATTACAAAATACAATAAGTAAATACTACCCACCTTTCCCTTTCTCTATTCTCCCGCTCTCTCTCCCTCTCCCTTTCCCGTTCCCGCTCCCGCTCCTTCTCCCTTTCACGTTCGCGCATCTCCCTGTAGATTAGATAAGATTAGATTAAAACTTTGGCGAACTTCCTCTTTCTATTATTTTTGGATGGATAGAACAGAAAAATACCAAAATGAACAGGCGAGGTAGCGAGACGTACAGTGCCACAAAGTTATCTGTTCCGGTGGCGAAAATTGTAACTACCGTAATGTTACGAATAATATATAATAGGATCAGGCGAACAAATAAAGATGTAGTTGAAAATATTGTGTGTTTCATTGTAAGTTAATTTATTTTATTATGCTGGTTTCTAGGTTTAGTGTTTGGATAAACTGTAGTACCTAATATACTTTTATGTAAACTATACATTACATCCAGCATTACAATACGCAGCTAAAACTGACCGACCCAGTACACGAATTCCTGCCCGCACATTCTCGGGCCGGGCAATTCATGACCGGTCTTTGTACTGAGAGCATGTCGCGAACCCATACGATTTTCCCCTACCAAGAAACCGCATTGAAATCGATTTGTCCTTTTGAGAGATATATGTCACATACAAATTATAACACATATGAAATGTAATGTACCTCTCTCGCTCCCTCTCCCGTTCCCGCTCCCTCTCCTCTCTCTCTCGCTCCTTCTCCCTCTCGTCGCGCCGCTCCTTACTGTAAACCACAGAACATTATAAAGATAATAACGAGTGATCTTTCCCGCACAACCACACATAAATAATTATTTCCACACATCTTCACAACTACCCCTGATACATAACCCAAAATTATAGAACAAATACATTATGTGCTAAATATCAGTGCAAAAATGATAACCGCACAAATAATCTAAAGATACCATAATATAGCATACTAGATGTGGCTTGTGGTTGCACCCACGTTAATGGTTACTGCTCCGCTCCTATGGTAGCGTGATGTTATATAGCCTTCCTCAACAACTGAGCTATCCGACTGGTAGCTAGTTCCAGAGATCAGGACGTTCAAACACTCTTCAGCTTTATTATTACTATATATTTAAGTAGACTACTTTTTCTATATAATATATTTAATAGTTGAGCTAGTTAAGTTCAAACTATGAAGGATATCTTGACCCAGTTAGAAAAGGCTATAATATGCAACAAAATACCCTACATTTGGTTATGGTGTTGTTGATATTGTAACGAATAGGTACTTAAATCGCACCTAAACACATCAAGGTCGATAGACGTCTCTAGAAACATCCAGAGAGAATCAAGTACAAACGAAAATGGACCGTATGTGCCTAGCCAGCTGCGGTCGGTGTGTAGGTATTTGTCGACGAGCCGCATCGAGGCGCGTCTACAACTTTGTACAACAATCTCGGCGTTTCTCGAATGTTCGGTGGGCAATATAAACACAGGAATTTTTTAATAGCATCCACGAGTGTTTTAATTCCAAATTATGTGCCCGTTCATACACTACTTTATCTAATCCCATGCAATAGTACAAAACAAATTGAACCAAGATATTTTTCTTAATCGACAAATTGGCGACAAATCGCGGTTACCTATAGTAGCGGCAACGAGTTAACGCAATCCTGACAGTTAACTGTCTATGAAGTTTTGTAATTATTGTAATTGACTGATATATATGTAATTGTAATACTTTATTGTGTCGAGCTCTATGGTTTCAAATGACAGCATAGTGATGCAGTAGTCGTGATAATTTATCGAAACCATAGATTAAATAACTCTAAAATATCAATTAATTTTAATTAAAAAAATTGATATATTTTTATTTCAAATGTGCGCTGACCAGCAACGTAGGTACGCTGTCCCTCCCCCCGCGTCACCCTAGCCGGCAAACTCGCGTGCATTCCTGTCTAGTTTTGTTTTGACGTTACTACTGAGAGAACGAACTATGCTTGCATTTTGTAAATTTGATAGTGAAATAGTTGTTAATATGCCGAAACATACAAAGAAAACTGTTTTAAATAGTCAGTCGCGGGAGTTCGTCCTACGAATTCGTAATTATTTTGAACGAGAAGCACAAAATGGTGGACCTCTATTACCCGTCACGTCAGTGCTCGATCGAGTAGCAGATGCGCTTGATATTGGAAAGAACACCATCATTAGAATTAGCAAAGAAAAATATGGCGATACTGGCATAGAAGATAATGTTCTTCACACTCCAAAAAAGAAGAAACGGTCAAAGCCTATAGTAGGCGTCGATCGTTTCGATGCCATTCGTAGGCATATATACGGGTACTATTTGCGGAAAGAATACCCCACAAGGCGTAAGATGGTGCAATCACTAATGGAAGCTAACTTATTTTTTGGAGGAGAAAGTTCGTTATCGTAGGTTTTAAAAAATATTGGTTTTCGATACAAGCAAACTAACAAACGCAAAATATTAATGGAAAGTATGGCATCTTCATGGCAAGGTACACATTCTTACGAGAGGGGAAGGCAATTATTAAGATTGGAACGTAGCATCTACATCGAAAGTGGCGGCTGGTAAAGGAGCTAGACTAATAATTTGCCACGCTGGTACTAGCAATGGTTTTGTTAATGGGTCGTTGTTGGCGTTTGCATCGAAAACCACTGGAGATTATCACGAGGAAATGAACGGGGAATTGTTCTCAAAACGGTTTAATGATATGCTACGAAGTTTGCCTGAACCATCTATTATAATCATGGATAACGCCCCGTATCACTCCGTGCAAATTGATAAGCCACCAACGCAATCGCAGACCATAGCTGATATTGTTGCCTGGCTTCAAAGAAATGGCATAAATTGTCATGTTAATATGTTAAAAATGGAGCTGATGATTTTATTAAAAGCACGTAAACCGATATGTCATCGACGAAATGGCGTGTGAACATGGTCACCGAGTTATTCGTTTACCACCATATCATTGTGAATACAATGCTATTGAATTGATATGGGCACAAGTAAAAGGATATGCAGGACGTCACAATACAGAACCCCCATTCACTACATCAAAAATGTTGAAACTGTTAGAGGAAGCTTGTGCCCATGTAACCAAAGACGACTGGGAGAAGGTGGTAAATCGGACCAAAAGAAAGATAATGGAAGATTACGAAAGAGATAGAAGTTGATAGTAGTGACGACGGTTCAGATACTAACTTTGGAATTGGTGGAATTTAAAAAAAAAGTAACTATGTCCGTTTCATATCAAATTTCATCAAAATCGGTTTTGTGGTTTAGCCGTGAAAAGGTAACAGACAGATAGACAGAGTTACTTTCGCATTTATAATATTAGTATGGAAAAGTTTTATTTTTTTGTTTAATTATTTTTTTTTGAATTTCATTGTATTGTTTTTTTTTATTATCGTATTTAATTTTGTGCTTTGTTTTAGATAATTAAATTAATAATAACCAACACACTTGACTTTTGATTTATCGATAAAAATTACATGATATCCCAACGCTATTACCAACTGTCAGAATTGCGTTAACTCGTTGCCGCTAGTATACCTACTACGCATGCGCGTTAACTGTCAAGTGACTCCAACATGGGAGAGTCGATATTTTCATAGAGTTTAATGTGGCTGCATAACACATGTCATATCCTTTGCTTTTTCTGCATTTAAAAAAAACAAAACATTACGACATCGTTTTTGTATGAAAACTTCGGTACTATAATACATTATATTATTATTAGTAGAGACGCGTGTATGTAAAACATATCATTATGAAGTATAATTCGATTTTGTAATAGAGATTTTACGTTATAAGAGTAGATCAAATACATTATCATACTTTCTATCTCGGGTACGGACATTTTTGAAAACTAACATAATATTGTGTGTGCTTATGATCACACGATACAAGTGAAAACTTATATGGTCTCTAATAAATATATGTATAATAAATAATTTAAGTTAATTATACGCAATTCAGCGTCACAAACCCGGGCGCCCTGATTGGTGTCGACTTGCACGGAAAATACCCGATTCTGCGTCACCGACCCGAGCGTGACGGTTCAGTTCAGTTTCAGACATGAAAGAAGTACAGTTGATGTTATAACATTAGGTAGGATTATTAATATCATTTAAAAAATACACAAATTTTGAACACACTCACACGGGCGACGGTCGTCTCCGTCTCCCACCACTATCTCTGTTGTCCCTCTCCCTTTCCCGATCCCTGTCCCGCTCCCGCTCCTTGTCCCTGGTATCTCGGTCCCGCTCTCTCTCCTTCTTGTCAGTATCCTTATTGTCCTTCTCTTTCTCCTTCTCTTTCTCTTTCTCCTTGTCCTTTTCCTTATCTGCCTCCTTCTCTTTCTTTCGGCGTATCACCACCTCTGTCTCCTCCTGAAGTACTTATTGTTATATAAAAAGAGATAGAAGATATCTTTATAATGATACTAGTTTTCCGCACGCGACTTCGCTCGTGGAAATGTAAAAAAATGTATAAGTACCTAGTACCTATACAAAACTTTAGCACACCCTTTCTCCTCTGGGTTGAATTTTGAAAAAACACCGAAATAGTGTTTCATTGTGTCGAAGGGCATTAATACCAAGTTTCAAGTAAGTAAATAATACAAACTTTGCCACCCAAGAGAAGGGCTCTTTTTAGGGGTTGAAATTCAGAAACCTTGTCTAATTTAACGGTTTGGATGAGTTAGGGAATCGGGACATTGTCTAAAAGTAGATAACAAAAATTGAAAAGTTACGGAATATATCTGAGCAACGGAAAGGGAAAAACATATAGAGCTACCTTCATACTCTCCCGGAACTTGCCGATCTCCCGATGTATGACGTCACGCTTCTCCTCCTCTATGTCGGCGTCAGACAGAGCTCGGTTTGTCTTCTCTATCTGCTCCTCTGGAAACGACAGAGACAACGCATATATTACTACCGACTCGTCAATGATTTTATTAGCTAGCATATACTCTCCCCGTAATGAGAAAATTTATATAAAAAGTTCTTCAATTCTTAAGCTTTGTGACCAGGGAATACCTAGTTTTAGAACAATGTTGAAATAGTTGTTTGTGCGCCTCGCGCCACTTGGTAAGGCGAGACACTTGAAGGGCAGGAACTGACAAATAGAGCTCAGAACAATGACGAATGACGGGAAAAACGGTTGGACGAGATTCTTGGTTCTGCAGGACAGACCTTTGGTCAAATAGTCCTCTTACAAGCACACAAAAGGATGTCAAAGACTCCTCCTTCTTCACAACCAGAAGAATGATCGCTATTTGCAAAAAAAATAATGAAGAAGGAACTGTGTGCAGGAGGAAGAAAGTAGGCAAGCTCAGGTTCCCTCAACGCAGGAGGAAGAAAGTAGGCAAGCTCAGGTTCCCTCAACCTGCCAGCCAAACAAATTACCATAGTTCACATTAAAAAAACTTAACCATGTTTGCACATACCATAAGACCAAAGAATGCATAAAGATTGGGCATTACTGGAGTCGGCTTCAAACAGATCATCACCAGAGCTCAAATGTTGGAGATGACCAGCAGCAAGCAAGTTGGTGTCTTGGTCGGGAAGGTTTAAAGATGTCCTCGACAAGGAGTAAGGGTCTTCACTAAATGAGCATGTACAGTAACACTCCAGGTCTGTTCGCCTGGTGATCTGGACATCGCATTGTGCTGCCACGTAATCTACAGCTAGAAGTGAGACAGACACAAGCCCGTAGTAGACTCACATTAGTATAAAGACTACATACCTTTCTGCAACATCTCATAGTTGTTGATCTCCTCCTGATAGTCTTTCAGTATCTGTTGCAATTTGTTCTGGGCGGCATCGTCCATAGCGCGTTGGGTCGCGTCCAGCTCTACCGGAGGGGGAGTGCCTGACCCGCTGTCTGATGGCTGCACCTGGGGGGTAGACAGATGGCATGGAATTGTATCAGATGAGCCAGTGCAGACGTCCCAACTTGTGGGAAAAAAATACTAAATTTTATTAAGGGGCCTCTCCACTAGAGACAGACTGACAGCATGCCAGACTGTCAGTGAATCAGACTGGCAGCAAACTGTCAAATTGCTTCTGCTTTCAATATTGAACGGCATTTGTGAAACTTTTTGGATTAATAGGGCATATCACGGTTGGCAGGATCATCTTAGATACTGATTAATCAGCAAATACACTATAAAGGCTATTATTGTACTAGACATTGGCAAATAATCGATAAACATTGATGGAGCCACAATAAAAGAAGAAGAGGGTGCAAGGCAGCCATTAGCGACTGCTCTTGTCTGTTGATCAAGTTACCTTCCCATCCAGTCTGGCCACCAGCCTCCTCTCCCCCACAGCCCGTCCATGTAACAACCTGACACACCTCTGAGCTGCCATTAGACCACTAAACTCACAGAACCCGAACCCGGCCACTCTCTTCCACGACACTACAGGACCGCAGGCGCCCAGTAATGCTCGCACCATAGCGTCCGGGGCTCGGCTTGTCATGTTACCTGAAAACAAATATTATATATTTTTATTAAAGAAAGAGTTTAATTTTGTTTGTTTGTAAGAGGTAAGTTAAAAACTACAGCACATTTTTTTATCACACATTCGTTCAACATCTCAACATGTGGCCAGCTTCATGGTCAAACCAGCTTTACCACTCCCTGCACATGTTTTTAGATTATTTTTTATCTATAGTTATGGCATATTTGTACCATTCCATGCTTCTGAAGATTTCTTCTAGGATGAATGTGAATAGTTTTTTGGTGAGAATGGACAAACCTGTCTGACAAGTTTCACTGGAGTAGACATTCCAGAATTTCCATGTGATTGTGTTCTAGAGAGCCAAGGCTATGCTGAAATCTATAAAATACTTAATATCACTTCGCCCATACTAAACTCCTTTAGAGCTAAAGTATGGCACCTGATTGTTTAAGTTAGAGCTTAGAAGCTTCCTAAGATGTAAAAATGTATATGATGTATTATAACTCCTGGAACCATTTTAAATATGAAATTTGTGAGGCTACAATTAATGAGTGGCCAGTGAAGTATTAAAGTAATATTATATTACAGCATAACTAACCCACAAAAACGGTGACGGGCGGACCCTCATCCCTCGGTCGTTGTACTGCCGGAGCTGGTAACAATCCTCCACGAGCCGCTCCATAACCGCTCACCATCATCTGTTCATTTAATATTAAAATGTGTTAAGTCGCAATATTGTTTGTATGTTTGTCTGTCATTCAAATGAGACCAGACTGAAGAATTTGTTTTTTTTCCAGAAATAGTTGGAAGACCAGAGAGTGACATAGGCTGCATTATATACCTATCTGACTCCTTACTGTTAACTTAACTAAAAAATGTTATCTACCTGTGTACCCTGTAAACTTATTAACAGTAAAAAAGTAGGTACATGTGTATTGAATGATGAAGTAATAAATACAGCCAAATATTTCTGATAAGAAGGTACCTAAGTATGTTATTTCTCAAAAATATTAAACTAAGTTTTGGTTTGCCAAAATGATCACGGCTCAGTAATAGACAAACTTTGGCTAGATTAACTTGAGATATATGAAAGGTAGGTATTCCTAAAATCCTAACCTCTGCATTTAATTTAATAACTGTCTATAGACTTCTAACATTTTTTTTGGAAATTTTTACACGTAGTATTTAGGGTATAGACTGGACTTTAAATGTAAGCCTTCCTTTATTAGCAGTTTGAAGATGGGAGTACTTACATGTGATACAACAGGTAAAACCGGTGTAAGTTGGAATGGCACGAGAGGCGCGCGTGGCGGGAAGGACATGCCACCTGCGGCGCTGGTTATCACTTCTCCTGTATTTAGTTCTACTTCAATAAAATTGTAAATTAGAAGCTTGCAACGACAGTGCGACGAAGCGCCGCCATTTTCCTTCAATTAATTACTGATTGACAGATAGATTTACTGACTGAGTGATATTGGTTGAGTCTCGGAGGAATCAGGTTGAGTTGTGGGTTGAGTGCAAGGAACTACTCTCTGGTTGAGTGTATAAAATCGGTAGTAGTAGTTGGAAGCTTCCGATTTTGACAGCGACACTTTCGTTTCGGTCGAATGGCCTTGAACAGGCCAAAACGTTCATGTCCAACAAGGACCGGCCAGAGATAGCCCGGGGCCGAGAGGTCCGGCCCAACAATGTGCGGGAAAATTCTGTGTACTTGTCTTTGTCCGGCCAAGCAAATTGCTCGGCATTCTTGTGCAGGGCATGCCCGGTCCGGGCTATCTCTGGCCGGTCCTTGTTGGACATGAACGTTTTGGCCTGTTCAAGGCCATTCGACCGAAACGAAAGTGTCGCTGTCAAAATGTATGCTAACTCGGCCGTGCCGAAGGCTCGGATCGGGAGGCGCTGGGGCAACCCCCGTTGCGCCGACAATGTCTCGGGGAGCAACGACCCCCCGGTATCTTCTTTAGACGCCTATGGTGGCGCCAAGGCGGCCAGCGGCTGCCTGATTATCCTGGCGATGTCTTCTCTACACTGGGTCCATGTCTAGTCATCGTCTGACCAAACAAGAGGTTCCACCAGCTCCCGAGGGAGGTGGTGGCCGTTGAGTGGCCTTCCATGCGCAGGGGCGATGCCACGGAGATGTTCGTGTCGGCCATTGTCCGCACGCTCGAACATTCGGCGCGCCATGCCGACCACAAACTCCTCGACGTAGTCGATCTGCAAGTCCCTGCGGATGGTCTCGTTGCGGACGAACCAAGGCGCGCCCGTAATCGCGCGCAGTGCCTTGTTTTGTTGGACCTGAAGGAGGTGTCTGCCTGTGGCTGACAGGAGAGCATACCACGCCGGTGAAGCGTAGGTCAGGCGGGAGCGGATGTACAACTTATAGAGTCGCACCTTGACCCGAAGTGGCAGTGATGAACGGAGGACAGGGCGAAGCATGGCGCCGGCCATCTTAGCGTTATTCACGGCATAAGTGGCCATGGCGCGCATGTTCAGCCGCCTGTCGATCTGGCACCCCAGGTACTTGACTGTATTGCTCCACTCCACGACTTGACCTCGCAGTCGGAGCGGCGATGGTAGTATTCTCCTGTTAGAGGTCATCAGTGCCATTGTTTTACCAACGTTCACCGACAACCTCCATTTATTCAGCCAATCAGGCAGCAGGTCTAACAAGCGCTGCATCTTCTGGGCCGCATGCTCGGGAACCCGGGAAGATGTGATATAAGCGCTGTCGTCCGCAAAGAGGGCCAACATCGTCTCCTCTTCGCACATAGGCGTATAAAATCGGTATAAAATAGTTATAATCGTAGACAGAGTATAGTACTACTATACTCAGTCTACGGTTATAATATTATAATATAATATAAATTATATACTCTGTCTACGGTTGAGTGACACTGTAATTACTGACAGTTTTTGTTTTAAATGTATATTTTTAGGGTCGAGGCCAGTCGAAACTATTTTTTGTAAAAAAAAAAAAACTTGATAATATTATTCATATATTATTGTACCTTCAATAATATAGGTAGACCTAGCCTTAAGGAATAGAATGTACTAAAGGTACTATATGTATAAGAAGAGAACCTAAGTTTCGTTGGTATAGTTTAGTGTCGGCTGTATCGGTAAAAGGCGATCTAGGACGTCTAAATTGCAGAAACATAGCTTTTCTTGTAAATGGTTTTTAATTAATAGGTATGTTTGTATTTAATTTTTAGCATAATCTAATGAAATGACAGTAAATTTTAATTACTAGGCGTCCGCATGTTTTAATTTTTTCATAATTCGTAAATAGTTCAAAAGTAAAGAGATTGTTCTATGACTTACCGCTTCACACCACCTTTGGTATTATACTCAACTAGCCACGCCGACCTCACCGGGTTTACCTACAAGTTTACAACTACTTATCTACTTTTTGTAGATTATTTTGCCCTACCTACACATAATAATTCTTTCCTATAATACTGTTAATGCTCAGCCCCAGGTCCATGTTTAGAACTAAATCTTCTCTGTGAATCAACCTATCTAATAGTGAAGACAGACGGACTGGGGACTTTTTTAAAATAATACTAGCAGTTAAATTGCCTGCGACTTCGTACGCGTTGTACTAGAAATACAACGTTTACACCCCATGTCACCCCCTTAGGGTAGGTAGCGTGATGTATTTTTTCAAAAAGCGCGTTCAAACATACAAACTCATTATTATAGGTAGGTAGAGAGATGGCGACAAAAAGTGGTTGTAAGCACTGGCCCAGAGAAAACCGCTTTTTCGTAGTCTGAGCCCCCCTCTACAAATTCTTGTAGACGAGTAGGGGTCCAGCGCTTGTCGGTACGCCGCTGAGCCGATTTAGAAGAAAAAAAAATTTAAAAACACCTGCCAGCTGGCAAAAAATTAGTGAACAGCATTTGTGGGGGGAGGGGACCTCTCGGTTGTAGGAATAATATTTTCTGCCAATTTACTCCCTGCAGTTTTTTTTTAAATATATTTTTTTTGGTTTTTTTGTAAGAATTTTGTAAGTCGCTCCAGGGAGTAGAGTAAATTGGCAGAAAATATTTTTCTTACAACCGAGAGGTCCCCACAAAATACTGTTGACTCATTTTATGCCAGCTGGTAGGTTTTTAAATTTTTTTTTTCTTCTAAATCGGCTCAGCGGCGACCGACAAGCGCTGGACCCCTACTCGTCTACAAGAATTTGTAGAGGAGGGCTCAGACTACGAAAAAGCGGTTTTCTGTGGGCCAGTTACAACCACTTTCTGTCACCATTCTACCTATTAGTTGTATTGAGGTAGTATTATAGTATACCTAGGTACGACCTAGGTAGATGTAGTACCTAGTGAAATAATGAAAACGTAGACAGGTCTACGAATGAAACCTACCAAATATCACTGACTGATAAATTATCTAATGACTGATCAGTGAGTACCTACCTACCTAGGTTTGAGTCCTGGAGACGGGAAGAGCTAAACTACCGAACAATTTTTTCTGCCACTTTTGGCGGGAGGGGAGGTAAACGTCTAGTACTAGCCCCTGTACCACTGTATTTTTCTGTCGTTTTATTGTCGCAACGGATTTTACGTTATATGATGATTATATTAAAATACAAACATAATAATTATAATTAATGATTGGAAACACTATGTTTCAGCAAGTTTGACGTCCTAGATCGCCTTTCCCATTTAAAACATCACAATTAACTATTTTCCTAGAGCTCTGTCTTGCGACACTAAACGATACCAACAAAATCTAAGGTTACTTATTACTGCGCACCTGGTCAGTTTAACTGGTCAAAGGGGGAAAAATTGGCGAAAGGGGAAGCCCGTCTATGGCCCCTCCATAGGCTTAGTACTCTATGGTTTGAGTAGGTCAATCATAAAGAGCTGTGAGCTCTGGGTCATAGAGTAACTTATCTCTGGGTCTAGTGAACAGGTAGGTATTTCTAAAGACTAGACACATTATAGCTAGGTTCTACATAGTTAGCGAAGTATAAAAGACAAATAAGTTTCCACAATATATAATGATCACTGACATCCCAACACCGACTTCTGACAACAATTGCAGCACTTGGGTAACACCATCCCTGGTGCCTTGGTGTTGACGAAGTCTTCACCACGCGGCCCTCGATTGTACGCTGCGAGGTACACCTCACCCTTACTGTCGTACTTGGGACCTTCGGGGATCAGAATGCTGCGGTCACATAACTTGCCGCGGAGACGACGTTCTTCTACCTGCGGCATAGAGGTAAGTGAGATACCTAGTTTTTAATTATTTATAATTTCACGGGTTGCCTTACCGCTTCTGGAAATCTGTTACCTAAAGTCTCTCACCTTTAGCCGATTTAATTTGTGCGCTAATACCTAACGTATGGTCAGTTCCTTTATAAACTTACCTAATAATATTTGGATGGAAAGTGTCTAAATGAGATATGTAAGTTTTACCTCAAATACTGATACCATATATCGGGTTTTGGATTCCGAGTACCCAGCGGAAGACTTGCGTTGGAAGACTGGTATTTCGTCGGGTATCCTATCTGGGTACGGTACACACTTTGATTATACACAGTTCTGGAGCGGTAAAATACTATGTGACACCATGGAATAACTGAATAGGGTTTTTTTGTTTTAGTGTCATTCTAATATAGTTCCGGTTCACTTATTATTAAGCTGTGACATACAGACGGACCAAATAAAGTGTACTTAGGTACCTTGCTCCCCTGCGCCGGCACCATGTCAACTTCTTATTAAGCTGTGACATACAGACGGACCAAATAAAGTGTACTTAGGTACCTTGCTCCCCTGCGCCGGCACCATGTCAACTTCTTATTAAGCTGTGACATACAGACGGACCAAATAAAGTGTACTTAGGTACCTTGCTCCCCTGCGCCGGCACCATGTCAACTTCTTATTAAGCTGTGACATACAGACGGACCAAATAAAGTGTACTTAGGTACCTTGCTCCCCTGCGCCGGCACCATGTCAACTTCTTATTAAGCTGTGACATACAGACGGACCAAATAAAGTGTACTTAGGTACCTTGCTCCCCTGCGCCGGCACCATGTCAACTTCTTATTAAGCTGTGACATACAGACGGACCAAATAAAGTGTACTTAGGTACCTTGCTCCCCTGCGCCGGCACCATGTCAACTTCTTATTAAGCTGTGACATACAGACGGACCAAATAAAGTGTACTTAGGTACCTTGCTCCCCTGCGCCGGCACCATGTCAACTTCTTATTAAGCTGTGACATACAGACGGACCAAATAAAGTGTACTTAGGTACCTTGCTCCCCTGCGCCGGCACCATGTCAACTTATTATTAAGCTGTGACATACAGACGGACCAAATAAAGTGTACTTAGGTACCTTGCTCCCCTGCGCCGGCACCATGTCAACTTCTTATTAAGCTGTGACATACAGACGGACCAAATAAAGTGTACTTAGGTACCTTGCTCCCCTGCGCCGGCACCATGTCAACTTCTTATTAAGCTGTGACATACAGACGGACCAAATAAAGTGTACTTAGGTACCTTGCTCCCCTGCGCCGGCACCATGTCAACTTATTATTAAGCTGTGACATACAGACGGACCAAATAAAGTGTACTTAGGTACCTTGCTCCCCTGCGCCGGCACCATGTCAACTTCTTATTAAGCTGTGACATACAGACGGACCAAATAAAGTGTACTTAGGTACCTTGCTCCCCTGCGCCGGCACCATGTCAACTTCTTATTAAGCTGTGACATACAGACGGACCAAATAAAGTGTACTTAGGTACCTTGCTCCCCTGCGCCGGCACCATGTCAACTTCTTATTAAGCTGTGACATACAGACGGACCAAATAAAGTGTACTTAGGTACCTTGCTCCCCTGCGCCGGCACCATGTCAACTTCTTATTAAGCTGTGACATACAGACGGACCAAATAAAGTGTACTTAGGTACCTTGCTCCCCTGCGCCGGCACCATGTCAACTTCTTATTAAGCTGTGACATACAGACGGACCAAATAAAGTGTACTTAGGTACCTTGCTCCCCTGCGCCGGCACCATGTCAACTTCTTATTAAGCTGTGACATACAGACGGACCAAATAAAGTGTACTTAGGTACCTTGCTCCCCTGCGCCGGCACCATGTCAACTTCTTATTAAGCTGTGACATACAGACGGACCAAATAAAGTGTACTTAGGTACCTTGCTCCCCTGCGCCGGCACCATGTCAACTTCTTATTAAGCTGTGACATACAGACGGACCAAATAAAGTGTACTTAGGTACCTTGCTCCCCTGCGCCGGCACCATGTCAACTTCTTATTAAGCTGTGACATACAGACGGACCAAATAAAGTGTACTTAGGTACCTTGCTCCCCTGCGCCGGCACCATGTCAACTTCTTATTAAGCTGTGACATACAGACGGACCAAATAAAGTGTACTTAGGTACCTTGCTCCCCTGCGCCGGCACCATGTCAACTTCTTATTAAGCTGTGACATACAGACGGACCAAATAAAGTGTACTTAGGTACCTTGCTCCCCTGCGCCGGCACCATGTCAACTTCTTATTAAGCTGTGACATACAGACGGACCAAATAAAGTGTACTTAGGTACCTTGCTCCCCTGCGCCGGCACCATGTCAACTTCTTATTAAGCTGTGACATACAGACGGACCAAATAAAGTGTACTTAGGTACCTTGCTCCCCTGCGCCGGCACCATGTCAACTTCTTATTAAGCTGTGACATACAGACGGACCAAATAAAGTGTACTTAGGTACCTTGCTCCCCTGCGCCGGCACCATGTCAACTTCTTATTAAGCTGTGACATACAGACGGACCAAATAAAGTGTACTTAGGTACCTTGCTCCCCTGCGCCGGCACCATGTCAACTTCTTATTAAGCTGTGACATACAGACGGACCAAATAAAGTGTACTTAGGTACCTTGCTCCCCTGCGCCGGCACCATGTCAACTTCTTATTAAGCTGTGACATACAGACGGACCAAATAAAGTGTACTTAGGTACCTTGCTCCCCTGCGCCGGCACCATGTCAACTTCTTATTAAGCTGTGACATACAGACGGACCAAATAAAGTGTACTTAGGTACCTTGCTCCCCTGCGCCGGCACCATGTCAACTTCTTATTAAGCTGTGACATACAGACGGACCAAATAAAGTGTACTTAGGTACCTTGCTCCCCTGCGCCGGCACCATGTCAACTTCTTATTAAGCTGTGACATACAGACGGACCAAATAAAGTGTACTTAGGTACCTTGCTCCCCTGCGCCGGCACCATGTCAACTTCTTATTAAGCTGTGACATACAGACGGACCAAATAAAGTGTACTTAGGTACCTTGCTCCCCTGCGCCGGCACCATGTCAACTTCTTATTAAGCTGTGACATACAGACGGACCAAATAAAGTGTACTTAGGTACCTTGCTCCCCTGCGCCGGCACCATGTCAACTTCTTATTAAGCTGTGACATACAGACGGACCAAATAAAGTGTACTTAGGTACCTTGCTCCCCTGCGCCGGCACCATGTCAACTTCTTATTAAGCTGTGACATACAGACGGACCAAATAAAGTGTACTTAGGTACCTTGCTCCCCTGCGCCGGCACCATGTCAACTTCTTATTAAGCTGTGACATACAGACGGACCAAATAAAGTGTACTTAGGTACCTTGCTCCCCTGCGCCGGCACCATGTCAACTTCTTATTAAGCTGTGACATACAGACGGACCAAATAAAGTGTACTTAGGTACCTTGCTCCCCTGCGCCGGCACCATGTCAACTTCTTATTAAGCTGTGACATACAGACGGACCAAATAAAGTGTACTTAGGTACCTTGCTCCCCTGCGCCGGCACCATGTCAACTTCTTATTAAGCTGTGACATACAGACGGACCAAATAAAGTGTACTTAGGTACCTTGCTCCCCTGCGCCGGCACCATGTCAACTTCTTATTAAGCTGTGACATACAGACGGACCAAATAAAGTGTACTTAGGTACCTTGCTCCCCTGCGCCGGCACCATGTCAACTTCTTATTAAGCTGTGACATACAGACGGACCAAATAAAGTGTACTTAGGTACCTTGCTCCCCTGCGCCGGCACCATGTCAACTTCTTATTAAGCTGTGACATACAGACGGACCAAATAAAGTGTACTTAGGTACCTTGCTCCCCTGCGCCGGCACCATGTCAACTTCTTATTAAGCTGTGACATACAGACGGACCAAATAAAGTGTACTTAGGTACCTTGCTCCCCTGCGCCGGCACCATGTCAACTTCTTATTAAGCTGTGACATACAGACGGACCAAATAAAGTGTACTTAGGTACCTTGCTCCCCTGCGCCGGCACCATGTCAACTTCTTATTAAGCTGTGACATACAGACGGACCAAATAAAGTGTACTTAGGTACCTTGCTCCCCTGCGCCGGCACCATGTCAACTTCTTATTAAGCTGTGACATACAGACGGACCAAATAAAGTGTACTTAGGTACCTTGCTCCCCTGCGCCGGCACCATGTCAACTTCTTATTAAGCTGTGACATACAGACGGACCAAATAAAGTGTACTTAGGTACCTTGCTCCCCTGCGCCGGCACCATGTCAACTTCTTATTAAGCTGTGACATACAGACGGACCAAATAAAGTGTACTTAGGTACCTTGCTCCCCTGCGCCGGCACCATGTCAACTTCTTATTAAGCTGTGACATACAGACGGACCAAATAAAGTGTACTTAGGTACCTTGCTCCCCTGCGCCGGCACCATGTCAACTTCTTATTAAGCTGTGACATACAGACGGACCAAATAAAGTGTACTTAGGTACCTTGCTCCCCTGCGCCGGCACCATGTCAACTTCTTATTAAGCTGTGACATACAGACGGACCAAATAAAGTGTACTTAGGTACCTTGCTCCCCTGCGCCGGCACCATGTCAACTTCTTATTAAGCTGTGACATACAGACGGACCAAATAAAGTGTACTTAGGTACCTTGCTCCCCTGCGCCGGCACCATGTCAACTTCTTATTAAGCTGTGACATACAGACGGACCAAATAAAGTGTACTTAGGTACCTTGCTCCCCTGCGCCGGCACCATGTCAACTTCTTATTAAGCTGTGACATACAGACGGACCAAATAAAGTGTACTTAGGTACCTTGCTCCCCTGCGCCGGCACCATGTCAACTTCTTATTAAGCTGTGACATACAGACGGACCAAATAAAGTGTACTTAGGTACCTTGCTCCCCTGCGCCGGCACCATGTCAACTTCTTATTAAGCTGTGACATACAGACGGACCAAATAAAGTGTACTTAGGTACCTTGCTCCCCTGCGCCGGCACCATGTCAACTTCTTATTAAGCTGTGACATACAGACGGACCAAATAAAGTGTACTTAGGTACCTTGCTCCCCTGCGCCGGCACCATGTCAACTTCTTATTAAGCTGTGACATACAGACGGACCAAATAAAGTGTACTTAGGTACCTTGCTCCCCTGCGCCGGCACCATGTCAACTTCTTATTAAGCTGTGACATACAGACGGACCAAATAAAGTGTACTTAGGTACCTTGCTCCCCTGCGCCGGCACCATGTCAACTTCTTATTAAGCTGTGACATACAGACGGACCAAATAAAGTGTACTTAGGTACCTTGCTCCCCTGCGCCGGCACCATGTCAACTTCTTATTAAGCTGTGACATACAGACGGACCAAATAAAGTGTACTTAGGTACCTTGCTCCCCTGCGCCGGCACCATGTCAACTTCTTATTAAGCTGTGACATACAGACGGACCAAATAAAGTGTACTTAGGTACCTTGCTCCCCTGCGCCGGCACCATGTCAACTTCTTATTAAGCTGTGACATACAGACGGACCAAATAAAGTGTACTTAGGTACCTTGCTCCCCTGCGCCGGCACCATGTCAACTTCTTATTAAGCTGTGACATACAGACGGACCAAATAAAGTGTACTTAGGTACCTTGCTCCCCTGCGCCGGCACCATGTCAACTTCTTATTAAGCTGTGACATACAGACGGACCAAATAAAGTGTACTTAGGTACCTTGCTCCCCTGCGCCGGCACCATGTCAACTTCTTATTAAGCTGTGACATACAGACGGACCAAATAAAGTGTACTTAGGTACCTTGCTCCCCTGCGCCGGCACCATGTCAACTTCTTATTAAGCTGTGACATACAGACGGACCAAATAAAGTGTACTTAGGTACCTTGCTCCCCTGCGCCGGCACCATGTCAACTTCTTATTAAGCTGTGACATACAGACGGACCAAATAAAGTGTACTTAGGTACCTTGCTCCCCTGCGCCGGCACCATGTCAACTTCTTATTAAGCTGTGACATACAGACGGACCAAATAAAGTGTACTTAGGTACCTTGCTCCCCTGCGCCGGCACCATGTCAACTTCTTATTAAGCTGTGACATACAGACGGACCAAATAAAGTGTACTTAGGTACCTTGCTCCCCTGCGCCGGCACCATGTCAACTTCTTATTAAGCTGTGACATACAGACGGACCAAATAAAGTGTACTTAGGTACCTTGCTCCCCTGCGCCGGCACCATGTCAACTTCTTATTAAGCTGTGACATACAGACGGACCAAATAAAGTGTACTTAGGTACCTTGCTCCCCTGCGCCGGCACCATGTCAACTTCTTATTAAGCTGTGACATACAGACGGACCAAATAAAGTGTACTTAGGTACCTTGCTCCCCTGCGCCGGCACCATGTCAACTTCTTATTAAGCTGTGACATACAGACGGACCAAATAAAGTGTACTTAGGTACCTTGCTCCCCTGCGCCGGCACCATGTCAACTTCTTATTAAGCTGTGACATACAGACGGACCAAATAAAGTGTACTTAGGTACCTTGCTCCCCTGCGCCGGCACCATGTCAACTTCTTATTAAGCTGTGACATACAGACGGACCAAATAAAGTGTACTTAGGTACCTTGCTCCCCTGCGCCGGCACCATGTCAACTTCTTATTAAGCTGTGACATACAGACGGACCAAATAAAGTGTACTTAGGTACCTTGCTCCCCTGCGCCGGCACCATGTCAACTTCTTATTAAGCTGTGACATACAGACGGACCAAATAAAGTGTACTTAGGTACCTTGCTCCCCTGCGCCGGCACCATGTCAACTTCTTATTAAGCTGTGACATACAGACGGACCAAATAAAGTGTACTTAGGTACCTTGCTCCCCTGCGCCGGCACCATGTCAACTTCTTATTAAGCTGTGACATACAGACGGACCAAATAAAGTGTACTTAGGTACCTTGCTCCCCTGCGCCGGCACCATGTCAACTTCTTATTAAGCTGTGACATACAGACGGACCAAATAAAGTGTACTTAGGTACCTTGCTCCCCTGCGCCGGCACCATGTCAACTTCTTATTAAGCTGTGACATACAGACGGACCAAATAAAGTGTACTTAGGTACCTTGCTCCCCTGCGCCGGCACCATGTCAACTTCTTATTAAGCTGTGACATACAGACGGACCAAATAAAGTGTACTTAGGTACCTTGCTCCCCTGCGCCGGCACCATGTCAACTTCTTATTAAGCTGTGACATACAGACGGACCAAATAAAGTGTACTTAGGTACCTTGCTCCCCTGCGCCGGCACCATGTCAACTTCTTATTAAGCTGTGACATACAGACGGACCAAATAAAGTGTACTTAGGTACCTTGCTCCCCTGCGCCGGCACCATGTCAACTTCTTATTAAGCTGTGACATACAGACGGACCAAATAAAGTGTACTTAGGTACCTTGCTCCCCTGCGCCGGCACCATGTCAACTTCTTATTAAGCTGTGACATACAGACGGACCAAATAAAGTGTACTTAGGTACCTTGCTCCCCTGCGCCGGCACCATGTCAACTTCTTATTAAGCTGTGACATACAGACGGACCAAATAAAGTGTACTTAGGTACCTTGCTCCCCTGCGCCGGCACCATGTCAACTTCTTATTAAGCTGTGACATACAGACGGACCAAATAAAGTGTACTTAGGTACCTTGCTCCCCTGCGCCGGCACCATGTCAACTTCTTATTAAGCTGTGACATACAGACGGACCAAATAAAGTGTACTTAGGTACCTTGCTCCCCTGCGCCGGCACCATGTCAACTTCTTATTAAGCTGTGACATACAGACGGACCAAATAAAGTGTACTTAGGTACCTTGCTCCCCTGCGCCGGCACCATGTCAACTTCTTATTAAGCTGTGACATACAGACGGACCAAATAAAGTGTACTTAGGTACCTTGCTCCCCTGCGCCGGCACCATGTCAACTTCTTATTAAGCTGTGACATACAGACGGACCAAATAAAGTGTACTTAGGTACCTTGCTCCCCTGCGCCGGCACCATGTCAACTTCTTATTAAGCTGTGACATACAGACGGACCAAATAAAGTGTACTTAGGTACCTTGCTCCCCTGCGCCGGCACCATGTCAACTTCTTATTAAGCTGTGACATACAGACGGACCAAATAAAGTGTACTTAGGTACCTTGCTCCCCTGCGCCGGCACCATGTCAACTTCTTATTAAGCTGTGACATACAGACGGACCAAATAAAGTGTACTTAGGTACCTTGCTCCCCTGCGCCGGCACCATGTCAACTTCTTATTAAGCTGTGACATACAGACGGACCAAATAAAGTGTACTTAGGTACCTTGCTCCCCTGCGCCGGCACCATGTCAACTTCTTATTAAGCTGTGACATACAGACGGACCAAATAAAGTGTACTTAGGTACCTTGCTCCCCTGCGCCGGCACCATGTCAACTTCTTATTAAGCTGTGACATACAGACGGACCAAATAAAGTGTACTTAGGTACCTTGCTCCCCTGCGCCGGCACCATGTCAACTTCTTATTAAGCTGTGACATACAGACGGACCAAATAAAGTGTACTTAGGTACCTTGCTCCCCTGCGCCGGCACCATGTCAACTTCTTATTAAGCTGTGACATACAGACGGACCAAATAAAGTGTACTTAGGTACCTTGCTCCCCTGCGCCGGCACCATGTCAACTTCTTATTAAGCTGTGACATACAGACGGACCAAATAAAGTGTACTTAGGTACCTTGCTCCCCTGCGCCGGCACCATGTCAACTTCTTATTAAGCTGTGACATACAGACGGACCAAATAAAGTGTACTTAGGTACCTTGCTCCCCTGCGCCGGCACCATGTCAACTTCTTATTAAGCTGTGACATACAGACGGACCAAATAAAGTGTACTTAGGTACCTTGCTCCCCTGCGCCGGCACCATGTCAAGTTCTTATTAAGCTGTGACATACAGACGGACCAAATAAAGTGTACTTAGGTACCTTGCTCCCCTGCGCCGGCACCATGTCAACTTATTATTAAGCTGTGACATACAGACGGACCAAATAAAGCGTACTTAGGTACCTTGCTCCCCTGCGCCGGCACCATGTCAACTTCTTATTAAGCTGTGACATACAGACGGACCAAATAAAGTGTACTTAGGTACCTTGCTCCCCTGCGCCGGCACCATGTCAACTTCTTATTAAGCTGTGACATACAGACGGACCAAATAAAGTGTACTTAGGTACCTTGCTCCCCTGCGCCGGCACCATGTCAACTTCTTATTAAGCTGTGACATACAGACGGACCAAATAAAGTGTACTTAGGTACCTTGCTCCCCTGCGCCGGCACCATGTCAACTTCTTATTAAGCTGTGACATACAGACGGACCAAATAAAGTGTACTTAGGTACCTTGCTCCCCTGCGCCGGCACCATGTCAACTTCTTATTAAGCTGTGACATACAGACGGACCAAATAAAGTGTACTTAGGTACCTTGCTCCCCTGCGCCGGCACCATGTCAACTTCTTATTAAGCTGTGACATACAGACGGACCAAATAAAGTGTACTTAGGTACCTTGCTCCCCTGCGCCGGCACCATGTCAACTTCTTATTAAGCTGTGACATACAGACGGACCAAATAAAGTGTACTTAGGTACCTTGCTCCCCTGCGCCGGCACCATGTCAACTTCTTATTAAGCTGTGACATACAGACGGACCAAATAAAGTGTACTTAGGTACCTTGCTCCCCTGCGCCGGCACCATGTCAACTTATTATTAAGCTGTGACATACAGACGGACCAAATAAAGTGTACTTAGGTACCTTGCTCCCCTGCGCCGGCACCATGTCAACTTATTATTAAGCTGTGACATACAGACGGACCAAATAAAGCGTACTTAGGTACCTTGCTCCCCTGCGCCGGCACCATGTCAACTTCTTTAGTATCCAACTCTGTATCTTCCGACTGTGACAGCAGACTGAGCGGGACTTCCTTATTGAATACTATCTTCTTTCTTTTTCTTATTTTAACAAATCCTAGTGAAGGCTTCGTAGTGGTAGTTTGTGTCGTCGTTTTTACCATTAACATGCCGTTCTTGGTAGTAATATTCGGTTTATTGGTTCTCAATGCGGCATCATTTATATTATCATTATCATTAAACTCGTAACTTGACTTTATTTCGTTATCTTCGCCCACTCTTAACTTTACTGTAATTGTAGGTTCTGTGACAATTGGCGTGGTTGCAGTTGTAGTTGTAGATTTAGTTGTGGTTGTAAATTTAGTTGTGGTTCTAGATTTTCTTGTGGTAACTGCATAATATGGTGCTTGTACATCATTTAGACTAATATCGTGAACTCTAAATGTATACGGTTTAAAATTTGTTGTAAATTCAGTTAGAGTTTGAGTTGTCCTAATGGTTTCATAATAACGTGTGAGTAGTTGCATCATTGTTTTATTGTGTTGTTGGCTGGTTGGTTGGTTGGTTGTGGCATTTGTAATTAAATGTGCAAAGTCTTCAACACTAATATCACTTTCTAGATGACGTCTCAATCCTTTTTCACGTTCTATAGCGAGACTATTTTTTAAATTCAATGAATTTTCTTTCTTTTTTTTTTGTTTGCCTTTATTTTTTCCATAAGTAATATTAGGTTTCTTTACACCTCTACCAGACGTTGTTGAGTTGTTGTTAAGATTGACATCGTCTTCGTTGTAATAATCCTCGTTCTTATGCAAAAGTTCTTGTTTAAGTTTTTCTATTAACTTGTTATTATCATCTTTGCTATTTTCTGTAAAACATAAAAATCCTAGTAAGTAATCTAATTACGATTATTGAAGACTAAATCTAACAGTTTCCTTCACCGTTGCCTTTCCTATTTTGTGTATCCTTTCACTTTAGAATATTCCAGAGTTATAATATTATAGAATATGACCTGCAACATTGAGTACTCTCGGTAACCCCATCCCCACTCCCACCATCATGTACAGTGTTACCACTGTGTACATCATACTACTACATGCACACAACATGGTTGGTTATCTACACTATAAAACCATTTTGTTATGTGTCAAATCACTTTATAGTTATTGGATTTTATATAAAAATGTTTTTCAGCTCTTACCTCATATTCGTGAATAATACCTAGTACTTATATAGATTTTTGTAAACTTCAGTTACATATTATAATTATGAAAACACTTGCAATCCTATAGCCAGACATCAAAAAACTTTTAACTTTTGATTAGTGAATGTAAAGATGGCAAGTAAACTGATTGAATAATGGATTTTATAATAAAACAAATATATTTTAGTTAAAAAAACGGAAAAAGAAGATAATGATCTTGATTATCATAATTGAAATAATATTGATAACTCAAGTGTGGACCTATAGACACGGTTTGTTTTAATTTGTTATTAAACTGCTCAACTTTGTAATTTATCATCAGAATTCAGGATTAATGAAATGATGGAGTTACAAGCATGTGATATGTGGTATGTGTCATCACATCACATTGCAGGACGGACGAAAGGACATGACGAAAAAAGGAAACTGTTCAACTAACAGATCAAACGATAGGAACCATTACTTACCTAAACTTATACAAGTTATTAATTTACAGAAGACAACAATACAAGAAGACTTTTAGAATCAATCCGGCAACAACTAACACATGACAACCACGACTATATAGACACTATAACTACTATCCACAGTATCTATATAACTATACCACCTGTTAAACAAACAGATAATAGACGTAACTTGGAAGCTAATAACGATGAAGATAAAAAAGATGAAAATAAGTTAAAGCAGAAAGAAGATAAAATAAAGAATGTTAAGGTAATAGAAGACGCAAGAAGGAAGGAAAATAATAGTGTAGATGATGATACAGATGATGTGTTAAAGCGTGTAATGAGAAAAGAAAGTAAACCAAATAAAAACAGAAAGTACATGATGTACGACAACAAGAAAGGAGAAATATCTTTAGTGAAGATTGGTGGGGAGTTACCCATGTTCAGACTGCCTCGTGAAAGAGCTCAGTATCGCGAGAGTGAAGTAGAGTAACTAATTGTGGAATATCATATTTATAGAATTTATTAAAATATCTAGCGACATCTACCGGTCGTTTACTCGTACTAAACTGAGTTACGACGAGAATGACGTCACTTCCGCATCGTGACGGTCGAAATACAGTTCAAATGTTGTTAGATAAATAGAAGTGTGCGTCGTGTGTCACATGCCCCAGGGTACCCAGCGGAAGACAAATAATATAGCTGTACGTAGCTGTCAGTATGCTGCTTAATAGGTGTCAACGATTACACAACACACAATAATGTAAATATATATTCCAAATTCTAAAATTGGTACCCAATTATGTAGATAACATTACTTTTCGTCATTCTGTGTGCTTACGACTCGGTATCAAAATTAATGAATCCCATCAATGTCGCTGCGGGCAAAATGTCGTTTCTCTGGGACATCACGGACTATCATGTACGAAAAGTGCTGGTAGAATAACACGTCATGCCAGTCTTAATGATGTCATCCGTAGGGCACTTGTCACTGTCCACGTGCCAGCTATATTAGAGCCGCCTGGTATAACACCTGACGATGGAAAAAGGCCTGACGGTATGACGCCCGTATCCTGGACGCAGGGAAGACCGTTAGTGTGGGATGCTACCGATACATTGGCGGTTTTTCACGTCCAGGCTACGTCTAATAATGCTTACTTATTTGCACCGTTTGTGGTTGAAACCATGGGTCCGTGGAGCCTCGGAGCAAAAAAAATATATAAGGAACTATCATCTCGTCTAATCGACATTTCAGGTGGCAAGAGGGCTGGAGAATCTACGTATTAGCATAGCTATACAGCGAGGAAACGCTGCTAGCCTTCTTGGCACTTTACCGCAGGACAGTGATATCGAGAAGGTTTTCTACTTATGAGTATGTATCACTACATATTCATGATTAGAGAGCCACTCATGTGTTCCCTGTGTATATTTTTTATTATATTTTAAACTTTGTATGTAGATATATATATTTAATATTGTTTTAATAAATTTGTCGGATTATATAAAGAAAAAATTTAAACCAATACTTTAAGTACAATAAAGTAAATTAGTTGTATAATTTCATTTTCCGACGAAGGGTTGAAACTTGAACTGCTCAATTCAGTCAAGAAAATTCCATGTAGGTAATCCATACTAGAATATTATAAATGCGAAGGTAACGCTGTATGTCTGTCTGTTACGGTTTAACGGCTAAACCACTAAACCGGTTTTGATGAATTTTGATTAGGAGAGTGTATAATAGGGGACGTAAGTTAGTACGGGTAAGTTAGTTAGCGTTAGTTTACAAAATCTTGAAGAAACAAAAATATATACCCGGGCAAAGCCGTCTCGAGCTGTATGTACCTATGTATGAAGGAAGATCAATTAAAATCTCGAGTTTAGGTAGGTACTTGTCACAACATTATTATGAATTGAAGTCTTTAGAAAGTTTAAACAAATATCAAGAAACATTATCCTGAGTGGATTCCGGAAAGAAAAATGACAAACAATAAAGTAGAAATAAAAAATATCGTCTCCATTGTATGTAGACTGTGTAGACGGGCCATAATGGTCAACCATTTTGTAGATTACGTACATTCTAAAGGAAGGTATACTGCGATATTGTTACTGGGAGGATAATAGGACGGTAATCATGTAAATTGGTGAGGGGGCGGTGGGGGGAGGGAGGGGGAGGGTTCCCTACACTCAATAGTAGGCAGGCACTAAGGTCATACCAAGTTTGACCATAGAGTACTAAGGCTATGGAGGGGACATAGACGGGCTCCCCCTTTCGCTAATTTTTTGCCCTTTGACCAGTTACACTGACCAGGTGCGCAGTAATAAGTTATCTTAGATTTCGTTGGTATCGTTTTGTGTTGCGAGACAGAGCTCTAGGAAAATAGTTAATTGTGATGTTTTAAATGGGAAAGGCGATCTAGGACGTCAAACTTGCGGAAACATAGTGTTTCCAATCATTAATTATAATTATTATGTTTGCATTTTAACATAATCATCATATAACGTAAAATCCGTTGCAACATTAAAACGACAGAAAAATACAGTGGTACAGGGGCTAGTACTAGACGTTTACCTCCCCCCCCCCACCAAAAGTGGCAGAAAAAATTGTTCTGTGATTTACACACTACACGTCTCCTTTGGTATATACCTACTCAAAGAGTTTGACGCGTCTGTATGGCGCAGGAACATATTAGCGCTAGTCCGACTCGCACGTTTCCTGCGCCATACAAGGGCGTCAAACTTGGTCTGTCCGTCTGTCTTCGTGCTCATTGGTAGGTTTGTGCTATAGTTGTGATAGGTTCTGAAATGACCTAACCTCGATATTAGGTGCCTAATTATGTTTTAAGGGGTACACTTTAGCTACCTATCTCCAAGTAAAACTGAAGACAATTGATTTTAAATATAATATGAAGAGCTTGTAAGTGACAGACAGATACAAGTGTTGTCACTTCAACTCTAGAGTTTAGAGAGAGACAGACAGAGTGACAGGACAGTACCTACTGTTCATACAAGTGTACTCTAAATAAACTTTTGGTACCTATTGTTTATAAGTGATATTGCTTACACAGACTATAATCTTGGAAAATTTTATATAATATGTCTCAAAACGAAATAAACATATAAGCAGATAATAATCTGTTCAATATTGTCTGATCAACGTAGGACCTAAGTAAGTAAACTATGAAGATTAGTGAAATTGGGAGTCAAGTTGTTTTTAATTTGGCACCAACCGTCTTTACTCTATGAACAAATGTAATTTATTTCTTACTTTTCAGTGCACAATTTTTAAGTCGGTATATACTTTTAAAAATTTTGTTTGCTGCCCTGAGAGACAAATAAAATCGCAATTAAAAAAAAATGCATGAAAAAATATAAAAAAAAACCGCACACTTTGAGCTGTGGGTGGTATAAATCATATGGATCCTGTCCTGCAGCCACACCGTCGTCGATTAATATTTCATAAAAGATATTATAAAATGATTATTCACTTCAAGACAGCTGTAGTGGATATATCTACTTCATAATAGCAACATCTATCTTCGGAGCAAGTTTGTTCTGGGGGACCATTCACTAACTACACGATCTAAATAGTTACGTATAAACAAATATTATTCCAAAAGAGATTATCCGTTTGACATTGTCATGAAATGATTCTCTTCAGCGTATTAAACATTGACGATAGGAAAAAAAATTGTTGAAAAGATAACCGAGTATCAATTAGGTGCAACCATAACCGAAAACATGTCAGAGTTGTAATAATCCGTGCAGAATGACAATGCCGGCAGTAATTATTACAGATAAATACATTTTTATACCAATCATATGGGATTAGGCTTGTAAGAGGCTTCAGTATTTAGACTTCGTTTCCTCTCGATGAAGAGGTTAGATGATATTAAACACGTTAATGATGTGAAATCGACACCACGAACCATTTACCTACTCTAAATGTTTTTATGTATGGGTGGTTTAAAGACTAGTTCATTCCTCACATATAAGTACCTACCATACTCTCTATCATCTGTAATGGAAAACAGTGTCAACTTCGCTTCCCCTCCCTTACCTCACAGGGAGCATGGCTAGGTGGTTCAGCACTGATCCCGATGGACTTGCTGGGGTCTTCGATGCTACTCGAAGATTTATCTGGATCTTTTGGCTCACGAGGTCCTTGCCGTTCACCAGTGGAAGAGCACATCATAGCTTGTCTTGTGTTACAGGCCCCAGGGTAGGTATTTAAGGCAAGATGACTTCCTACGATTGTCATAGTCGGCTAAGTAATTTCATTCAAACAAACACATATTCAAGGCTTTTATACCATGCGATGTGGCCAGTGACACCAATAAGTAATAGTGTCCACTTTTTGCCAGCTGGAATATGTAGTTAGTACAACCAGGCTCTCGCTTATATTTCGCTGACACAATATAGTATGGGCGCGAGAGACAAAAGGAAAATCTGATCTTTTCATTTCAATCCTTTATCTGTAAGACGTCAATATAGTTTAAGTGTTGCTAGCTTAAGACGAGGAACGACTCAGAAATTTCTAATCGTAAGCCACGCCCTAAACTCGTGGTTCGGGCGCATGAGTGGTTCGAGCGCAACAATCACGTCATGCAAGAAAACGACGGCGCTTTGTCCGTTCTTGCTGCAGAAGTGAGAAGGGCATAATGTATCGCTTCTCGGAATAAATGACGTAAGCGGCACATTACAAATAAATAATTTATTAAAAAACGATCACATGCAGGGAAAAATCTTCTTAATCAATACTAGGTACTGAAATTACCTAGGTACAGATTCGTATAAAATTTAAACGTAAATCCCTTCAGAGTATGGTCGTATGACTAAAAAGGTGTTTTTGAAGACGTGATTTCAAAAATTTAAGTTATCGAGAAAATTTTCACCAATCATGTTTTCATCCTACACAATACTAGATAATATCCTCTAGTTTTCGATGCCCAAATTGTATGTTCATAGCATTCGTAAAATTCGGGAATTTCAGTTTTAGCAATCAACCAAAATTATTCGTTCCTCCTCTTATATACTAAAAAATTGCAGTAAAAATGTCATAGGTTTCATAGATTATTTTTCTTTCACCCGGGATTATTTTTTGTTAAATTGGCAACATTATTTATGGGTCATACACAAAAATATGAAATGGGAAAATAAAATAAAAAAGTTTTGAGTATCTTCATGAAACTTAGAATTTATTTTAAGTAAACTATTCTTATCTTAAAATAATTAATAAATGAGATCAGTCATTAATTTTTTTTTAAATAAATCATATTTAATAATTTCTTGGTCTACAGAAGAGAACAATTTGTCTACAGAAAAGCACAAATAACATTATTATGTATATTCTTAATACTAATTATGAGATGTCATTTGTTTTAAGATACAATTAATATATGTATTTTAATAATATTTAAAAAAAACTTAAGAAAAACTTCGCAGAAAAAAAAATAAAAATAAAATAAAAAATGTACACAGGAGGGGACTTCTCGTCCTGTGGACATAATATCATTATAATTAAAACATGTTTTCATCATCTGAGTCCAGAATCCGCCGCTTAATATTCTCTGAAAGATCCAAGGTACTATCAGAGTCGTAGAAATAGATACGACGCCTTTTTAAGGGTCTAAGGTTTTGACTATTACGTTCTGTCAATATATCAGGTGTTTTACAAGGGCTTGGTGTATTGGGTACAGTTGAAGCATCTGGAGTAGCTAGATTCCCTGGAGAATCAACTACCGCTAAATGGTGTAGTTGCATATCTGGTGTTTCTAGTCTGGAAGAGCAAGACGATGTTGATGGCGAGTTATGTATTTTAAATTTAATGTTAATTTCACCTAATTTATAATGTCGACAATATGAATGAGCCGCGCATATTAGGCAACTCAAACGCCTGGCATGGATAGTAGTTGGATTCATTGCGCTCCATGTCAATTGATGAACCTTAAACGTACCTTTAAACGGTTTTGTCATACTCTCATCTACGATATTTTGTATTTTTGGAACTACAGATTCGTCTACTCCATATACTTCAATTCCATGGCAATTTTTTTTCACACAGGACATCAATTCATCGTAACTAGACACATCATTACCTCTTGCAACTGAAGCATCACAAACTCGTTTAATGCACCCACCCACACCATCAGGAGCGCCTTTTCTTACATAATTACCAACAGGAGGTCTTATAATTTTCCGAAAAATCTATGTGAAGTAGTCCATCTAAGGAAGATAATTGTTGTTTTAGACTTTGTATGGTTTGAAGCTGGTTTATATTATTAGCAACATGCTGAAAAAACTCTGGTAACTTAGATTGAAACAAATCTAAAACAGTCCTATTAGTAGAATGTACTGTTTCTTTAATGGTCTTCTTACAAATTTTATTTTGACCTTTGATTACAACTGCTACATTTTTTGTAACCCATCTCTCATACGATATGTTATCATCCTTATTATATTCATTACATTCAAGCTTCTTATTGTCGCAATTTTGGCATCTGCGTTCCAAACAAGCGACCTCAAGTGAACTGTTGGAGTTGCAGCACAGTGACTTTATAACATCAGTGGCCGATCGAAAATTTATAATATTCGCTTTGTGAAGAGCTTCAGCAAGATAATTGATGTTAGTATGCGTTATGCATAAACAAGTATTTCTATATGAAACCTTTGGAATGATGACATAAAATGGTCGAAATCTACGAAATGTTTCGTAAGAAATTTTAATGCCAGTTTTATTCACAAATACCTTATGTAAATTTAACAGTGATTCATTCAATAATCTTATTTGTTTCTTGAGTTTTCTTCGTGTTATTGTTTCCTTTTTTCCTGCGGTAAGCCTGCTATTCTCATCTTGCAATAGGAACTCCTGTACAGCCCTTTTTGTCTCTACATTAGACTTGGTTTTCATTTCTTTGATAGGCGATTTTACAAATTTCTGCATTTTCTTAGTAATTCTGACATATCTCATTCTATTCTTAGCTAATCTAGTTTCTAAACCTTTTATTCTATTTTTCAAATAGATATTTTCAGCATTAATTCGCCGTCTGTTACGAGCTGCTACTGCTTTGCCAACACTTACTCGTGAAAACGAGGGACTCGACGGTGGAGTGTTTTCATCAAGTAATGCTTGAGCATTTTTCTTGGTTTTTTCTTTATCGCGCTTTGTCCTTGCCTTTTCTCTTCATATTTTTCTCATTTGTCTTTGTTGTCTAGGCGTGTAATCTTCAATTGTTTTAATTAGGCCTCTCTCCTTTTTCTTTTGATATCTTTCTCTATCTTTTCTTCTTCTTTCTTAGATGGCTTCTTCGCTCATTTTAGCACGAGCACGTCGAATACTATTCTTTTTCTGTTCGAGATGACGTTTCTTTTTTTCTTCGTCAGAAAGTTGTATCCTGGATCTACTTGCGCGCGGCATGGTATCTAAAACAAAAACGTCATGCTTAACCAATGTCTGTAAACCCGGGTTCAAATCTCACTCGAGCCAAAAATGCTAAGCAGTAAGCACACTTTTCTTTGAGACTCAGGTAATGCAGGTGTCCGTACTTCTTCTTCCTTCAAGCAACAGGCTTACCAAATAAACCGTCCAATATGGACAACTAGCAAAAGGTAGAAACTGTTACTGTTGTCTCTGGTCACACCGCAAGGTATAAAAGTCGTGAAAAAGATGTGTGCAACCAATGAAGCAATAGTCGAACTTTACCTCTCACCAATAAAGTGTCACTCCTGTAGACATTGTCTCTTCTGTAGACATAGTTTCTACAGAAAAGATGTCTACAGAAGAGACATGCCATTAGTAAATCACGCATTCCGAGCTCAATTTTGAGGTTAGGTTAAAAGCGAACTAGTTTATGTAAATGGCTCCCAATCTATATAAATGGCGTCTTAATTAATATGTATTACACTAGATACTTACCAATGTACACTTTGAACAGAAAAGAGCCACTGATCACTGACAAAAACTATTAAAAATTAAAATAATACGTTAGTGTTATCACTGCGGAAGTCATCATAATCGCAATTGACAGACGACTGACAAAAATTAAAAACAGTATTGCCAACTGGAAATAAAATAAGAATATATAAATTTGATGGTAAAATTTATGTCAGATTTTATTGTCTACAGAAAAGACGTAGAAACTGTTAACATCATGTGTATTAATTGTCTTTCACAGAAAAATCTAGCATATTTCTTGTAACATCGTGTACGTATACCAGGCTATACTCTTATCTTAGATAAAAAATAACTGGAAGCTGTGAAGTGTCTTAGAGTATTTTTTATCATTACTTAAACTAGAGCTACTCGTTTCTGAACAGTCTACAGAAAGAGACTTTCTTTTGTTTCGTAGAAGATATTTTTAATAGATAACAAAATTTATCAAATAACACACTGAAGTACGATATTTAGAAAGGTTATTATGCCATAAAATTGGATTTATCCGAAAAAAAAACTTTTTTGTGATTTTAGTGACAAAAGAACACATTTTTTGTCGTTTTTGTGTTTGACCCTGGGATAACATTGCTTGAACTATCTATCATCACAAGAGGGGTAGGCAGAGACTATGTTATAAAGGAGTTATTATTTATGGTTAGGCCAATATTGTAGTACACAATACATACAGGTACACACAACACGCCACCACGCCACACATATTTCATACATTTTCCTACCTACCCTCCGTTCTCCTTATAACGGTTCTTCAGTGTGTGCTTTGACTAGTATATTAGATATCTGTGAGTGTGTGTCAAGTGCCCGGACGGTCGAGACGTTGTCCGCATCGCGCCGCAAGCGAGTCGCGCTATTCGCATCCGTTAAGCCGTCGCGCTAAAGACAATATTGTTTACACGCAAACCCGCAATTTAGTTAGTAAGCTAGGTTAAGAAGAAAAGTGTGGTGCAGAAAGAGACAGCCAAAACATCGAACCTAAACCAGCGACCTATGGATAAAAGAACATCATCAAGGACACAGATAACATCTTGAAGGTAAGGTAATAATGTTGATTGAGAATATTGAGATCCTAATAGATAGGTAGTATAGGTACGTCTACCTATGTATTTTTATGTATTACAGAGCCCGCATTACCAGACAACTCTTCCGCATTTAGCTGATAATATTTTTAGAGCTACCTACCTACCGAGTTAGTACTGTTCATGGTATAATGTGGTAACTGGTACCAAACGTAATACATTTTGGTTTAGAGTTGATGAATGGGTCCTCGTCCATACATTTATCATTCGTTAAGTTCTAGTATTGACAGAATCTCACTCCAACTCCAAGTAAGAACACGTGGCTCGTGACTCGTGGGACAGGTATTATTGTACATAATACGAAAATAATGTGAATGCCACTGAACGTGAATGTGAATTGAGAAATCATTTTGAAGATTATCTTCTCCGCTAATGACAAAAAACCGTATTGTAAAAACACGAAGGGTCCCGTACCACCAACAGTATGCACTATACAATCAGACCCACCAACAGTATGCACTATACAATCAGACCCACCAACAGTATGCACTATACAATCAGACCCACCAACAGTATGCACTATACAATCAGACCAAGTTTGATACGTCTGTATGGCGCGCAGGTACACATTAGCGCGAGTTAGACTCGCCCTTGGCCGGTTTTTATTATTTGTGAGTATGTATTATAATTAGATTGGTTAGACGTTTGTATGTATTGCCATTATAAAAATTGGGCAATAAACGTCGAATAAAACACGGTATAGTCAGGGCACAGAGTACGGAAGCTCCGTACAGCACGCACACAGACGCACATGGCCCTGTAGAAGCGTGCGTCTGTGTGCGAGCGTCGTTTCGAACGTTTGTACGAAGCTTCCTTATATATATTTACTGCGGTCAGGGTGAGTTGGTAGTCTAATATTATAAAGTTTGGGTGAAGGGGGATAGTCTCTCAAACTACTGAACCGATTCTGAAAATTCTTTATGTAATAGGAAGCTACATTATTCCAGCTATAATGTATTTAGTTAGAATATGTCCACGTGTGAAGCTGAGGGCGGGGTAGCTAGTTATATATAAAGTAAATACCTATAATATGAACACATCAACACATCAACACACCTGAGACGAGCCGCGGGCTATTGATACTTCTATTACTTACTTACTTATCTTCATTTTATATAGTTATCTTCACGGCATTTATACCTTGCTTGCGGTGACGCACCAGAGACACCCAGTGGGTGGCAAGTCAAGTGGACTTCTTTAACAGACTTAAGTATGTATCTGGACGTCACACGTCACACAATTTCTTTCCTACATAATCTAATTATAAAATTCTCCTGTCACAATGTTCGTTCCCATACTCCTCCGAAACGGCTTGACCGATCCTTATGCAATTTTGTATGCATATCCGTTAGGGTTGAGAATCGGCTACTATCTATTTTTCATCCCCCTAAATGTTAAGGGTGGTCCACCCCTAATTTTTTTTTATATAGGGTTAGGGTTAGGGTTAGGGGTAGGGGTAGGGGTAGGGGTAGTGCGGGCAAGTCAACGTTTGGGCAGGACAACGTCTGCCGGGTCCGCTAGTTTTGTTATAATATATCTGACGGATTAGACAGCATACGCCATGAAGAAAAAAGTTAGCTCCAGCGAGTTTTCATGGCGTATACTATCTAATCTGTCATAGATACAACTAAACTATGTAGGAAAGAATTGTGTAGAATAAAATGATCTACAAAAAAGTCTTAAGTATCATATATCTATCTCTAATAGATATGTAGTTATAAGCGTATTTATGTAGGTATTAAAATTGTTGTAAACCCATAAACCTGTGTGAAGTATATAAACTTATTTAAAACATAGTACCTACTCTACCCTACGAGTAAGACGAAGGCAGATATAGTGAGGCGTATTAGAGATGGAATGAGCAATCACAGGATTCTCAGATCACATTTCAATTGACCTCCACCGTCCACGTACGACGAGGTAAGTATTTGATATATCTAATGGACAACATTTCATTTTTCGTAAGGTACCAAAATTCGAAAACCGTTTGGAGATTACATGCTAGAAAGCTTATTTTTCATTTTTTTTATTTTTTATATCCTTTAATTTTCGAGTTATTTTAAAAATACTGAAATATTGAAAAATAAGGATTAATAGGTGCCCTAATCTGTGCTAACCCTCTAATTTAAAAATACTAATGTCTGTTGGCAGAGTTGTTAGTTATTGAACTCAGGTGTTGCCCTCTATTAATTTTACCCATTTTTATTCCATTTAAAGCTAAATTAATAATTATTCTTTAAATATAATTATAAATATACTTCTTTTATATAATATTTTTTTGGAAGTTTTGCTAGTTTCGAATGGGCTATCACAGGAAATATATTTACGAGTGAAACCGCGAACAAAAGCTAGTATTATTATATACATTATGAATAATGTTGTAGGCGATTTGAGTTCCGGCTACGGCAACACCTATTTGGAACACGGTATATTATACTCTTTGCATTTCTATAACGTATACTCTGTGGCTTGACTGACACTATCTGTCACTTTCTTTGGGTGACAGTTTATATTTCTTAATTTTAGTGCTAGCTATGGTTTTTAGTTTATAAGTCCTCAGAATTTATAAAAATTCATAATTAAATTAAAAATATAAAAACTCAACCAAAAATAAAATAGAAAAATACGTGTAACTTATTTTTTAATATATTTTTAATTAAAGTAATAAAAATGGGTGATTAAAAAAATTAAATGTTGTCCATTAAGGACGGACTAACTGGAGATAATGCACCCACAGACGGCACTTTAGATTGGTTACTGCTCCGCTACTTTAGGTCGTAGTGTGATGTTATAGAGCCTTCCTCAACAATTGGTAGTTCCACAGATTAGCGCGTTCAAAGAAACATCAGCTTTATTATTAGTAGGTAGAGATTTAAACATGATTTAAAGATAAACAGAACAAGATACCACTAGCTACTCGTGTAGCTTCGTCACAAATAGGTTCAGTATTTTTTGAGTTGTCTTACAAACAAACTATTAGCAGAGTAGAAGGTATAGGGATAAAATAAACACACGTCTGTACCGTACTGTATTCTATATTGAATGAATGAATAAAAGTGACTACATACAAAGGGCATAGTACTATTGAATTATTGTTTATATTCCAATAGTCCCCCTCAAAAATTCAAATAAGTAATCCAAAATGTTTTATTTTTAATGAGTCTACCACCGCTTCGGAATATGCTTTATATTGAGGAGAAGAAACGGCGCAAGAAACTCCTCAGCATATTATAACATTTTACAATTTATTTACAATAATAATATTAAGTATATAATATTCATATTATTTTATAGGTACTTATTACAATAAGTTTATTCCTTTCAACATGTTCTGGATTTTTTTCTGTGGTACCACTTTCGTGAAGATATCCGCTAACTGATCTCCTGTGGATATATATTCTAATTTTATTACATTGTCATTTATCTTTTCACGAATGAAGTGATACTTAATATCTATATGCTTAGATCTTTTGTGATTTGTAGGGTTATTAGCGATACTTATACAACTATTATTGTCTTCAAAAATAATTATAGGCTCTATCATTTTAATTTTAATACTATTAAATAATGATTTTAAATAAACTGCTTCTCTAACAGCTTCAAATAAAGCCATATATTCGGCCTCAGTTGAGGAAGCGGCGACAGTACTTTGTTTTCGCGTGTTCCACGAAATTGTACAATTATTGAATATTTTAAATATATATCCTGTTGTACTTTTTCTGTCGATTTCATCGCCACCCCAATCTGAATCTGCATAGCCTATTACTAGTTGTTTATAATCACATTTTGTAAAGGTTAATTTTAAATTTATAGTTCCTTTAATATATTTTAATACATGTTTTAAACATTTCCACAATTCCTCATTATTTTTGCTTTGATATCTACTAAGAATATTTATAGCTGCACATAAATCTGGTCTTGTGCATGTCATTGCATACATCAGACATCCAATAAGATTTTTACAAGGTGCATTATAGTGTACATCACTATTTAAAGCAAAATAATTTATTTTATTGGGTAATGGTGATTTTGAGGGATTACAATCACTCATAGAAAATTTGTTTAAAATATTTTGTAGATAGATTGATTGATCCAAAGTTATTTTATCTTTGGTTTTTATAACTCTTATACCAAGAAACAGTTTAATTTCATTTAAATCAGTCATCTGAAATTTTTCTTTTAAACAGTTTTTATAATATTGTAATACTTGTAAATATTTATTTAGTATAATTAAATCATCAACATACAATAATATATAAACATTTTTAGTTATGCAATTTTTATCTAGTATATATAGACATGGGTCTATTTCAGAATTTACAAAACCCATATCTTTAAGAGTTTGATCAAAGCGCTCAAACCAACATCATGACGATTGTTTTAAACCATATAATGTTTTATTTAATTTACACACTTGATTAGGTTTAAAGGATATACCCTCCGGTATTTCCATATAAATATTTTCTTCTAATATACCATTCAAGAAAGCTGTTTTGACATCCATATGATGAATAAGCAAATCGTTTTGATTAGCGAATGCTAAAATTAGTCTAAATGTGGTTATACGTGCGACAGGTGCAAATGTTTCATCATAATCTTGTAAGTATTGTTGACTAAAACTTCGTGCAACTAAACGCGCTTTATATTTAATTGGATGACCTAAATCATTATTTTTAATAGTGAACACCCATTTACAACTTACAATATTTACATTGTTGGGCTTCTCAACGAGAGTCCAGGTATTGTTATGTCGTAATGATTCAATTTCACATTTAATAGCATCTAACCATTGTTTACAATCTGATCGTTTGAAAATATCATTATAACATGTAGGCAATGATAATTCTTGATTACATAAAGATAATAAATTAATATTATTAATTTCTTCGTAATTTATAGGAGGTAAATTTTGAATTATTTCACTACGCCTTAATTGTGTATTAAATGAGTCAATGTTTTGTTGTTGTTGTTCGCTGCCTATTAATTTTGTCGATTCAAAGTCTGACTTATTAATTTTTGGCGGGAATTTTATTATCATCACTGCATGTAGGCCTAGATTCGACACAATTTGTTTCGTCAAAAATAACATCGCGGGCTATAAAAAATTGGTTATTATTAAACATTATATAATGTATAATCATTAGGTTCATATCCCACTAAAATTGACTTAAATGACTTATCGTCAAGTTTGGTCTTTCTAGTTTTATCATGTACATATGCAGTGGAACCGAATATGCGTATGCGATTAAATTTCGGTTTCATACCATTCCATATTTCATATGGTGTTTTATTAACGAGAGCTTTAGTGGGCAATCTATTTGTTAAATATGTAGATGTTAGAATAGCTTAGACCCAAAAAGTTTTATCTAATTTCGCACTTGTAATCATGGTTCGAGCCATTTCGATTAGTGTACGATTCATACGCTCTGCTTCACCATTTTGTTGTGGAGTATATGGTACTGTTAAGTGGTATGATATTCCCTTACGAACACAAAACTCTTTGAACTCATTTGAAAGATATTCACGACCATTATCACAATATAAATGTACCTACAATGGTTTTATTAAAATGATTTTCACTTTTAGCTACATAATCTTTAAAACATTTTAAAACTTCAGATTTTGAATTCATAAGATAAGTTGCTGTATAGTGAGTATAATCATCAATAAAATTTATAAAATAATTTTTGTCATCTATTGTACTGGGTGTTAAAGGGCCACAAACATCTGAGTGTATAATAAAGAGAGCTCTGTTACTGATTGGTCTTTGTTTAATTTTACTAAAGGGAAGCCGAGATTGTTTACCAAGGATGCATGACTCACATAGTTCATTAGAAGTCGGTAACTCTATATTTGAGATTATAGAACAGCCGTCCATTATTCTCTTAAGTAAATGGAATTTTTGTTTATTCAAATGACCAAGCCGTTTATGCCATAAGGTATATGATTTAGAGTTACAACCTAAATTCAAATACAAATTATTTTGTAACTTAGTCCTAAAAGAAATTTTATATAGGCTGTTACAATTTTTACCAGACATTATACATTTGTTATTTTTATGAACATTAACACCGTCTTTATTGAAGATTATAACCATACCTGCTTGTTGCATACGACTTACAGACAATAAATTATATGCAACTTCTGGAGAATATAAGACCTCTTCGATGGAACCTTGAATACCCATATTTGTGATTATGTCAATGTTTCCTTTGCCATGTGCGAATATTGCAGATCCATTTTTAGCTACGTTTATCTTTACTGGATTTGATAAATTGAAATATAAGCTAAAAATATCTCGGGTATTTACTATGTGGTCTGTTGCTCCAGAATCTGGTTATTGCAATCATCCTGTATAGTGTGGGCGCCAGCGGCATCCTCTTGAGTGTTACCACTTGAAGATTGTGATTTTATGTAAAAACGGCAGTTTTTCTTAATATGGTTTCGTCGTCCACAATAATTGCAATACATTTTTGATATTTTATATGTTGATTTAGATGGTTGAGAATATCTTCTATGTTGCTGAGAATTATAAACTTTCCTTTTGTTATGGTCATTATAAATTTTCTTTGTACTAGGTATTGAGTACTTTTAATCCTGTAGTAGCTTCATTTTTTATCTTTATTTCATGGTCCAAAAGTCGTATCTTTACAAAAGCTAGGTTTAGTTGTTTCTCTCCCAGTGTTTCTAAGGCAGTGATTACTCCGTCATAATTATTAGGTAGTGTTAATAATAAATGGGATATTTTGTCCATCTCATCAATTTTAGCCCCAGCAGAAATCAATTCGGTAATTAAGTAGTCAAAATTTGCAAAATGTTGTAACAGATTTACATCGGGCTGTAGTTTTAAATTTAATAATTGTTTCCTTAAAGCCAGTTGTGTAGCCAAACTTCGTCGTTCATAAATTTTATCTAAATTATCAATAATGGACTTAGCTGTAGTTTCTTGTGCGAAATTTAAAAATCCATCACCCAAAAAATCAATTATCGTATTTTTGGCAATGAGATTTTTCTTTTTCCATTCTTCATTTGGGTTCTCAGGTACATCTTGTAAAACACACAATACTTCCAACTCTTCCAATAAAGCTTTAACACGAAATTTCCACACACTGTATCGTTCACCATTAAATAATTGTATATTTCTTCGTTTGTTACTTTGAGAGTCCATTTTATAAAATATAGATTTATTTTTATATTATTTGATTAATTAATATTTTACTGTATACTTTATACTAAACAATAAGTAACTCGTATGTCAACACTGTGCCCATAACCTATTAGCAGAGTAAAAGGTATAGGGATAAAATAAACACACGTCTGTACCGTACTGTATTCTATATTGAATGAATGAATAAAAGTGACTACATACAAAGGGCATAGTACTATTGAATTATTGTTTATATTCCAATACAAACTCTCTTATTTATTTACAATACTACCTTTCCACCCCTAATGCTAATACTAATATTAAATACGAAAGTAACTCTGTCTGTCTGTCTGTCTGTTACAAATATAACCACAAAACTAAATCTAACACGTGATGCTTATCAGCTCATACTATTTGCCGAAAGTTTAATGTATTATTCAATAGGTAGGTCTAACCTAAATATACCTAGTGCTTAGTTTTCTTTCTTCACGAGTGACAACCCGTGGCATCACAGCCACAGATATCTAATATACTAGTCAAAGCCTTGTTTGTGTACTCAGCGGAAGACCAAGTATCCCTCTTTTAGCCGATTGTATTTGTGAGGCTATACCTAACGAGTGGCCAGTTCTATTGAGGTATATTTAGATGGAAAAGCCTCTAAAAGTGGTTTGTCGGATTATGTACATACATTTTCAATTATAAAAAACCTATTGGTGGATGGCCGGGATCCGGGATCGAACTTGTGGTCTGCCTAGTAAATACCAGACGTCTTACTTAACCACTCGGCCACCGACGCACCCTATAATACTGTTTCAATCTTGAGAACCATCGTATGGCTGTGAATACGATATCCACTAATGGGCGGGTGGGTCACTAGTATGAAAATAAATGGTACTTACTACACTATTCATTTGTCTTTTTGGTAATACCACGGTACCACCATTGTACCGGTATTACGAGTACAACTGTGAAAATATACCTATCATTATAATTAAAATCCGACTAACCACACTGTTTTCCCAGGACATGTCCTGCTTTTTGGGGTGTCCTGGGCTGTCCTGGATAGTTTCTAAGCATTGTCCTGAGTTTTTAAAGAGTCCTGTTAAGGACCTATGTTTTAAAATTAGCGCGCCACTACTGAAAACGATCTCCAATCGTTTACGTGCACAGTGATTGTTGTCTCTTTCGCGCTACTATTTATGCGCACTAGACCTCTTTCTTTCTAGCATAGAAATAAACATACTTTGCTTGATTAGTTATAGTGATGGGTAACTCGTCTATTTTAAATGAGGATGAGTGAGGACCTCGTCTTAGCTTGTGAGGTACTCATGAGGCACCCCTCATTTGAGGTGAGGTGAGTGAGTCAGGAACACTACTCGACACTCGTGAGACCCGAACAGGGTTTTTTCATTTATAATCACACAGTGGTTGAAAGAGAGAAATCGGTTACTTCCAGCAACAGTTGGTGCAATAATCAAAACCACCTACAACATGGATATGAACTGTGAAATTTTTTATAATCATTTGTTAACTCAACTACAAATGTTAAGGGTCATTTCTGGAGTTGAAAAATACAATAAAAATAAAGATAAGACGTAAGAATTTGTCCTGTTACATTACTTACTTATATAGGTAGGTAGTCATTATTTTATATTTATAATTAAAAACATCATTTCTCCATTTGATTTGATAATTTAGTAAGTAAATGTCAGTTGAACACTAATAAAAAAATATGTTGTTTTATTGACCTTGTTTTCAGTGCATATAACAATAGGTACTGCTCTTATATATAGTCCTGGCTTTAAACCGAAATGTCCTGGTATTTCTACCTTCAAATCCTGGATTTCAAAGTTTGGAGATGGCAACCCTAATCTAAATATACCTCAACAGAACTGGCAACTCGTTAGGTATAGCCTCACAAATACAGGAGGCTAAAAGATCTGTGAGCTCTGGTAACACGGTTTCAGGAGCTGTAAGTGGCTATCGTATTATCTATAAATACAATCAATATAACAGTCCTTAGTGAACAAGTGTCCGGAGTGTCCCAGTAACAGACCAGTATACAGAGAGCTAGTATAAAGTTTATCACTTAGATCTACTCACTAAGATCTAGTATGATACAATCTGTGGTACACACACACACACACATACACACACACACACACTGTGTACTTTATACATAGTCGGTGTAGGGAGGGGAATAATACTATCGATATGTTTGTTGCGGATTTTAATGTTTGAAGGATAAATAGTTATGTCCTAGATTAGGTCCTGTATAACAAGACGAAAGGACTAATAAAGTAGAATTTCTGTCCCGTGGTGGTACTACTCGTTTGTGACAAAAGTGGTACCATGGCTATTTACGTGACCAATGAGTTGAGACATGGGACAGAAACGTTACATTACCTAAATGATGACGTCACTTTGTCGTCTGTCGGCAAAACTTTGAAAATTTATTATAAAAAAACAAAATTATTCAATCAGCTTATTTTATTTTTTGGATTAAAAATATAAAAAACAAACCTTAGTTTGGTGGACATGACATGACCGACTGCGGTCAAGATTTTGTTATTTTTCAATATTAAAACAAAAACATCTACACGGCCTTTATACATGGCAGTGTGGCCAGAGACACAGTTGTCCATAAGCAGAACAGGTGGCAAGTCTGTTGAATTAGATGTATCACTTCTTTAACTTTTAATTTATATTTATTAAATGAACATTTATAATATGAGTATTGTACTTTATAATAATCTGTCTATAATAATGGCTTTAAATCTAAATTGACAAAATGGCTCCTCGAACATTGCTTTGATGGAATAACTTAATACATATGTCACAAAACTGTATAAAAATTGCGGAAAATTATTGTAATTGTGTCTGATATTAATAATCAATATTTTTAAAGTCAAAATATACCTACCTAACTAATCTTTGCACACCTGCTTGCAGGTTGAATACTTGTGTCCATACTCACCATCATTTTAAGACCTATATTGTATTCTTGCAAATAAAACATTTGATTTGATTTGATTAACAGACGTAACTATGTAAATATCTGTTATTTTTAGAAAAGTGCTGACGCCACGAGTGACGAGTTCCTCTCGGTTTAGAATTCAATAGCTATCGACTCCTAAACAATATGCAGATATCGACATCTCCCCACATGCCATGCGCCCCATGCCCCATCTCTAGACAAGAGTTAGTAGGAGAGTTACGTCTAGATTCGCGTCTACAATTTATAACATAGATTATTTTTAGTGCTTTAGACTCTCAAATGAAAACATTGTAGTTTAGAACAGTAATGCCACATGTTTTATATCTGCCTATACTACCTCACTACCTTTTTGACCTGTGTCCGATTCACGGCGAAACTACTGAACCGATATTGGTGCGATTTTCACTGAGAAGGCTTACGAATATTAAACATGGACCTATCATCTTTAGGAGTTGAGCACAGTATTAGTGAATCAAGTCATGATAAAGTTAATTCTAGCGCCGTTTCAAGTTGTATGCTGTCTAATCCGTCAGAGATATAACAAAATGATGTAGGAACAAGTTCAACCAATCGGAACAGTATTTTTAAAAACATTTTGGAACCATATAGGTACCTACCTAAAATTAAACCTTGTGTTGATAATTAAAATAATACCCACTAAGTTTGTTTTATAAAGTTGAACCACTTCCTAGTAAAGTTTAAATATAAATTATTCATACAAAGTAGGTACTGCATTCATTATTATATACTTTAGTTTAAACAAAAATATACACATTATCACGCCATTTATACCTTGCGGTGCACAGAGATGTTCATGACTAGGTCCACATTTAGTTATTATAGTGTCATAGCTTTTTAATCGACTGCCCAAAAAAAGAGCTTCGGAGAGATATACTGCCCTACTAAGCGCAAAAGCTATTTGATGTCATTATAAATTTAAATAATAAAAGATTCTATAAATATAATTTACTTGGTTATTTTCTTTTAAAAAATACATATTTTATTCAACAACAAAAACATATTTTTTTGCATACAGTCATGTTAGAGAACACTTAACAAAAGAGCGGTAACTCAAATCTTAATTCTATAATTACTTAGCGGTGTAGCAGTATCTTATGAATAAGATAAATCCACATACATTTCTGATATTTCTGATTTTTATTGTGATAAAAAATATACTAAAAATAATATATAAATTCAATTTCATAAGCAAGAAAGTCAATATACAAAGTAAAAAGAAAACTACTTTTAAATAACTTCAAATATCTCGAGATGAGTTTTTTGAGATACCGCTATTGCGTTTAGTAGGGCATGTATGTAGAGTACTTACCTAAATGTTATTTCCTGGATTTTAATCTGGAAAAGCGGGTGGGGGAGGGACATAACATAATGCAGCCACGGAATTATGTCCTGTCTTGGTTCTTATATAGGTATAAAAGCTAGTACTTCTGTGAATGTTCATTAGCTTGTAACATAAACATGAACTGTGAACTGAAGAACTTCAAATGAAAAATCGGATCCCTTATAGAATTACCCTTGTCTTGTCTGTCTGTCTGTCACAGCTTATTTTCTTCAAATTTTCAGGACGACAAAGGTTGCAATTTGACCCAATCACGGACGTATTAATATAGCTTAAATATAGGGAAAAATTAAAACGTAAAAGATTTTTTTTGCAAGTGCATTAGGTATATGACATCAAATACTAATACGGATCGCTATAAGAAATACAAAATAATTAGTGAGTCTGAAATTTTGAGAAACATGAAATATGGGGCCTCGCTCATTTACATTTACAACTAAACCTAAACGTAAATGCTGCTCACGGTACAAAACCCTCTCCACGCCTTATGTGCCTCAGGAACCATAATAATGTATGTCTGTCTGTCCCATTAAACTAATATAAAATGGTATTAGAAACAGCCAGTGATCCCGCCGGCGCCGTCAGCACAAACCTCCAGTCACCCCTGTAACATGAAAAAGGCGTTATCGTTCTCAAATCTGTATAATATCATGTATAGAAGTTCCCTCACACTTCGGAGTACTTCGGATGGACACAAGCTCAATGTACTTATTATAAAAGGAGATCCTGAAACATATATTATAACTATAAGAGATGTTTCAATAATATATTTTTGGCGGCCTTATTTTCAGGGCTTCGTACATCCAATGATAATGATCACTCTCGTGTCTGTCTGTCTGTCACAGCTTATTTTCTTCTGAATCTACTGGAGGAAAAAAGTTGAATATGTACATTTGGGGATAAAATTAATAATTAAAAAAAAATCAATTCAAATATGTACCTACCCCGAAACTACTTAGTCTAACATTTTGAAAAAATAGGGAATTAGGGCTTTTCATATAGTTTACAGGAAAACCTAAACGAAACCGAAAAAATGTAATATGACGTCGACGTATATGCAATGTTGTAACTGCCAACTGATAAAAGGTCGAATTTCATATAACTCTTGGGTGTGTTTTATTACCTAAAACATTTAAAACAATAGGTGCGTCGGTGGCCTAGTGGTTAAGACGTCTGGTATTAACTAGGCAGACCACGAGTTCGATCCCGGATCCCGGCCATGTACCAGGTTTTATCTGTACATAATTCGACAAACCACACAAAAGAGGCTTTTTCATCTAAATATATCTCAACAGAATTAGCCACTCGTTAGGTATAGCCTCACTAATATCATCGGCTAAAAGAGGGAGACTTATTCCTTTCCATAAAACTATAAATATTTAATTCAAACTATTTTTTTAAATTGTATACCATCTTCAAAATATAATCTATACAAAAACGAGCCCTTTAGATAACTGTCTTCTGATGTCGTGTCTGTCTCTGCGACATTTACGGTCCCTACCTATATAATAATTATAGGGTACCACCGAAATATAAGTCGGTGGAGGGTACTTTTGTTTCCAGAAATATTTAGGGTCTTTGTCAAAAACTTAAAACTGTCGCAGGCATCAGGTTGTTACTTCCTGTAGCTACCCCTATAAGAAGCAGGCGTGAGTGTGCCCATACAATATTGGTTCACAATAAGCGGCTATAGTAAATCTCAGTAAAGATTTCCCTCTTCTATATAAATATTTAGATAAAGACGCGGTAGATGGAAAAAACGTTTGGTAAATTAGATTACGGCCGACGACGGAATACTCAATGTAAACGTGCTCTTGTCGTGACTCGGGACTATACTAGACAACCTACCTGGCATTGCTCGTCTACATTTCGAAGGTTATCAGCTAAAAAGTGATTTTCGCTATAAATAAATAAATATTTATTAAAAAAAATTGTCAATTTGTCAATAGATGGTGCTTTTGACAATACGGTTTTTATGTAGAATTTTAAAAGAAACATTTGAATTGTTGGAGCCTCCTAATCGAAGTGGGAGAAAACGGTAATTGACAATCAAAAGGTCAAGTTACAGTCCGATACTAAAAGCAGTCGTGTTCAGAATACTGTAGCGAGTGGACGCCGTAGTCTGGCTCGATGTAAGCGACAACGAGTGAGGACGCACCGAGCGTCGGAGAACTAAATTCGTATGTAAGCTAGCCCCGGGCTACCGTGTGTGTGTGTGTGTGTGTGTGTGTGTGTGTGTGCAAACTAAAAGTACGAGGTGACGTTCTCCATCAGGAGATACCAGCTCCAGCAGTGCGGCCAGAGCTACGTGGGTCGCGAAGTGACGCAGTTAACTGTAAGTCCTTACCTACCTACTCTTGGTGTCAGTTTTGTATTTTCCACTTACATTAACTTTGATACAGTACCTAATAAGGAATATATTTGATACCTACAAAACACCTTTGAGAAATAATATAAGTATAGAGATTGTAGTATGAATCAAAATGTCAATAAAATAATTTTTTTTATTTATGTTATTTTTAATTCCTTAGTTGTTCGGTAGGGGGCGTTACCGTCAGTTGTGAGTTGCGTCACAATTGCTAATCCGTAATAATTTGCCTTTTAAAAAAATGTGTACCGACTTCAAAAGTTATGCACTGAAAATACTGCTGTGGATGGGATTTGAACCGTTTGCATCCTGAGCTGCACCGTACCATACCATACCTTTAGCCGTTAGACCACCGTCGATACTAAAATTGACAACTTCGTGTCAATAGCAACCGTTGCTAAGGATTTTCTCTGATACATAATTTTCAGCCGTAAACAGAGACAAATTACTGAATTTCTGAAAAACTACTGAACCGATTTTTGTCATTATGTCTGTAAGATAATGTCGAAAAATTACTATATCCTTAAAAAATAAGTCGTCAAAATGGGTACATATTTTCATTGAGTTTCTAAAAAATTATTTAACCAATTTTCACTTTAAAAAAATGGGACCACCTTTGAAGTAGTAGTAGTTTTCTAGTCAATTCTGGACAAATATTTTTATTTAGCGATGGTAAATTACAGTCCCGGCTCAGCTTTACAGTTTCTGAATCGATTGTAATAAAATGATCACCTTCTCACATATTGTTACACAGTCTTCATTTTATGGAACAAAGCCCTCCATGTCCACCGCGTCAAAAATACTGAACAGTTTTTGTTGCGGTTTCCAGTATTACATAGGTTGATGCACCAGGAAGGTCTACGAGTATTAAACATGGATCTATTATAGTTTGAAGCTGAGTAATATCAGTGCAAGTGAATCAAGTCGAAGGAAACTTAGCCCCAGCGCATTTTCATGGCGTATGTTGTGTAATCCATCACAGATATAACAAAACAATGTTGGAATAAATTGTGTGGAATAAAATAGTCTACAAAAAAGTCCGCGGTAGCATGTATATCTGTCTCTAATAGATATTTGTGTAGGTGTTCAAATAGTTTTAAACCGATATCGTACCCGTACAATATTAGGAATAATCGCAAGAATCGATAAGAAAATGGCTGAGATGAGCCTAGACATACAGACCCTAAATAGCTACTTGTTCTGTCCCTACCCACGCCACAATGTATATAAAGAGCGTGATGGTATGTAAATATAATTAGATATGAACACTAAATGACCCTAAGTTTGTATTCTGTGACACGCCTTTAACTAACAATGTTAACTATAACATTTCCCTTCCACCCTTCACTGGCGAAACTTGGGTGTGGAATAAGAAGCATTGTGACTTAAATGAAGAAAAGTAGTTCACGCTGATTTGGACACGTTGAAAGAATGTAGGATAAAAGATTGTCTAAAAAGGTCTATATTGAAGAAACAAAAGCAAATGCTGGTAGAGGACGACCTAGGTGTACTTTTGTTGAACATTAAAAAAAATTGTTGACTGAACAATCGCCGAGAATGTATGAAAGGCATGAAGCGAAAGAGGAATGTCGGGATCGTAGCAAATGGCATTCGATTGTCTCTGCCTACCCCTCTTGTGATAAAAGATGTATATAGTAGGTCCCGTTTAGTTAAAGATAGGCTATATCATAACGTCACGCTACAATCCAGAGGAGTGCAGCAGTAATTATAAACATCAACCAATCAAAAATTAATTAAAATCTTTTCAGTTTCCCTAACCTTAAATATATGTTTTCACATTCTATAATTTCAGTTGGTACAATATTTTCTATAATTTTAGTTCCTGTAATTTTTAACATCTATAACTGTATTTTACAATGCTCTACCTTGTTCTATCCGACCACAAATGTCATACCCTCTCCTAGACAACAAACGAGGCTCTGATGACAGATCAATGGCGGCTAGGAAGTTTCCTGGAAGAGGCTACAGCGAGCCTGAACACCTAAATAGTCTCAAAATGTCTGGTGCAGAAGGCAAGGGGACACCACAGCACTATTCTTACCAAGAAAGTTAACCATGGCAAGTCTATACTAGGTGCGTTGCGCTGTGGACCGTCAGAGCACCACGACTAAGAAGAAGACCTTGCTCTATGGACGCATAATTAAATCCGCCGGTTTTGCCCGTGAACATTTTCGAAATATAAATAAATGCCTACAAATCGCACAGATAGTTTAAACATACACAAACTTTCAGCGTTATAATATTAGTATAGATGTATTTCCTTAATGATGATGATGGCAAGATACCAGATGGCATGACACTTGCACCATGGAAGATGGGGCAGCCACTAGTATGGGATTCTACATAGGTAATGTAGATACTATCGCACCGTGCCATCTTCCAAAAGCTGATAATGTTGAAATGGCCAAACGTCGCAAATATGCATCTCTTCCGAAATAATATATAGGTATTTGAGGCGTTTGGTGTGGAAACGATAGGACCATGAAGAACTGGAGCACATGCATAGTCTGCTTAAAGATGTAAACGGCTAACAGGAAGTTCACATGACATGGCTGGCTCTTATTTCAGTCAAAGAATAAGCATAGCCATCCAACGAGACAATGCAGCCACTCTGTTGTGTACTCTTCCAGTAGGTATATAGCGATTTACATTGTTTTTATATGTATTTTAGTATTTAAGATCAATTTAATAAAGTATATAGAATTTCCTTAATATGAGGTAGTGCAGGCTATATGACGTGTACACTGTACAATTATAACCGCAGCTTCAAGGTAACTAAGTTAGGTAGGTCTTACATTTAGTATGGCCAGTGGGCAGTGAACACCTTTGTTATATATATTTATATTCAAGAATAACATATTATATGTATGTAACTTAGCCCGGGGACAAATATAACATCACGCTGCGACCTAAAGAAGCGAAGCAGTCCGGACCAGTACCTACCTAAACACAAACATCAAGCAAGCAATCATTTCCACCAATAATTTAGATGTTTCTCGGATGATAGTGAGTATTTAGACTTGCGAGTAGAATATACTTTTTGTTATATTTAGATATCAAGAACAGGTAAAGGAAATCCACTAAATAATCCTGACTAATATGGATTTGTGAATTTGTCTTCAAAGTTCAAAGTTCACGACAAAACAGAGCAATGGATCTATGTGAATTATACCGACTTCAAGCATTGTTCAGTGTTCACTGAGAAGCAAGAAATAATTAAATATTTTGTTTCGTCGTTGAATTTGAGATAAGTCGGTGACGGTACCCCTAAACGAAATTATTATATTGTTACGAGCTAGGGTTCGTAGAGACTAAACTTTACTAACACTGTCGCACACAACACTGGGTTAGTTCCGCTTCGCTCTTTCGTTTTGGTCGCTCTGATTCGAACTGTGTCCTCCCGGTTTTTTTTTTGTTGTAGAAGGGGAAATCTTTCATAAGACACCCACGTACGAACGTGGGTAGTGTCACATTCTTACTGACTAAAACCCCTCCCTGCATGTAACCTTTCGGCCATTCATGCGTCACCGGGCGCGTTTGGCTTCCACCTTACGGCTTCTGCCGAGAACCAAGGCGCCTAAGGGGACCACTGGCGGTCACCTCGGCTTAGGGCCTGTGGTGAGCGAGCGGGGAACGGACTCGGGTCCGTCCCTCTGTGTAATGAGAGAGGAATCAAAAGGACTCTCCCGAAGGATAGGGTGTGCACGAGTGTCCGCGACGCGGATGTGTTGAGTAGTGTTAGAGTGTTGATGGATGGTGGAAGAAGTGGCTAGGGTTGGTTTGAGCCTAGTCTTTTTCAAGGCTGAGGCTGCTTTCGTGGGGGTAATAATTTTAATTGCCTGCTGCGCTTTAGCGAGCGAGGCAGAGGTAAATGTGTGTCCTCCCGGCAACGATCCTCTGCTGTTGTAGTCCGCCGAACACTCGAGAAAGATCGAGGCCACTCTACCAACAAAGTTGTAGACGAGACTCGGCGTTAAATACCTACATACTGACCGCGGCCGATTTGGTACTTATGGTTAGGTACATACGGTCCATTTTCGTTTGTAGTTGTTTCTTTCTGGAAGTTGTTGACCTTGATGTGTTTAATATACCTATATGAAGTTCTGAGGTAACAAACATTAAAAAAAAAACAACCGAATTGAGAACCTCTTCTTTTTTTTTGGAGTCGGTTAGAAAGATAGTTGGACGGCCGGAAAACGACACTTTTCATCTCGGAAATCAATCGTTATGCACGGGCAGAGCCGGGGTGGATTGTTAGTTAGTAATATAAAAATGAACCCCAAACAAAAGATATATGTATTTAGTGTATAAAGATATACACAGGGTATAATCTCGCCTCAGGGTGGGTTTATAACATCTCTTTGTGGATCTAATATGTAGTCAATATTGTATGTAGGTGTAGTGTGATGCTGGTGTCATACTACATATCTAATACAGTTTGTATGTATCAACTACTTGTAGATACGATTTGAACAGCTCCCGGGAATCGTTGCCGGCCCCAGGATACCCAGCGGAAGACAAAATGTTCCTCACTTAGCCGAAGATTTTTGAGTGGCTATATCAGTTGTATGTAGATGGAAAATCTTCTTTGTACCGTTTGTCGTGTAGGTACTTAGATTTTTTATTATAACAAACTCATTAGTACCTACATGCTCGGATGTAGGGATCGAACCCGCGACTTCTCATTTGTGAGCCAACGTTTTACTCACTCGACCACCGACGCGCGACGCCCCAAATTGATTGGAAAAATATAGGTACCGCGTTTATTGAGGAAGGTAATCCATACCTAATATTATAAAGAGGAAAGAATTGTCTTTTTGTATGTTTGTTACAAATAAACTCAAAAACTATACTGGACGGATTTTGATCATTCTTTCACCATTGGAATGCTATATTATCCCTGAGTAACATAGACTATATACCATTACGGCATGACGACGGGAACGGGGTGTGCAGAGGAGAACATGACAAAAGCTATGTATGAAGTGTATGTTTGCCAACATTCTGAAATAGTCATTAGTCACGTACGAAGTCGTGGGATACAGCTAGTAATATTATAAATGAGAAAGTAACTCTGTCTGTCTGTCTGTTACGGTTTTATGGCTAAACCACTGAACCGATTTTGATGAAATTTTATCCCGGGAATATTATATCATTCTTCTGGGAAAAGGGATTTTTATAAGTCTTTCCATTCCGAAGCCTGCAAGTATGAATGTATCCAAATCACTCACAACAGCATCTTACCACCGCATTCTTCTCTAATCCAATGAAATACCAATAATGTATATAAAAGGTAGTTAAACAGCCGTCTGTGTTGATCAATATGGCATCTTCATACAAAAGATCTTCTAAGTAGAAATGAAATAAGGAAAATTGTTAGTAGCTATAGGTATACCACAAACGAGTGAAAATGGGGGACAATCTAAATACGTTATGTAGGCTCACCATAGTTCACGTTAAAGTGCGGAACTGTCGTGGTGATAGTGGATAGGTGGCAGACCACGGGTGCGATGTCGTGGTGATAGTGGATAGGTGGCAGACCACGGGTGCGATGTCGTGGTGATAGTGGATAGGTGGCAGACCACGGGTGCGATGTCGTGGTGATAGTGGATAGGTGGCAGACCACGGGTGCGATGTCGTGGTGATAGTGGACAGGTGGCAGACCACGGGTGCGATGTCGTGGTGATAGTGGATAGGTGGCAGACCACGGGTGCGATGTCGTGGTGATAGTGGACAGGTGGCAGACCACGGGTGCGATGTCGTGGTGATAGTGGATAGGTGGCAGACCACGGGTGCGATGTCGTGGTGATAGTGGATAGGTGGCAGACCACGGGTGCGATGTCGTGGTGATAGTGGATAGGTGGCAGACCACGGGTGCGATGTCGTGGTGATAGTGGACAGGTGGCAGACCACGGGTGCGATGTCGTGGTGATAGTGGATAGGTGGCAGACCACGGGTGCGATGTCGTGGTGATAGTGGACAGGTGGCAGACCACGGGTGCGATGTCGTGGTGATAGTGGATAGGTGGCAGACCACGGGTGCGATCCCGTCCATGTACCAATGGGGTTTTTATAATTAAAAACATATCCTTCTAAATATGTATATCTCAACAGAACTGGCCACTCGTTAGGTATAGCCTCACAAATACTATCGGCTAAAAGAGGGACACTTGGTCTTACCCTGGGACTGTAACACGGTGTTTATTCTTAATAATTAATTAAGTCAGGATTTTATTGTAGATAATTTTATTCTACACAATTCTTTCCTACATAACTTTGTTATACGGCGTTAACGTTTTTCGCGACTTGATTCACTAATACTGGAAATGCTCAGCTCCTAAACATCATAGGTCCTGGTTTAATACTAGTAAACGTTCACCTTGAAACAATCTATCTAATAGTGAAAACCGGACCAAAATCAGTTCAGTAGTTTTGAAGTGTATAGGGCACAGACAGACAGACGCGGCGAGGGACATTGTATACCTAGGTAATATTGAACGATACCAACTACCTAACTATCCGCCCCGGCTTCACCCGTGGTTATCTTTTAAATGTGACACATGATATATCCTGAAGGATTTACGAAATAAAAAGTCACTCTTTGGCCCTCCAACTATCACTGTGCAAATATTCACGTCGATCTGTTGCTTTGTTTTGATGTTAAATAAGGACATACAAACAAATTTTAACATTTACCATATAAGTTAGGATTAGGAGGAACTACTAGTCGAATTTGAAAATATATTGTTGATTTTGATAGCCCATTGTTGAGGAAGGCTATATAACATCACGCTGCGACCCAAAGAAGCGAAGCAGTAACCACTAACGTGACAAGGCACAGCTAGTCTTTAATAAACGATGAACCATGGTCCCCCTACTCGGGTCGCATTTGCTCCAACGAGGTTTCATTTTGTTTATTTCTTTGTGATTTCTCAATGTGGAGGAACAACCCACAGTACGTACAGATATGGGTACCCGAGGTATTAAATATATGATGGGTACTATTAGGAGTCTATAGTCTAATTGGTAGGATGTCGTACTTGAAACCGGGTTCAATTCCCACATGCGCCAATGATTTATTCGACCATTATCAAGGAAGTCTCTGGCCACACCCAAGTTACAAACCGTGTAGTTGTGTGTGTAATACCAGATCACCCGTAGTGTGTACACTGCGCACCCTTTTTCCGTGAAAGGGAATGAATATTTAAATGATAGCTATTGTCTGCCAACGACAACCGATATAGAGGTCGTGGTGGTTTATAGGGGGCGTTATCTCTGTATTGTTACAGGATATATATTATATATTATGATGCTATTATTATCTGGGATTGGGATTAAGGCTATATAAACTGATATTTTATACGTACGTTCAAGGTACGTTCACATAATCTTTACATAGGTGAACATGAAAAAAAAAGTGCAATGTTGAATTTAATTATAATTTAGCGTCATAGTGCATAGTGCCGCAATCAAAGGACACCGTCAACTTAATAATAGTTATTTGTTCAACAAGTGAGCAAAGTTGTTTTTTTCTTGCGAGTACCGACTTTAAATCACAAACTAGCGAAGCGAATGATATTTTTAAATAAGCGATAAATGTTTACTAGTATCTATTTATTTTAAAAAGGCAATACGTAATTAAAACTTTAATTACAATAAATACCTGCTAAAACAAATTACATTTTTAGGGTTTCATAAACGGAACCCTTACATTTTTTCCGAATCTACTGGACGGAAAATGTTGATATATAATATTATAGAGATTGATGACCCAGTCACGGACGTATAGCGTAAATAATCGTATTTCGATTTTAGGGGAAAAAATTAAAAAAAAAAATTATTGGAAGTGTATTAGGTAGATAAATATATTTTTTTATTGTTTTTTTATATATTTACGGGTTGCCTTACAGTTACCGAAACTGTTCCAGGTTCCAGGGTACCCAGCGGAAGACCAAGTCTCCCTCGTTTAGCCTCCTGTATTTGGTCTAACGAGTGGCCAGTTCTGTTGAGTGAGGTATATTTAGTTGGAAAAGCCTCTAAGTAAGTAAAATGATTTAAAAATGCTGAAAGTTTACGAAAAATTGAGCGTTCCCCATCTCTTATCTTCGAAACTACTCAGTCTAAAATTATGAAGAAAAAAATAGGAAATATAGTTTACAGGAAAACCTAAACGAAAATCGTGTCTTAAAGTTCTGACGGAATACAATGGTACGAAACCTTCTTCAAGCGAGTTTCACTCCCTCTTGGACAATTTTTTATTTGTATCCCAAACCCCCTCTACTCCCCCCAATCACCAGCAGACAGCCGACAACAATATTTGATTGTTCACTCATTTTATTGACAATCGAGTAAGAAGTCGGAAATTGAGTAATGTACTGTTGAGGACAACTTGGGAGGTTATTTCTATATTTTTATATATTATTTCTCAAAGGTGTTTTTTGTCGGATTCAAATATCTCCCTTATTATTATATCAAAGTTAATGTTTAATACGCCATTTTGAAGATTATTATTCCCTCTAATGACGAAAAATAACCAAACAAATGTTTTTTTTAAATTAGGCTAATATTTACGTATTTTGTAAAAAATGCCATCTGATGGAGATTAGTTGAACTAATGCTGCGAAGTTTTCGCACAGGTCATCAAGTTATATGTTTTTAAACTACATTTTGGGTTGTTTAACCTCTGTAGGCTATAAATGAAACTAAACTAATGTAAACTCCTAGTACTAGCCCCTGCTGTATTTTTCTGTCGTTTTATTGTCGCAACGGATTTTACGTTATATGATGATTATGTTAAAATACAAACATAATAATTATAATTAATGTTTAGAAACACTAAGTTTGACGTCCTAGATCGCCTTTCCCGTTTAAAACATCACAATTAACTATTTTCCTAGAGCTATGTCTCGCGACATAAAACGATACCAACGAAATCTAAGGTAACTTATTAAGTCTGGTCAGTTTAACTGGTCAAAGGGGGAAAAATTGGCGAAAGGGGGAGCCCGTCTATGGCCCCTGTAGTGGGTAGGGTGGCTAGGATGGGTAGATGGACTGGCCGGGTAGGTAGGTATATCAGGAAAACTCGTAGTAAACTTTCACCATTCGTTTATTGGTCGAATTAGCATGGTAGTAATAAGGAAGCTGAAAAAAGGACCCAAGGTAGGAGCCAAGGTAGGAGCGCACTGTAATAAAAATTAACTACACATTACTACAGGGCGTTAAACTATTAAAGGAACACAATACAAAATATGATAAAAATACTTACAATACTTATTTGCGCTCCTTTTATATAAACATAGATGTTTGTTCTTGAATACTGATTCAATACATTTTATTTAGTTGTTTACTTAGTTGATCAAATAGAAATATAATAAATTTTACAATTGGCAGAGTGACTGCCTAAGTCGAAAGTTTATGAAGGGATGAGTAAAATTTTAATTAGGTTCTACACATCGAATATTTGAAAATAAAATACAATGTTCTATTGAATAAAAATGAACAATACCAAACAATACCCCTCCATAGGCTTAGTACTCTATGGGTAAAACATAAGTATTTTATAATAATTTGTATAAGTTACACAAAATACACAATACATAAATCAAATTGCGACTACTTATTTATTAAATATAATATACTGAGCTCCTATAAAAAGAAGAACCATTTTAACTGGACATGAACCTTTCTCGTGAAATAATCAATCTAAAGATGGTTTCTCTTGAATTATTTCGTCTAGGTTGTAATTTTAAGTTCACCTTGTATAACCTGATCTTAAATTTTTTTATCGCATCATATCAAGATTTATATTATAAATACGAATGTTTGTGTGTTTATTTCTATTTCTATCACGTCAGAACCGACCACCAAATCGACTTTTGCACAAAGATAGTTGAAAGCTAGTAAGTTAATAAGTGTTGTATAAGTGACAACCAACTAGGTATAAATCAATGTATATTGTAAGTGTGATCCACAGTTGCCTGCAGCTGTATAAGTTCACCAAACAAAACCGTATTTTCGTCGTGTCCGCACTCTCTTATTCAAAGGAAATGAAAAATTCCAAAACAATATACTTGCATACAATAACTACGAGCGACCTACAACAGCTTCTTCCCGCTCATCTCAACAACTACTACATTCATTTGAATGCGGTTTTCACTATTATGATCTGAAATTCAAGATAAATATAATGTACAATATTACTTTTAGGAGCTATACTTTATTAAAATGGCAGTCCTAGTTGCAGTACGACTCGCGCGCTAAGGGTTCCGTTCCGTTACAGGATAGGTTTTCCTGTAAACTGTGAGAAAGGCCCTTTTAGACTCAGTCGTTTCGGAGAGGGGGGGGGGGACCGTTTGTATATTTCTTATAACGAGTATATTATATTTTTCAAATCGGTCCAGTAGTTTTTAGAACATATACAATAATAGAAACAAATATTGATTTTTATAATACATTTACAACAACAGACAAGTTATGAACGAATATGATATTGTTACGAGCTAGGGTTCGAAGAGATTTAAAATACCGATTAAATAGACAAACTTTACTTTAACACCACAAAAATACAGTTAAATAAATGAAAACACTTGAATATCACTTAGTCGCACTAAATTCCACTTCACTGTTTCGCTTTGATCGCTCTGATTCGCACTGTGTCCCTTGCGGCAATGATCCTCTGTTTATATTGCCCACCGAACATTCGAGAAACGCCGAGATTGTTGTACAAAGTTGTAGACGCGGCTCGATGCGACTCGGCGCCAAATACCTACACACAGATCGCGCCCGATTTTGGTACCTATGGCTAGGCACATACGGTCCATTTTCGTTTGTACTTGATTCTCTCTGGATGTTTCTAGAGACGTCTATCGACCTTGATGTGTTTAGGTATTTATTTGTGCGATTTAAGTACCTATTCGTTACACTGCCCCCCGCTTAGACTTGCTCGTCCCGAGCAATATTCGAGCCTTTGTAAGGAGCCAGTCGATCAATATGGACAACCTTTAACTGTCCACGCGGGCATCGTTGGATCCGATAGGTCACGTCATTGATCCTCGTGATGACCTTATACGGGCCTTCCCAGCGGTTCTGCAGCTTGGGAGATTTGCCTTTTCGGCGTTTCGGGTTGTGCAGCCACACCAACGATCCCTCGTCAAAACCGTTACTATTGAAGTTCCTATCGTACCTGGTCTTCATCTTTGTACTGGCCACAAGACTGCTCTGACGAATCTGGTCATGTATGTCGCACATCTTGTTTTTCAGGTTCGATACGTAGTCACTTACAGGTTGCGGCGCATCCGGAGGTCCGCCGGTCAGGAGATCAACTGGTAGTCGGAGTTCTCTCCCAAAGTTGGCATAAGCAGGAGTCACCTTTATGCTTTCATGCTCTGCGGATCGATATGAGAGCAAGAACAAGGGAATATATCGGTCCCAGTCCCTCTGGTGATCCTCAACCAGTTTCGCTAAATGAGTCTCCAAAGTGCGGTTGAACCTTTCAACCATTCCGTCGGACTGTGGGTGATACGCCGTAGTCCTCGTTTTATTTATTCCCAGGAGACGGCATACTTCCTGGAACAACTGCGACTCAAAGTTACGCCCTTGATCAGAATGTATCTCCAATGGTAGCCCGAACCTGCAGAATACTTCGTTGACCAACTTAGTCGCCACTGTTGTCGCTTCCTGGTTGGGAATTGCGAAGACCTCCGGCCACTTCGTGAAGTAGTCCATCACGACCATGAAGTACTTGTTCCCGTCTTCAGTGACCGGGAACGGTCCAGCAACGTCCACCGCAATTCGTTCCCATGGAGCGCCAACATTGTACAGCTGCATACGTCCCCTCGTACGTGTCGTAGGTCCCTTCACGGCCGCACATACTGTGCACTTGCGACACCAATCCTCGACATCTTGCCGGCAATAAACCCAATAAAATCGTTTCCTGATTTTCGCCAGGGTTCGATTCATGCCCAGATGTCCTCCCGAGGATCCATCGTGCACGGACTCAAGCACTGCGCGCACCTTTGACCTAGGCACGACCAGCTGCATCAATGTCTCCTGTCCACTGGGCGACTCCCACTTGCGGTACAGCAACCCGTTGTCAGCACTAGACTTTCCCACTGAGCCCAGTAGCTTTTCGTGGTGGAACTCATTGCTGATACAATATTCCAGCCGGGCCTTGGAACATTCTGCGTCTTCCATTCCATTATCGGCGCCAAGTTGTTATCCTTGAGTTGCTCGTCTCTCGTCCTCTCGTTCGCCCATTCGTCATTAAGGTTGTTAGTCGTAATCACTTTGATAACAGAATCACTGATTTCACGCCTCGAGCAGTGTTTACAATCTTCAGGGCACGGCCTGCGTGACAGTGCGTCAGCGTTGCCATGCATCCGTCCTCGTCGATGTTCGATCGTGAAATCGAATTCTTGTAACTGCTCGATCCATCGAGCGACTTGTCCTTCAGGATCCTTGAATTGAAGTAACCATTTCAACGCCGCATGGTCTGTCCGTAGCTTGAACTTCCTTCCGATGAGATACTTGTTGAAGTGTCGTACTGTCTTCACTACGGCCAGAAGTTCGCGTCTGGTTACACAGTAGTTCCTTTCTGGTTTTGACAGAGCCTTGCTGAAATACGCTATCACAACTTCCTTGTCCCCCTTCCGTTGTGACAGCACACCTCCAATGGCGATGTTGCTTGCGTCTGTGTCCACCACAAACTCGCCGACTTGGTCCGGGTAGCCCAATACAGGTGTTTCACACAGTCGTTGTTTCAGTTCCTGGAACGACTTCTCACAGTCCTCAGTCCACTGAAACGAACGCTTGTCCTCCGTCAGTCGATGTAGGGGCTTGGCTACTCCCGCGAAGTCGTATACGAAGCGGCGGTAGTATGAGCACAGACCAAGAAACGCCCGAACATCTGTTTTGTTCCGTGGGGTGGGCCATTCTCGTACAGCTACTGTCTTTACAGGGTCGGTTTCTACGCCATCCTTTGTAATTACATGCCCGAGGTAATTTACACGTTTCTTGAAGAAACTACACTTCTTGGCATGGAATTTCAGGTTCGCGAGCTTCAACTTGGCAAACACTCTTTCTAAATTCCCCAGGTGCTCGTTGAAGTCGCGTCCCATGATGATGACGTCATCCAGGTAGACTAGGCAAGCTTTTCCAACGAGGTCCGCAAGCACAACCTCCATCAGCCTTTCGAACGTAGCGGGAGCATTGCATAACCCGAAAGGCATGACGTTGAACTGCCACAGTCCATTTCCGGTCGAGAAAGCAGTCTTTTCCTTGTCCTTGGGATCGATCTCCACTTGCCAGTATCCACTCTTCAAATCCAGTGTTGAGAACCACTGGTTCCCACTCAACCTGTCTAAGGTGTCGTCTATCCGGGGTAGAGGGTAGCTGTCCTTTCTGGTTACCTCGTTCAGCCGACGATAATCCACACAGAAGCGAGTGCTGCCATCCTTCTTCTTAACTAGCACAACTGGAGAACACCATGGGCTCAAAGAAGGTTCGATGACATTAGCCTTCTTCATGTCTTCCAGCATGCACTGTACTTCGGCTTCTCTTCCTACCGGGATTCGTCGAGCACGTTGACGTATAGGTAACTCGTTGCCTGTGTTGATGGTGTGTTTCACCAATGACGTCCTGCCGAGATGCCCATCTCCGTCACTAAAGATGTCAATGTAACGAGTGAGCATCTCCTTCGCTCTTTTGTACTCGGAGATTGACAAGTCCTTTTTCGAAATATCGACGAGTTCCAAGGGGTTTACACTGTTATTTTTCACCGCCGACAGCTTCCCCTGGGTGCAGCTCCGCATCCAATTCGCCTCGTCGCACTTCGCCACGACTTGATCCTTACTGAGAGTGACAGGAGCGCCATTGAAGTTGGTCACCCTTACTACAGCTCGTCCACTCTGGCTGTTTACTAAAGTTGGAGTGAGTAACCAGCCTTTATGTTTAGAACGTTCCAGGTGGTCGATGATAGAGCACCTCGTATTGGAGGGGTCCCCATTAGTTGGTAACTCCACATCGACAAGCGTCTCCGAATATGGGTTCAGCTTGACGCCCTTGGCACAGCGCACATAGCCAGCATAACCACCTTTCAAAAATACCTGTTCCTGGCCGCACTGCAGTACACCGTTGCGCAAGTCGATGCCAAACTGGAACCGCTTCATAAAGTCGAGTCCGAGAATGCAGTCGTCTATAATGTCGGCCACGATGACGGTGTGTGGGTACTCCCCGTCACCCACCTTGAGTGTCACCGGCAGCTCGTCGTATGCGGGTATAGGCTGACCCGTTGCCGTGAAGAGATTCAGACAGGAAGATGAACGTCTGGTTCTGCTCGTAGATCGTCCCAACAACTGAGGTCTCACAACCGTGCGCGTTGCTCCTGTGTCGATCGTCATCTCACATGGCGTCCCGTTGACCTCGCCGGCGATCACCAGACTGTTCCCGTCGAAAACTTGTCGGATGGTAACTTTTGGGGCTGTGTCACGAGCAGCCAGTACCCGCCCCGCGGCTCTGGCTGTTACTCGTTTCCCGGAAGCTCCGTAGTTACGGCACGGACATCAGCTCCGACGTCCCGTTTCGGCACTCGTTGATCCGTGCCTTGTCGTTTAAGCGCCGGGCAGCTTGCTTTAAGGTGCCCCAGCTTGTGGCAGTAGAAGCAGCGGGGTAAGTAGCTACGCCTCTCTGCTACAGGTGTCGTTGTTGGAGTAGCCTCCTCCGCCACTTGTCTCAATCGCTGAGAACGAGGCTCCTGTCTCACGGCTTCCACCTCTAGAGCATGGGCCAGTGCATCTTTCAGGGCGCTGTGGTGGCCCAGTCGAACTGCAGCTCTGACCTCCATGCTGCGGATGCCGTCGATGAATGCTTGAACGAGGTTCGCAGCAATGAACTCTTGTCCGGCAGATGGGTACGCCTTCCTCACGATCTTCTCGATCTCCAGAGCCCATTGTTGCAGATTCTCACCAGCATGTTGCGTCCTGTCCCTCAGCTGCGCTCGGTAGACGTGCTCCAGGTGTTTGTCGCCGTACCTGGAGTCCATTGCCTCGATCAGGTTCCCGTACGTGGTGCAGCTGTCTGGAGAGGCCTCCAGAACCGACAGTGCATGGCCCCTTAAGGCCACTGTCAAGGCGGTCAGAGATTGCTCGTCTGTCCAGCCGTTGGCAGAGGCGACCGTTTGGAACTGCAATTTGTACGCTGTCCAGGACGTAGTCCCGTCGTACGGCGGCACCTTGACTCGGGGGCCAGAGACGACGGCGCCTCCAGAAACAGGAGCGGTCAGCTTCAGTTTCCTCACTTCATTCTGGAGCCTCTCGCATCGGCTGTCAAGTCGTGCCTCCAACTCTCCGTAGCGGTCGTTAAGTCTTGCATCCTGTTCTCCGCTCATCCTTGCCTGTATTTCCTTATGGAGATCCTTATAGTGCTGTTGGAGGTCTTCGATTCTCTCCTCGTGCATGTCTGTAACCCTCTGTAGCTGCTTCACCTCCATAGTCACCTTTCCCAGTGATTCTGAAAGCAGCTCCTTTAGGCTAGCAGACTGCTCCTCTTGACGTCGGGCCTGCTCCTCCAATAGCTGCCGAGTCTGCTCCTCCTGACGCCTGGCCTGCTCCTCCTGACGCCTTGCCTGCTCCTCCTGACGCCTTGCCTGCTCCTCCTGACGCCTTGCCTGCTCCTCCAATAGCTGCCGAGTCTGCTCCTCCTGACGCCTGACCTCCTCCTCCTGTCGTCGGGCCTGCTGCTCCTGACGTCGGGCCTGCTCCTCCTGACGTCGGGTCTGCTCCTCCATCAGCCAAATCAGCATTCCCATGTCGGTTGCCTGGGGAGCACCCGCAGAACCCGCAGCATCCGAATCGACTCCAGCAGCAGCTCCAGCACCACCAGCAGCAGTCCCAGCAGCACCAGCAGCGGCTCCAGCAGCAGCTCCGGCACCACCAGCAGCTGTCCCAGCAGTCCCAGCAGCACCAGCAGCCGTCTCGTCCACCTCCTCTTCGTGATGTCCAGCAGTAGTTTGTCGTGTTTTGGGTCGCCGTGATGACGACGAGTCACGTGGTGTAATCGGCATTTTTGAATCCCACACTCCTGACACCAATTTGTTACGAGCTAGGGTTCGAAGAGATTTAAAATACCGATTAAATAGACAAACTTTACTTTAACACCACAAAAATACAGTTAAATAAATGAAAACACTTGAATATCACTTAGTCGCACTAAATTCCACTTCACTGTTTCGCTTTGATCGCTCTGATTCGCACTGTGTCCCTTGCGGCAATGATCCTCTGTTTATATTGCCCACCGAACATTCGAGAAACGCCGAGATTGTTGTACAAAGTTGTAGACGCGGCTCGATGCGACTCGGCGCCAAATACCTACACACAGATCGCGCCCGATTTTGGTACCTATGGCTAGGCACATACGGTCCATTTTCGTTTGTACATGATTCTCTCTGGATGTTTCTAGAGACGTCTATCGACCTTGATGTGTTTAGGTATTTATTTGTGCGATTTAAGTACCTATTCGTTACAATATTAACTTTCGTTTCAATGTTATTGGTTACTGCTCCGCTCCCAAAGGACATAGCGTAATTTTATATAGTCTATAACCTCCCCGTGAACCACTCTATCTAATGACACCAACAGTAATGAAATCGGTCCAGTAGTTTTTGAGTCTATAGAATATACGAACAAACAAAACATACAAATATATATTTTATTGATGTAAACCGATATTGTTCCCGAGTCCTATAAAAGTGTTATGATCACAATATATAAGGACGGAACCCTAAACCTCCTCCTCACAAAGAACAAGTCAGCCTCTCCAATTAATAAACCAATCCAATCAACCGGCCGTCAGTTGGGAAGTGGGAAGTGGGAAGTATATACTCACTCTACAAGTAAGTACTTCAACCTTCAATGGGTGAGGGAGACTTCGTGTGGATGATCAGTCAAAAGTGTAGACTTGCCACCTAACTGTCGTCAAGTGGACACTGTTACTGGTGTCTCTGGCCATACCTCAAGGTATAAATGCCGTGAAGATGTGTTTGTGTCAAAATAGTTTATCTGTATGTTTGTCCGGGATAATCTTCCTAACGATTTTCTTTTCTTTGGCTACAGGCTACTTTTTATCCCGGAAATATATAGGGTTCCTCTGTATATATATAAAAAGTGAGCGAAGTCGCGGGCATCAGCTAATTAAATAATAATAATGTCAAAATGTGAGAGCACATCGTGTATTGTTGGTGCGGGTCATATGTTATGGATACATATAAAACAAAGTCTGTCTGTCTGTGAACATCTCACATAAAAATACTAAACGGATTTGATTAGGTTTTCACTATTAGATAGGTTGATTTACCGGGAAGGTTGAATACTTACTTTATGAGTATTAACAGAATAAGTGAATCCCACCAAAACATTCCTTGAAAAATAGGTTGCCAAGTTCCTCACTTCACAAGCCTTAACTCTACAAACCCCTAACTCTAAGGCCTTTATATACAGAATTGCACCCCCTTTATGGGGGTTGGAGGGTGAAAGATACAAATTTCTTAAGTTTTTGTTTTTTGCAGTGTGCAAATCCTAGCATGTAGGTATACCTACCAAATTTCAGATATGCAAAATCGACGTATTTTAGGTACTAATAAAATCTAAAATATAAAAGCTATATAAATGATACTTAGATTATTTCATAAGTCTGCTAACTACATCTTAATCTTGAGAATTCGGTCTCTTTAGTATTTTCCAGGTCTGACATATGAGGGTTTGAAAATACAACGAAACGCTTTGAGAATAGGTAGGTTTTCTTTTTTTTTTGGCTTGTCTTGGCGTCGATCAGATAAGCGAGTTTTTATGGCGTATGCTGTTTAATCAGTCAGATATATAACAAAATGATGTAGGAAAGAATTGTGTAGAATAAAATGATCTACAAAAAAGTCCGCGGTAGTATATATTTATCTCTATTAGATAAGTAGTTATAAGCGTATGTATGTAGGTATTCAAATTGTTGTAAACCCATATTGTACCCGAGTGAAGCCGGTGGCGGGGTTGCTTGTTTGATCCTCTTTCAAGTCAGAACGGAGCAATAGATCGACGTGACGTTTGTACAGGGATATAGTTTAGGGCCGGAGAGTGACATTGGATGCTTCTTATCCCGGATATCCTTTATATTTCAAAAAATTCCGAGGGCGAATACGGAGCAGGAAATTTGTGAAAATTTGTCAAAATAAAAAACATCAGTGTTTGGCCATTATTTGGTTTTTTTACCTACATACAAATGATTGACACACATACAACGTGTTCCCATTATGTCGGTTCAAGTTACAGCCGTTATGTTGGTAACGTAACGATCTTATATAAATATATACTCACCACTTTATATATGTATGTAGGTACTTCAATTTATGAACATTTTAATGTGTAAGCAGTCGCGGCTGTAGGATCTATATCGTTTTGTAAAAAAAAACACAGATGTAACGTTCAATACTTTAGTTTACAATTTACAATAATAGAATTGTTACGGCTGTTACTTTATATATTGTATAGTTTGTGCGTAATTATTATAATGTCTTATTAGACCGTTACTTCACGTAGCGGTGCTTAACGGTCGTCCCCCACTCTCGGCAACTTCATACTGTTGATTTCTGTTGCATCGTAAAATTTCACTCTCACAATATTTTCATAACGTGCCTAAAGAAGTATGTTTGTTTATTTGTAATATTTTCTCGTCGAAACAGACCAACGGATTAACGTGCTTTTATAGCACAGTGATAGTTAAAGGCCCGGTGGACGACATGGGTCATATTTTATACCGAAAATCAAATTTCAAAACAGAACAGAAATGCGCAGCCCAAAATAAATTAACCCAGGCATGCGTAGACGCCTGCGGTACACTAAATCCTCCCCGAACTTAGATTACATAATAATGACTAAAACCTGAACATTCTCGGGTAGGGCCGGGCAATCCATGGTCTTGTGCTGAAAACAGGTCGCGAATCCATAAAATTTCCCCCTACCAAAAATCGCTCAACGCGCCAAAAGAAGTTTTCACTTAAAAAAACAAATTTCGCTTTTATAATATGTTCCCGTATGGTACGAAGGAACTATGGAGCAACAACTTAGACTTATCACCTTTTGCCACAAGTGCCACAACATAATGTGACAGTAGTCGTATAGCCGTCACTGCACCGCGGGGCACGGCCTCCTTTTCCACCAAGCGGCTGGATTATCTTAAAATAATATGAGACGCTAATCCTGGAGTTGTTTACTTGAGAATTGTACCGACATTATTAACTTTAAAAAGTACTTCATTAACTTAAGTGGCCCGGATCACGGATACAGACAGCATCATTGTGCTTTATAAGGGCTACTCTGTCTTATTATGTGGGTACTAGATTGTTCCTACGGGTTTACCCATCTTATTCTGATATGGCTTACTCCAACAGTATTTATTCCAAAGGTTATTGTGCAACACAACATGCGAGGTGATGCAACAACTGGCAACTATTTCCAATTTTCCATTACACAATTAGTCACACCAACGCTTTTAGGGTTCGGTACCAAAAAATAACTCATATTGTAACAAAAATGTAAACGTGATAGAAGTGAAACTTCTGTAAAAAAATTAACAGCCTCGACAATGTATAGCTAGCTCTCTTTCTCATTCTCTCTACGTTATATCTTTCTTCTCTCATGTAACGGACGTGACGCGTCCTTGAAATGTCACTCTCAATTCTCGTCTAATTATCGCTACAAAGTTTCTATTCAAAAATTCTTTCTTACATAATTTTGTTATATCTCATACATATTACGCCATCAAAGTGCGCTCAATACTCCCAAACATGATGGTCCATGTTTAATACTTGTAAAGCTTTCTCGTGAATCACATAGATCTGGTAGCACGGTAATATCCCCGTCAATATGAACCGCCAAACCTACCTTTTCTCGAAGAGTTTCGCCTTCATAGCTTCGGCCTGGATAATACTAGGGAGCACAAATTCTCAGGATTAAGATGTAGTTAGCATACTAATTGTCTAGCTTTTATACTTTAGATTTTATTAATACCTAAAATACGTCGATTTTGCCACTCACTCACTCATTCACTCACTCATCAAAACCTTTAGGGTACTTCTCGAAGTCCTAGAAAGCTGAAATTTGCCGTCGGTTAGGTTATGTAGAATGTAGAAGAAAGTCGGTTATGAAAAAAGGAATAAGTGATGCACAAGAAATACAGCCCGAAACATCAATGGCCCGAAACGATAAAAAGAACTACGGCACCTTACAAAAATATTTTATGTAAAATAGGTTGCCAAGACGAGTCTTCTCACAAGCTCATAAAGCTTTCACTGTTAAAAAGTTATCAGATCTCATGAAGAGCCAAGACCTTAACTCCACAAGACCCTAACTCTACAAACCCTAGATCTTGGTCAAAAAGCATGGCTTGGCTGTTTCGCGGCCGTCGCACAGAAACTCTCATGGTTTTATTGATCTTTAACACAAAACAAAATTATAAATATGATATCGTTGTTTTACTTTCTAGATTTATCTAAAAAAACCTCTAATGGCAGATTATACCTACATATAAATATTATTTCTCATTATAAATACCGCCTGCTCTGTAGAAACATTTTTAATAATGGTGAAGTATGGAGTGAATCAGACACGGCTGGCTGGGGACTTTGTTTTATAATAAGTAGTGATAAGTATAAGTAAGTACAAAATAAAAGACCAATAAAATCCGTCCCATTTACAAACATCCTAAATAAGATCTCTTACAACATTTCCTACAACACGGTCGCTTTCTTCCATCTCCCTCTCTCGGACACTTCTCAAACAAAGCTTTGTTTTTCTTCAATTTAAGTTTCATAGTTTCTTCATCCTCTCTTTCCGTTTTAGTTTTATTATACCATTCTTTAAATTTCATATGCCAATCTATTCTATGTTTGTGTCTATCTTCTGGAGTTTTAAAATGTTTATCATTCTTTAATGCCTTGTCTTGTAGAATGCTGTTCGCAGCCCAATATCTTATATCTTCTAGATCCTTGTCTTTCTTTTTATCTTTCTTAGATTTTCGTCTGTTGCTGTTGTTTATTGTAGTTTCGTTTAGTTCTAGTTTAAATTGATTGATAGCTTGTTTTATTTGATTTCCGATTTGTAGTTTTTCTTTTTGTAATGTTTCTAATGATTTTACTGTGCTGTTGCTTTGTATGTTGTTTATTAGAACAACTATAGTGATGATATATAGGATTAGCATCTGTAAATAATATAATACTAATATTATATAAAAAGAGTATATTATTATGTTTGTTGGTCTAGTAAGACCACAACGCACACACATTACTATCTAAACTTTTTATGGACGAAGCCGGAGATAATGAAGTGGTATGTACACTACAAATTACTGTTTCTTTTAGTCTTTTTCCACCTTTTTGAATGGATTTTAAAAAAAGGAGAAGATTCTCAATTCGACTGTTTTTTTATGTATATATGCGATTGTGAACCGATTTTGATAGATTCTACTTTAATCGACAGATAATTCTTTCGGATTTGTTCCATTTTGAATTGGTGAAAATTGGGCCAGTGGTTTTTGAGAAATTTTTGTAATGATATTAAATAAAATAAAAATTGTTTAATGAAACGCATCATCGTTGAATTTGAAAAAATGAAATAAATTTCACTAATCTAAATTACAAACTTCAATATAAAGACGAAATATTTAATTATTTCTTGATTTTCAGTACACCTGAATATGTGTATGAAACGCCTGAATGAATACTGATGCAACAATAAACACGAAACACTTGTAAAGGTAATAAATAATATAAAAATATTCACCTTTATTGTTAAACCATCAAATAGAAAGTGACCGCTGTATCAAACTATAAAAAAATATATAAAAATAATAAAAAAATATCATCACATAACAATATAGTTTATATAGTAGGTAAGTAAGTATACTAGCAAACAGGACAGTCTTCATACGTGTATTGAAATAATGTCATTTGTACATATAAACACACAACGTCTGTCTGTCTAAGCCCGCCTCACTACAAAAATACTAAACCGATTTTATTGCGGTTTTCACTATTAGATTGGGAAGGTTTACGAGTATTAAACATAGATCTATCATGTTTAGGAGCTGAGCATTAAAAGTATAAGTGAATCAAATCGGGGAATAAGTTAGCCTCAGCGAGATTTCATGGTGTAAGTATGCTATCTAATCCGTTAGAGATATAACAAAATGATGTAGAAAATAATTGTGTAGAATAAAATGATCTACAAAAGAGTCAAGTATATAGAATAATTTTCTGACAAAACAAAGTAGTTTTGGGGAAAATGTTGTAAAGACAGACATACACAGCGATTTGTTTTATTTTAACTCCACTCTCGCGGCGAAACAGAGCAAGGAATAAAAGTGATTTTTGCACGGACATAGCATATTTGAATTCGGTGTAAAAAGCTAGTTAGTATATTATAAATATGCAACTTCACATTTCTTCTATTTTTGGATGAATTAGTATGAAATCTGTTATATAGAATGTCTGTATTCAATTTAAAGCCCATTTCTTAATATAGCTTGCTGCCTACTTATATTGAATGTAAAACTAGGTAGACCACACTTTGAGTACAATATTGGTTTACTACAATAAATTATCTATTAGGGATATATAATATATGCTACGATTCTACGTCATGTCATGGCGACTGACATGATGGTCCGCGCTGTAATGGTTGTGATCTTAGATATTCATATTGATACTATAAATCGCCGATAAAAGAATAAGAAGATATATCCTTCAGTGGATTTTTTTGTACATCATTTTATTCTACACAATTATAATTTTGTTATATATCTCTGATTAAATAGAAAAAATACGCCATGGAAACTCGATGGGGTTAACTTTTTCTCCAACTTGATTCACTTCCTAAACATTCATAGTAGTTTTTGTGTGAGGCGGTCACAGACAGACAGACGTATAAGACTTTGTATTATAATAATATGTACTTAGTGATGTTTTTTTTTTACATGATTTTTAATTAACATAAAAACCTTAAATCAAATCTAAAGATTAAAAATAACTAAATAAACCAGGTCCGCGTGGAATAGTGGCAAGAATACTGGCTGCATTTCCCCGCTGAATCACGATGCTGATTCGTTGAGCGAGGAAGGAGCCAGCCCTCTTGTCACGAGAAGAGATGATCAGTCGAGGGGATTTTTGGCATTTGAACCCCACGGACCTAGAGTTTCTACACCAAACGGCACATTGTAGTTTTCAATAATTGAACTATATTTGCGCCGTTTGTTAGACTCTGCGATTTCCGCCGCAGCTCCCGCTTTGATTGCTGATTATGATTATAAATATGAAATGTATATCTGATCGCATAAACGGCTAAACGTATCTGGAATTTTGTTTCTTCAGTAATTCTTTTGAAAACCTTTCTCTTTAAGTATTGGCAGCTCTAGGATCTAGTACTATTATCCATTTTTACAAGTGATTTGTGAAAAAAAAGATCGAGTTTTACAGTAGTATAAAAGTTACAGTTTAAATTGTAACTCGAGGTACAGTAACATCCTATCTGTCTTAAAAAAATATACTGCATCGTCTTTGTCATTCGGTCGTATTCAGATTTATTTCCGGGGTTAGGGTTTTAAAATAGTAGTTTATGAAACGGGTTCATAATAGGGGTAATTAAAACACAAGTGGATTTTTTAATAGCATCCACGAGTGTTTTAATTCCAAGTTATGTGCCCGTTCATACACTACTTTATCTAATCCCATGAAATAGTTATTTTAAATAATTGACCAATGTTAAAAGAGCAAGAATTATAATATATTTTTCAACACACTTGCTCGTAACGTGAGTCTTATTACCTCAATTTTAGACTCACAATCCCATAATATTAAACACGCGTGTTTTTTCTTTATATTACAGCACAAGAGTTATAATATAACCCAATGAAGTTAAATTCGTACAAGATTGCAAATTGTATGTGTGTCCACAAAGCATTCTTAATTTAACCGCATAATACAGTTTTTTATTTTTTTATCACGACTCTGTTGGCTGTTTGGCGAAATTATCCGTGCCTATGCTATTCCACTTGTGTTTTAATTACCCCTATTATGATCCCGTATCATAAACTACTATTTAATTTAATACTTCATTTAAAATTAATGATATTAAGGTTGATTTTGCGTAACTTAATTATCAAGTTATGACGTTCCGTCAGTGTCAAAATAAGCCATAGGAAAAAATAAGTAAGATTGGTTATTTAATAAAAAAATTGAATGTCATTGAACTGTTATGTCTGAATATAATAATGTTTAGTTCTCCAATGCATGGTCAGTGGTCACCCTATCCATTACAAGATGAAATCCTTATCAAAGACCACATTGACTCTACAGTCTACAGAGATCTCCACTAAAGCACACTCATGTTTTATATGTCTCTATCTGTTTGTAAGGAAACTACAAAACTACTGGATCTATTTAAAAAATTAAATTATTTTACTAAGTTTTAATGAAACAAGTGATGCTGAAAAGGAAATATATCATCACTTTACTTCACTATCACTAACATCACTGGATATTATATAAAAAAAAGTTTGACCACTTCAAAAATTACCTTTGTTCGCAATGCACTGAATTTTAGAAAGCAAAAGCACAAGTCACTATAAAAAAGAAAATTCCAAAATCGCTTCAAGTCTGCCTATAAAAGAAGAGTTCTCGATTTCTCCAGGATCCCATCATCAGATCCTGACCTGATGACCATGGGACCATTTTCCAAATCGGTCCAGGCGTCTTCAAGTAATATGGGAACATATCAACATACATAAAACGCAAAAATAAAGATTCCGACGAATTGAGAACCTCCTCCTTTTTTTGAAGTCGGTTAAAAAAAATCTCCCGCAGTCTGTCTGTCACCGGGCAGGTTTATGAGTATTAAACATTATCATGTTTAGGAGCTGTATCAAATCAGAGATAAAGTTGGCCCCATCGAGTTTTCATCGCGTGTGCTGTAGACATTTATTTATTTATTTATTTATTTATTTCCGTAAGAGATATAACAAAGTGATATATGAGAGAGATGTTTAGAATAAAATGATCTACAATAAAGTCCGCGGTAGCATATATCTCTCTCTAATGGATAAGTAGTTATAAGCGTATTTGTGTAGGTGTATTCATAATATAATATACGTGGGAAGTTACCGTATAAACTTTTATAAAAGTTGTTAAATTGGTGTAATTGGTGTAGGTACACGTGTGAGAAGAAACTCCTTACAATTTTTCAGGAAGTTTCAGTATAAAGTTTTCAGACGAACTTCTAATTGGGTACAGTAACGAATATAGCACCTGGTGGTTTAGATCTTAACTTGAAAGATCTAGATTCTTTGCACACCCGGCTTCGCATCGGCAATTTTTTTATTTTTTTACTAGCCGATGCCAGCGACTTTCCAGGATTAAAAGCAGCCTATATTACTCCCTGAAAATTGTTTCTACCGTTTCGAAGATCTATCATTACGCCTTTTATCCCAAAAAGGATAGGCAGAGACAATCGAATGTCATTTGTTACGATCCTGACATACTTCTTTCGCTTCTTTTATATTCATCATACCTTTCATACATACTCGACGATTGTGTGACTTTTAATATTTTCATTGATCAATACATTTTTATATGCATGCATTTCCTTTCACTTATGCCATACACGTTTTTAGTCAATCGTTCATCCTTCACTCTTTCAACGTGTCCAAACCAGCGTAAACTACTTTTCTTCATTTTAGTCACACCATCATCTTTCCATCCGCACTTTTTCAATTTAATTCAATCCAATTCAATTCCACAATAACATAATATAAGAATAATGTAGCGTTAAAACAGTGAAATAATTTTCCAAATCGATCCAGTAGTTTTGATGTTACAAACAAATAAACTCCTAAACATATTACAATGACATTTTGTCATCATTTGTCCTCAGTATGCAGTCGTACGAAGCTGTGGTCGTTTCCTGAAATTCATTGAAACAATTATTATGAAACAAGATACTGTTCGGTCTAGTGAACGGTACATAGGGCTTATGTCTATCTAGCCACTCGCCCCACACTGCGCTCAGTTACTATTTAGTTTTACAGGGATCATTATCTCTATCATCACGCCTTTCATCCCAAGAGGGGTAGGCAGAGACAATCGAATGACAATTCTTACTCGGCGATTGTGTGTACTTTTAATATTACCATCGATCAATATATTTTTATGGTTCAATAAAAGTACACCTAGGTCGTCCTCTGCCAGCATTTCCTTTCACTTTAGCCATATAAATCTATTTAGTCAATCTTTCATCCTTCATATTTTTTTTTCACGGGTCGCCTTACAGCTCCCGATACCGTGTTACGGTTCCAGGGTACCCAGCGGAAGACCAAGTCTCCCTCGTTTATTAGCCTCCTGTATTTGTGAGGCTATACCTAACGAGTGGTCAGTTCTGTTGAGGTATGTCTCTAAGTATGGTTTGTCGGATTATGTACATAAGTTTTTAATTAAAAAAACCCATTGGTACCGTCTTACGTCTTATCCACTTGGCCACCGACGCACCTTCATTCTTTCAAAGTCCCTCGCCGCTTCTGTCTGTCTGTGACCGCCTCACGTAAAAACTTCTGAACGGATTTTGTTGGGGTTCTCACTATTAGATAGGATTATTAAACATGGACCTATCAAGTTCAGGAGCTGAGCATTAACAGTATAAGTGAATTATGTCTGAGGAAATTTAGCACCAGATTGCTTCCTATCTCATCTGTCTGAGACTTAACAAAATATAAAATGATTTCTGCCTCGGCTTCACCTGTGGAGTGTTTTATATTGACAACCGATTGTTTTATAATCAGAGTATCCCATTATGATCGCTGAAAGTTTCATTAAAATACATTTAGCCGTTTCTGGGCTTATTCTGTACAAACATTGAGACATATATCACTACGTCATATTAATACAAAGTCCCCCGCCGCGTTTGTCTGTCTGTTTGTTAACTTCTCACGCAGAAACTAACCAACGGATTATGATGCAGTTTTCACCATAAGATAGGTTGATTCACAAGGAAGGTGTACGAGTATCAAACGCGGACCTATCATGTTTAGGAGCTGAGCAATAACAGTATTAGTGAATCAAGTCGGGGTAAAAGTTAGTTCTAATCAGTCCGAGATAGGAAAGAATTGTGTAGAGTGAAATGATCTACAAAAAAGTCCGCGGTAGCATAAATCTATCTCTAATAGATAAGTAGTTATAAGCGTATTGGTGTGGGTGTTATAATTTTTATAAACCCATATTGTACCCATGTGAAGTCGGGGATGGGGTCGCTAGCTTGTTTTGATCTATCTATCATCACGCCTTTCATTCCAAGAGGGGTAAGCAGAGACAATCGAACCATTTGATACGATCCTGACATACCTCTTTCGCTTCTTTTATATTCATTATACCTTTCATACATGCTCGGCGATTGTGTGTACTTTTAATATTTCCATCGATCAATACATTTTTTATATGTTTAATAAAAGTACACCTAGGTCGTCCTCTGTCAGCATTTCCTTTCACTTCTACCTTTATTTTTTCAACGTGTCCAAACCAGCGTAAACTAACTTTTCTTCATTTTAGTAACAACATCATCTTTCACTCCGCATTCTTCTCCAATGACATCGTTCTGAATGCGGTCAATACATAAAGCGTACAGAGTCTACCTACACCAGTGTAAGTGAGTCGTGATGTTTCGATAAAATCAATTATCAGTATCGGTTCCGGTACAAAAAATTATGAACTAAATAATGAATTAACCTTTTTTGGAGGGAGCACTTTTTTGGTCCCTCTTTAACTTTAATTATTTTTTAAGGGTTCCGTAAAGAAATTGACTGGGCAAAATCGCGACATGCACCCCCCCCCCCCCAAGCAATGCCCGGCCCGAGAATGTCTAACCCTACAATGTCCGGGCAAATACGTATACTGTCTTTGCGCGACCCAGCAATTTGCATTCTAATGTTAGAGATTCATTGGCGGCTGGTGCAAAATGAAATCTTTCGCGGTCTTATAGTTAACCCCACAGAAATGGCCCCGAATCGACTGGATGGTTGGACACCGGTAACAGTGTCCACTTTTTGTCACAACTGGCACTTAGATTCTTATTTTGTTTAGGTATAGGGTACCAAAGATATGAGCAAACCGGGGCAAGTCGCAAGTAACAATTTTTTTATTTTCTTTACCGTACCGTTGCCGCCGTTGCCGGTCCCGGAGTACCCAGCGAAAGACAAAGTCTTCCTCATTTAGCCTATGATTTTTGAGATTATACCTCAAGTGGCCAGCTCTCTGTTGAGGTATGTGGACGGAAAAGCCTCTTTGTACGGTTTGTCGGATATTATCAGGTACATGGTCGGATGTGGGGATCAAACTCGCGACTTCTCAGTTGTGAGCCGACGTGAGTATTTGTATTGCGGAGTGCGGTATGGCGGTATGGCGGTATGTAAGATTATGTAATAATGAACAAACACAATAATTGTATCAGAAACTGTTTAGAGATTGGCGGTCACCGGATATGGAAAGGAGATAGACTATTAGGGACGTGCGGTACACTAGTTATCGATATTAAATATAACTTCTCAGATATCTTGCGGCTAGGCGGCTCCCCAGACTCATGGTATAGTCCACGCCAAATAACTTGAGCCAGATTGAGTGCTAGACTGGGGGGAACGAACGCCCATACAAATCATATTATGGAGCGCAGTGTGATCACGTGACAATTTTTTTCTCATAGGTCCCAGGGCACCCAGCTGTAATCGAGTGACCAGTTCTGATGAGATGTACATATTTAGATGGAAAAGCCTGTAAGTGTAGTTTGTCGGATTATGTATATAAGTTTTTAATTAAAAAACATATTGGTACACGGTGGTATTTTCTTAACTTTGGCCGATGCGATGAGTGGGTGTTGATTTTAGGTTCAGGTTTAAAGATCTAGACACACCGCAGTGTCAGCCAAGTTCGTAGACGATCCACATTACACGAACTAGTGTGCAGCACTTCTACCCACATAGAACTTAAATATATTGACGTCTGAAAAATAGCTATTTTTATAACTCACTCATTTACTTATCAACATTCTTAGGAACTTGAAATTTGGTATTAGTATACAAAGAAAAAAAATAAAAAACACCAAATTATGAGTTCCAATCCCTAAAAATATATTTAGTTTTAAATATACGGTTACTTTGTTTTATAATATCTCGCTTTCACTCCGTCTTTGCCCTTGAAAATATATCTTCAAGGATTTACGGGATAAAAAGTAGCTGAAGTCGAATAAGCAGTACACATAATCACACGGAGAAGCATCGAAGTACCTAGATAGTGTACACGTCACGCACACACAAGGGAGTAGAGTGCGTCGAGGGAGCAGTTTTCCGTCACGACATACGAGTCGGTCTTACCCCCCAGTGAAGGCGCGTCAATTGATGTGTTTCACATCAAAAAATGAAGTTGCTTTTTTTAATGTGAAATAAGGACAAACAAACTTGCATTTATAATATTGATTAGTATTTGTATCGATACATAGTTTATCGACACTAATTGTCCCTTCCCCATCAATACCAATCGCTCCGGATATAATCGAATACGACCGCAACGACGCGAGACAATCGAGAGGACGGTTCTACAAACGTGAACATATTACATCTGACAATTACATCTCTGTCTATCCCACTGGGATGCAGGCGTCATGTGACTATTATATACGTAGTTAGATTGATGCACGAGGAAAGGTAATAGCTGACATTTAATCAATTTTCATGGCGTATGCTGTCTAATCCGTCAGAGATATAACAAAATGATGTATGAAAGAATTGTGTAGAATAAAATGATCTACAAAAAAGTCGATGATAGCATATATCTATCTTGAATAGATGAGTAGTAATAATAGTATAATTAAATTACTATAAAATAATTCTAAAACCAAAACCCATGCGAAGCCGGGGGGCCGGGTCTGGTCGCCAAGCTAACACAAGGTGTATAGTTGTGATATAAGCTTGTTAGATACAACAGTAGAATTTCAATCAGAACCTATATTAGGGTTCCGCAGTTATCCTATTAATATTATAAATGGACATTTAGAGCCAGGTATAAAATGTTCATTCACGCCTAAATCTATGTTATTATATTGGACCAAACCGGTTAAACGATTTGATTAAGTTTTTGATATATCATTGAATTTGAATCTAATATCTGCAAAAAAAATGCAGATGGCGCTCTCATAACAATAAATAAAAGTTTAATTCGCCGCTTAGAGAATCAAAAGGGTAAACAACCGGTGTTCTTGGCATGGTTAGACTTTCTTCAGAGCTGGAGGAGGTATTCTACCTTTAATTTCTCCACCACTTTTCTTTTTTCTTTTTAGTTTTTAAGGTTCAATATTTAAGATTTTGTTAGATTAAATGTAGTACATGTACTATTGTATTTTTAATAAGAAATAAAAACTAAATTAAACTATATAATAGATAATTTAAATTTACTTGAATTTTCATTTCTTAAGCGTGTACAAAAAAGGGACAATATTAAAAAACCGTCATGTGTACTTAAATTAAAGGCTCCGAAACTACTAAATAGATTTTCATGAAACTTTCAGGGATCATTAGTGGGTATTTCTACTTAGAATCTGCTTTTTATTTAATTTAGATATCTAACAGGATTCCTAAGATATAATTGTATCAGCATTCACGAAAAACAAGTAGGTAGGTAGTAGGTGTCAAACAAATGTCGAAGTTAAGTAATGTAACTACGGAACCCTAAACGAAATACTTACATTTGTTTTGTTGTTTCTACCTCAGGTCGACTTCACGAACTTCCTGCGGGAAGACGGACTTGGGACTGGGGTGGGGTGGGGTGACTATGGATAGTTCAAAAATATACACCAATTACTTTTGACTGCAAAGGAAGGAAATGCTGGCAGAGGACGACTTAGGTGTACTTTTATTGGACACATATACAAATGATTGATGGCAATATTAAAAGTACACACAATCGCCGAGCATGTATGAAAGGTATGATGAATATAAAAGAAGCGAAAGAGGTATGTCAAGATCGTAGCAAATATCATTCTTCCTCTTATTGTATTGTGGCTTCACCAATGTTAATCGTTGATTTGCCAATGTCAAGTATTATAGCCTTTATAGTATCAATATATGACGATTAATCAGTATCTAAGATGATCTCACATACTAATCACAAAATCACCGGATTTAACCGGATTCCCCATCATGTCACGACAAAACGCGTGCGTCGGTCGCCATGACATGACGTAGAATACAAATTGCTTTCTACCGTCTACCCCTCTTGAGAGATAGAACTTTTGGAAATAAAATATAACGCAACGCCTGAGAAATATAGCAAAGTTAGGTGACATTATAATAATCAGTATAGATAGATAGGCATATGAGATCCACCTTCGTCACCCTTACAAGACCAAGACGAAACCATTCATAAATATAGATTTATTTATTTTTATAGAGAAGACGACATGTGACCTTGCCACCGTCTGATTATTAAGCATCGGTGGTTGGTTCATGAATACGCGCGACTGGCAGAACATAATACAGTCCGCCATGTCCCGCCCACTATGCCGGCCCGTAGAGATGCTTTTTCACGCTTCGCTTGAAGGACCCCAGCTTGTAGGAAGAAGGAAAGACCGACGCCGGAAGTTCGTTCCACTTTTTTATAGTGCTACACAGGAACGAGTCGCTGAATTTTTTCGTTCGTATGCAGAACGTGTCCACTGTGTGAGGATGAAAACTGTATCCTGTGCGAGCAGTGCGGGTGAGAAAAGGGGATGGAGGGACGAGGTCATGGAGTTCTTCTGAACACTCCCCATAATACAGTCGATAGAAGATGCTAAGAGAGCTAAGATTATTAAAAGGCGTGTCCTTTGAAGTCCATTTTAATCTAACTTTAATTTAATGATGTCAAATAGACATGATGGAGCTAGCCCAGGAGCCACCACCTCTTTGCTAGAGTTTGGGCTCATTTGGCTTGTGACAAAAAGCATCATTTTAGTTTTTTTAAACTATTATTTTACTACCGAATTCTACCAGGTAAAATTTATTTGAGAAATCCATTATTGTAAGGCCTGTTCTATCCTCAGATATACCAATATCATAGTGACCCTACAAGTAAATAGTAAGAAGTTTTATTGTGTAGTTCGCAGCTAGACAGGGGCTTCTAGTTCTACAGGACTTTGGGCAACTTCAAGTCGCACCACGATTGGGGTGCTCAGAGACTATATTTTGACATGTGAAGTTAAAAAAAACTAACTGTCAATCTGGAGTGATGTAGTTTTATAACAGTGAAAGAATTTTCCAAAACATTCTCTTTATTTTTGTGGCCAGAGACAGAACAAAACAGGTGGCAAGTCCGTTGCTACGCTTAATGGACCTAGATGTGTCACTGTGCGAACTTTACGTGCCCTCCGAAGCTTGTGCTTATAATTTTTTTCACGAGTTGAACTTAGTTCAAGATGACGAGGTCCAACCGCTCTGGTTCTACTAACAACCGCTAAATGTGAACATTGCTACAAGTAACAAAAGATGGCATGTGTAGTGTATTGTCCAATCCTTTGTAAACCCACATCCGATACTGAAAGGTTGTTTTGTAAAACTGAAAAACTGTCCGTGAACATCCGGTCTATAGTCCCATTGGTAACTGACATGCACAAAGGGAAATGTTCGTGTAGATCAAAATGCTAACAAAAGATTGGAAGAAATAACTGGTGGGTGTATTGAAGTTATTGTTCTCTTTTAGGTTTCCGTACTTACACACAATAAATAACCTACCATTGAAGTATTTGTTTGTGATTTACACGTTATTAAAGCACTATCACTACATATTATAAAACAAAGTCTAAAGTCAAAACTACTGAACGGATTTTGTTGCGGTTTTTACTATTATATTTCTTGATTCACGAGGAAGATTTACAAGTATTAAACATGAACCTATCATGTTTAGGAGCCGAGCATTAATGGTATTAGTGTATCAAGTCGGGGAAAAAGTTATAGCTACTGCGTGTTTTCATTAGAAATGAATTGTGTAATTTATTGCATTGAGGTTTAGTTGGAGGGCATAGACATGAGATATATTCCCTGTATAAGAAGCTTATACAGGGTAAATATCTTTTGTACCTATTGATATAAATGCTATGCTATGCAAAACATTAATACCTAAATAGAGTTAGTTGTTTGTTAGTTGCCTTCATTAATTGACTAAATGAGGACTATTTGTCTTCTGCTTCCAAATCTAATATTGTAAGTTAGAAATTGTGTTTATTTTGTTTGTTTGTTTATAAGCAGTACAAAGCTTTCACCCCAAAACGGAGCAACGGATCGACGTTAGTTTTTCACAGAAATAACTGGAGAGCTGGACAGTGATATAGTCTACTTTTTATCCTGGCAACATTCGTTTTCCCGGGAACTTTGCTAGTACCAATTTAAATAAAACTAGAGATACCTTTTCAGGAATCTTCAACTGAAAAAATACTGAAACGAAAACGAATGAAGACATTAAGTTGCGATAGAGGAATGGGGGAAACCACATTTGTCTTGGTCGGCCAAATTTTTATACGATTAACGTGAGGCGCACACTGGAAGTGAACAATATTCTACAACCAGAGAGTGTAAGAAGCAAACTAGAAAAATATATTTTCGATGCAGATGGATAGGCTGGTTGCACCAATCAACCGTCTTCAAATTCTACGACGAATATTAATTATTTTAAGTTACTTTGCTGCCATGAGAGACAAATAATATCGCAAATAAAAAGAAAAATATGGAAAAATAAAAAGAAATACCGCTGTGGATGGTATTTGAACCATGTGCATCCTGCGCTGCACCCCATACCTTTAGCCGCTAGACCACCGTCGATACGAAAATTGACAACTTCGTGTCAATAGCAAACCGTTGCTAAGGCTTTTCTCTGATATAATTTTCAGCCGTAAACAGAGGCAAATTACTGAACTGAATTTCTGAATAATTACTGAACTGATTTTTGTCATATATATATTTATTTATATCTGTAAGATAATCTGTAGATATATATTTTTCAACAAAATTTCTGAAAAACCAGTGCACTTATTTTTATAAGAATAAAATGGGACCAATTCGGAATATGTCGAATAAAAAGGAATAATCAAAATCGGTTCACAATTGGCGGAGTAATCTATGTTGATACATACATACATAAAAAAAATACCTTGAGAACCTACTCCTTCTTTTTTTTGAAGTAACAAAATTTTACCACAAAAATGTGTAACCAGTGTTTAGTTTAAACATAGTTCTGTCTTAGTCTTTCATATTGAATGACAGATTTGTAAGAGAGTGATAAAATATAATATGGTACTAATACAAAGTTGAAGAGTTTGTATGTATGCTCTCACGAATAACTTCTCGTGACGAGTGATTTTGTAAGTTATTCTAAGGTTCCAGTGTACGCATCACCTCACAAGACACCAAGTATAGTTCGATTGTACCCCTCTATCTCTTCCAGATGATATTTATGGTGCTATAGCAGTGTTAAATGTAGCTTTTTTATCTCACTAACGGTTATTGGCACAAGCCGCACAAGGGTGAAGTATCGATGGGTATTATCATCTGTCTGCGGTACACTGGGAGTAGAAAACTGGCTAAAACAAATATATAATTATAATGTTGTCTTCAGTTATTGTCTTTGATGAACGTAAAGTTAGCGTCTGCCCATACTCTGAAGATTACGCTGAAAGCCTGCGCATATCTATGAAACTACCTGTTGGTAAATTCGGATTTGAAAAAATATTTTTTACATTTCATAGCCCAATTCTTAAGGAAGATATAGGCTATATAACATCACGCTGCGACCCAAAGAGGCGGAGCAGTAACCATTAACGTGAGTGCAACCGCAAGATACAGCTTTTATATATTTCTGCATATAATACTAATTAGCGTTCGTAAATTGTGATATGGACACTGAAACTAATATCTCTGACCACATCGCAAGGAATAAAGGTCGTGAACATGTGTTTATCTTTGAAATCCTGTATTTTTGGTAGTGGGTTTCAAACTTGAGACAATATAGTTTGCAAGTAGAATAAGACCACTATACTTAAGGTATTTTCTAACCCCTCATTTGTCTCATGTCAGTATACATGTTGTACCGTAAAGTTAGAAATATTGTGTTCGGATATTGTAGGACAGTTCTAAATGAAAAATATATAAATATACTGAAGGAAATGATACTATGTTATATTGTTCACGAGTTACCTTACAGCTCCCGGAACAGTTGCCGGCCCCAGGGTACCCAGTGGAAGACAAAGCCAATTGTGAGGCTATACCTAACGAGTGGCCAGCTCTGTTGAGGTATATAGATGGAAAAGGCTCTTTGTACGGTTTATCGGATAATGTACTCATAAATTTTTTATAATATAAAACCCATTGGTACATGGGGGCAAAGGGGAGGACGGAATAAGATCTATCCGATCCCAAATGTCATCCTTACCTGCACGCTTGGTACCCTCTGCCATGATTGACCACGACTAAGAAGAAGACAGTCATGCTCGAACCCGCGACATTTCAGTTGCGATCCGACGTCTTACCCACTCCGCCCTATGAATGAAATAATGAAACTATGTATGCTGATATATTATTTGTTTGTTTGTCCTTGTATCGCATCAAAACAGAGCATAGTTTTAAGTTTTCACTTCTGTCAACAGTTTCCAAGACATTTGCATTTGATGTCTATGCCTTTTTAACCGACTTCAAAAGAAGGAGGAGGTTTACAATTCGTCGGAATGTTTTTTTATGTATGTTCCCCAATTACGATTTGGAATTTTTTTTTTTGTTTGAAAGGGTATACTTCCCAGGTGGTCCCATGGTCATCAGGTCAGGATCTGATGATGGGATCCTGGAGAAATCGAGAAATCGGTATTTTTTTATAGTGACTTGTGCTTACATGGAGGACCGTGGTATCCTAGAAATTTTTTAGGATAAATCTTCTATCATATTTCAAAACTGTGACTGTCTGTGCTTTCAAAATGGTAGCCGAGTGGTTAAGACGTCTTCAAAATGGTGGCCGAGTGGTTAAGACGTCTTCAAAATGGTGGCCGAGTGGTTAAGACGTCTGCTATTACTTAACCAGGCAGACCACGGGTTCGATCCCAGATCCCGGCCACTTTTCCCCGACTTGATTCACTTATACGATTAATGCTCAGCTCCAGCTGATATATCCATAGTGAAAACCAGAATAAAATTAGTTCAGTACTTCAGGCTGTGAAGATATAAAGACGAGCGAAGTAGTGAGCAATATGTAGTGAACAATAATAAAGCCCCGCTGAGCTATTCATTTCAGGACATGTTTTCATTTTCAGTTCTGAAAAGGTTCGACAAAGAGCTAAGGTGGGATTTGTTACTTCTATACAGCTTGATGTCGAGTAAACATCCACTGAATTATAATTAACAAGCTTCTGTCCGCGGTTTCACCCGCGTGGAAATCGATCCAAAAAGAAATAATCCCGTGGCTGTAATTTGCCCCTCCCCCGCCCGCTTTCGCGGTATAAAAAGTGTATAATGACTCTCTGACCCTCAACTACCACTATGCAAAAAATCATGTCGATCCCTTGAAAAAACGAAAACCATACACTTTTCCGGGATAAAAAGCCTATGTGCTATTCCAGACTATAATCTATCTCTGTGACAAATTTCATTCAGACCCGTCCAGCCGTTCTGGCGTGATTGAGTAACATCATACATACATCCATACAAACTTTCGCGTTTATAATATTAGTGGGAAAAACACACACCTTCACGGCATTTGTACCTTGAAGTGTGTCCAGAGACAGCAGTAACAGTGTCCACATGCAGCCAGTTGTCCATATTGAACAGAACAGGTGGCAAGTATGTTGCTGCAGTTAAGGGGAAGTCAGTCATCAAAATGCAATTTTTAATCAATTTTTTCAGAAAACCTGATCTATTTACGAAACTGAAAAATAATAATATTGATTTTAAGGATATGACAAATATTGTTATTGTTTTGAAAATATGATTAGAAACATTTTACTCGATAGAAAAAAATCTAAATACGAAAACTTTGTTTATCAACTTTTATGGCTACCAAATGCTACCATTACAAAAATTAACATGAATATTTTTTGGTAATTATCTATCCTTTCATTGTAAAATTATTTCTATGTTGTACAAGATTTTTTTCAAATTGCGTTTTAATCAAGATCATCGCTTACGTTAAATCGCTTACTGTTTCTATCCTGCTCGCGTACGCGCGATTCTAGATAAATGCGTTCTGCTCTTTCATCACTCATTTTGCCATCGACCACTTCCCCTTAATTGGTACTTATAATTTTTGACACGATTAAGAATTGAATCCGGGACCTCCCGTTTATTTTGAGCGAAGCAGAGAGCAGTATATCATCATCACTGCATATTATAAACTACGTCTGTCTGTCTGTCTGTGTTCACGCAAAAACTACTGAACGGATTTTGTTGCGGTTTTCACTATTAGATAGATTGATTCACGGGGAAGGTTTACGAATTATAAACACGGACCTATCATGTTTAGGAGCTGAGCTATAACAGTACAAGTGAATGAAGTCGAAAAAAAGTTAGGCTTTTGCATTTAAAAAATTTTCACAAGCGAATCCGGGGCGAAAAGCTATGTGCTACCCCTTTGGGGAGTTTGGGTCATAGATGAGAATCGAACCTCGTGTATGAAGGTGTAAGCGTTGTAAGGCTCGTAATTAAATTTAGAGTAACGATTTAGGAGGCCCCAATATAAGCAATAATATGCTAATAGTGTTTAAAGGTTGACATTGTATATTCACGGTGTTAATGTTGTATAGGGTGATTAGAGACGTACTATACATCTTTAGATACATTCTATATATATATATAAACGATGTCATTAGAGAAGATTGCGGAGTGAAAGATGTTGTTGTGTAGTTTATGCTTGTAAGAATGAAGGATGAAAGATTGACTAAAAAGGTATAATAACTGAAGTGAGATGAAATGCTGGCAGAGGACGACCTAGGTGTACTTTTATATACTGGAAATATTAAAAAAACACACAGTCTCCGAGCATGTATGAAAGGTATGATGAATATAAAAGAAGCGAAAGAGGTATGTCAAGATCGTAACAAATAGCACTTGATTGTCTCTGCCTACCCCTCTTGGGATAAAAGGCGTGATGATAGATGGATAGACATCTTTAGACTATACTAGCGACTGGACCCCGGCTCCGCCCGTGGATAAATTCAAACGATGTAAAGTATAGCCTATGTTACTCAGGAATATCGTAACTTTCTATTAGTGAAAGAATTTTTAGAATCGGTTCAGTAGTCTAATATAGATATAGGTAGACATATTCTACCGCGGACCTTTTTATAGATAATTTTATTTTACACAATTCTTTCCTACATCATTTTGTTATATCTCAAACGGATTAGACAGCATACGCCATGAAAACTAGCTGGGCAAATTTTTTCCCTGACTTGATTCACTAATGTTTAGATCCTGTCACAGACAGACATACAGAGACAGATAGGTATATAAGTAGACAAGAATTATGGACATTGGAAGTGGAGATGGGCAGGACACGTAGCTCGAAGACACGATGGTAGATGGAAGTCAAGGGTTACTGTGACCTAGAAGGGCCATAGAAGTGTTGGCAGACCACCAACGAGATGGAGTGAGGACATCGTGAAGAAAGAGGGTAGAAGGTATGTAGGTATTTAGTTAGTTTTTGAGAGGTTATTCAGTTTGGCCAACATTAATTTAAATCTAGTGGGTACATAATTCTAAAATAAACACTTGCCTAAGTAATCCCATAAACTGTTCACAAAACAACTCAAAAGAGTTAGATTAAAGAATTGTATGTTGTATTGTTTTTGCTGGGTACCCTGGGGCTAGAAACACGGTACCGAAGTACTGTCTATTTCTTAATACAGTTAGTACATAAGCGAGAAAGAGACAACTATATAGCAGGTTGTATTAAGGTTGCGCATAGGCATAGCCACGCCCCCTGACCAATCACAGTTCACAATTATAATTTTAGTATATTTTCTTTTTTTTACGTTTTGATTTTTTCCCCATAATCGAAATTCACGTGATTGGGTCATGAAACTCTATATAATATGTACCAAGTTTCAACATTTTCGTTTAGTAGATTCGGAGAAAATAAGCTGTGACAGTTTGAGTGGTTTCGGAGATTAACAAACCGACAGACAAAAAACATCCGAAAACAGTATGCTTTGCAGAGATTCAAATTTTAGTTGATATAGACTTTCCGCCCCCGACTCCGCCCGTGGTTATATTTGAACAATATATAATATACTCTATGTCACTCAGGGATATCGTAGCTTTCTATTACTGAAAGAATTTTTAGAATCGGTTCAGTAGTTTTTGAGTTTATTCAATACAAACAATAATACGTTTTACCTCTTTATAAAACAAAGCGTCTGTCTGTCTGTCTGTGACAATTTCACACAAACACTACTGAACAGATTTTGATGTGGTTATGTTACAGGTTTAGTTAGGTAAATTCATGAAGAACAATTACGAGTATTAAACATGCACCTGTCATGTTTAGGCAGGGCCGCGCCGACCCCTCACCTGCCCCCCACAGCGCCTGTGTGCGAAACCTATGAAGCGCCTCTTTTTTTCAGGAATCTTAATGTTTCAACTTATTTTTATTTATTATGTTTTGTTGTTTACGAGGCATTTGTTGCGTCTATTATACCTACTTACTTATCGATACTCCACTACAGTGTAAGTGTAATAACAAAAATAATTTCGATAGCGGCGCCCCTATTGTCTTGGCGCCTGTGTAAAAGTTAGACCCTGCGAGTTTTCATGGCGTATGCTGTCTAATCCGTCAGAGATATAACAAAATGATGTAGAAAAGAATTGTGTAGAATAAAATGATCTACAAAAAAGTCTTGAGTATCATATATCTATCTCTAATAGATAAGTAGTTATAAGCGTATGTATGTAGGTATTGAAATTGTTGTAATTGTTCAGGAACTACCAGATTGATACATATCCACGGGCGAAGCCAGAGCAGGACACTAGTACTTAGATATCTCGTATCATAAATAATGATTATTGAAGTAGTGTTCAGTTCCCATTAAGTTACATGATTGATACTAAGTGCGCTGTCAATACTCATTTACATAAATCTGTGAAGCACTTAGCGTTTCTAAAAATTCACACTCAAAACCAATTATTTTGAAAATGCCCGTAATTTTACAGCTACTGTGGTCTACTTGTCGCCAGTAGAACAGGTGGCAAGTTTGTTATTGCACTTAATTGGACTAAAGTTGTCACTTTTCAAATTATAAATTACTCGCGCCCTCCGAAGTAAGCGAAATAAAAATTAAATGCTGTTCGTTGGTAAGTGCATCACTTTAGAACGGCTGGACTGATTTGGCATTTTTTTTAAATATTCGTAATAGTCTAAATAAAAAAAATTTAAAAAATATTGAAAATACATTTTTGTATAAACTTTTTTTTTAATTTTTTCACGGGTTGCCTTACAGCTCCCTAAACCATGTTATCGGCCCCAGGGTACCCAGTGGAAGACCAAGTCACCGACGGGATGAAAGTTAATAGGTATGGTCTCCACAGGAGAAGTCGGGATGGAAAGGTAGAATATAAAATAGAAGTGTCTGTCTATGATATCTAAATGAATAACATTAATTAATTACATTTTTTTATCTGTCCCATTGTTTATTCAAAATTGGCTCCGAAACTGCTGAACGTATTTTGATGAAACTTTCAGAGATCATAGTGGGTACTTAGACTTATAATCTGCTTTTTGTTTAATATCGATATCTTAAACGGTTCCGTAGAAAATTTAAAAAAGTGTTCACTAAAAAAATTTACTGCCCATTAATGTTTTTAAGAACTAATCAAACTTCTGGCCCGATGTAAATAATTATTTTTGCGTTAAATAGTCCGTTTATTAAGGAATATTATTAGCTTATATAACATCACGCTACGACCCAAAGGAGTGTAGCAGTGCCGATAAACGTCTGCCAATCAAATATTTTGTCGAGCGAAACCGGGGCACTGAAGCAGCCACTCAATCAATGTTACATACCATAATTGAATCCGGACTTTTGATGGATTTTCCGATTGGGCAATTAGTGAAATGTCCACTAATGAAGGGCTCAGTTTTTGACATTTTAAGAGGTCCTTGTTTCTTTTGTTAATTGTAATTGAATTGGACCTGTCTGTTATATAACTAGGCTCTTAATTGTGATAAAAAAAAATTAAACGTACTTAGAAGCCTTGGGTTCTAATACCCGCGATCAAGTAAAAACTACTAAACGAATTTTGATGCGGTTTTCGCTATCAGTTAGCCTGTTTCACGTGGAAGGTTTACAAGTATTAAACATGGACCTATCATGTTCAGGAGCTGAGCTATAACAGTGGTAGTAAATAAAGTCAGAGTAAAAGTTTGCGTTAGTTTCAAGGCGTATGCAATCTAATCTGTCAGAGATATAACAAAATGATATATATTAGAACTGTGTAGAATAAAATGATCTACAATAAAGTCCGCGGTAGCATATACCTATCTCTAATAGATAAGTAGTTGTAAGTGTATTTGTAAGGTTATTCAAACCGTGCGAAGTCGGAAGCGATTTCAGTGCAGTATTAAGTAGCGATAAATGATCACATACAATGCAGTGTTCCAGTTCAGTGAGCTATATCACAACAAAGAGCTGCTAGTGAATCAGATCTGTGTCCGAACGATTTGGTTCAGATTGATGGCTTACTTCCTGACTCTTTACAGATTTACAACACTATAGTTGGGAAGTGCAATGTTGTGTTGTGAACTGTCTTTGTTTGGTTACGGCCAGAGATATCAGTAATGACTTTAGAAGACGTGCGGTCGCCGGCTTTACATTTTCTACGAAGCACTAAAAGTCGTTAAAGTACATATTGGTGCTTATCTTCCCCCCACCTAAAAATCTCTGATGAAAAAATGGAAAACGGTCTGTCTGTCTGTCACAGATTATTCTCTCCGAATCTACTGGACGAAAAATGTTGAAACTTGGTACATATATATACAAGTATTAATATAGAGTTTCATGACCCAATCTCGGAGGTATTTATAGTGTAAATAATCGAGTTTTTAATTTGGGGATTTTTTTTTTTTTTATAATTTTAATAATAACCTAAATTCTAAAGTCTAAAAGCATTCCGCCCCCGGCTTCGCCCGTGGATATTTACAAACAAAATAAAATATACCCTATACCTACCCCTACCCCTACCCTTATCCTTACCCTTACCCCTACCCCTACCTCTACTCCTACCCCCTACCCCTACCCTCTACCACTACCACTATATCATCAATAGTTTTCGCAGTGCACGCGATGTAAGGATTTTTTTAGGTCATTTTTTTACACCTTGAGTTACATTATTGGAGTTTTAGTAAGGATCCCTGTTTTTTTTGAAAATATAATATAGCCTATGTCACTCAGGGTGAATGTAGCTTTCCAATGGTGAAAGAATTTTTGAAATCGGCACAGTAGTTTTTGAGTTTATTATTAAGAAAACCTAAACGAAAATCCTGCTTTAAAGTTCTAACCAATTATTTTATAAAAACTCATTTAGCAATTTCATAGCCCATTCTGGACAAAATTGGACAGAAAAACCAAACCTCACATAGATATTGATTGACTCACAATCGCTACACTATAGAGTCTATACAAATTAGTAATACTAAACGGATATTGATTGACAGTGAACACTCCTTTGTTCTGCAGACGCTTTGGAGACTTTGGGACCGATTATTTGGGACTATCATTGCGTCCCGGCTTTAACCGTGGGCATGTTTGATATAGGAATGGTATCGGAATGAGAAGACGTCCAAAACGTACCTTGTACTATCATATATCATCGCTACAAATTATAAACAAAATCTGTGTCTGACATTTTCACGCAAAACTACTGAACAGATTTTATTGCGGTTTTCACTATTGCATATGTTAGTTCACTGGAAAGCTTTACGAGTATAAACCATGAACCTATCATGTTTAGGAGCTGAGTATTAACAGTTATAGTAAATCAAGTCGAAATAAAAGTTAGCGTCAGTTTCATGGCGTATGCTGTCTAATCCGTCAAAGATATAACAAAATGGAATATTAAACAATTGTGTAGAATGAAATGATCTACAATAAAGTCCGCGGTAGCATATATCTATCTCTAATATATAAGTAGTTATAAGTGTATTTATGTAGGTATTCAAATTGTTGTAAACAGATATTGTATTGTGACGTGCGAATACGTATATATAGACAGATTTAGGCATCCTAAAATGACCTATGCAGATATGTCTATGTTCCTGTCCATCGGTTGACGTATGGACAGATATGAATTGAGACATCTAACATGTCTCTATGGATTAGTGGACTACACTGGTCTTAGGTTCGATAATATTGAAATACCTGTTCGTAAGATAATGTTAGTTCTATCTATACTAATAAAATATAGTTTAAAATTTAAGGGGTCCCCATACAAGAAACGTGTTTTATTCGGCGTTTTTTGCTCCTCAATCTTAATGACAATACATACAAACGTCTAATTAGTATAACTATAATGCATACTCTTAAGTAAAACAACAAGTAGGTACTAAAAACCGACCAAGTGTGAGTCGGCCTCGCGCTAATTTGTTCCTGCGCCTTACAGGGGCGTCAAACTTGGTCTGACCTTAGTGTACTGAACCCATCGAGACTGGCACTTGGCTGGTTTTTTTCAGTATACTATTTATTTCAGGGACATCATTGAATGCCCACTCCCATACAATGTGTAATAAATAGCAGTCATTCATCTCTATCTATCCTAATGATAGTACTAGATCGTAATTCGGTCACGTGGTGTAGCAAATAGAACTACTTGATTTTGATTGGACACGTAAAATATAGCTTGCTCCCTTAGATGTGGCTTGTGGAGGTTCTTAGTCTCTGTCTACCCCACTGGGATACAGGCGTGAGTATATGTATGTAAACAAGAGAGATATGTCAGGATCGTAACATGTGGAGGTCCTTAGTCTCTGTCTACTCCACTGGGATACAGGCGTGAGTATATGTATGTAAACAAGAGAGATATGTCAGGATCGTGGCATGTGGAGGTCCTTAGTCTCTGTCTACCCCACTGGGATACAGGCGTGAGTATATGTATGTAAACAAGAGAGATGTCAGGATCGTGGCATGTGGAGGTCCTTAGTCTCTGTCTACCTCACTGGGATACAGGCCTGAGTATATGTATGTAAACAAGAGAGATATGTCAGGATCGTGGCATGTGGAGGTCCTTAGTCTCTGTCTACCCCACTGGGATACAGGCGTGAGTATATGTATGTAAACAAGAGAGATATGTCAGGATCGTGGCATGTGGAGGTCCTTAGTCTCTGTCTACCCCACTGGGATACAGGCGTGAGTATATGTATGTAAACAAGAGAGATATGTCAGGATCGTGGCATGTGGAGGTCCTTAGTCTCTGTCTACCCCACTGGGATACAGGCGTGAGTATATGTATGTAAACAAGAGAGATATGTCAGGATCGTGGCATGTGGAGGTCCTTAGTCTCTGTCTACCTCACTGGGATACAGGCGTGAGTATATGTATGTAAACAAGAGAGATATGTCAGGATCGTGGCATGTGGAGGTCCTTAGTCTCTGTCTACCCCACTGGGATACAGGCGTGAGTATATGTATGTAAACAAGAGAGATATGTCAGGATCGTGGCATGTGGAGGTCCTTAGTCTCTGTCTACCTCACTGGGATACAGGCGTGAGTATATGTATGTAAACAAGAGAGATGTCAGGATCGTGGCATGTGGAGGTCCTTAGTCTCTGTCTACCTCACTGGGATACAGGCGTGAGTATATGTATGTAAACAAGAGAGATCTGTCAGGATCGTGGCATGTGGAGGTCCTTAGTCTCTGTCTACCCCACTGGGATACAGGCGTGAGTATATGTATGTAAACAAGAGAGATGTCAGGATCGTGGCATGTGGAGGTCCTTAGTCTCTGTCTACCTCACTGGGATACAGGCGTGAGTATATGTGTGTAAACAAGAGAGATATGTCAGGATCGTGGCATGTGGAGGTCCTTAGTCTCTGTCTACCTCACTGGGATACAGGCGTGAGTATATGTATGTAAACAAGAGAGATGTCAGGATCGTGGCATGTGGAGGTCCTTAGTCTCTGTCTACCTCACTGGGATACAGGCGTGAGTATATGTATGTAAACAAGAGAGATCTGTCAGGATCGTGGCATGTGGAGGTCCTTAGTCTCTGTCTACCCCACTGGGATACAGGCGTGAGTATATGTATGTAAACAAGAGAGATGTCAGGATCGTGGCATGTGGAGGTCCTTAGTCTCTGTCTACCTCACTGGGATACAGGCGTGAGTATATGTATGTAAACAAGAGAGATGTCAGGATCGTGGCATGTGGAGGTCCTTAGTCTCTGTCTACCCCACTGGGATACAGGCGTGAGTATATGTATGTAAACAAGAGAGATGTCAGGATCGTGGCATGTGGAGGTCCTTAGTCTCTGTCTACCACACTGGGATACAGGCGTGAGTATATGTATGTAAACAAGAGAGATCTGTCAGGATCGTGGCATGTGGAGGTCCTTAGTCTCTGTCTACCACACTGGGATACAGGCGTGAGTATATGTATGTAAACAAGAGAGATATGTCAGGATCGTGGCATGTGGAGGTCCTTAGTCTCTGTCTACCTCACTGGGATACAGGCGTGAGTATATGTATGTAAACAAGAGAGATATGTCAGGATCGTGGCATGTGGAGGTCCTTAGTCTCTGTCTACCCCACTGGGATACAGGCGTGAGTATATGTATGTAAACAAGAGAGATGTCAGGATCGTGGCATGTGGAGGTTCTTAGTCTCTGTCTACCTCACTGGGATACAGGCGTGAGTATATGTATGTAAACAAGAGAGATGTCAGGATCGTGGCATGTGGAGGTCCTTAGTCTCTGTCTACCCCACTGGGATACAGGCGTGAGTATATGTATGTAAACAAGAGAGATGTCAGGATCGTGGCATGTGGAGGTCCTTAGTCTCTGTCTACCACACTGGGATACAGGCGTGAGTATATGTATGTAAACAAGAGAGATCTGTCAGGATCGTGGCATGTGGAGGTCCTTAGTCTCTGTCTACCACACTGGGATACAGGCGTGAGTATATGTATGTAAACAAGAGAGATATGTCAGGATCGTGGCATGTGGAGGTCCTTAGTCTCTGTCTACCTCACTGGGATACAGGCGTGAGTATATGTATGTAAACAAGAGAGATATGTCAGGATCGTGGCATGTGGAGGTCCTTAGTCTCTGTCTACCCCACTGGGATACAGGCGTGAGTATATGTATGTAAACAAGAGAGATGTCAGGATCGTGGCATGTGGAGGTCCTTAGTCTCTGTCTACCACACTGGGATACAGGCGTGAGTATATGTATGTAAACAAGAGAGATATGTCAGGATCGTGGCATGTGGAGGTCCTTAGTCTCTGTCTACCCCACTGGGATACAGGCGTGAGTATATGTATGTAAACAAGAGAGATATGTCAGGATCGTGGCATGTGGAGGTCCTTAGTCTCTGTCTACCCCACTGGGATACAGGCGTGAGTATATGTATGTAAACAAGAGAGATGTCAGGATCGTGGCATGTGGAGGTCCTTAGTCTCTGTCTACCCCACTGGGATACAGGCGTGAGTATATGTATGTAAACAAGAGAGATGTCAGGATCGTGGCATGTGGAGGTCCTTAGTCTCTGTCTACCACACTGGGATACAGGCGTGAGTATATGTATGTAAACAAGAGAGATCTGTCAGGATCGTGGCATGTGGAGGTCCTTAGTCTCTGTCTACCACACTGGGATACAGGCGTGAGTATATGTATGTAAACAAGAGAGATATGTCAGGATCGTGGCATGTGGAGGTCCTTAGTCTCTGTCTACCTCACTGGGATACAGGCGTGAGTATATGTATGTAAACAAGAGAGATATGTCAGGATCGTGGCATGTGGAGGTCCTTAGTCTCTGTCTACCCCACTGGGATACAGGCGTGAGTATATGTATGTAAACAAGAGAGATATGTCAGGATCGTGGCATGTGGAGGTCCTTAGTCTCTGTCTACCCCACTGGGATACAGGCGTGAGTATATGTATGTAAACAAGAGAGATATGTCAGGATCGTGGCATGTGGAGGTCCTTAGTCTCTGTCTACCCCACTGGGATACAGGCGTGAGTATATGTATGTAAACAAGAGAGATGTCAGGATCGTGGCATGTGGAGGTCCTTAGTCTCTGTCTACCCCACTGGGATACAGGCGTGAGTATATGTATGTAAACAAGAGAGATGTCAGGATCGTGGCATGTGGAGGTCCTTAGTCTCTGTCTACCACACTGGGATACAGGCGTGAGTATATGTATGTAAACAAGAGAGATCTGTCAGGATCGTGGCATGTGGAAGTCCTTAGTCTCTGTCTACCACACTGGGATACAGGCGTGAGTATATGTATGTAAACAAGAGAGATATGTCAGGATCGTGGCATGTGGAGGTCCTTAGTCTCTGTCTACCCCACTGGGATACAGGCGTGAGTATATGTATGTAAACAAGAGAGATATGTCAGGATCGTGGCATGTGGAGGTCCTTAGTCTCTGTCTACCTCACTGGGATACAGGCGTGAGTATATGTATGTAAACAAGAGAGATATGTCAGGATCGTGGCATGTGGAGGTCCTTAGTCTTTGTCTACCCCACTGGGATACAGGCGTGAGTATATGTATGTAAACAAGAGAGATATGTCAGGATCGTGGCATGTGGAGGTCCTTAGTCTCTGTCTACCCCACTGGGATACAGGCGTGAGTATATGTATGTAAACAAGAGAGATATGTCATGTTCGTGGCATGTGGAGGTCCTTAGTCTCTGGCGACCCCTCCCTAACCCGTGATGATATGATGTAAATGTTATCATTATAAATACAAAATGAACCGTGAAAATAATGAAGTGATAGTGTCCCTACCTGTGTGTGTACCCGGAGGTATAGCGCGGATTGTAACACGGAAAAGTAGGGTAGACTCACCTATTATCACCTCTATTTTAAAATGTTTAAGAGAAATATAAATAAAATAAAATAAACTTAAGCATCGATTCTTATATCAATTTTAAAATAACATTTTCAATATAATAATAAAATGCCATTTTTACTTATATTGAAGGCTGGATGGCATTGTACCTTTGCCTTGTTCGTGTGGAGTTTACATAATACAGTTTTTATTTTTTAATCATGACTTTGTTGGCTGTTTGGCGAAGTTATCCGTGCCTTATCTGTCACGCGGGAAAAACAAAACATTTCCATAACTATTTGTTAACATTTTCGCCGTGTTGTGGTTAATTATTAAAAATGTCGACTTTAAGTGGCGAAGAATACGTAAATTGACTCTATGAAGTTTATTTTTTTCCTCGCAAGTGTGTTGAAAAACGTCGTATGAAACGCGTGTGCATTGGTCATTACATAGTCAGCTTTCTTATAGCGCTCGCCTAGTGGCTCGCGCTGAAAATGCCGCCTCGTACGTAGTGACCAACATAGCACAATGTACTATAACATCATGCTTACATTCTTTTACACCCTTCACCCCGCATACTCCATCCTGATACGTCATATTAGTAGTTCTCAACTTTATGGCTCAAAGCTATTGTTTTACTTGTAGATAATTATACTTTTTGTGGAGTACACAACCGGTGCCTTTACCCTATACACCTTTATAAAAGAGATAGGATCACTTTGACTCGTGACGAAGTTATAAAGGATCTCCTTTGAAGTTGGCTGGTCTTGTGTCTTGTGTCGAACTATTTTTGTTTTTTACCTGACGGACATGTTGGGATGGAAAATTTATTTTATTTTCTCATTTTCTTAGATCACAAGTCAAGTGTCATATTTAGGGTTCCCTAGCAAAATTGTGACAAAAAAATCTTTACGGGTTCATATTTCATCATTTGCCAGCCCCAGGGTACCCAGCGGAAGAAAAGCCAGCTCTGTTGAGGTATGTAGAGCCTTACAAGTATTAAAAATGGACTTATCATGTTTAGGAGCTGAGCATTATCAGTATAAGTGAAGCAAAAGAAAATATGAGCTCCCTTTTCTCGCCTTCTAATCTAGAATAAGTGACAACAATTTGTTTTTTCTTAGAAGTCATGCGAACCTAGCTACAGTCAAAAGACGTCACCTTTTACGACATGCCGATGCACCCTATGTTTACGCTTGATCGCACGCGTACAACAAATGTCGTTATATAGACTAAAAAATACCATACAAAGACCTATCAGAGCAATTACTTTTGATAACATATAGTATAGGATTATTTTATACTGTGACTCTACCTTAACGGTGCGCCACCTGTCGCTTAGCAGGTGCTAGGGTTAAGTTTTTGTGGTACGTTTTTTATATGTTCACGCTTATGTCCCTTGGGGGTAGGTTCTGACATATTTGGCGTGTTTCGGATGGCACGTAAAGCCGACGTCTGCACTTCTTCTAAAAATAAGTGTTACCTCTCTTAAGGCACAACGAACTTTGTCTTACGCGCGACTTATTTTGTCCATACCTCTTTAGAAAGATATAAGCGAGATGGAATGCTTTTAAAATAAATAAGATAACCAAGGATAAGATTAGATAGACCAAGATTCACGTCCCAGAAACATGAGAAAGTATGATTTCTCAACAAAACCTCTCTTGTATGAGTATTATACAAAAACTTAAAGTATTTGAAATTATCTATGAAAAAACGAAATAAATTAAAGCATATATTAAAAGAGTCGCAGAATCTGTTAAAATTACGCGAAAAATTCATTACTTCAGGGCGTCATAAAACTTATGTGTGTAACTGATTTTGAAAAATTTATTTCGTTTTAAATATCTTGTACCTATCAATCTTTAGAAATCAATTTTAAATTCGACTCCAAAACATATATTTATCGCAAAATTTACATAGTTGCAGCGTGTAATAAGTATGGGGCAATCGTTATGAGGCAGCCATCTGAACAACAATCGTCGACACTGTTACATGGTGTCTCTGGCCACACCTGAAGGTATTATTTGTAACGCAAACTGTACCCGGGCGAAGCCATCCTAGAACACTACTCTATAGTTTTAGAAAACTTTTTCTGTGTCCCATACTAATATTGTTTACTTGAACGCGTTAATCTCTGGAACTAAAAGTCGGTTTATTTATTTTATTTTTGTTGCGTTTGATAGATTCTTGAGGGAGGTTAGGTATGGAGGGGTGGGGTAGGCTATATAACATCACGGTACGACCCAAAGGAGCGGAGCAGTAACCATTAACGTGGGTGCAACTGCAAGACAGGTTTGTAATAAATAGGTAAAAACAATAAAGTACTGTACAGACGAAGGTAATGTATCAATACTCATTTTGGATGTTGGGAGTAATTTCTCAAACTACTGATCCGATTTTGAAAATTCTTTTACTAATAGCTGTGCTAATAGGTAGCTATGATATCCATGAGTGCTATAGGTTATATTTTCTTCGGTAGAAAATAACCACGGGTGAAGCCGGGGCGGGAAGCTAATACCGTTAAAATGCGAAACCATTTGTTGTGAAAGATTGAATTCTCGTTCAGATCTTCTTTAGAATCTTAGTTGTGTAGCCTCATTTGGCACCAACCGTCTTCAAATTCAAAGACGATATATTTAATAATTTATTGTTTTTCAGTGAAAGATAAACAAATAAAGAAACACACACTTATACCGGTTAAAAACCATTAACATCGGTTCACAAAAAAGCCCATACATACCTACACAAAAAAAATCCAGTGGAGTTGAGAACCTCCTCCTTCTATTTTTGAAGTCGTTTAAAAATCGACGTGCATCTCTCTGCCTACCACTTTGGGAAACAGGTAGTTTAGGTAGGTAGGATTTGGCTGAAAATTGGTGGGGAGGTAGCTTAGAGCCAGGAGACGGACATAGGATAGTGGTAGGGGTTGGAGTAGGGGTAGCTAAGTAATTATAATTTATAATTGTGAATATGTGGCGTCATCTTGATTTTTACATATGTACTAAAATGTATTTGCAAACGTCAATAGATGGCGCTGTATTATACTTTTCTTATCTCTATATATATAAAAGAAAGTCGTGTTAGTTACACCATTTATAACTAAAGAACGGATTTGGCTGAAAATTGGTGGGGAGGTAGCTTAGAGCCAGGAGACGGACATAGGATAGTAGCGGTACTGGTAGTGGTAGTGGTAGTTGTTTTCCACGGACGAAGGAAAGTAAATAGCAGGCAAGCCAACGTTTGGGCAGGACAACGTCTGCCGGGGCCCGCTAGTAATTAATAGTTTATAAAAAAAATAAACACGCACACTTCAAAGAATCCCAGAGTTCCTGTGGCCACCTTCCGGCTCCATCATCAGGACTAGATTCCGTGTGAAAACAAAGCATACGAGCCCAAACTCGACGGGCATACGTCGTTTCGATACAAGAGTTTCACTATCCACCTCCTGACTCCATCATCAGATCAGATCGATGGTACCAAATTATTGTATTGTCATCCGAATTACATAAACTTGCAAAGTCTCAAAGGTGAAACTATTATAAGCGTTTAAAAAAACCAAGCGCATTACTTGAGAACGGCTGGACCGATTTGGCAAAAAGAAGAGAAAGAAAATTGGAAAAAGACCATAATAGAGGATGAAGGTTAATATGGGCTCCACGGAAGAAGCCGGGATGGAAAGGTAGTCTGGAATATAAATGTAAATGATAGAGCACTTCCATTGACAAGTGCTTTATAAATAATATATATTAGTAAATGGGTCAGAATGATATTCGTAACGGAGTCAGATCAGAGTTGTATGAATCATTTTTCAGAAGTCGACTCGTATTTGGGTCATGCGCGCCTGGAACCAACATTGTGGTTCCGTAGGTATGATTTTTTAATATTGTACACAAGACAATGCTAAATGAGCTGCATTTATTATGGACTAACTATACGACCGTGACTTCGCCCGTGAAATAACCTATAACCTTCTTCAATTAACTATTTAAATAGGTACAATACAAAGTAAATAAATTATTAATTTATTTTTTTGTAATTATTATTAAATTTGTATTTAAGACTATGTAAATACTATATATTATGTAAATAATTAATATATATTTTTAATTTCATAATTAATTTTCATTTGTTTGTTATTTTTCGCCATTAGAGGGAAACATAATCTTCAAAATAGCGTAGAAAATATTAGCTAGCATTTAATAGCGACACAGACTAGCAACTAAATGATGCACGGGAGGGGAATAGCCACAGACAATTAGTGAATAATTGTGAAGAATCACTGTGATCAGATGAACAGAAACAACAGGGTCTAATTTAGAGCTGATTTGCTGATGTGTAACATCTTAACTCTCGCTATAAAGACATGATGAAATGCATGATCTTTTTCATTGATATACAATCGCTTTGTCTATGGATCTGAACGAGTTTTGAATCGAACAACATCTTGTGACGATTCCACGTCATGTCATGGCGACAAACAGACGCGTTCCGTCGTGACACAATGTGAAATCCGGTGTGATTAGTCTGTTATTAATAAGACATATCACAGTCGGCGGGAACATCTTAGCAACTATAAAGGCATTATGTACTTGACATTGGCAAATCATCAATTAACATTGGTGGAGCCTCAATAAAAAGAATAAAGATTGAATCACGGTTCACATAACAAAACTGCCAACGATACCCTAAACCGTTTGGGAGGGAGTCTTCCCTTACCCGGGCCTTCAGTAGTTCAGTCAGTACTCGAGCGCGACGTAGAACGTACGTATAACTGTTCTAACGAAACCGACTACGAAACAGTGTTTTGTGTATGTGTCTGGATACCTTCACGGTCTGTTGAACCTCGTGGGAACGGCAGAGTGAGTCAATTAGCCTTTATATGTCCGTGTCTTGTGTCAATGTTAACCTAAGACGGAGAATATTGTTGGTTAGTGACGTAAAGGTGTAATTTACCCTAATTTTGTTAACCTCACTGACCGACACTTCGTTTGTATGGTATATTATGTATAAATTCTATTTTCAAAATTATTATTAAGTAGCTTACCGCCCCCGGCTTCGCCCGTGGATATTTTCGAACAAAATAAATATCGTAGCTAGCTTTCGTGAAAGAATTTTCATTTTCAGCGATGATAGTGTGTAGGTATTTTTAGTAAAACCTACCCCCAATTTAGCTGTAAAATTTACCCCTATTTCGATTTTCAGGAATGAAAAGTATCTTATAAGATAATTAATTTCTGGATTAGAGACGTATGATTAAAGATTGACTAAAAAGTGAAAGGAAATGCTGGCAGTGGACGACCTAGGTGTACTTTTATTGAACATAATAAAAAAATGTTTTTGATAAAAGATTGCCTTATATATATGAAAGGTATGATAAATATAAATGAAGCGAAAGAGGTATGTCAGGATCGTAGCAAATGACATTCGATTGTCTCTACCTACCCCTCTCGGGATAAAGGGCATGATGAAGTAATAAGCGATATAGAAGTAATCTATATCTAACTAAATGTATCTTTAAAAAAAACTTTGATAGCGAATATTTCTCTGAACCTCTTTCGTCCTCAAAATACCTCAACAGAGCTTCAAATATATCATCAGCTAAATGAAAAACAGTTGTCTTCCGCTGGGTACCCTGGGATCAGTAACACGTTCGAGCCAATTTCCGTCGAGTTGTCATGACGAATTTACTACCAGTTTTATTAAGATTTAAAAAAAAAATGTTTTTGAAAATTCAGGAATGACTAAAATAAAACAAAACAATAAAAAACAACTTTATGAGAGTGCGTCGGTGGCCGAGTGGTTAAGATCCCGGATCTCGGCCATTTACCAATGGGGTTTTATAATTAAAAACAAACCACACTTAGAGGCTTGTCCATCTAAATATATCTCAATCGTCGGCTACTGGGGCTAAACGAGGGAGACTTGGTCTTCCGCTGGGTACCCTGGAACCGTAACACGGTTTCGGGAGCTGTAAGGTAACCCGTGAAGAAAGAAGAACTTTATGAAATTCAGGGCAGATAAATAGTGTTATTTTAATTTGTCTATACTTCTATACTAATATTATAAAGAGAAAACATTTGTAAGTTTGTTTGTAATGAATAGGCTCAGAAATACTGGGCCGATTTTAAAAATTCTTTCACCATTAGAAAGCTACATTCTTCATGAGTGACATAGGCTATATACCATCACGGCATGACGACGGGAACGGGTTGGGCAGAGGTGAACATGACAAAAGCTATGTACGAAGTGTATGTTTGCCAACATTCTGAAATAGACACGTACGAAGTCGTGGGAAACAGGGTAGGGGTAGGGGTAGGGGTAGGGGTAGGGGTAGGGCTAGGGGTAGGGTTAGGGGTAGGGGTAGTGCAGGCAAGCCATTATCTATGAGTGCTGTAGGGTATATTTTATTTTGTTCGCAAATATCCACGGGCGAAGCCGGGGGCGGAATGCTAGTGTAAAATACGTGTACTTATTGAAAACATAACTACCAATTATTTTGATACAATGTTTCATAATTATATACCTATTTGCTGAAAATAAATCAATATTGCTTCAGTAATTTAAATACACATAAATACGTTTATAACTACCTACTTATCTATTAGAGTTAGATATATATGCTACCGCGGACTTTTTTGTAGATACACAATTATTTCCTAAACGTATACGCTATGAAAACTCGCTGGGGCTAACTTTTTCCCGACTTGATTCACTAATACTGTTAATGCTCAGCTCCTAAACATGATAGGTCCATGTTTAATACTCGTACACGTTCCTCGTGAATGAACCTATCTAATAGTGAAAATGGCATCAAAATCCGTTTAGTAGTTTTATTAGGTTTCAAAGAACAAAACCGGGGCGAAAAGTTATCGCAAAGTAACATAGAAATTATAATAATAGAATGTCAACAACTTTGTATTTTTTGGTACAAATAATTTGCTCCATCTGGAATACGAACCTTAATTTTCATAGAGACAGTCACTTTTACGGATCGCAACTGAAAAGTCGCGGGTTCGATTCCTACATCCGACCATGTACCAATAGGTATTTATAATAAAAAATCTATGTACATTATCCGACAAACCGTACAAAGAGGCCACTCGTTAGGTATAGCCTCAAAACATCATTGGGTAAATGAGGAAGCATTGTCTTCCACTGGGTACCCTGGGGCCGGGTATATCATTGGCCTGTCATCTCTGTGCAAAAATCACTTCGATCCGTTGCTCTGTTTTGACTTGAAACAAACAAACACTTTTGAGGGCAGGTAAAGCCGGCGCCCGCACTTTAAAAAAAAGAGTGCGCCAGGGGACACCCGGTAGATATGAATTTTGAAACGTCTTGGTTTTATCCTAATCTAACGCGCGTATAGATTTTTCACATCAAAAAATTGACACAAGTTGCCACCTGTTCTGGTCACACCGTAAGGTATAAAGACCGTTAAGATGTGAGCTATAAACCCTAGATATTTCATTATGACCTACATTCAGACTGCTAGACTATTCTAGAGTCTGAATCTTGAATTGGAGTGTTCTCCAGTAGAGTGTTTTGGTGAGCGGGTAAAATAGCAACTACCTACAATAAATAGGACCGGCGCGCAAAGTGTTTGGCTAACAGTTCTTGGGTACCCCACTACATAAATACGTTTATAACTACTTATCTATTAGATATACATATATGCTACCGCGGACTTTTTTGTAGATCATTTTATTCTTCACAATTCTTTCCTACATCATTTTGTTATATCTCTGACGGATTAGACAACATTAGACATAATAAACTCACTGAGCTAACTTTTCCCTGACTTACACTGTTCATGCTCACTGCTTAGCTCCTACACATGAATAGAATACATGAAGGTTTACAAGTAATAAACATGGACCTATCATATTTAGGAGCTGAAAATTAACAGTATAAGTAAATCAAATCGCGATAAAAGTTAATCTCAGCGAGTTTTCATGACGTATGCTGTCTAATCCGTCAGAGATATAACAAAATGATGAAGAAAAGAATTGTGTAGAATAAAATGATCTACAAAAAAGTCTATAGTAGCATATATGTATCTCTAATACCTGAAACTACGGAACCCTGTAAAGCAGTCAATACAATTTGTATTATTAGTATGATGCCCGCACAGTTATTTCTATACTCCGTGATACAAAAGTCTAAAATAGATTTGTGCGACATTGACTTTATACTTGTTATAGCCTATTGCTTTGCCTGTATTATTTTTCATAAAATAACTAATATTATAAATGCAAAAGTGTATTTGTTTGTTTGTCTGTCTTTCGCATCAAACATTTTCTAATTTTCACTGGTGAAGCTTGGGCAGTTCCAAAGTTACAGCAATTTCCCTGAAAAAAAGGTCTATAAAAATGCACTTTTTGGCAGCCATTTTCTTACACTTATTATTGTTATTATTTTGATCATTTTATGGGGGAGGAAGGGGGTCAACGTGTGACAAAATGTGACGGGGGGGGGGGGATTTTGTTGAGGATTTTACGAATATAGTTTGATCATGTTCAGAAGCTGAGCATTAATAGTATTAGTGAATCAAGTCGGGGGAAAAGCTAGCGCCAGTGGGCTTTCGTGGCTTATGCTGTCTAATTCGTCAGAGATATAACAAAATGATGTAGGAAAGAATTGTGTAGAATAAAATGATCTACAAAAAAGTCTGCGGTAGTATATATCTATCTCTAATAGGGAAGTAGTTATTAGCTTATGTAGGTATTCAAATTGTTGTTGACACATATTGTGCCCGTGCGAAGTTCGCAAGTTTGTAACTAAAACTAGAGAAATAATTCTAAAATAGAGGTAGTTATTTTTTCCATATCTACAGGGAATCGAACCCAGCTCTATCTTGTATGTCCCACTGACCACTGACCACTAGGTATATCATAAAATAAATCACAGTTATTCCTAAACATGATACAATAACTAAAATAGTCGACATTGACTGACTCCCACCGGACATTTTTTAACGTGATAACATTACGACCTTAATAGCTATCGACGTAGCTAGAGACTGTGGTAACAACGTGTACATTTCGACAGATGGTTGGATTTCCGTCGTTTAGCCTCCTTTAGTATTTGTGAGGCTATACCTAACGAGTGGCCAGTTCTGTTGAGGTATATTTAGATGGTAAAGCATTTTAAGCGTGGTTTGTCGGATTATGTATGTAAGTTTTTAATGATAAGATACCGAGATCCGGGATCGAACTCGTGGTCTGCCTAGTTAATACCAGACGTCTTAACCACTGGGCCACCAAGTTTATTAAGGTTATAATAATTATAAGGTTGGTGCCATGGAATCTTCTCCTCTTATGAAGTCCAGCTACAAATATACAAATAATACTACAAACACTTGACCCATGTAAAAGTTCTGCGGCAGGACTTCTGCCTGACCCATATCCTGGGCTACGCCATGCTCCTTCTTATTGCCTTGTCCCATTATTTGGGATCCATCTTCGTGAATATATGTATCTATCGTCACGCCTTTTATCCCAAGAAGGCTAGGCAGAGACAATAGAATATCATTTGTTACGATCCTGACATACCTTTTTCATACATGCTCGGCGATTGTGTGTACTTTTAATATTGCCATCGATCAATAATCTTTTGTTCAATAAAAGTTCACCTAGGTCATCCTCTGCCAGCATTTCCTTTCACTTCAGCCATATAAACCTTTTTAGTCAAGTCAATAGTACGCAATGATGCCACATAATAAACTAGGAGTTACTCAGAGGATCGTCAACCCTTAACCATGTAGCCAGTTGGATTTTGATGACTAGTTCCACCGTAGGGGGTCAAATAGATGTTATCGAGATATTCGCACACAAAGTGGTACCACTAACAGCAACACCAAGTGGGTCAGTATCGCGGGTGAACTTTATAAATAAACGGTTCACGCGCTAAAATAAAATATAACACTGCTTCCACGAAATATCGCTTCGGAGGTAGTCCGGGAGATGGCGACACATTTTATTGAACTTATATCATTCTTAAATTCCTTTGAGTATTTATTATATATATATTTATATATTTATTTATTATTATGTACCACTGTATTTTTCTGTCGTTTTATTGTCGCAACGGTTTTTACGTTATATGATGATTATGTTAAAATACAAACATAATAATTATAACTAATCATTGGAAACACTAAGTTTGACACCCTAGATCACCCTAAATCGCCTTTCCCGTTTAAAACATCACAATTAACTATTTTCTTAGAGCTCTGTCTCGCGACACAAAACGATACCAACGAAATCTAAGGTAACTTATTACTGCGCACCTGGTCAGTTTAACTGGTCAAAGGGGAAAAAATTGGCGAAAGGGGGAGCCCGTCTATGGCCCCTCCATAGGCTTAGTACTCTATGTTAAATTCTGTACAGTTTGTACAAAATAAAACAATTATATCTAGACGACGTCACAAGAGATACCAGTAACAGTATCCCCTTTTAGAAAGTTGTCCATATTAAATAGAACAGGTGAACTAATATATCACTTCTTAAATATAATTGTAGAACTCATTACAAAATTAATTAAAAGCATATAATATTATAGACGTAAAAAAATAAATAAAACCCTCTAAAGATCAACAACACTAGCTGCATTTTTTTGGTTTAGTCCCCCACTGCGTCTATCTGTCTGTATCCTTTCACGCAAAAACTATTGAACTGATTTTGTTGCGGATTTCACTATTAGATAGGTTAATTCACGATAAAGGTTCACAAGTATTAAACGTGGACCTATCATGTTTAGAAGCTGAGCAATACAGTATAAGTGAATTAAATCGGGGAAAAAGTTAGCCCCACCGAGTTGTCATGACGTATTCTGTGTAATTCGTAAGAGATATAACAAAATAATGTAGGAAGGAATTGTGTAGAATAAAATTATCTACAAAACGTATGCGGTAGCATATATTTATCTATAATGTATAAGTAGTTATCAGCGAATATGTGTAGGTATTAAATGTCGTCACCAGCTCCGGTACTATAATTGTAATGATGCTATAGTTTGGCTCCTGTCCAAGCTTGACCTCACGAACTAAACTGTAATACAAACGAATACTAGCCCCCGACGACCGATTATGTACACATATCATCATTTACATACCTAAATTAAACTTTATAACAATGGAGTAAGGTCTATTATTGTTGTTGAAGGTGGAGTTAAATAAAATCTAGATTTGTTATGTTTTGGTCTAAAAGTAGTTTCTAGAAGTTATTCAAGGGCGGCACCTATTTTTTATGAGTTACGTAAAAACATAATATGTAGGTTAGGTATGTGTTTTGTATTGGAAAATAAATTTGTACTAATTTTCCGGTCCGGAATCGCTTTTGAAATGTCAAAATAATCTTTTAGGGTTTCGTAGTTAAACAAGGAACCCTTATAATATCGTTCAGTTCTTCGCCATAGTGTTTAAAAAAAATTCAGTGTCTTTGAACAGAATTTGATAAAATTTAGATTTTAATTATTTAAGTTTTTCATGTAAAACTGAGATGAAAATAAAATGATTAAGTGAGGTGCAATTAAAAAATATTTTGAAATAATTATGAGGTTCCATTAACCATTTTTAGGATTCTGTACAAACGGAAACTTTTATAGGATAATTCTTGTGTCTGTCACAGCTTCATTTTGTCCGAATCTACTGGACGAAAAATGTTTATAGAGTTTCATGACCCAATCACGGACGTATAGCGTAAATAATCTAATTTCAATTCCCCCCTCCTTATCTCTGAAACTAACAAGACTAACATTTTGAAAAAAATATGGAAATTATTTATATTATAGAAACGGAATGGTACGGAACCCTGCATCGAGACTCATATTCATAACTTGGCCAATTTTTTTGTTTTATATTAAGTTATTTTAACCGACTTCGAAAAAAAAAAGAAGGAGAAGGTTCTCAATTCGGACCGTTTTTTTTTTTTTTTTATTTTTTTTTTTGTATGTATGTACATCGATTACTCCGCCAGTTGTGAACCGATTTTGATGGTTTCTTTTTTAATCGACAGATAATTCTTCCGGATTGGTCCCATTTTTATCTCATAAAAATTGGTTCTTTAGTTTTTCAGAAATTTTGAAAAAACTGACCTTATAAGTCAATTTTTCGTAATATCTCGATGAAATATGTACCGATTTTGACGACTTATTTTTTTAAGGATGTAATAATTTCTTGACATTATCTCACAGTCATATGACGAAAATCGGTTCAGTAATTTTTCAGAAATTCAGTAATTTGTCTCTGTTTACTGCTGAAAATTATATCAGAGAAAAGCCTTAGCAACGGTTGCTATTGACACGAAGTTGTCAATTTTCGTATCGACGGTGGTCTAGCGGCTAAAGGTATGGAATGCAGCACATTGCTCGAGATTCAAATCCCATCCACCGCAGTATTTTTTTTAATTTTCCATCATTTTTTTTTAGTTGCGTTATTATTTATTTCTCAGGGCAACAAAATCACTTAAAAGGGAAAAAAAAGTGTACCGACTTCAAAAATTTGCACTGAAAAGTAAGAAATAATAAAAATTTCGTCGTAGAATTTGAAGACGGTTGGTGCCAAATTAGAAATAATTTAGTACCCAAATTCACTAATCTAGATAATTCATTAGGAACCTACGATCATCAGTACAAACACAGATAATATTGAACAGATCTTTATGTCCCTAGATGTTTACTTAATTTTGTATCCTAATTTGGCACCAACCGTCTTCAAATTCTACGACGAAATTTTTATTATTTCTTACTTTTCAGTGCAAATTTTTGATGTCGGTACCCTTTTTTTTAAAAGGTTTATACTAGACATTATAAGCTCCACATAACTTTTAAATAAAGCTATTAAAAATCTGAAAAAACTGTTCTTAGTATAAGTACTTCCATGAAAATGATAACGCCTACCAAGACTAATAAACTTGAGCTGAGACTACGGAACCCTACTCTCTATGCGTACCGTACCCCGCCCCCGGCTTCCCGTGGGTACAATATGGGTCTATAAAAATTTAAATACCTACACAAATACGCTTATAACTACTTATCTATTAGAGATAGATATATGCTACCGCGGACTTTTTTGTAGATCATTTTATTCTACACAATTCATTCCTACATCATTTTGTTATATCTCTGACGAATTAGATAGCATACGCCATGAAAACACGCTGGAGCTAACTTTTTCTCCGACTTGACTCACTAATATTGTTAATGCTCAGCTCCTAAACATGATAGGCCCATGTTTAATACTCGTAAACCTTTATCTTGAATTAATATATCTAATAGTGAAAACCACAATAAAATCTGTTCAGTAGTTTTTGCGTGATAAGGTCACAGACAGACAAACAGAAGTAGTGATAGATAGAAAGGTGTGTTAAAGAATATAGAATAAATATGTATTGATACCTACATATTAATGTTGTTACAAAATTAATGATTTAAAGTTAATAATTAGCACATACTTAATTGGTAGACTGATTGGATTCCTATATTGGATGATGGATTATTGATAATATTAAATTATTTGGATGGCCGTATTATTTTAATGTCACTTAATTTCATTAACATAATGTATGCCCGCCCTCAGCCTAGATATCGTAGCTTTCTATTCGTATAGTAGTTTGAGAGACTCCCTACATCCAAACTTACAAACTTCGATTGGCCCAAAATTAGGCCCCCTTAGAGGCACAAACACGTTATCATGAATATCTCGAGTTCTACTCAATCAAATTGGACTCACAAGGGCTCTAATTTTTTGTCATTCCATACTCTACCAGATGTGAAAAAATTGATTTACGGAATAAATTCTAACCTCAAAAATTTTAAATTTTTCTGAGGTCCCAAATTTTTAGAGTGGTCCCAAATCAATGAAAAATTTATGAACCAAAATGTTGTAGGGTTGTTTTTTTAGGTAGCATTTATCAAAATCTAGCACCTGCATTTTGAGTCTTTTTAATATCTTCATTTTTTTAGCCCGCAATCCATTCCAATAAAAAAAGAATTTTCCAAATGGGTATATAAATGGCGAGAATTATGAGGTAACAAACATAAAAAAAAAACAACCTAATTGAAAACCTCCTTTTTTTAAAGTCGGTTGAAAAGTAACATTTTTAGGCGCTTAGTTTGAAGTGACAGAAGTTAAATTCAATCTCAAAAAAAAATTACAATGGACAGCCAACAATAATAAGTTTTAAACCGCATATATTTTACAAAAGTATTTTGTTAACAGAGTTACCAAACAGGTGGCAAGTCTACCGTTTCACTTTATAGCTACGAAATATAGAGATATTTTCTTGTAAAAGAGACTTAAACTAATAAACAAATCTAAAGTAAGGGATGAGAGGGGTGGGGGGTGTATAAGGGATGTAGAAAGCAAATACAAATTGATTAATGCGTTAATTCTAGCTACGACTTTAATGTTCGCGATGTCTCTGCGAGGTTTTAATTAAGGAGTTTTGTTTTATACTCCAGTCAAAATAGACGCGGAAATTGGGTTTGTCCAAATGCAAAGAAAAAAAACTAATTAAAATAAACCTTTTAAAAAAAAGTGCACCGACTTCAAAAATTTGCACTGAAAAGTAAGAAATAATAAAAATTTCGTCGTAGAATTTGAAGACGGTTGGTGCCAAATTAGGATACAAAACTAAGTATATATCTAAGAAGATAAAGATCTGTTCAATATTATCTATGTTTGTATGTAAGTACTGATGATCGTAGGTTCCTAATGAATTGTCTATATTAGTGAATTTGGGAACTAAGTTGTTTCTAATTTGGCACTAACCGTCTTCAAATTCTACGACGAAATTTTTATTATTTCTTACTTTTCAGTGCAAATTTTTGAAGTCGGTGCACTTTTTTTTAAAAGGTTTATTTTACCCTTTTAAGTGATTTTGCTGCCTTGAGAGACAAATAATATCGCAACTAAAAAAATATTGATGAAAAATTAAAAAAAAAAAGTTGTGGATGTGATTTGAACCATGTGCTTGTGCATCCTATGACTCCCCATTACATTTAACCGCTAGACCATCGTCACGAAAATTGACTATTGCTATTGCTATTGAATTGCTAAGGCTTTTTCTGATACATAATTTTCAGCCGTAAACAGAAATTAATTACTGAATTTCTGAAAAACTACTGAACCGATTTTCGTCTGTGAGATAATGTCGAGAAATTATAATGTCTTAAAAAAATAAGTTGTCAAAATCTGTACTTATTTTATCGAGATATCAAGAAAAATGTACTTTTAAAGTCAGTTTTTTCAAAATTTCTGAAGAACTAATGAACCAGTTTTTATGAGAGAAAAATGGGACCAATCCGAAAGAATTATCTGTCGATTAAAAAAGAAACCATGAAAATCGGTTCACAATTGGCGGAGTTATCGATGTACATACATACATAAAAAAAAAAAAAAATAAAAAAAAAATACGGTCCGAATTGAGAACCTTCTCCTTCTTTTTTTGGAAGTCGGTTAATAAATAGCTTCAAATAACACATGTAAATAACTTAAAAAACTAAAATCGTTTAAATATTCAAAATTCGAATCCGATTACACACTTCCGTCTCAGTTCACGACATGACTCCCTATACATTTATGACACATGCATGAGGTAAGAAGGTACACAATAAAAAATAAGTGTTGATAAAAAAACCAGCGTACATAAAAATAATTTAGTAAAACAAAGAGCCCGACTCACACTTGGTTTTTATTATTTATCGTTTTACTTAAAAGTATGCGTTATAGTTATACTAGTTAAACGTTTGTTGTATTACCATTATTAAGATCGAGTACAAACGTCGCATTAAACGTACGTTTCTTGTATGGGGTCCCCTTTATTTAATTTTTACTATTTGTTGTCATAGCGGCCATAGTAATACACACTCACAGGCCTTTATTCATAAACGTTTATTAGCAACGTTTTTGTTAAAATATGTTTTGTCACTCTCTAACAAACCTGTCTTTACTAATAATAGAAAGAAACAAAACACATTTTAACAAAAACGTTGCTAATAAACGTTTATGAATAAAGGCCTTAAACTTTCTACCTATCCGACTACCCTGTCTACTTAATGCCTAAATACCTATCTGAATTAAGAATCCCAATTTGCCTAATGTTGTCTATCAATTTCGTGATCGTCTAATTTATAATTTTCCCTATACCTGAAAATGTGTTTATGGACAAATGTTGAAGTAGAATATTTCAAGTGTCTATCTATTACGGTTGAAAATACAGCCCTGTGACAGACAGACGGACGGACAGCGAAGCCTTAGTAATGAGGTTTCCGTTGTCACCCTTTGGTCTACTGGTCCCTTAATAAACTTTAAAAAGTGAGTGTTTAAAATAGCCTTTACATTAGAGATTGTGGTCAGAGATTAGTGAATAACACATGGTTTGAAAATCAAATAAAACCTTATGGGTATTTGAAACTATTCAAAATTCTAAATTAGAATACTTCAAATATTATTTTAAAGTACTTTTGGCTAGTATGTGTTTACATACTAAATGAAATTTAATTAAAATTTATTTGATTTTGTGTTGAAGGGAAAGGATTATCAGTAATTTTTTGTATTTATATTATTTTAGTTTTACAGTGTTTGGTTAGGTAATAATATTATGTAAGAAAAATATTAGAAATAAATATTTCCCGGAAAATTGGAAAAGTTCCCAGGATAAAAAGTAGCCTCTCCGATATAACTATGTTATATTGTTATTAACAGAAAAATTACATAAAGGGAAAAATGAATTACTTTAAAAAAAAAATATATACCGACTTCAAACATTGTTACAAAATTAATAAGATTCTGTGATTTTTTTTTCCTTCACGGGTTGCCTTACGGTCCCAGGGTACCCAGCAGAACACCAAGTCTTCCTCTTTTAGCCGATGGTATTTTTGAGGCTATACCTAACGAGTGGCTAGTTCTGTTGACGTATATTTTGATGGAAAAGCCTCTAAGTATGGTTTGCCGGATTATGTACATAAGTTTTTAAATATAAATACCCATTGGTACATGGCCGGCATCCGGGATAGAACCCATGGTGTGCCCCTAGTTAATACCAGACTTGTAGCCACTCAGCCATCGATGATCTGTTCAATGTTATCTATGTTTGTAATGCATTGTCTAGATTAGTTAAATTTAGAGCTAGGTAGTTTTTATTTTGGCACCAACCGTCTTCAAATTCAACGGCGAAACGAAATATTTAATTATTTCTTGCTTTTCAATGTTTGAAGTCGATATACTTAAAAAAAGTTAATTTTGCTTTTTTTAAGTTTGCTATCATAATTAGGTATAATAAATTATCGAATCAAATTATGACAAAAATTGCCTTAATTACCGACTAAACCAAGGAAAGATATAAGTTTAGTGTCCAATTTGACTGGACTATATAGACAGCGGTTGTTGTCAGCGGTTCAGATGGATTAGTAACAAATTGAAGCATTAAATGATAGCTATCTTACTTGTGGGGGTTATTTGGAAAAGTTCACATTATACTGGCATTAGTGAACTTAGGGATGGGTGACCGCTCTTAAAATACCTCCATTGAGGATTCCACTTAATGGGTACGCATCTAGACATTAAGAATTAAAAATATTTTATAAATTTGGAACAAAATGCATTTCTTGGTTAGTACATTTTGACGTCTATTCTTTTTTTTATAATTTATTTTATCAAATGAGTACACATAACAATATAAAAACCTTAAATCTAATCTAAACATTAAAAATAACGAAACGAAACTGGCTGCATTAACCCGCTGAATCGCGATGCTAATTCGTTGATCGAGGTAGGAGTCAGCCCTCTTGAAGAGATGATCAGTCGAGGGGATATATCTTTATAAAATTACCTTTTAAAAAAAACCCAAATCGCTTTAAGTGTGCCTATAAAATTTGAAGAGTTCTCGATTTCTCCAGGATCCTATCATCAGATCCTGACCTGATGACCATGGGACCACCTGGGAAAGATATACTCTTTCAAAAAAATATTTCCAAATCGGTCCAGGCGTCTTCAAGTACCGATTACAACAAACATAAAAAAAGTTTCCGACGAATTGAGAACCTCCTTTTTTATGTCGATTAAAAACAATCCCGCTAGGCTACGAAGATGTGTAACTATGCGGCGTCTGTCTACCCCACTGTGACAGAGGCGTGAGACAGCACCAAATTCCATACAATATTGGCATATTGAATAAACAGAATGTACATTACAAACTATGCTCGATAAACTATGAATTTTGACCAGTTGTGATTAATAGACCATACGGTGTATTTAGGTGCTGAATACAAACGCCTGTATCACAGTGGGGTAGACAGGGATTAACTAGCAGCTAGAATATAAATACGCTTATAACTAACTACTTATCTATCAGAGATTGATATATGCTATCGCGGACTTTCTCTCCTATATAATTTTATTATATCTCTGACTGAGACTCACTTTTTCCCCGACTTGATTCACTTATACTTTTGATGCTCAGCTCCTAAACAATCCCGGTGAATCAACCTATCTAATAGTGAAAAGTGCAACAAAATTTATTCAGTAGTTTTTGCGTGAAAAGTTTACAGACAGACAGACAGACTTTGTTTTATATGTAGTGATATTATTGCGATGCAAAGCATGACTCAAAAGAAAACAACATATTTACGTATGTCTTTACTGCTGTAACGACATTAGTAATTAAATACATTATTGCGTATTTTGTAGGTTATTTATAGGCCGATAATACCTTGCTGTGTGGCAAAACATAAGTAACAATGTCCACATTTTTGTCATTTGTCCATAATAAACAGAACAGATGGTAAGCTTGTTGCTGCATTTAATTGAACTAGACTGTAAGTATCTGTTATTTTTAGATGAAGTGCTTTACTTGCTCTTAAAATGTCTTTACTGCTGTAACGACATTAGTAATTAAATACATTATTGCGTATTTTGTAGGTTATTTATAGGCCGATAATACCTTGCTGTGTGGCAAAACATAAGTAACAATGTCCACATTTTTGTCATTTGTCCATAATAAACAGAACAGATGGTAAGCTTGTTGCTGCATTTAATTGAACTAGACTGTAAGTATCTGTTATTTTTAGATGAAGTGCTTTACTTGCTCTTAAAATGTCTTTACTGCTGTAACGACATTAGTAATTAAATACATTATTGCGTATTTTGTAGGTTATTTATAGGCCGATAATACCTTGCTGTGTGGCAAAACATAAGTAACAATGTCCACATTTTTGTCATTTGTCCATAATAAACAGAACAGATGGTAAGCTTGTTGCTGCATTTAATTGAACTAGACTGTAAGTATCTGTTATTTTTAGATGAAGTGCTTTACTTGCTCTTAAAATATTAATCGCGTTTGTTATATCTCTAATGGATGGAATAAATAAATTTAATGTTCTCACTTGCACTCTATATTTGTGTAATCTCAGTATCAATTTATTGATTTAATCGATTGTGCTTCACAGGGCAGGTTAAATCGGTGACTGCACTTCTATTAAAAATTAGAAGAGATAAAGTGACAGCTTTAGTTTCATATTCTTTTAAATGAAACGCTCGAAACGATCAAATCGTGGATTCTATGTCATATCATGGCGACCGATACACGCGTATGTCGTGACATGATGGGGAATCCGGTTTAATCATGCCCGTACTGTGATAGTTGTGATTAATAATACATATCACAGTCGGCGGGATCATCTTAGATACCGATTATTGTATTGGAAAAACATCGATTAACATTAGTGGAGCCACAATAAAAGAAGAAGATAACATAGTGTCACCCAATTTGAGTGTTCGCAGTTTAACGTTTGATATTTGTGAGAGAGTACAGGAATAGCGCATGCATGCTCTATTCTGAATACCAGACAGTTTGGTTGCTTGTTTCGTTTATATAAATTGGTTCATTATCATTCATAAAAACTGCACATACATATAGGAACAACATATATATGTTTGTCTTTGTTTTAAGTCAAGATGATCCACGTGATAGGCTATTTTGTCAACTAACTCTAAAATCAGGCAAAAATAGCGATTGCGATTTTTGAATTTTCCCAAAAAATTACATATTTCAAATGATATAGGGGCGTCGGTGGTCGAGTGGGTAAAACGTCGGCTCACAACTGAGAAGTCGCGGGTTCGATCTCCACAGCCGACCATGTACAAAGAGACTTTTCCATCTATATACCTCAACAGAGCTGGCCACTCGTTAGGTATAGCCTCACAAAATCTTCGACTAAGCGAGGAGAACTTTGTGTTCCGCTAGGTACCTACCCTGGCGCCATCAACGGTTCCCGGGAGCTATAAGGTAACCCGTGAAGATTTTTTTATTTTAATTTTATAATATACTAGCATTCCGCCCCCGGCTTCGCCCGTGGATATTTACGAACAAAATAAAATATACCCTATAATATAATACCTACCCCTACCTCTACCCCTACCCTACCCCTACTCCCACCCCTACCGGTACCCGTACCCCTACCCCTATTTTTACTCCTACCCCCTACCCCTACCCCTACCCTCTACCACTACCACTACCACTACATCTATATCATCAATAGTTTTCGCAGCGCACGCGATGTAAGGACTTTCTTAGGTAATTATTTTACACCTTGGGTTACATTATTGGAGTTTTAGTAAGGATCCCAAATTTTTTTGAAGTTATAATACAGCCTATGTCACTCAGGGTGAATGTAGCTTTCCAATGGTGAAAGAATTTTTGAAATCGTTACAGTAGTTTTTGAGTTTATTCATTACAAACATACACACACACAAAAATACAAATTTTTCCTCTTTATAATATTAGTATAGACTTCCCGCGATAAAAAATATTTGTCAAAAGACAAACAAAAATATTTTGGCATTTATTAGTAGTTATGAGTAACTATCATTGAATAGTTAATACCTATTTAGTTATTTTTAATATTTCTGGAATATTTCCAAACGGATGTGGATATTGATACTGTCCGATAATGTCCCAAGGTTATTTTATACTCATAGACAAATACATTTTCCCCGACTGCATCCACTAGACAATTTGAATAAATACCTTTATAACAACTTATCTTTTAGAGTAAGATATATGACACCGAGGACTTTTTTGTAGATCATTTTATTCTACACATTTCTTTACTACATCATTTTCTTATATATCTGACGGATTAGACAGAATACGCCAAGAAAACTCACTGGGACTAACTTTTCCCCAACTTGATTCATACTTCTATTTCTCAACTCCTAAACATGATAGGTCCATGTTTAATACTCTCAAACCTTCCCGGTGAAACAACCTATCTAATAGTGAAAACCAAAACAAAATCCGTTCAGTAGTTTTGCGTAGAAAGGGTACAGATAAACAGACGCGGCGGGGACGGTGTTTTGTAATGTAATGAAAAGTGGCTGTATTGAAAAATTGTTCCTTTGCTTTGTTCATGGAAAGATAATAAACAAAAATAATGTCATAATAATAAATAAAACTACTGTACACTGTAGTCCGCACTAAAGAATCATTTAAATAGGTAATTTGAATTTTTTAATTAGTTTTCTACTATTTACCTAACTAACATAAAAAAATTACAGGCAATGCTGGGTTCAAAAACTAATCTAATCTAATCAACTTTCTTTGTTTCAGATAGTGTTGTGACAAGATGTACTAAGTGTTAGTGATAGTGTTGTGATGCCGTAGTGTTTAGTGACAAAGTGACAAAATGGCACTTCTCATGTTATTCATGATGGCGGCGGTGGTCGTGGGAAACGACGCTTCTACTGAAAGAGGTAATTTTTTTTTATTAAGGTTACCGAATTACCAAGGTAACCAGTAAAAGACAAGTGTTTCACATTTAGCTGTTCAGATCAAAAACCAAATTTTTGACTTCTTAAACTTAGGTGAAAAAAGTTTGAAGAAATACAATTTTTCTGGTCAGATTAGGGGTTGAAAAGATTCGACACCTCTTTATTTACCTATATTCACCTCTGTCTACCCCACTGAGATAATATCTTAAGTATAAAAACATAACATTATTTATAAGACAGTACCATTATAGATCACGCAGAAAATTGTGTTCCTAATATAGTTCGTGTGATGTCGTGAGACTACTGAATAATGTCGACACAAACTGGCGGTTGATGAGCGGGTTTTAAACGCTACATATATGTCATTTAATTATTCTGTATGTGTTAAGCGGATTTGGATGAAAAGTACCTACGAAAGAGATAGCCAAAGATATCTTACTTACTTACGAACGCAAAAGGATGTTATAATTTTGAAGACAGCGTGGTATTTGTGTGACGACGCAATCTAAGATAATCTTTTTGTCTAATTATTCTTAGACATTATTTTCTTTTTTCACGGTTTGCCTTACAGCTCCCGAAACCGTGATGCGGTTCCAGGGTAGCCAGTGGAACACCAAGTCTCCCTCGTTTAGCTGATGGTATTTGTGATGCTATACATTACGAGTGGCCAGTTCTGTAGAGTTATATGCTTCTAATTGGTACATGGTCGGGACCCGGGATCGATCCCGTGGTCTGCCTAGCCGTGGTCCGCATCAAAATCCGTTGCGTAGTTTTAAAGATCTAAGCCTATGTATAGGGACAGACAGACGGGAAGCGACTTTGTTTTATACTATGTAGTGATTTAATTCCCTATGTGTGAAAAGTAGATGGCAATGGCAATAAGTATAGAATTTCAAATAATCTGTTTCAAATATCTTGCTTTATCTTGCTAGTCGTAACATAGAGCAACTACCCGCGTTACAAATCGCGCGTGTGTAACCGCCTGCACATGTCCACTTGGTGCGTGGTCAGTCATCAATCAAGCAGCTCAGTGACGCCAGCTTAAAAGCTCGGACATTGGAGGTTTCTCTCTTCCTCTTGTTATCTAACGAATTTAGATGAGGGAATAGATTTTTATACTGCCTTTATGTAATCGTAATACGCTTGCTTACTATAAGGAATTCTGGGTTAAGATCAAAATAGCCTATTCGCTATACAGACCTCTGACTAACTCTGTACAACTCTAATCCGTTGCTTCGTTTTGGTATGAAATAAGGAGAAACAAACAAACAAACATACTTACATAACTATAATATTAGTAAGGACTAGTTTAGTATAGGATGCCGACAAACTGTACTAAAAGTGTTTAGTCTATCTATCTATACTAGTCTAAACTAATATTATAATCTCTATACTAATATTATAAAGAGGAAAGATTTGTATTTTTGTATGTTTGTATGTGTGTATGTTTGTAATGAATAAACTCAAAAACTACTGTGCCGATTTCAAAAATTCTTTCACCATTGGAAAGCTACATTCACCCTGAGTGACATAAGCTATATTCTATTTTCAAAAAATTAGGGATCCTTACTAAAACTCCAATAATGTAACCCAAGGTGAAAAAAAATTACCTAATAAATTCCTTACATCGCGTGCGCTGCGAAAACTATTGATGATATAGAGGTGGTGGTAGTAGTAGAGGGTAGGGGTAGGGTCTAGGAGTAGAAGTAGGGGTAGGGATAGGGGTAGGTATAGGGTATATTTTATTTTGTTCGTAAATATCCACGGGCGAAGCCGGGGGCGGAATGCTAGTAACCAATAATTTGGCTTTTAAAAAAAAGTGTACCGACTTCATAAAATTGAAAAGTGTGCTTTCCGAAAGCAAATCGCAAGTTACTTTAAAAAAAATAGATTAGATTAAATAATTAAAATAATAAATTAGATTAAATAACGAATAAGACAGCATATTCCATGAGAGCACGCGGAGTTTCCCCACACTAGATTCAATATGCTATCGATTTTACTTCCAGAGATTATCCCGAACATAAATTCAAATAAGGAAACAAATCTTTCTTTATATATTACTAACTTTTCGCCCCGGGCTCGCTCGTGCGAATTTTTTCAATAGATTCAAGCGAGTCAGACTCGCACACGAAGGATTCCGTACTCTCAATAGTATGCACTAAGATCAGACCAAGTTTGACGAGTCTGTATGGCGCAGGAACAAATTAGCACTAGGTCCTACTCACACTTGACCGGTTGTTATGAGTATGACATTGTTAGACGTTTGGAATAAAACACGTTTCTTGGGGACCTTATTTTATTTTTATTATTTGTTGCTATTTTAGATTAGGTACCTACTGTAATTGCTCGCGACTTCGTACGTTGTTTTTCAGGACATGATACCTACGATAATACCTACTTCACACAATTTGAATACCTACCTAAATACGCTTATAACTACTTATCTATTAAAAATAGATATATGCTATTACGGACCTTCTTAAATTGATTCACTAATTCTGTTAATGCTCAGCTCCTAAACATGATAGGTTTATGTTTAATACTCGTAAAGCTTCCCGGTGAATTAATCTATCCAATAGTGAAAACCGCAACAAAATCAGTTCAGTAGTTTTGGCGTGAAACGGGCACAGATAGACAGACAGACGCGGCGGGAGACTTTTTTTTCGTACTGATGTAGTTGTTATTATTATCTCTGTCGGGTACCTCATGTGATGAAAGGTGTGAGTGTGCAGGCTGTAAAGTGAGGTGATCTACAATTTAATTCCGCTACTGTACTCAGCCTGAAAGTTTTCAGCAAGTTTGAGTCGCTTTTACAGTTTAAACTGAATACGGAGAAAGTTTGTGTGTAATCACTTTTAATACGATTACAGCAAAGGTGCTGACATTGTAATACATACATACATGTACATCTTCATGACATTTATACCTTCCGGTGTGGTCAGAGACACAGTAACAGTGTCCACATGACGACAGTTGTCTATATTAAACAACAGGTGGCACGGCGGCTAAAACAGGGAGACTTGGTCTTCAGCTGAATACCCCTGGGACCGCAACACGGTTTCGGGAGCTGTAAGACAAACCATGAAGCAAAAAAACATAGGCAGTCTTTTAGGCAGATCACCAAAACAAAAATGAGACCAACCCGAAATAGTTCTCTGTCGACTAATAAATAAACCATCCAAATCGGTTCACAATTGGCGGAGTAATCGCGTAACACAAAATATCTATAGTACTATTAGAATCTGCTATTGACCACATCCGGAACGATGTCATTAGAGAAGAATGCGAAGTGAAAGATGATCTTGTGACTAAAATGAGAAAAAGTAGTTAGTTAAAAGTAGGACACGTTGAAAGAATGAATGATGAAAGATAGGCAAAAAGGTTGATATGGCTGAAGTGAAAAGAAATATTGGCAAGGTGTACTTTTCATTGAACATATAAAAAATATATTGATCGATGGAAATATTAAAAGTACACACAATCGCCGAGCATGTATGAAAGGTATAATGAATATAAAATAAACGAAAGAGATAATATTATGTCAGGATGGTAACAAATGGCATACGATTGTCTCTGCCTACCCCTCTTGGGATAAAAGATAGATAGAATAAGGTACAAGCGGTCACCCATCTTAAATCTGGCCTCCGACAGTAAACATACAAATCTGTTCAATCGCATTTAGAAAGGATTTACCATAATATAATCTCAGTCGTATAGGGGATGAGGAAAAATACACAATTTTTATCAAATAAATTTTATTATATTTTCGATAAGGGAAATGTTACCCCTGTTATTGATTGAAAAATTGTTATATTAGAAAATGTGAAAATTGCTTATTCATTGTGATAATAATGCTACATACTAACGCCTGTATCCCAGTGGGGTAGACAGAGACTAAGGACCTCCACATGCCACGATCCTGACATATCTCTCTTGTTTACATACATATACTCACGCCTGTATCCCAGTGGGGTAGACAGAGACTAAGGACCTCCACATGCCACGATCCTGACATATCTCTCTTGTTTACATACATATACTCACGCCTGTATCCCAGTGGGGTAGACAGAGACTAAGGACCTCCACATGCCACGATCCTGACATATCTCTCTTGTTTACATACATATACTCACGCCTGTATCCCAGTGGGGTAGACAGAGACTAAGGACCTCCACATGCCACGATCCTGACATATCTCTCTTGTTTACATACATATACTCACGCCTGTATCCCAGTGGGGTAGACAGAGACTAAGGACCTCCACATGCCACGATCCTGACATATCTCTCTTGTTTACATACATATACTCACGCCTGTATCCCAGTGGGGTAGACAGAGACTAAGGACCTCCACATGCCACGATCCTGACATATCTCTCTTGTTTACATACATATAATCACGCCTGTATCCCAGTGGGGTAGACAGAGACTAAGGACCTCCACATGCCACGATCCTGACAGATCTCTCTTGTTTACATACATATACTCACGCCTGTATCCCAGTGGGGTAGACAGAGACTAAGGACCTCCACATGCCACGATCCTGACATATCTCTCTTGTTTACATACATATACTCACGCCTGTATCCCAGTGGGGTAGACAGAGACTAAGGACCTCCACATGCCACGATCCTGACATATCTCTCTTGTTTACATACATATACTCACGCCTGTATCCCAGTGGGGTAGACAGAGACTAAGGACCTCCACATGCCACGATCCTGACATATCTCTCTTGTTTACATACATATACTCACGCCTGTATCCCAGTGGGGTAGACAGAGACTAAGGACCTCCACATGCCACGATCCTGACATATCTCTCTTGTTTACATACATATACTCACGCCTGTATCCCAGTGGGGTAGACAGAGACTAAGGACCTCCACATGCCACGATCCTGACAGATCTCTCTTGTTTACATACATATACTCACGCCTGTATCCCAGTGGGGTAGACAGAGACTAAGGACCTCCACATGCCACGATCCTGACATATCTCTCTTGTTTACATACATATACTCACGCCTGTATCCCAGTGGGGTAGACAGAGACTAAGGACCTCCACATGCCACGATCCTGACATATCTCTCTTGTTTACATACATATACTCACGCCTGTATCCCAGTGGGGTAGACAGAGACTAAGGACCTCCACATGCCACGATCCTGACATATCTCTCTTGTTTACATACATATACTCACGCCTGTATCCCAGTGGGGTAGACAGAGACTAAGGACCTCCACATGCCACGATCCTGACATATCTCTCTTGTTTACATACATATACTCACGCCTGTATCCCAGTGGAGTAGACAGAGACTAAGGACCTCCACATGCCACGATCCTGACATATCTCTCTTGTTTACATACATATACTCACGCCTGTATCCCAGTGGGGTAGACAGAGACTAAGGACCTCCACATGCCACGATCCTGACATATCTCTCTTGTTTACATACATATACTCACGCCTGTATCCCAGTGAGGTAGACAGAGACTAAGGACCTCCACATGCCACGATCCTGACATATCTCTCTTGTTTACATACATATACTCACGCCTGTATCCCAGTGGAGTAGACAGAGACTAAGGACCTCCACATGCCACGATCTTGACATATCTCTCTTGTTTACATACATATACTAACGCCTGTATCCCAGTGGGGTAGACAGAGACTAAGGACCTCCACATGCCACGATCCTGACATATCTCTCTTGTTTACATACATATACTCACGCCTGTATCCCAGTGGAGTAGACAGAGACTAAGGACCTCCACATGCCACGATCTTGACATATCTCTCTTGTTTACATACATATACTCACGCCTGTATCCCAGTGGAGTAGACAGAGACTAAAGACCTCCACATGCCACGATCCTGACATATCTCTCTTGTTTACATACATATACTCACGCCTGTATCCCAGTGGAGTAGACAGAGACTAAGGACCTCCACATGCCACGATCTTGACATATCTCTCTTGTTTACATACATATACTAACGCCTGTATCCCAGTGGGTAGACAGAGACTAAGGACCTCCACATGCCACGATCCTGACATATCTCTCTTGTTTACATACATATACTCACGCCTGTATCCCAGTGGAGTAGACAGAGACTAAGGACCTCCACATGCCACGATCCTGACATATCTCTCTTGTTTACATACATATACTCACGCCTGTATCCCAGTGGAGTAGACAGAGACTAAGGACCTCCACATGCCACGATCCTGACATATCTCTCTTGTTTACATACATATACTCACGCCTGTATCCCAGTGGAGTAGACAGAGACTAAGGACCTCCACATGCCACGATCCTGACATATCTCTCTTGTTTACATACATATATTCACGCCTGTATCCCAGTGGAGTAGACAGAGACTAAGGACCTCCACATGCCACGATCCTGACATATCTCTCTTGTTTACATACATATACTCACGCCTGTATCCCAGTGGAGTAGACAGAGACTAAGGACCTCCACATGCCACGATCCTGACATATCTCTCTTGTTTACATACATATACTCACGCCTGTATCCCAGTGGAGTAGACAGAGACTAAGGACCTCCACATGCCACGATCCTGACATATCTCTCTTGTTTACATACATATACTCACGCCTGTATCCCAGTGGAGTAGACAGAGACTAAGGACCTCCACATGCCACGATCTTGACATATCTCTCTTGTTTAAATACATATACTCACGCCTGTATCCCAGTGGGGTAGACAGAGACTAAGGACCTCCACATGCCACGATCCTGACATATCTCTCTTGTTTACATACATATACTCATGCCTGTATCCCAGTGGAGTAGACAGAGACTAAGGACCTCCACATGCCACGATCCTGACATATCTCTCTTGTTTACATACATATACTCACTCCTGTATCCCAGTGGGGTAGACAGAGACTAAGGACCTCCACATGCCACGATCCTGACGTATCTCTCTTGTTTACATACATATACTCACGCCTGTATCCCAGTGGAGTAGACAGAGACTATGGACCTCCACATGCCACGATCTTGACATATCTCTCTTGTTTACATACATATACTCATGCCTGTATCCCAGTGGGGTAGACAGATACTAAGGACCTCCACATGCCACGATCCTGACATCTCTCTTGTTTACATACATATACTCACGCCTGTATCCCAGTGGGGTAGACAGAGACTAAGGACCTCCACATGCCACGATCCTGACATATCTCTCTTGTTTACATACATATACTCACGCCTGTATCCCAGTGGAGTAGACAGAGACTAAGAACCTCCACATGCCACGATCTTGACATATCTCTCTTGTTTACATACATATACTCACGCCTGTATCCCAGTGGAGTAGACAGAGACTAAGAACCTCCACATGCCACGATCTTGACATATCTCTCTTGTTTACATACATATACTCACGCCTGTATCCCAGTGGAGTAGACAGAGACTAAGAACCTCCACATGCCACGATCTTGATATATCTCTCTTGTTTACATACATATACTCACGCCTGTATCCCAGTGGAGTAGACAGAGACTATGGACCTCCACATGCCACGATCCTGACATATCTCTCTTGTTTACATACATATACTCATGCCTGTATCCCAGTGGAGTAGCAGAGACTAAGGACCTCCACATGCCACGATCTTGACATATCTCTCTTGTTTACATACATATACTCACGCCTGTATCCCAGTGGGGTAGACAGAGACTAAGGACCTCCACATGCCACGATCCTAACACATTATCTATCTTGTTTACATACATATACTCACGCCTGTATCCCAGTGGGGTAGACAGAGACTAAGGACCTCCACATGCCACGATCCTGACATATCTCTCTTGTTTACATACATATACTCACGCCTGTATCCCAGTGGAGTAGACAGAGACTAAGAACCTCCACATGCCACGATCTTGACATATCTCTCTTGTTTACATACATATACTCACGCCTGTATCCCAGTGGAGTAGACAGAGACTAAGAACCTCCACATGCCACGATCTTGACATATCTCTCTTGTTTACATACATATACTCACGCCTGTATCCCAGTGGAGTAGACAGAGACTAAGAACCTCTACATGCCACGATCTTGACATATCTCTCTTGTTTACATACATATACTCACGCCTGTATCCCAGTGGAGTAGACAGAGACTATGGACCTCCACATGCCACGATCCTGACATATCTCTCTTGTTTACATACATATACTCATGCCTGTATCCCAGTGGAGTAGACAGAGACTAAGGACCTCCACATGCCACGATCTTGACAAATCTCTCTTGTTTACATACATATACTCACGCCTGTATCCCAGTGAGGTAGACAGAGACTAAGGACCTCCACATGCCACGATCTTGACATATCTCTCTTGTTTACATACATATACTCACGCCTGTATCCCAGTGGAGTAGACAGAGACTATGGACCTCCACATGCCACGATCCTGACATATCTCTCTTGTTTACATACATATACTCATGCCTGTATCCCAGTGGAGTAGACAGAGACTAAGGACCTCCACATGCCACGATCTTGACATATCTCTCTTGTTTACATACATATACTCACGCCTGTATCCCAGTGAGGTAGACAGAGACTAAGGACCTCCACATGCCACGATCTTGACATATCTCTCTTGTTTACATACATATACTCACGCCTGTATCCCAGTGGAGTAGACAGAGACTATGGACCTCCACATGCCACGATCCTGACATATCTCTCTTGTTTACATACATATACTCATGCCTGTATCCCAGTGGAGTAGACAGAGACTAAGAACCTCCACATGCCACGATCTTGACAAATCTCTCTTGTTTACATACATATACTCACGCCTGTATCCCAGTGAGGTAGACAGAGACTAAGGACCTCCACATGCCACGATCCTGACATATCTCTCTTGTTTACATACATATACTCACGCCTGTATCCCAGTGGGGTAGACAGAGACTAAGGACCTCCACATGCCACGATCCTGACATATCTCTCTTGTTTACATACATATACTCACGCCTGTATCCCAGTGGAGTAGACAGAGACTAAGAACCTCCACATGCCACGATCTTGACATATCTCTCTTGTTTACATACATATACTCACGCCTGTATCCCAGTGGAGTAGACAGAGACTAAGAACCTCCACATGCCACGATCTTGACATATCTCTCTTGTTTACATACATATACTCACGCCTGTATCCCAGTGGAGTAGACAGAGACTAAGAACCTCTACATGCCACGATCTTGACATATCTCTCTTGTTTACATACATATACTCACGCCTGTATCCCAGTGGAGTAGACAGAGACTATGGACCTCCACATGCCACGATCCTGACATATCTCTCTTGTTTACATACATATACTCATGCCTGTATCCCAGTGGAGTAGACAGAGACTAAGGACCTCCACATGCCACGATCTTGACAAATCTCTCTTGTTTACATACATATACTCACGCCTGTATCCCAGTGAGGTAGACAGAGACTAAGGACCTCCACATGCCACGATCCTGACATATCTCTCTTGTTTACATACATATACTCACTCCTGTATCCCAGTGGGGTAGACAGAGACTAAGGACCTCCACATGCCACGATCTTGACATATCTCTCTTGTTTACATACATATACTCACGCCTGTATCCCAGTGGAGTAGACAGAGACTATGGACCTCCACATGCCACGATCCTGACATATCTCTCTTGTTTACATACATATACTCATGCCTGTATCCCAGTGGAGTAGACAGAGACTAAGGACCTCCACATGCCACGATCTTGACATATCTCTCTTGTTTACATACATATACTCACGCCTGTATCCCAGTGAGGTAGACAGAGACTAAGGACCTCCACATGCCACGATCTTGACATATCTCTCTTGTTTACATACATATACTCACGCCTGTATCCCAGTGGAGTAGACAGAGACTATGGACCTCCACATGCCACGATCCTGACATATCTCTCTTGTTTACATACATATACTCATGCCTGTATCCCAGTGGAGTAGACAGAGACTAAGAACCTCCACATGCCACGATCTTGACATATCTCTCTTGTTTACATACATATACTCACGCCTGTATCCCAGTGGAGTAGACAGAGACTAAGGACCTCCACATGCCACGATCTTGACATATCTCTCTTGTTTACATACATATACTCACGCCTGTATCCCAGTGAGGTAGACAGAGACTAAGGACCTCCACATGCCACGATCCTGACATATCTCTCTTGTTTACATACATATACTCACGCCTGTATCCCAGTGGAGTAGACAGAGACTAAGAACCTCCACATGCCACGATCTTGACATATCTCTCTTGTTTACATACATATACTCACGCCTGTATCCCAGTGGAGTAGACAGAGACTAAGAACCTCCACATGCCACGATCTTGACATATCTCTCTTGTTTACATACATATACTCACTCCTGTATCCCAGTGGGGTAGACAGAGACTAAGGACCTCCACATGCCACGATCCTGACATATCTCTCTTGTTTACATACATATACTCACTCCTGTATCCCAGTGGGGTAGACAGAGACTAAGGACCTCCACATGCCACGATCCTGACATATCTCTCTTGTTTACATACATATACTCACGCCTGTATCCCAGTGAGGTAGACAGAGACTAAGGACCTCCACATGCCACGATCCTGACATATCTCTCTTGTTTACATACATATACTCATGCCTGTATCCCAGTGGAGTAGACAGAGACTAAGGACCTCCACATGCCACGATCTTGACATATCTCTCTTGTTTACATACATATACTCACGCCTGTATCCCAGTGAGGTAGACAGAGACTAAGGACCTCCACATGCCACGATCCTGACATATCTCTCTTGTTTACATACATATACTCACTCCTGTATCCCAGTGGGGTAGACAGAGACTAAGGACCTCCACATGCCACGATCCTGACATATCTCTCTTGTTTACATACATATACTCACTCCTGTATCCCAGTGGGGTAGACAGAGACTAAGGACCTCCACATGCCACGATCCTGACATATCTCTCTTGTTTACATACATATACTCACTCCTGTATCCCAGTGGGGTAGACAGAGACTAAGGACCTCCACATGCCACGATCCTGACATATCTCTCTTGTTTACATACATATACTCACGCCTGTATCCCAGTGGGGTAGACAGAGACTTAATGATCTATTTTCCTTGTAAAACATTACAATTTTAAAGTACATATTTACATTATCATTATTCTGTAAAGACTCGTTTTTTAGGGACTGACACCCCGTGGGAAATCTTGAAAATATTCCTGAAAAATTTACAAAGACATAACTTCTATTAGGGTCCCGTAGAAAATATTTTAGAATAAATGACACCTGTTTGTCTTGCTTAAATCTTACTAACGACTTGCCCCCGACTTCGCATGGTTACTATGTATTTATTTATTTATCTATATAAATACTCTGTACGAGATATATATATGTATATGCTACTGAATACATTTTGTAGATATTTTTTTTCTACACAATTCTTTCCTACATCTTTTTGTTATATATCTGTAGGATTAGAAAGCAGACGCCATGAAAACGCGCTAGACCTTACTTTTTCCCTGACTTGTTTTACTTATATTATTACTTATATTTAGTAGTTTTATGTGAAAAGGGCGCTGACAGATAGACAGACGCGGCGGGATTGTTTTATTGTATGTATTATTGAGATTCACCGACTGGATCTGGATGCAGTATCCACTGTTATGATCTGCATTATTTTCTGCATTTCATAAATTGGGGTACCCGGGTACAAATTTCCCTCGTGACAAGAATGATGAGCACTGACCCCTCGTGCTTCGGATGGCTAATGAATCACTAAAGCACTTCTTCTAAAAATAAGAAGTGATACATCAATATAGACAGTGATACATGTATAAAAAAAATTAAGTGAAAGGAAATGCTGGAAGAGGACGACCTAGGTGTACTTTTATTGAACATATAAAAAATGTATGCATGTATGAAAGGTATGATGAATATAAAAGAAGCGAAAGATGTATGTCAGGATCGTAACAAATGGCATTGGATTGTCTCTGCCTACCCCTCTTGGGATAAAAGGCGTGATGATAGATAGATAAATAAATAGATAGCTTTCTTTTTAACCCCCGACGCAAATGTATGTCTGTCTGTGGCATCGTAGTTCCTAAACCGATGAACTGATTTTGATTTAGTTATTTTTGTTTGAAAGGTGACTTAATCGAGAGTGTTCTTAGCTATGATTCAAGAAAATCTGTTCAGACATTTGAAGATCATCAGCACTTTTCTGGTTGTTGAAAGGATGTAACCAACTTACTGGTCTGATTGATTCGAAATTTAGTATCCTGTGACTTCAATGATATTACAATAACATGGTAAACTTGACCTGATGCTGCTGCATCATCTGGAAGCAGCCAGATACAGATACCCAACTCCTCACAAACTCGAGGGTTTCCTTTCATTAATGAATTTTCACGTAATTTCCCAGACTAATACAAACATTCCAAATATCCAAACCATACCTTAAGTTAACCCAATATAAGCAAACAGCCCTTCTCTATAGCCCAGGGTTAATTCATTACAGAACTAATCTAATCTAATCCAAACAGGGTCCACTTACTAAACGAAATATCTATTTTGGGGTTGATAACTCAATGGTAGAGATTTTAGGCACAATTTTATCTATGTACTTATTGTTTTAGTTACTGCTCTGCTCCTTTGGGTCGAAGCGTGATGTTATAAAGCCTAATAATACCTTCCTTAATAAACGAGCTATTTAATCCAAATTTTTCTAATCAGTCTGGTGGTGTCTGTCTGCCTGTGCCATTTTCATGCAAAAATTACTGAAGGGATTTTCGATTAGATAGCTTGATTCACCATACTTTTTATGGCTGAAGTGAAAGGAAATGCTGGCAGAGGACGACCTAGGTGTAAAAAAATGTATTGATCGATGGCAATATTAAAAGTACACACAATCGCCGAGCATGTATGAAAGAAAATGGTATTCGATTGTCCCTGCCTACCACTCTTGGGATAAAACGCATGATGATAGATAGATAGTATTAAACGTGAACCTATCATGTTTAGGAGCTTACTGAATTAAGTCGAGGAAAAACTTAGCTCCATAGCGTTTTCATGGCGTATGCTGTCTAATCTGTCTTTCCTGCATAAACATGCAGTGCAGGCAGGCGTTCTCGCCACAGCTCCCTCAATGATACCATCAAAAGAGCTCTTGCGTCAATAGACGTCCCTGCTATCCTAGAGCCAACGGGAATAATCCGCGAAGACGGCAAGAGACCCGATGGGATGACTCTGATTCTCTGGAAGCGAGGTCGGGCCCTTGTTACACATTGCGTGGACACATTAGCCCCGTCTCATCTCAGGGAAACAGATTGCTGTTTCGCTTCCATATAAAGCGGGAGCTGCGGCGGAAAACTCTAGGTCCGTGGGGTTCAAATGCCAAAAAGTTTATTAAAAATATATCCCCTCATCATCATCCCCAGATCATCTCATCTGGTGACAAGAGGGCTGGCTCCTTCCTCGCTCAACGAATCAGCATCGCGATTCAGCGGGGAAATGCAGCCAGTATTCTTGCCACTATTCCACGCGGACCTGGATTAACTAGTTATTTATAATGTTTAGATTAGATTGTATTCCGTGTGAAGCTGGGGGCGCGGTAGGTAGTTGTACTATAGTTGTAGTAAGTTGTGCTCTCTTAGCAGTAACTTTATATTCCATTTGCGTGAGTTATTTTCGCACACTTTGCTAAGTCGTTTAGCTTTTATTTATTTATTTTGTGTATTTACTTTACCCAAGTAGTAGGGTAAGCATATATAGGACATATTTCGTTTCGACTTAGAGGCTCCAAGGAATGCTCGTCCCGAGAATGTCCAATACTAGAATGTAGAGCAAATTGCTGGGTCGGGCAAAGATAGTAGATACCTAAAGTGTATTTTTTTGACTTGAAAATCTTGGTCCTGACTTAAAATGCCCGACCCATGCTTAAGTAGAAGCCACTACACAAATTCCATAAGATTTCCCCCTACCAAAAATCGCTCAACACCGCCTAAAGAAACATCTACCTCTCATAGGATAAAAGGCGTGCTGAAAATATGTAAATAAGAGTAATATTTCCCAAGTTTCAGTAATTCACGCCTCTATGCCGTTTTTTAATGGCACATGTTTTACAAGTGTTTTCAACTTATTTATACAAAATAATTTTCATTTAGAATATGAATAGCAGAAGTACGCTTAGAGCTTTAGCAAAAAATAATGAACGGATTAGATAGGTTGATTCACCGGAAAGGTTTACGAGTATTAAACATGGATCTATCATGTTTAGGAGCTGAGCATTCACAGTAAGTAAATTAAGTCGGGGAAAAGTTAGCTCCAGCGCCTTTTTATGAAGTATGCAGCTGTCTAAGCCGTCAGAGAGGTTCAATTAGAACCTAGGACTTCCAATTTAAAGCTCAAAAATATTGTCCAATAGGCTATAGTGTTAGTAGGGTTCTTCACTGACCCTTTTTACAAAATCCCTGTAACGACATAAGGGTATTCTCCCCCACCCTATCTATATAGGAAACTGTTTATAGAGCGCTTATATGACTGTACAAATCAAATTGTCTCAGTCTACTGGGCTGGGGGGTCGAACATGGGACTGTTCACACTAAATACACTTATAACTACTTATCTATTAGAGATAGATAAATGCTTCTATGGTCTTTTTTGTAGATCATTTTATTCTACACAATTCCTTCTTACATCATTTGGTTATATCTCTAACGGATTAGACAGTATATGTCATGAAAACTCGCTGGAGGTAATTTTTTTTCCGATTTGATTCACTAATACTGTTAATGCTCAGCTCCTAAACATGATACAGTCATTTTTGATAGATATGAACGTTCCTTGTGAATCAGTCTATCTAATCGTGAAAACAGGAATAAAATCAGATTAGTAGTTTGGTAGAAAATTGCTCACATACAAACATGCGGGGGTTGTTTTATAATGTGTTTTTTTTTCTTCACGAGTTGTCTTATTACTGTTCCAGGGTACCCAGCGGTAGACCAAGTCTCTCTCGTTTAGCCTCCTGTGTTTGTGAGGCTATACCTAACGAGTGGCAAGTTCTGTTGAGGTATATTTAGGTGGAAAAGCCTCTAAGTGTGATTTGTCAGATTATGTACATATTTTTTTTTTATTAAAAACCCATTGGTACATGGCCATGATCCGGGATCGAATCTGTGGTCTGCCTAGTTAATACCAGATAAATAAAATATACAAAGCCTTATATAACATAATTATTAATATCAGCTACGTCAGCAAGAACCCCTCATAAAGCCTCTAGATATTCCCTATTTTTCTCCTCTCTCTCTAGTGCCTGGTGGTCCTTTTCAAGATGCTATCCTGTTAGACCACCGATTGTCTGTCAATCTGGCTATGTGACCATCCCATATTATTAGTGTATATAGTAACGTGACAGTACCTATTCCAATTTTAAGACCATAAAATAAAACTGATGGAAACATCAAATGATATAAGTTAAGATATATCTTCCCCCTTTTCTACGTATGCAGTAATCGTAGCAATAATCTGGATTGCCAACTTACCTCTCCTTCCCCTAACTCATAAAGTTAAATGTGCGAAAAAAATTACATAAATTGTAACGCTGTAAAACTTTTATACTAGTTTTGTGCCCTGGTTGCGTTCGTTTTAGTTACAAATAATTATCTATCTTACATAAAAAATTCTCACATACAAAAAAAACTCCCATACAAATTTTCATACATTTTTTTTCCTATGGACTGGGATTTGATTTCTACCCCTTTCCACTTTCCCCGTACCCCCCCCCCCTCCTGTAACGGTGTCCACTTTTAGATAGTTGTCGTAAAGTTGAAGTATTTAATATTTTCAAAAAGCTTTACGAGCCCTATGTAACACAAGAAGTCCATTAAATCATTTTTAAAAAGATTAGTTTTATTTTGAATCCTTTGCCTGTATGTTTGTGGCATTGTACATTCCAAACATTTCATCCTAAGAGGGGAAGGCAGAGACAATCTTATGCCATTTGTTACGATCCTGACATACCTCTCATACATGCTCGGCGATTGTGTGTACTTTTAATATTGCCATCGATCAATACAGAAAACCTTTTTTTTCGTGTAGTCTGAGCCCCCTCTACAAATTCTTGTGGACGAGTAGGGGTCCAGCGCTTGTCGGTACGCCGCTGAGCCGATTTAGAAGATAAAAAAAAATTAAGCTGGCAGAAAATGTGTGAACAGCATTTGTGGGGACTTCTCGGTTGTAAGAAAAATATTTTCTGGTTTTTTTTATTTTTTTTCTTCTAAATCGGCTCAGTGGCGTATCGACAAGCGCTGGTCGTCTATAAGAATTTGTAGAGGGGGGCTCAGACTACACGAAAAAGAGGTTTTCTGCCGGCAAGTGCTTACAACCACTTTCTGTCTCCATCTCTCTAATATATTTTTTATAGTTCAATATGCTGCCAGCATTTCCTTTCACTTCAGCCATTAAATCTTTTTAGTCAATCTTTCAACGTGCCCAAACTAATTTTCTTCATTTTTTTTACAACATCATCTTTCACTCTGTATCTATTTTAATATGGTTTCTTATATTTTTCGCCTAAATCATCAAGCCATATATCTGTGTAGGGGGGTAAACAGAAATCCAAACAGTTCACCCCAACTCTGGCACTGTTAGCGCGGAATAAAGAGATTATTTAGAGCGAAGTTGGCTTGTGAGTTATTAGAGGGTTGATATTAGATAACTCTTATATATATAGTGGCGTAGTGGTATGAGGACCTGAGTTCAATACACACTTTAGACAAAACTAGCTACTTCGTATGATATAAATACGCTTATTACTACTTATCTATTAGAGATAGATATATGCTACCGCGGACTTTATTGTAGATCATTTTATTCTACACAATTCTTTCCTACATCATTTTGTTGTATCTGTGATAGATTAGACAGCATACGCTACGAAAGCGCGCTGTCGCTAACTTTCTCCTTGCGTGAAACGAGCACAGAAAAGTTAATTGAAACCTTATTTCTAGGTCTAAATTAAGCTACGTTGTTATTCCAGACAAGCTTTCTACCCCGGCTTTGTGGGGTCCATATTTCCTATTATGGTCTTGATCTATCTATAAATCTATCATCACGCCTTTTATCCCAAGAGGGGTAGGCAGAGACAATCGAATGCTATTTGTTACTATCCTGACATACCTATTTCGCTTCTTTTATATTCATCATACCTTTCATATATGTTCGGTGATTGTGTGTAGGTACTTCATATTGCCATAGATCAGTACCTACATTTTTAATATGTTATATAAAAGTACACCTAGGTTGTCCTTTCATTTCAGCCATATACACCTTTTTAATCAAGCTTTTATCCTTCATTCTTTAAATCGGATCAGTATTTCGGATCTTTACTTCTTTTCTCTTCTTCACAGAGTACCTTACGGCTTAAGATCAAGTCTTCCTCTTTTAGCCAATGGTACGTGTTTGTGAGGCTATACCTAACGAGTGGTCAGTTCTGTTGAGGTATATTTAGATGGAAAAGGTCTCTAAGTATGGTTTGTCGGATTATGTACATACGTTTTTAATTACTAAAAAACCCATTGATATATGACCGAGATCCGTGATCGTACCCGTGGTCTGCCTAGTTAATACCAGACATCTTAACCACAAGAATATGTACTCAACACAAAAGTGTAGAACAATTTTGGAGGAATATTAAGAAAATGTTCACCTTAAGAAATCGTCGAGTCTGCCTTAAGTGCGACCATTTTGTACCGGAGTAGAGCCAGGGGGGACAGAAGGTCGTTATGTGCAATCGTGGCAAATTTCTCGCGATTATTTCTACCCCTGCACAGTAGTACGAGGGCTGCGTGTTTACAAACTATACTTCTTTTTTTATGCATGTTCCCCGATTACTAATTTGGATTTTTTTTTGTTTTTTATTTATAAGTATATAAAGTACTAGCTGTTTCCCACGACTTCGTACGTGACTATTTCACAATGTTGGCAAACATACACATCATAAATAGCTTTTGTCATGTTCACCTCTGCCCACCCCATTTCCGTCGTCATGCCGTGATGGTATATAACCTATGTTACTCAGGGTGAATGTAGCTTTCCAATGGTGAAAGAATTTTTGAAATCGGCACAGTAGTTTTTGAGTTTATTCAGTACAAACATACACACAAACATACAAATCTTTCCTCTTTATAATATTAGTATAGATAATAACGCTATCTAGCGCGCACCTAAAGATGTTTTCACTTCAATAAAATCTCGGTCCGAACCGAGAATTGGCGGCTAGAAATGCGCAGCCAAAAATGCCCGACACTGCAATTGGAAGCCAGTACACGAATTCCTGCCCGCACATTCACGGGCAGGGAAATCAATGACCTACGCCTACCAAAAATCGCTCAAAACGCCTAAAGAAGTTATTACTTAAATTAAAAAATGTTACTAAGTTAGGTTTGACAATACGCTGCACCAAAGGTTTGCGTTTTATGGAGTGTGCTTATATTTTTACATCCACCAGTCGAGTTGACTTGAATATTATATTTAATTAACGGACTGCTGACCTGCGTGCTAAAATATTACATTACCTCCCGCAGCGACTGTTAGTCTGTCTGTAACCGCCTCACGCAAAAACTACTAAACGGATTTTATTGCGGTTTACACCATTACATAGGTTGATTCACCGGGAAGCTTTACGTGTATCAAACATGGACCTATCATGTTTAGGAGCTGAGCATTAACAGTATAAGTGAATCAAGTCGCGAAAAAAAATTGCCTTGGTGACTTCTCATGGCGTATGCTGTCTAATCGGTCAGAGATATTACAAAATAATATAGTAAAGAATTGTGAAGAATAGAATGATCTACAAAAAAGTCCGCGGTAGCATGTATCTATCTCTAATAGGTACCTGTAGTTATAAGCGTATTCACGTACTCTAAAATGCAGGTAAAACCGCGCAAAGTGTTGTATCCAAAAACCAATGTACGTTTTGGAATATGTAATGTATACGGTTACATTACCGTGGCTAAAGGAAAACTACCTGAGAATACTAAGTAGGTGAGACTGGCAACGCTATACCTCTATCGGTTTGAAAACTTTATATACCTTTATAGACCTAGGGTATAAGAGGTATACTAGAGGTACTTACGTAGACCTCTAAGAGAAAATAATTACATCCTTTTCTATCCTACTAATATTAAAAATAAGTTTGAATGTTTGTTTCTCAATTACGCCTAAATGGCTGAACGGATTTTGTTACGGTTTTCACTATTAGATAGGTAGGTTCACGAGCAAGGTTTACGTATATTAAACATATACCTATCATGTTTAGGAGCTGAGTATTAATAGTATTAGTGAATGAAGTCGGAGAAAAACTTAGCTCCTGCGCGTTTTCATGGTGTATGCTGTCTTAGAGATATTAAATGATGTAGAAAAGAATAGTGTAGAATAAAATTATCTACAAATAAGTCTATAGTAGCATATTATCATTCATCAAGGAAAGTTTTTATTGGAATTTTTCCTAAGCTCGCGGCAAGTAGCAATATGTGGCCTTATTCTGACGTAACACGTATCGGTTATCTACAATATTATTGAAAATCTGAAATATTGCCAATACGTGCTAATAGGTACATTTATATGGACATTGCTACACTGTTTACCCTTGTCACTTACATAGCGTAATTATATGCACTTGGCACGCAAGGGTACAATTTATTTTACAACAATTTGAATACTTCGCACCGTTAGTTCAACTGATCTCCAACAGGTGGCGTCTCTACACAACATATGGTCTAATTTAAAAAGAAACATTTAATTATGATTATTTTATATATTTTTTAGTCATTAGAGGGAAAAATAATCTTCAAAATGGCGTATCAAACTTTAATTTTGATACAGTTGATACAGCATACGTCATGAAAGCGCGCTGGAGCTAATTTTTCCCCTGACTTGATTCACTAATACTGCTTGATCATCTAATCGTGAAAACAGGAACAAAATCGCTTCGAACCTGACACCGTTACAGGAGAGTCTTGTATGTATGTATGAAACCAACATGATAAATATTGGCTGAGTGCCGAATTGTTTGCCTAACAAAGTATGGATTCAATTTTTTGTTTAAAAATAAAGTTAGAATAATACGAAATGATATACAATGGGAAAAGGGTCCAATGCTGAAACCTATAACTGAAAAATATATTTCAGTGTTGATCTCTGAAAATGAATGAATGGACGGAGGCGGGAAAAAAAAAAATCAATTTTGTAGCTAATTTAGTATGGAAAAGGATTTCAATTTGTTACGTAAAGTAAAAACCGGCCAAGTGCGAGTCGGACTCGTGCACGAAGGGTTCCGTACCAATATCTATAAAAACGGCAAAAAAATCACGTTTAATTTTATATATTAATTTACTTATTTATTTTTAAAGTGAATAATATTTAAACTCAATATTCTGTGAATATTTCAAGCGTCTACCTGTTGCCGTTATCAATATCGAGCAAAAACGAGCAAAAAAAATCACGTTTGTTGTATGGGAGGTTTATTTTATTCTGTTCTTTAGTATTTGTTGTTATAGCGGCAACAGAAATACATCATCTGTGAAAACTATCACGGTTCATGAAATACAGCCGGAACCCTAAAAACTAAGGTATGCTTATTAGTAAGGCTCCGCTGTCCGTCCGTTCGTCTGTCACAGATCTGATCTTTTGAACCGTAATAGGTAGACACTTGAAATTTTCACAGAGTGTGTATTACTATGGCCGCTATAACAACAAATAATAAAAATAAAATAAGGTTAGAAATTAAAGAGGTCCTCATACAAGAAACGTGTTTTATTCGGCGTTTTTTACTGGGTGTTAATAATGACAATACATACAAACGTCTAACTAGTATAACTATAATGCATACTCTTAAGTTAAACAACAAATAATAAATAACCGGCCAAGTGTGAGTCTAACTCGCTCCATACAGGGGCATCAATTATAAACGGCGAGATATTGTTTATACTCGCAGGCATCAGGGAAATAAATGAATTTCTTTCTATAGTTTATTGCCCTCTAAACACTCAAGCACAGGGAGTAAATAATGAAAAACAACGCGAAATAAATTAAATCTGCTCCGTTTATCTACATCCCTCGAAACTGGATATCTTAATATAATCTATCTTGTTGAATTGGTGCTAGGGGTGGGCAGGGACTACGTTGTGTTGGTTGGCGTGGGACTTGAAACAGAAGGATCCGGGTTCAAACCTTACTTGTATCAAAAAATAATAATTTTTTGTTCGGACAAAAGTCATTTTGTTCCATACAAATGACATGCTTCATGACTTCTTAAATTACGTGATAACTATATGTCTTAGTTTCGAAATTTAAATAGCTTTCGAAACATAGATATATTTGACACATAACATATGATTTTTTTTATGAAAATCAGTTACACTTCTATGTTTTATGAATCCCTGAAAGTCATTTGATGCGTATTTTCAACCGATTTTGCGACTCGAGTTTTTTTTCTATTTTCTCGTATTTATCCTATAGATAATTTCCCGTACTTACTTTATAAAAACATATATAATTTGCTATTTCTAATAGTTTTTGTATAGTACTGGAAAAGCATATACTTATGTTTGTTTTGTGTATTTTCGCAAAACCGATTTTTTGTGAAATCGTTCTTTCTCATGTTTCTGGTACGTGATGTTTCTGGCCTATCTTATTTTATACTTAGTTATTTTATAGATTATTTTTGGAGTTTAAGTATCTCTCTAACAACTTTTTAAAGAGATATCGACAAAATAAGCCGCGCGGTTTACTGAGTTCATTCCCTAACAAGTTTGCCCAGAAGTCGCTAGCTATAATACAGGCCGAGACTCTATAAAGGCTCTTGAAAACTGCTTCAAATAAAAAAAACTGCATTGCAATCGGTCTGTGCGTTGAGAGGTACAATGCCATAGACAGCTGCATAGGTTTTTGAAAAACAGATATTTCCTATGGTTTTGCCTGTGTCAAACATCAATCAGTCGAGTCTGTCTGTCTGTGCCATTTTCACGCAAAAACTACTTAAGGGGAGGAACGAATAATTTCGCTTGATTGCTGAACTGAAGTTCCCGAATTTTACGAATGCTATAAACATACAATTTGGGCATCGAAAACTAGAGGATTTTATCTAGTATTGTGTAGGATGAAAACATGATTGGTGAAAATTTTCTCGATAACTTAATTTTTTGAAATCACCTCTTCAAAAACACCTTTTTAGTCATACGACCATACTCTGAAGGGATTTACGTTTCAATTCTATACGAATCTGTAGGTAATTTTAGTACCTAGTATTGATTAAGAAGATGTTTCCCTGCATGTGATCGTTTTTAATAAATTATTTATTTGTAATGTGCCGCTTACGTCATTTATTCCGAGAGGCGATACATTATGCCCTTCTCACTTCTGCAACAAGAACGGACAAAGCGCCGTCGTTGTCTTGCATGACGTGAACGATGCGGTTTAAACCATTAGATTGATTCACGAGGAAGTTTTACGAGTATTAAACATGGACCTATCATGTTTAGGAGCTGAGCATTAACAGTATTAGTGAATCAAATCGGGGGAAGCGATTCATGGCGTATGCTGTCTAATCCGTCAGATATAAATATTATAACAATTATATACAAATAAGTCCGCGGTAGTGGTCGAGTGGGTAAGACGTCGGCTCGCAACTGAAAAGACGCGGGTTTGATTCCTACATCCGATCATGTACCAATGGGTTTTTATAATAAAAATTCTTTATACATTATCCGTCAAACCGTACGAAGAGGCTTTTCCATATATATACCTCAACAGAGCTGGCCACTCGTTAGGTATAGCCTCAAAAAATCATTGGCTAAATGAGGTAGACTTTGTTTTCCACTGGGTACCCTGGGGTCGGCAACGGTTCCCGGAAGCTGTAAGGCAATACGAGAAAAATAAAAAAAAAACATTTCATTTATTTGTCGCTTAAAATATTCGTAGGAAAGTAGAAAAAAAGTTCGATCATTCCTTTAGCTAGCTTTTTCCATTTCCATTATCCAACAGTTTTTTCACTACCCTACCCAAAAGGGTATTAATGGGGTGTAGAAAAATTGTACCCTGAATATTTGAACAGGACCCTAGGTTGTTGTAAAATAGCAAGTTGTTATTACTGTCCTAAATCAATACAACTCTAAATGGACTCACATAGTTGTCCACAGGGTTCACATAAAGTTTGGTTTTAGTCAATACCGCGTAACTACCAAAAATATCAACGTGTCCAAACCAGCGTAAACTACTTTTCTTCATTTTTGTCACAACATCATCTTTTACTCCGTTTGGTTTGGACACGTTGAAAGAATGAAGGATGAAAGATTAACTAAAAAGGTTTATATGGCTGAAGTGAAAGGAAATGCTAGCAGAGGACGACCTAGATGTACTTTTATTGAACATATAAAAAATATATTGATCGAAGGAAATATTAAAAGTACACACAATCGCCGAGCATGTATGAAAGGTATGATGAATATAAAAGAAGTGAAAGAGATATGTCAGGATCGTAACAAATGCCATTCGATTGTCTCTGCCTACCCCTCTTGGGATGAAAGGCGTGATGATAGATAGATAGATAGAAATACCAAAAATATATGTGGTAAATAACGCGTAAGTGCAAATCAATCTATCTATCTATAATCATGCCTTTTATCTCAAGAGCGGTAGGTAGAGACAATTGAATGCCATTTTTACGATCCTGACATACCTCTTTCGCTTCTTTTATATTCATCATACCTTTCATACATGCTCGACAATTGATTTTTATGTTCAATAAAAGTACACCTAGGTCGTCCTCTGCTAGATTTTTTTTTCAAATCAGCTATATAAACCTTGTTGATCAATCTTTCATTTTTCATTCTTTTAACGTATGCAAACCAAACTACTTTTCTTCATTTTAGTCACAACTTCATCTTTCACTGCGCATTCTTCTCTAATAACATTTTTTTTTTATATTTACATATTATAGAACTAGATGACCCGTACGAAAACTAGGCACCGTTAGTTCAACTGGTCTCCAACAGATGGCGTCTTTTACAAAATAAATAAAGTAGTCTAACTTTAAAAGAAACATTTGATTTTGATTTGTTTTGATTTTAGAGTTTTGATTAGATGGGACAATAATCTTCAAAATGGCGTATCAAACATTAATCAAGTATCATTCAATCTGTCATTATAGTGGCATAGTATAATATGAACTTTGTTCATCTCAAAAATGAGATAGTGTTACAAATGACGGACGAAGCCGTGGGCTGCAGCTAGTTTTAATTATAAAATAAAATGAAAATGGTTAGATTTCCATTTCCTCCTTATCTTTATCACTTAGCGAGCAACTATAAATAATACGAACTCAAAGAAAAGTTTCAGAATAAATAACTTTACATTTAAATTGGAATGAAGCCTTGTGGTGTGGCGTTAGGATAACTATATGTATATACAAGTTTCTGTTCACGGTTTCAGCCGCGTGGAAATAGATCCAAAAAGAAATGATCCCGTGTCTCTAGTTCGCCCCACCCCCGCCCCTATCACGATGCAAAAAATCATATCGATCCCGTGAAAAACAAAACAAATCTATCCCACGGGAACCATAATTTTTTCCGGGATAAAAAGTAGCCTATGTGCTATTCCAGACTATAATCTATCTCTGTACTCATCCAGATCCGTTCAGCCGTTCTGGCGTGATTGAGTAACATTCACACATACATCCATACAAACTTTCGCGTTTATAATATTAGTGGTATTATTTTGATATCACTGGGCTCACCCAATCCCATTGACACTGCCATAATGTGGGCAATACAATTTTTCAGTATCTAAGTCTAAGTAGGTATGGTCCCTGAAAATTTTATGAAAATCCATTTAGCTGTTTAGAAAAAATCTAAAAACCGTCATTTAAGCTTCAGTATCATGAAATGGCATATATCTCACTTAGATATCACTACATATAATGTACCCGTGCGAATCACATACATTCACTGAAATTTTATTTATTTGTATGTATAAATGCGATAGTTGTAGGTTTAGTTCTATTAGTTGCGGCTCAATACACACATAGACAAGATAACGCGAAAAGGATTCCAAACGTTGGGCTTTGTGCTGAGGAACTGCAGAGAGTTTAGGGACTCGGGAACCAAGATACTCCTCTATAATGCGCTGGTTCGGAGTGGTTTGGAGTATGCCAGCATAGTTTGGAATCCTTACTATGACATCCATATTAAAAAACTCGAGAGCGTCCAAAAAAGGTTTTGCTGGCATTTGGCGTACAGCTGCAATCTTGCGAAGAGGCTTCCCGGATACAAGGAACGTCTGCGGTACTTCGGCATGAGTTCTCTGCGGAATCGTAGATGCAGACTGGATGCCGAATTCTTCTACAAACTGGTCAACTCCAAGGTCGACTGTCCAAACTTGTTGGGACAGTTGAATCTATGTGCTCCTATACGAAATCCCAGAGCTAGCGCATTTGATCCCTTCCTGCTAGCTAGATCCAAAACGGTCCTCGGTCTGGTCTCTCCTCTTAACCGTATGGTCGGACAGTATAACAAGATACATAAGCGACACGACTTAGATGTGTTTGGTTCTCGGGCCACTTTCCAATCCACGATTGGAAAAATTGATTTTTTTTGAGTGTTCTTAGTTATTAGTTTAGAAATTGTGTAAATTAGGTATTATTATTGTATTTTTTGTGTTTTTATATTATTCAATTACTTTTTTTTTTTTTCTTATCAATGTTGTGTTGTTGTTATAAAAATGTTAATAGCCCTATAATTGACACTGCGTCTACTAAGTCATAAAAATGTACAATGCATATGTGTGGACGTAGGTGTTGTTGGGCTATTTATAATAAATAAATAAAAAATAAATAAATATTAGCCCTAAACAACTAGACGGATTTATATGATTTTTGTTTACTTAGGTTAGGTTACATCTGATTCTGTAAAACTGATACGGAACCCTGCTTTTTTTAAATTTAAATAAAGTCTATGTCTATCTGGAATAAAGTAGTTTTATATAAGTGAAAAAATTTTTACTTCTAACAAACAATTAATTCTTTCCACATTGGCATAAAATTAAATTTTGATGTGAAACACATTTATTAGCGTGCCTTATGGTTAAGACCTACTCGTATGCCGTGACGGAAAACTGCGTCATGCCCCCTCTCCCCTGCCGCTCTCTACTTCCTTGTATACTATATACTTCGTTATTTCTATATGTGAGTGTGTACTGCATGTGCCTCTTTATTCGACTTATTTTTGCATCACATCTGCTGGGCGTCCCGTGACGGCCACCACTTTTGTAAGTTAGTAGCAGTTACTAGAATCCCAGTAATGTCTCCTTTCATATATACCTTCAACACCGTACTAATTTCCAGTTCATTTCACATTCGCACGATAGTTCTATTGTTGTATGGGAAAGTGTTGACCGATATATTTCTTTAATAATACCGAGTAGAAGTACCTTCGTAAGGCTGTTATGTACTATCAACTTACGAGTAGGGTGACTATGAGGCAGTGTTTGTCATGGAACTGTCCTGAAAAACATTATTTATGTATTGACAATATGCAGATGCTGTATTATAAGTAGGTATACACAGTGTTTGTAGTGTTTGAAAAGAATGATGAATGGATCCTTTCGGACTGACGTCTCCCCTAGCTGGTTCCCTTAGGGGGGACGTTAGGATTTCCTAGTACTAGCGTTTCCCCTCAGTAAGGGGAGACGTTAAAACTCGATTTTATTTATTTTTTCTGTTCTCACGTGCTCCCCTGCCCGCAAGTTATGTTATAAATTCATCCTCAGTAAGGGAGCCTTTTTAAAAATGTTTTCACGTTAAAATAAACAACTTATTAATCACTGGCCACATGCTTCAGAATAAAGACTCCTTGAGACAATTGATATTAAAAAAAAAAAAAAAAAAGATATATTTCAATGTCAAGTCTTACATAGTATAAGGGGTGTAACATTTGTGTGAAAGGATGTAAATTAGAGCAATTTGTTTAATTAGGTAGTAGGTATGTTTACAAGAATTGGAAATATAGACAAGGAAATTGAAAGGAGAGTGAAAGCGGGAAGCAAGGTATTTGGCGGACTAAACAATGTATGCAGAAATACACAACTTACTACTAAAAGTAAAATTAATATACATAATGCAGTTTTAGTTCCATCACTTACTTACGGAAGCGAGACTTTTTAGATATAGGAGCCTTAACAAAATGTTTAGTTGCTAAATTACTTTTTATAGAGCCGTTATCGAGCAAACAAAATAAATCTGATATTTATATGAAAATTTCGGTGCGCGGTTTTGACATGCACTTGACTGATATTAATATATTTTGTACGAAGCCCTAATCATGGTCACCTTATCCAATTTTCAATCAAATGTGTACTATATTACCAACGCAATACGTTCCATATTAGGACTCAATGCTACATCCATTACTTTTGTATAATTGTGGGAATTTTAGTTGTATTGTAATCAGAACGACCTTTAAACGGTCGCCGACCCAAGACGGGGGAAACAAGTAGTAAGGCTTCGCCCGTGGATATTTTGGAACAATATAAAATGAAATATAATATAGCCTATATCACTCAGGGATAATGTAGCTCCCTATTAGTGAAATAATTTTCAGAACTGTTCAGTATTTTTAAATATTAAAAGCACACACAATCGGCGAGTATGTATATATGATGAATATAAGAAGCGAAATATGTATCCTAACGATCGTAACCAATAACATTCGATTGTCTCTGCCTACCCCTCTTGGGATGAAAGACGTGGTGATAGATAGATAAAATAGATATATATAAATAGACTAGCATTCCTTAATAAGTAATTCCATCTGATATAATAAAAGTAATTCCATCTGATATAATAAAAACACTCTTTATACTCTGTGAAGACCCAAAAGCTTATAAGCTATCATTTTGTAGAAAACTTCATATAAATCGGATCAGTGGTTTTGCGTGAAAAACTGAACGAAATATACGAAGGAAATACCACACCCTGCTTTGCGTATGATTAATGATAAATACAAAAAATGTGATAAATGATGCATAGTGTTACTGAAATATGATTTCATACACACATCTATCTAAGACATACTTATTTCCTGAAAAAAAATCAAGCTAATGTATTCTAAATGGGGTAGATAGGGACTAAGACCTCCACATGCCACGATCCTGACATATCTCTCTTGTTTACATACATATACTCACGCCTGTATCCCAGTGGGGTAGACAGAGACTAAGGACCTCCACATGCCACGATCCTGACATATCTCTCTTGTTTACATACATATACTCACGCCTGTATCCCAGTGGGGTAGACAGAGACTCAGGACCTCCACATGCCACGATCCTGACATATCTCTCTTGTTTACATACATATACTCACGCCTGTATCCCAGTGGGGTAGACAGAGACTAAGGACCTCCACATGCCACGATCCTGACATATCTCTCTTGTTTACATACATATACTCACGCCTGTATCCCAGTGGGGTAGACAGAGACTAAGGACCTCCACATGCCACGATCCTGACATATCTCTCTTGTTTACATACATATACTCACGCCTGTATCCCAGTGGGGTAGACAGAGACTAAGGACCTCCACATGCCACGATCCTGACATATCTCTCTTGTTTACATACATATACTCACGCCTGTATCCCAGTGGGGTAGACAGAGACTAAGGACCTCCACATGCCACGATCCTGACATATCTCTCTTGTTTACATACATATACTCACGCCTGTATCCCAGTGGGGTAGACAGAGACTAAGGACCTCCACATGCCACGATCCTGACATATCTCTCTTGTTTACATACATATACTCACGCCTGTATCCCAGTGGGGTAGACAGAGACTAAGGACCTCCACATGCCACGATCCTGACATATCTCTCTTGTTTACATACATATACTCACGCCTGTATCCCAGTGGGGTAGACAGAGACTAAGGACCTCCACATGCCACGATCCTGACATATCTCTCTTGTTTACATACATATACTCACGCCTGTATCCCAGTGGGGTAGACAGAGACTAAGGACCTCCACATGCCACGATCCTGACATATCTCTCTTGTTTACATACATATACTCACGCCTGTATCCCAGTGGGGTAGACAGAGACTAAGGACCTCCACATGCCACGATCCTGACATATCTCTCTTGTTTACATACATATACTCACGCCTGTATCCCAGTGGGGTAGACAGAGACTAAGGACCTCCACATGCCACGATCCTGACATATCTCTCTTGTTTACATACATATACTCACGCCTGTATCCCAGTGGGGTAGACAGAGACTAAGGACCTCCACATGCCACGATCCTGACATATCTCTCTTGTTTACATACATATACTCACGCCTGTATCCCAGTGGGGTAGACAGAGACTAAGGACCTCCACATGCCACGATCCTGACATATCTCTCTTGTTTACATACATATACTCACGCCTGTATCCTAGTGAGGTAGACAGAGACTAAGGACCTCCACATGCCACGATCCTGACATATCTCTCTTGTTTACATACATATACTCACGCCTGTATCCCAGTGGGGTAGACAGAGACTAAGGACCTCCACATGCCACGATCCTGACATATCTCTCTTGTTTACATACATATACTCACGCCTGTATCCCAGTGGGGTAGACAGAGACTAAGGACCTCCACATGCCACGATCCTGACATATCTCTCTTGTTTACATACATATACTCACGCCTGTATCCCAGTGGGGTAGACAGAGACTAAGGACCTCCACATGCCACGATCCTGACATATCTCTCTTGTTTACATACATATACTCACGCCTGTATCCCAGTGGGGTAGACAGAGCCACTAAATAAATTAAAGAATCAGAAATGAAAGCTATTTGGACCTTTCATGTTGTTTAAAAGAAAATCCTTTGATTTTCCTAAATGGCGATGGACATCGATTTTCTATTGGGACTCGTTACAGACATAAAAAATATTCACTCGTTTGCTATGGAGAAGGATTATTTATATTTTGGGGGTATCTTTAGGTACCCTAGTAATACCTTCACGGTTAGACCAAATTGCTTTCTAAAGATTGATATATTAAACATGATATAAAAATAAATCAAGTCCTGAAAATCCTCAATTTCAACCAAGTATTGCGTATTTTTAACTGACTTTCCGACTCTAATTCTTTTAATATATTTATAAATGTACAATTTTATTTAGTTTGTTTCATAGATACTTTCACATATTTTAAGAAAACGTTACCTACTACTTGCTTTTTCTAATAGTTTTTGAGTAATACTCCGATAGCCGAAGTCCGTTTCGTGTATTATCGTAAGACAGGTTTTGTTGAAAAATCGTACTTTATCATGTTTCTGGTACGTGAATCTTGGTCTATCTTATCTTATCCTTGGTTATCTTATCGATTTTAATAGCAAACCATCTCGCTCACATCTTTTTAAAAATATATGGACAAAATAATTCTTAGTTCGTTGCTCTGTGATGTGTCGTCTTAATAGCCTGGACAGGATGATCATGTACAATTTAATTTTACATTATTTGTACGTACAATTAATAGCGAGCCTTTGCAGTTTGCACAAGAAAAATCTAATAAGATATGATAATGATAAAAAAGGCAGTCATTGGGAATGCCGACAGAAGTGAAATCTATATATAATGTATAATAACGCCATCTAGCGATTATTTCACATGTATCTATGTCCGGACCGAACAATTGCAGGCCAAAAATGCCCGACCCAGGCATACGTGAAAGCCAGTACACAAAATCCTGACCCGACATCGGGTCGAGTATACTCTGGCTGGGCAATCCATGGTCTTGTGCCAAAAACAAGTCGCGAATCCATAAGATTTCCCCCTAAAGAAGTGTTCACTTCAAAAAATTCCAGGAGAAATGTAGCCTGTCGCAATCTCCGCCCCCCCCCCCCATCTATCATTTTCATTATGCAAAAAATCAGTATTTCAAAATAGTGTAAATATAAATTACTAAATTATGTCATACAAAATATAAAATGTATATATATATAGTAAGTGACTAATGGAAATTAGAGGAAATTAGAGTCAGGGTTTACAAACACTTGGGGAACCTTAAAGCACACTATAGAAGTGTTCTCCATACATAGTTACCTCACGCAGCTATTTGCCTAATGTAGGTTTCTCTAGTACGATTCAATTGTTGTTGCCGTTTAGTAGATTTTCTTTCTTTTGGACATTCCAGACTCGTTAGGGGGCATTGTTTGGGACTGTAGGGGGCACAATTGGTACAACATCGCTTTTTAAACTTGTACCATTACGGTTTTTATACTTTACGACATGGCTAGAGTAAGTTATTAGCCTAAACCTCGAGTACTTCATATCTACGACTAGAATGGATTTATTATACCATCATTCTCTTTAAGTCCGACGACGTGTCCAGAGGCATTGCGTCAGTATAAGTCAATAGCGCGTAACTAGCGGTAGTAAATAATGCGTATCTAACAAAAGTTGCCTAATTGACATTTCACAAATGTGCACTTCTGATGCTAATTAGCGCTAAGTTCGCGCGGTTTGACAACAACAAATATATAGGCTAATTAGTACGTTTAATTTACACTGACAATGATGAAATTAAACTCCATCTGATATTGAGTGATTGATTGCGGGCTTGGATGTTTTTATGGGATTTTTTATTACAAATATATTTACTCATGTCACTTACGCGGTTTTTACCACAGACGAAGACGGGCTAAAAGCTAGGAGACGTATATTATCTCGCTATATTAACGAATAGGGGTGAACAGGTTGGATTTGCTTCGTTGGACACAAATATCCATAGATTTTACGCTCCGTAGAGTACAGGCGTGGGAATGATTGTTTTTACTGCATGTGTGGATCGTTGAACTAATGTTCATTATTAAGTTTTACAACTTTTTGGATTAAGTCTGGGAAAATTAAGTTATCATCAAGCCATTTATTAATAAGGGTGGATAGAGGCAAACACTAGCTAGAATAGACATTTAAAAAATAATAATCTAGTATTTTTAACAACGGAAACCATATCACTAAGGCTCCGCTGTCCGTCCGTCTGTCACAGAGCTGTATCTTTTGAACCGTAATAGGTAGACACTTGAAATTTTCACAGACTGTGTATTACTATGGCCGCTATAACAACAAGTAATAAAAATAAAATAAAGTTAAAAATTTAAGGGGGTCCCCATACAAGAATTTGCTCAATCTCAATAATGTACTATTGAGTGTACGGACGGAACCCTTCGTGTGTGAGTCTGACGCGCTACTACTAGGTAGATACTACTGAAAGTCCTACTAAGTACAAACAGCCTGCAGTTCTGTTGAGGTGTTTTGAGGACGAAATTCTCTTATTTGTTGGATTGCATTTTTTTTATTTAAAACCCCCTTGGTATATAGCCTATAATGTGGCTATTCTCTGATATACTATTTTTTGTTACAGGTATGTATTCATGAAGAATCCTGAAATATTTAGTCGAAAATATTAGGGAGTATTTGCTCTGCATACCCGACAAGAGGTTAAAGGCGTGATGGTAAGAAGCTAAGCAACCAGGGCCGGCTTCCCCTGGGTAAAAGTTTGTAAGAAAACACGGAACTTATATTTTAATACGCTTATATCTACTTATCTATTAAAGATAGATATATGCTACTGCAGACTTTTTTGTAGATCATTTTGTTCTACACAATTCTTTCTTACATTATTTTGTTATATATCTAATGGATTAGGCAGCATATCCCATGATAGCGCGATAGCGACAAACTTTACCACCTATAAGTGATAGAACCACCTAACTGTTTTACATTTGAATTTTCCACAGGCAAAGCCGGGTTGGAATGCTAGTATAGTATAAAAACAAGCGGTGATATTTACATTTCTGACTTTCCGTATTGTTTTAATATTTAATTTTTCATCACTGAAAATTCACTTTGTTGGAAAAAAAGCGTGTTTTATTTCGAAACAGATAAACGGTACTGTAAAGGAGCTGAGCATTAACAGTATTACTGAATCAAGTTTGAGGAAACTTTGCCGCCAGCGTGCTCTCATTATGTAGTATACTAGTTTTCCGCCCCGGCTTCTATGGTTCTCACTCCGCTCCTTTGAGTCTTTACTCTATCCTTCCTCAATAAACTGGCTAATTAATACTAAAATATTTTTTCATACAGACTGGTAGAACGAGTTTGATTGACGAGGAAGGTTTAAGAGTATTAAACATGGACTTATCATGTTTAGGAGCTAAGCATTAACAGAATTACTGAATCAAATCGGGGAACTTTTCATGGCGTATACTGTCTAATCCGTCAGAGATATAACAAAATGACGTTGGAAAGAATTGTGTAGAATAAAATGATCTACATAAAGGTCCGCGGTAGCATATGTCTATCTCTAATAGATAAGTAGTTATAAGTGTATTTGTGTAGGTATTCAAATTGTTTGTCTGTTTGTTCTTCTTTTACCTCAAAACAAGAGATAAATTCTTTTTACATTTCAAAATTGGAGCGAAAAGCTTGTATTAAATAATTCGACCCTTTCAATGTGGGCGGATTTTTTCAGAAACAAAAATATTTCACAATTAAAATTTAATCTGGAACAACACGGTCTGTTGGTTTAAAATTGAAAAATATAATAACTTTAAATTTGTGTTACCAATGCGTAAAATAAGGTTAGATTATGGACGACTGACCTTAAATAAACCTTTCTATATCAACCATGATAAGCAAATTATATTATATATTCTGTGGTATGCTTTGGAGTAAATATGAAGTTGTCTTACTAAATGTGGACATTGTAACCTGGGCCCTAGCCACACCACAAGAAATAAAGATCCATGAAAACATTGTTATTGCTTCCAATGCCAACACTACACGAACAAGCCTCTAAGAACACTACACGAACAAGTCTTTAAGAACACTACACGAACAAGCCTCTAAGAAAACTACACGAACAAGCCTCTAAGAACAGTACTTGAACAAGTGAACAAGTCTCTAAGAACACTGCATGATTTGTTACCCAACCCCTCTCCTACAAATCTACATTTTAATATAGACAACTTACTATATGTGGACATTGTTACCAGGTCCCCAGCCACACAACAAGATATAAAAGCCGTGATGGTGTGCAAAAACATTGTTATTGCTTCCAACCCCAACACTACACGAACAAGTCTCTAAGAACACTACACGAACGTGTCCCCCAAGTAACATAATCTCAACATAATGCATGTTTTGTTACCCGACCCCTCTTCTACAAATCTACCGTTTAATGAATTGGAAGCGAGTTGATGACATTACTACGTGAAGTAATAACTACTAAGTTTGCTACACTGCTATATTTTATATTGTAAATACGCCTATATTTCTAACGGATTAGACTGAAGTGAAAGGATATGCTGGCAGAGGACGACCTAAGTGTACTTTTATTAAACACAGGCTTCTGTCCGCGGTTGCAGCCGTGTGGAAATAGATGCAAAAAGAAATAATCCCGTGGCTGTAATTTGCCCCTCCCCCGCTCGCTTTTTCGGTTTAAAAAGTAGTATATATGTCATTCTCTGACCCCTACCTATATAAACTACCACTATGCAAAAAATCATGTCGATCCCGTGAAAAACAAAAACAAATCTATCAAGAAGCGAAAGAGGTATGTAGTAAGGATCGTAACAAATGGCATTAGATTGTCTCTGCCTACCCCTCTTGGGATAAAAGGCCTGATGATAGATTAGACAGTATACGCCATGAAAAGGCGCGGACGCTAACTTATCACCCACTTGATTCACTAATACTGTTAATGCTCAGCTCCTAAACATGATAGTCCATGTTTAATACTCGTAAACCTTTGCTGTGAAACATTCGCAGGTCCTAGAGAAATCGAAAACTCTTCAAATTTTATAGGCACACTTGAAGCGATTTGGGTATATTTTTTACTTATAAGTAATGACTTGTGCATTTGCTTTCGGAAAGCACTGTATTCTGGTTTTGAAGGCGGTTTTTTTTCTTCATCAGAAGTGGTTATTAGGTTTATTAGTCGAGAGTTTGGAGATGGCAGAGCTAGTTTTGATTTTCTGCAGCCCTCAAGTGTGACCCATTCCATCATAAATTTGAGTGGTTATTAGTCTGAGTTGTGCCCGGATCCAGTCTCTAGACAGTTGTTACGAAAGGACAGACAAACAAACGCGGCTGGTGACACAATGTATAAGAGGCCTCTTAGTCCTCAAAATGCCTCAACAGAAGATGGCCTCAAGAAGGTACCCTGGGCCCGGAAACACAGTAGAAACACGAAAGATCTCACATTTCCACAGTAATTAATTACTTAGTTGCTCTCCCTTGGGAATAAAAAAGTTTAAGAATAATGGATGCAATGAAGTAGGTAATTGGTCGTTATAGAATTTTGTGGGACGAGATTTTAAGGGTTCCGTAGTCCGTTTGGCAATTTTTTAATGATTACTGAAATGTTAGCCGTTTCAAACAAAAAATCTAGAAACTAGAGAGATGAATTTGTCTGTAAGTCTGTTTATTTCTACAACGACAACTACTGGGCCGATTTAAAAAAATCTTTCACTCTTATAAAGCTACTTTATTCCATTTTAGGTATTAAAATAAAGTTAGGGTTCCATGGGTTTTATTGAATGGGAAATATGGGTGGTTAAATAAAGGATTACTTTGCCCCCATTTTCTCTATTTTGATATCACGAATCTCTTAAATTTTTTAAGCCCTGTTATACCAACTCGAACTTCACGATCCCATCTAAGTTGATGATTTTTTTTACAATTTGCATACAGTGCGGTGTGTTTATAGTTATTTTAGAAGAAAACTATGTTGCTATACGACATATGACATTGCATGAAACCCTTCAATTATGTCTCGCGTTTTTTGGTAGCTTATTGAAAATTCAAAATAATAATAATTTTATGATTTATTGACAGGCTTTTTCACTTAGATATATTGAATGCTATTTACTATTTTACAGTGACACAGCTGAATTATTTTTTATATTTTTTTTTATTCTTCACGGGTTTGCCGGCCCCAGGGTACCCAGTGAAAGACAATGTCTTCCTCATTTAGTTAATGATTTTGTGAGGCTATACCTAACGAGTGGCCAGCTCTGTTGAGGTATATATATGGAAAAGCCTCTTTGTACGGTTTATCGGATAATGTACATAGATTTTTTATTATAAATACCTATTGGTACATGGTCGGATGTAGGAATCGAACCCGCGACTTTTCATTTGCGAACCGACGTCTTACCCACTCGACCACCAACCGCGACGTCCAGGTGAATTATTTACAGAGAAATTGGATTTTTTTTATCCCCATATAAATTAAAGATAGGGCCCTTAAAAATAGTTCACAAAACTATGTATTATAATATAAAATGACAAACAGACAATATCAGAAAAGTTCTTAGAACGGTCACCCATCTTTATTGTAACCTTGTTGCACAGTCACACAGTCACGTCCACCTTTAATGAACGTATAGAACAAAACTTTATTATCATTCCCTAACTAATTAATTAGTTGGGAAATTCTTTTCACTTTGTACTAGTTTTCTGATCTGACTTCGTTCATGGACATTTGTTGCTCTGTTTTGATGTGAAAGAAAGACAAACAAACAAAGAAACAAACAAATAAACAAACTTTAGAAAGTGCATGACTTAATACTGTTTGGGGTAAATAGGCATTAAGTCCTTGATTTGTTTTAAAATTGTAAAGGTAATTTTTACGTCAAATTTTTGAGTATATTTTTTGTTGGAATTTTGGTTAGAAGAATTTAAGCTGTTTGCGCGTTTGGGGTAGACAGATTCTAAGGATTTTAGGAGGCTTGATTTTTGTTTCTAATTTGGGAGCATAAAAGGCCTAAAATACAATTTCTTTGTCACTTTAAGTTACTTAATGTCTTTTATTTAATTAGTTACACGAAATGTAACTTTTCCTTTTTAGCAATTTAAATGGAGCAAAAAATTATATATTTATTTTTGGTTCCGTATATAATTATTTTATTTTATTTAAATTTAAATAAAATTGTCTCTATAATAATTAGGAAAACTTATTAAGTACTAGTTTTAGGCAGGGAGTAGAAACCGTTACGCGTAAGGTGTTCTTTCTTGAAAATATAATTATATATCATCACGCCTTTTATCCCAAGAGGAGTATGCAGAGACAATCGATGCTTTTATATTCATCATACCTTTCATACATGCTCGGCGATTGTGTGTAATTTTAATATTGCCATAGATCAATATATTTTTAGTCGTATTCTGCCAGCATTTCCTTTCACTTCAGCCATATAAACCATTTTTTTCCCCGACTTGATTCATTCATACCAGACAAATGGCAGGCAGAACGCAGATCGTAGTTTTTTAAAACAGCATTTAGTTTTCAAGATTTAATAAGTGACATCATTAAAATTTTAGTAACGTAAACTGGCTTAGACCATGCATGAGTATCCAGTATTATCACATACCCTGAGTCCAACATCTGTACTCACCAACTGTGAACTGTTCCACTTGTACCAAATGGATGGTCACATATACCGAGGTTTTTAAATGTCCAAAATGGTCGTGTCCCTACGGATCCCCAAAAGTAAATGTAATGACAGAGGCAATTAGTGCGTTTCGAGTTTCTTTTCCTTTAGAAACAAAATAGCGAGTGATTTAGCGATTCATCTTGTTCTATAACTTCTGAAAAACTTATTTTGGTAATTAGTTAAATACTTTATGGTTCTGTTAATGCTTTAGCTAACATTTTTAGGCGGTTTTTGTATAGATATCCGCCCTGGCTATGCTCGTGATTTTTTAAAATGTGAAATAAGATCAAATCCCACTTATATATCGGTGTTTTTTGAAATCATGAATGATATCTAGAAAGCTCTAGCTTCATACTCTCTGCCTACCTCTTTGGGAAACAGGAGTGATGGTATTTAAGTAGATATTATGGTTTATTTGACTAGATTATTTTGTTGCCATTGCTAATTTTAAAAGACATATCAGAATAAATAAATATTTTCAGATTAAATTGAGCTACTGAACCCTAAAATTAAGTAAAAAAAATTGCTAAGAATGAGTTGTACCATTTTTTTTGTGATAACCATAGATAACAGGATGTTCTGAATTTAGGTTTTCCTGTAAAATGAAAACTATGAGTAAGGCACTATATTTCCTTTTTTTTTTTATTTTAGTATCAGTAGTTTCACTTTGATGTATCACATTACTTTGATTCCCGAAATTTTCAGTTTCGCCCTCGTATGTACCAAATTTCAACCTTGATCCTATAAGGGTTCCGTTTTTTCATCAGAGATACGAGACCCTAAAATTGAAACCATCTAATATAATTTACAAAACTCTTCACGTCAAGTAACAGATTGATTTGATGAAATAAAAAATTATAATGAGAATTGTTCACGATCACGGACATTTTTCAATATAAGATGGAGAGAAAAAAAACCGGTTTTCCTTGAACAAATTTTCAGACTTTAATTTAATTTGTGTCGCAATTTCAAATTGGAAAATTCGTGGGCTCTATTAAAGAAACCTTGTGGGGCTATTCTCTAACTACACGATTGGTTTACGTACGTGTGTAGACTAGTTAAGTGCCTTTGGATCGCAAAAGTCCGTTTGTTTGTTTGTCTTTCATGTCAAAACAGAGCAATGGATCGATTTGTTTTTTGCACGTAGATGAATGACTAGAGTGACAGAATAGAGTTGTCTCATCCATGTTTATTCAAAGTCGGGGCGTGTAGCTAGTAGTCTATCTGTCTTATCATTTAGGCATCCATATTTAAATAGTATAAAACAAAGTCTGTGCGTTTGTATTAAAAATTAGTATCCGATTTTTGTCCGAAGCCGAAGGATTAAAAACCCTAAGAAATTCAGTACAAAATCGCCTAAAAGTGAATAATATAATGATTTTAAATTATAGGTTTATGTTGAATGTATATAAAATACATCTAGAGATTATTAAATTATCTTGCAACTTTTCAAAAATAATTACATTTCGAAATAATGTGAATTATTAGATTAATTATAAGTAAGTAAAATTTATTTATTTACTTAAAAGTTTCGGTAGAAACCTTCGGCTTTGGCCAAAACTTCGGCCCAAGCTGAAGGTGGCCGCCGAAGCCGAATAATAATGTCTAAAACCGTCGTGTCGCTGACTGACTGACAATCAAAACCACTGATGATTTAAAAATGGAAATTGGAAAGTATATTCCTTAGGAGGTGTAGATTTTTCCGAAAATCAACCCCTAAGGGGTGAAATAAGCTGCAAACTTTGCATTTCTAATGCAACGTGTACGAAGTCGCGGGTAGTTACTAGTTACTAGTTAGCTAGTAACTTCTAAACTTTTAAGTGGATTTCAATTCAGATTTCACTATCATTTAGAACTTTTCACCAGAATGGGCACGTATAACGAATTAATATTTAGTCTATGTAAGTCAGAAAACACTTGTATTTGTATATTTGTTTGTCTATTATTTAAAGACAAACGTACCGTTTCTGTATGTCAAAACATAGAACAAATCCGGGGCAGGTTGCTAGTTAAGCAATAACTTATAGATTTTTCCTTGTAATAAAATCTTCATCCCACGGAAAGGGCATATAAGTATTATTAGAATTACGGTTGAAACTAAAGGTCAATGGTGAGTATTTCAACATAACAGTAAACATAGCCTAGTTATTATAGAAGTAATTTTCCGCCCCCGGCTTCGCCTGTAGATATTTTTAAACATAATAAAATATTGCCTATAGCACTCGGGGATAATGTAGCTTCCTATAGTGAAATAGTTTTTAAAATCGGTTAATTAATTTGAGAGATTACCCCTTTCTATCCAAACTTTCAAACTTTACCTTTTTATAATAATACTAGCGGACTCGGCAGACGTTGTCCTGCCCAAACGTTGGCTAGCCTGCTATTTACTTTCCTTCGTCCGTGGAAAACAACTACTCCTACCCCTACCCCTACCTCTACCCCTACCCCTACCCCTACCCCTACCCCTACCCCTACCCCTACCCCTACCCCTACCCCTACCCCTACCCCTACCCCTACCCCTACCCCTACCCCTACCCCTACCCCTACCCCTACCCCTACCCCTACCCCTACCCCTACCCCTACCCCTACCCCTACCCCTACCCCTACCCCTACCCCTACCCCTACCCCTACCCCTACCCCTACCCCTACCCCTACCCCTACCCCTACCCCTACCCCTACCCCTACCCCTACCCCTACCCCTATCGACGATTTGCTAATGTCAAGTATTATAGCACTGTGATATGTCTTATTAATCACAGACTAATCACAACTATGACAGCGCGGACGGGATTAAATTGGATTCCCCATCATGTCACGACAGAACGCGTGCGTTGGTCGCCATGACGTGACGTAAATTCTCTATTTTATTTGTACACAATTATAATGTGACATTGATTTTTTTTAAAAACAGTAATTGACTTTTCTGCTGCCAAGTCTCCATATTGAGTTTTACATGTATAATATAAAATTTGAGTTGTGTTTGCCAATTTGGGACAGATTTAGCCCACGATTTACAGACAGTGTGAACAAGGTGCCAAAAATATACATTAATTCAGAGTAATCATTTACGATAAAAATATCACTATATCTATAATAATTAATACTAGCGATCCCGTCTCCAGCTTCGCACAAGCACAAGTACAATATGGGGATACAACAATGTTAGAACGCTTATAACTACTTATTTATATATGTTACCACAGACTATCTTATAGATAATTTTATTGTACACAATTCGTTCCTACATCATTTTGTTATATCTCTGACGGATTAGACAGCATACGTCATGAAAACTCGCTGGGGCTAACTTTTCCGACTTGATTCACTAATACTGTTGATGCTCAGCTACTAAACATGATAGATCCAGGTTTGATACACGTAAAGCTTCCTGGTGAATCAACCTAATAGTGAAAACCGCAACTAAATCAGGTCAGTAATTTATTGTGTGAAAAGGACACAGACAGACAGGCGTAGGACTTTATTAACGGACTTCAAAAAAAGGAGGAGGTTCTCAATTCGTCGGAACCTTTTTTTTTATGTATGTTCCCTGATTATTTGAAGACACCTGGACCGAGTTGGATTTTTTTTGTTTGAAAGGGTGTACTACAGATCAGGATCTGATGATGGGATCCTGGAGAAATCGAGAACTCTTCAAATTTTATAGGCGAATTGAAGCGATTTGGGTATATTTTAATAGTGACTTGTGCATGTGCTTTCGGAAAGCACACTTTTCAATGCATAGTTTCTGTACACTTTTTTTTTATTTTATAATATGCAGTGATGTAGTGATATCGCTCGGGCTTCACTCGGGTAGAAAAACTGTTTATAAAATTCTCTTTGGTAGATATGTTCACATCTTTTTCATGGTCTTGCTGTGTGTCCCAGTAACAATGTCTACTTTTTGCCAGTTGTCCATATTAAACAGAACAGGTACAGGCGCTTGGTACTCTATTTAAACGCAAAGTAAACGAATGGCCCTCTCCTGGTCCAAGTAAGAGTATACTAATTTTTACAACGACTCGTGAAATGAGAAACTTTTATAATAATGATTGTGGAGAAATATTAAAATAATTTCGTATATTTATTTTAGAAATTAAAGTTTTTTGGTCAGATTTTTTGGACTTTTAATATTTTTTAGAGATCCGCAGACTACTTGATTAGATATATGTAATAGCGGCCATGTACCAATGAATTAGACGCTTTTTGACCTCAAAATACCTCAAATACTTGTAAGGTAGCCTCAGTGAATTAAATGAAACGCCTGCAAAAGCATGTTTTATTTTAACCTGAACAAACGAAAAAAAAATTTCATTGGAACCTTTCTTCCCATTAGGACAATTTAAAAATGTTATCACATTTTTTTAAAATATTTTTTATTCTAAAACCAGTTATAAAAGTAGTTTAATTTACAACTGAACTAGTGAGAACGGACGCAAACTGTAACCTTTACCTACATATAAATAAAATCAAAGGTGTCTGTTTGTAATTTCAAAATTAATAGAAATATATAAATACACGATGCTGAAGCATAAATTACGGTTCTTAGGGTTTCGCAACCAAAAGGGTGACAACGGACACCCTATTACTAAGGCTCCGCTGTCCGTCCGTCCGTCTGTCACAGAGCTGTATCTTTTGAACCGTAATAGGTAGACACTTGAAATTTTCACAGAGTGTGTATTACTATGGCCGCTATAACAACAAATAATAAAAACAAAGTTAAGTTAAAATTTAAAGGGGGTCCCCATACAAGAAACCTGTTTTTTGCTCGATCTTAATAATGGCAATACATACAAACGTCTAACTAGTATAACTATAATGTATACTCCATGGACGTAAAAAAGGAGAGGACGGATCGCCGCTAAGACAAAAGTGAAGCAACCAAGTTATGCCAGTTTCATTGTAAATACGAGTCTCACGCACACATTCTCATTCGGTTATGCTGATCAGCCGCCATTAAGAAAATAAAAAACAATGCCGTCTTGTGTAGTAAAATTATGCAAAAATAACTCCATTACTCATAAAAAATCTCAAGGAATCACATTTCATAGGTAAGTTAGTAATTTACCACTTATTCTACAATTTAAAGATATATTAGAGATAAATACACGCTTGGTGCTTCACTTTTGTCTTAGCGGCGATCCGTCCTCTACTTTTTACGTCCATGGTAAAAATGGCGCTAATTTGTTCCTAGGCGCGTCAAAGTTGGTCTGACTTCGTGTGCGAGTATGTACCAATATATTGCTGATAACAGATATGTGATATCGAAACTCATATAATGTCATAATTATAATACCTACTGTCAATTTTAAGACTCCGATTTGGCTAAGGAATCCTAAATACCAAATCACACTCAATTTGAGCTTTCCTTCTTAAGGGTGTGATTACTAGAAATTGTGGTACCATTTTTTGACACCCCTCTTTTATCTTCCCCGGAAACATTAATAAATGGTATATTTTGTTGTCGTAAAAGGGAGAAAATACGTATTTATAATCAGTGCTTTCTCCGCTGCTTTGGGTCAAAGCGTGATGATAAATAGCCTATAAACTTCCTCAAGATTTGGGCTATCCTTATGCAAACTGGTAGTTCTTAGAGAGATTAGCGCAATCAAACAAACAAACAAATAAACAAACTACAGATTTATTATTAGTACATCATAGATTATAACTCACTTTCCATTCCGGCTTCGCCTGTGTAATTTTTGTATCACTTTAACACAGCACTATATTAGCGTTAGATTTTTTATAGGAAATCAATCCGCCGCTTCTGTCTGTCTGTGACCGCCTCACGCAAAAACTACTAAACGGTTTTTGTTGCGGTTTTGGTTAGGTTAGGTTAGGTTGATTTAATTCAATGATGTTTAGGAGCTGGGCGGTAACTTTTCACGTAAATTTCAATCCAAATCTTAAAGTCCTGAGTTTAATTTCGCGACAATTTTATTATAACTGAATTACTTAAATTCAGGATTTTAGTAGGAAAGAAATGTGTAGTTATAAGCGTATTTATGTAGGTATTCAAATTATTGTGTACCCATGCAAAGCCGGGGGCGGGTTCGCTAGTGTTGAGCGACAGACAGACAAAATAATATGTATAATTGAAAAAAAAAATGACATTATAATATATACATAATATAGCCCTGTCAAATATAATGCAATTACTTTGTCATATTTTTAATCTCGAGGGAGACCGCGGGGTGGGGGTGGGGGCGGGGGGAGGTATGTTAATGTGGGTATAATGTGATGGGCCGTCAAATTGTCGAGGGGAAGGATGTAAGTAATATATACTAACACAATGCTGTCGCGAATTAACGACACTAGATCTGTTATATTATTGGTAAAAAATTGCCTTGGTGACTTCTCATGGCATATGCTGTCTAATCCGTCAGAGATATAACAAAATGATGTAGGAAAGAATTGTGTAGAATAAAATGATCTACAAAAAAGTCCGCGGTAGCATATATATCTAACTCTAATAGATAAGTAGTTATAAGCGTATTTATGTAGGTATTCAAGACATTTTTTTTTAATTTAAGATAAAACCACCACCCTTCAAGCTATATCTAACACGTGTCAATACATTATCAGAAATACCCAATTTCCCTCAGAACATAAATCGCTAAAGCGCTCACCTCGGAACATTTATCACAGTCTATGTCACCCGGGGGTGAAAGGGGGTGAAATGTGGAGACGGAGACAAAAAACACCCCCTTATTCTTGAATTTGTAATAGTCAATTAGTATATTAAGATAAGTCTCTTTGGAATTTATGCATAGAAATATTTTCTATGAGTTTGGAATTTGAGTTCTTCCGTATTACCTACCAGCCTCAGGGTACCCAGCGGAATTAAGTCTTGGACTTTTTTGTAGATCATTTTATTCTACACAATTCTTTCCTACATCATTTTGTTATATCTCTGGCGTCATGAAAACGCGCTGGTGCTAACTTTTTCCCCGATTTGATTCACTAATACAGTTATTCCTCAGCTCCTAAACATGATAGATCCATGTTTAATACACCTAAATCTTTCCGGTGAATCGACTTATCTAATAGTGAAAACTGCAATAAAATCCGTTCAGTAGTTTTTGCGTGAATAAATAAAAAAAAAAAAATTTCTTGCAAATCGATCTCGTTTTATTTTCATGAAAATTGGTTCAGTAGTTTTTCAGGAATTGTAAAAAAATAATTTCGATGACTTTTTTTAAAGCCTAATTTTTAACTACTTAACCATTGTTAACAATCATTTTGTTATATCTCTGGCGTCATGAAAACGCGCTGGTGCTAACTTTTTCCCCGATTTGATTCACTAATACAGTTATTCCTCAGCTCCTAAACATGATAGATCCATGTTTAATACACCTAAATCTTTCCGGTGAATCGACTTATCTAATAGTGAAAACTGCAATAAAATCCGTTCAGTAGTTTTTGCGTGAATAAATAAATAAATAAATTTTCTTGCAAATCGATCTCGTTTTATTTTCATGAAAATTGGTTCAGTAGTTTTTCAGGAATTGTAAAAAAATAATTTCGATGACTTTTTTTAAAGCCTAATTTTTAACTACTTAACCATTGTTAACAATTCCACTTCCAAATAAGTGTATTATTATTGTAATGAGCGCCGTTGGTATTAATTAATGAAAATGACATAAAGACAGTTTGTGGTGAAATAGACATCAAAGGTAAATTGTATTCACTAGAGCATATCATCAAGCCTTTAATCTTTAAAAGGGTTCTTACAAATTAAGGATTCCGTACTTTAAATTAACTAAACTGTTTATCTAATTAACAATTCCTAAATTTCTTGTACAGTAAAATTTTGGCCCGTTTTCGCCAATTTTTTTATAACGTCCATCCTATGAACAATATCGAAATGAAACAATATATCTATCATTACGCCTTTTATTCCAAAAGGGGAGACAGGGACTATCTATTGCCATTTGCTACGATCCTGACATACCTCTCGCTTCTAGGAGTCTAGATTCTAAAAAAAAATATATAGGGTCTCTTTTGATAGATTAATTATTTGCAGGTACATTAACATTATTGGTTACTGCTCCGCTCCTAAAAGACGTAGCGTGATGTTTTAAACATATGCACCTTCCTAGTGAATCCAGTCTATCTATCAGTGAAAACCGCAATAAAATCGGTTGAGTATTTTTTGAATTATTAAGGCACAAAATAGACATACCAACTGTTGTGAAATGGTTTTTTTATTTATTTATTTACTGAACCCTATGGTTGGAATTGAAATAGTGTCAATGAAAATAATCCAGAATAAACACATAGTATATTTTTAAAAGTTTAATTTAAAATAAAACCCCTAAATCTTCTGACGAATACTAAGACGGCCAGCCGTTCATCTACATTTTTTTTTTTTTAAGATTTAAATAGTTTATTTATTACTAATATTTCCTCTTATCATCTCTAGTGTCCCTACTTTTAGGTCTATCATAATCATCATACTTCCGTGATGTCCCACGGCCTCTCTTATCATCTCTCCTTTCCCTACGATCCAAATCTACATCCCTCTGCCTCGATGTATGTCTCTTAGTTAATTTCTTGTACAGTAAAATTTTGGCCCGTTTTCGCCAATTTTTTTATAACGTCCATCCTATGAACAATATGTCTATTTGTGCCTTAATAATTCAAAAAATACTCAACCGATTTTATTGCGGTTTTCACTGATAGATAGACTGATTCACAAGGAAGGTGCATAGTTTAAAACATCACGCTACGTCTTTTAGGAGCGGAGCAGTAACCAATAATGTTAATGTATGTGTAATGTTAATGTTAATGTATGTGTATGTTGGCATAGCAACCATAGGGTTCAGTAAATAAATAAATAAAAAACCATTTCACAACATACTTCAACGAACAAAAAAAAGAAATAAAATATTGAACAAAATTAAATTCAATATAAAATAAATTATTCAAAAAAGGTCAAAATGTAGAAGAACGGCTGGCCGTCTTAGAATTCGTTAGATTTGATTCTAGGGCTTACCATAATATCTATCATCGAAATCTTAAGCAGCCCTAACGAGTTTTCTAACGACGAACGCTCCAACCAGTTCTATCACGGTCGCCACAATGAAAAGGAACCAGATGGCCGTCTTGGAATTCGTTAGATTTGCTAACGACCGAACGCTCCATCCAGTCCTGTCACGGTCGCCACAATGTAGAAGAACGGCTGGCCGTCTTAGTATTCGTCAGAAGATTTAGGGTTTTATTTTAAATTAAACTTTTAAAAATATACTATGTGTTTATTCTGGATTATTTTCATTGACACTATTTCAATTCTTTTAACAAGGTGTTGGCATAGCAACCATAGGGTTCAGTAAATAAATAAATAAAAAAACCATTTTACAACAAATAGGCTTGGCTTGACGAATTTGAATGCCATCATCACGCTATAAATATTAAGAGTATAGACGGACAGGGTAAAACTCTACAAAATCAATACGAATAACAACTACTCAATTCATTATGCATAGTATAACACTTGTCAATACGGGTTCCCTTTTATTTTAAATTATATGAAAGGATTTTAGACTTTATTTTCTTAGCAATAAGATATAAAATAGAATAGTAAAATTGTAGATAATTCATCACTTAGGATAAGAAAGTGTCACGTCTCCGCGATATGGAGGGATTGTAGCAGCTCTTACTATGAAATTGGTTTTTCTTTTGAACCTATCTACTGCATTTATATATAAACAGCGTAATTATATTATAACTTACATTTTAGATAATTATTTTATCTATACGATGAAAAAAACCGCATTAAAATCGGTTCATTGGTTTTTAAATTAATTCTTACTAATTCCAATGAAATTGTTTGTTGAGTTAGACTTTTGTATGTATTGCGCTGAGATCGAGCAAAAAACGCCATATAAAACACGTTTCTTGTATGGGGACCCCCTTTAATTTTTTACTTTATTTTATTGTTATTATTTGTTGTTATAGCGGCCATAGTAATACACACTCTGTGAAAATTTCAAGTGTCTACCTATTACGGTTCAAAAGATACAGCTCTGTGACAGACGGACGGACAGCGGAGCCTTAGTGATAGGGTTTCCGTTGTCACAATTTGCATACCCTATGATAAACAATGTGATATAATCGACTTCTAATTTGGAGGGCACGAAAAGCCGGCGTTCGCACTTCTTAAGTGACTCGCCTTTGTTTTCTTTCTTCACGGGTGTTACGGTTCCAGGGTACCCAGCGAAAGACCAAGTCTTCCTCGTTTAGCCGATGGTATTTGTAAGGCTATACCTAACGAGTGGCCAGTTCTGTTGAGGTATATTTAGATGAAAAAACCTCTAAAGCGTGGTTTGTCGGATTATGTAGGTACATAAGTTTTTAATTAAAAAATCCATTGGTACAAGTTCTAAAAAAAGGACCTGCCACCTGTTCTGTTCAATATGGAAAACTGTCATCAAGTGGACACTGTTACAGGTGTTTCTAGCCACACCGCTAGGTATGAAGGTCGTGTAGGTACATACATAGTACAGTGGTATAAATATACAAAGGTCCTATATCCACAAGGGATCGTCCCTAGAATTCCATAAATTATTACCTCATTGATATTTTTTTGCGATGTCCTTTCTCAGGTAATGTATAGTGGTATTTCCTGAAAAAATCCGCTGAAATTTTATTTGAAACTAACTTTCCACCCTCGGCTTCGCCCGTGGATAATGTAGCTTCCTATTAGTGAAATAATTTTTGGAATCGGATCAGTTAGTTTCAGAGACCCGTGCAAAAAGTTCGCACCGTTAGTTCAAGTGTTCTCCAACAGATGGCGTCTTTTACATAATACATTAATTAGTCTAATTTTAAAAGAAGCAATATTTAATTTTGATTTGTTTGATTATTTTTCGTTATTAGAGGGGAAAATAATCTTCAAAATGGCGTATCAAACATCAATTTTGATGTAATTTAAGAGAGATATGGCGTAGGTACCTACTATCCTTAAGAAACCGCCTCGGCTGAGCCCGTGCATTTTTTATTACAGATGACTTTACTTAGATCCTTGAAAGTTTCGTCAAAACCCATTTAGCCGTTTCAGAGCCTGTTCCTGAAGAAACATTAGGGCACGGGTACAATATCGGTTTACACTTTACAACAATTTGAATACTTACATAAATACGCTTATAACTACTTATTTATTAGATATAAATGTATGCTACCGCAGACTTTTTTGTAGATCATTTTATTCTACACAATTCTTACCTACATCATTTTGTTATATCTCTAACAGATTAGGCAGTATATTCAATGAAAGCGTACCAGCAGCAAAGTTATTCCCGACTTAATTATCACCGTTATTACTCAGCTCCTATTCATGATAAGAGCATTTTTAGACGACACAAACACCATATTAAAATACAGATCATAACAGTGATAGTTGCATCCAAATCCGTACAGTATATAAAACACATCTATGCCGTGACGGAAAACTGCGTCATGTCATGCCCCCCTCCTTCCATGCCTCTCTCTACTCCCTTGTGTGTGCGTGGCAATTTTTTTTAGTTCAATTAAATATACAAACATAGTAAAAGGACAAGAAAAGGAAAATATATGGAAAAATCTTTTAGCGAAAATTTTTCTAAGAAGGAAATTCCTTGCATAAGTAAGGTTACCAAAAAAACGCACCCTTTTGAATAATGAGACTAGTTGAGTCGTGAACGGGACGTGAGAAATTGTGCTGACGGATTGGTGTACGGTCAGCAAAACTATACCCTTGTTGTTTAGGGTTCCGTACTGAAACCCATTGATTTATTATTAACTAGTTTTCTACCCTGACTGACTTTACGTCGATTTGTTGTTCTGTTTTGACGTGAAAGAAAGGCAAACAAACAAAGAAAAAATTCAAATCTATGTACCCAGTATGATAATTAAAAGTTTCAATACAATTCGGTCAGTCGTGTCATAGCCTTATTACTGAAATAAAAACCGCTCAAATATAGGTACTTACTTACATTTCAAACCCCTGAAGAAAAAAAAGTTAAAACTCAATGCGCATTGAGCGATTTTTGGTAGGGAAAAATCTTATAGGTTCGCACAAATTGCCCGGCCCACAGATCCTATAAACTAAAGTATAGAAAATCTGTGGCCCGGCCCGAGAATGTCGAAGTGAAAATGTTGAAATGAAAACCACATTTAGAGGCTTTTCCATCTAAAATATACTTCAACAGAACTGGTCACTCGTTAGGTATAGCCTCACAAATACCATCGGCTAAATGAGACTTGGTCTTCCGCTGGGTACCCTGGAACCTTAACTGTAAGGCAACCCGTGAAGAAAGAAAAAAAAAGTACTTACTTAAACTTTTAAAAATTAAAAACCAATAACCAGGCTATGTAGTATAGATAACCAATCCTCAACTTGACCTTATTTGAGTTCACTAGGTATCATCCGTACGAAGTCGCTGCTACAGGATATAAGCGCGCAATTAGTGCTGAGTGTTTAATCTCGAAACATGGTCGCTCGATGCAGAGATGTAAATCTTACTGAATATGGACTAGAGCCAACAAACTACTGTAGAAAAACTATTGTGCAGGTCCTTAGTCTCTGTCTACCCCACTAGGACACAGGCGTGAAGAAGATATGTATGTAAACAAGAGAGATATGTCAGGATTGTGGCATGTGGAGGTCCTTAGTCTCTGTCTACCACACTGGGACACAGGCGTGAAGAAGATATGTATGTAAACAAGAGAGATATGTCAGGATTGTGGCATGTGGAGGTCCTTAGTCTCTGTTTACCACACTGGGATACAGGCGTGAAGAAGATATGTATGTAAACAAGAGAGATATGTCAGGATTGTGGCATGTGGAGGTCCTTAGTCTCTGTCTACCACACTGGGACACAGGCGTGAAGAAGATATGTATGTAAACAAGAGAGATATGTCAGGATTGTGGCATGTGGAGGTCCTTAGTCTCTGTTTACCACACTGGGATACAGGCGTGAAGAAGATATGTATGTAAACAAGAGAGATATGTCAGGATTGTGGCAATGTGGAGGTCCTTAGTCTCTGTCTACCCTACTGGGATACAGGCCTATCATCAGTATATATATTATGAACTTTCTTGGTCGCGTAACCAACTAAAAAACGCACGTGTTCAAACATTTTGCATTTCTTTCACCATTCGCACCTATAAATAGAGAAATATATATTTTTTTTTTTAATAGTACTAACAAAACTTTAACAAGTCCTAGTTGTTGATTCCTTAAAGTATGTGAAATTATCTTTACTCTAAATGTTAACAAAATATACATTAGTAGATATATTAAGAGAACTCGAGTCGCAAAGTCGGTTAAAAATATGCGTGAAATTGATGTTTTTCAGGGCTTCATAAAACCTAGGTGTAGCTGATATTGACATATTTTTTTCATTTAGAGTAAGTATAGATAATTTCACATACTTTAAGGGTACAGTTGCTGAGGTCCGTTTTTGTATGGAACAAAAGTTATGAGGCGTCTCCCCGCGTCTGTCTGTCTGTCTGACCCCTTTTCACGCAAAAACTACTGAACAGATTTTATTGCGATTTTCACGAGTAGATAAAGAGTCGGGGAAAAATTATCCCCAGCGATTTTTCATTGCATATTCTGTCTAATCCGTCAGAGATATAACAAAATGATGTAGGAAAGAATTGTGTAGAATAAAATGATCTACAAAAAAGTCCTCGGTAGCATATATCTATCTCTAATAGATAAGTAGTTATAACCGCTACCTACCCTTAGAAGTAAAATCCGTGTTAATAAAACACTAAAGTCCATTCGATTCACCAAATTAAACCACCCTCGTCACCTTGACAGAGTTTCACAGATACATTGAATTAAATCGTCAATCCATCATCGTATTGTCCTTACCCAGGGGAGCGGGGGAGCGGGGGAGAAGTACGCCTTTGTACAATTTTATGTAGGGGTCTTAAGTCATGTCAGAATGGTACAGACGTAATCTGTGAAAGGATTCTAATATTATTTTGGGGAACATTTTGTTTGGATGGTTTTAAGGGTATGAACACCAAGAAATCCCATTGAGATGGATTGGTTTATACCTTGCAGTGTGGCCAGAAATACCAACAGTGTCCATTTGACGCCAATAGGCATGATGACTAAAAAATTCTAATTAGTCCGTCAGTTAGATTATCAGAAAATATTGGACACGTATTTTTTCTTTTGTCAATTAAACAAAAAATAATGAAGATATAGCCCGCAAAAATTCCGCGTGACGTCACATTTGAGTACACTTTGACCTAGAAGTGACGTCACCGGCCCCCACTCCCAAACTTTGACGCGCTTTATCTCTGTCATTTTTTGTTTGATTGACAAAAGAAAAAATACGTGTCCAATATTTTTTGAAAATCTAAATGTCGGACTAAATAGAATAATATTTTGTTTACCCTGTCATCTTCCCTATTGTCCATATTAAATTAAAGTTCCGTACCATTTTTAACCGCACTTCAAAAAAAGGAGAAGGTTTACAATTCGTCGGAATCTTTTATGTCTTTGTTTTTGTCAGGAACTGATGATGGGATCCTGGAGAAATCAAGAACTCTTCAAATGTTATAGGCACACTTGAAGCAATTTGGGTATTTTTTATAGTGACTTGTGCATTTGCTTTCGGAAAGCATATTTTGATTTTGAAGGCGGTTTTTTTCTTCATCGTGGTTATTTCGGTCAAAACTATTCGTTTAGGTATTCCTGTAAATTATATGAAAGGGCCTATATTTCAAAATTTTAGACTTTCGGAGAGTAGGGGTCCTTCGAGTATTTTCAATAATATAATTTAAACTATGCGTTTTAAGAAAAAATAAAATAAATATTTGTATTCCTTATATAACGAGCTGCCTGGGTAGAAAGTTCTAGCATGTTTTCATGGCGTATGCTGTCTAATCCGTCAGAGATATAACAAAATGATGTAGAAAAGAATTGTGTAAAATAAAGTGATCTACAAAACAGTCCGCGGTAGCATATATCCATCTCTAATAGATGAGTAGTTGTAAGCATATTTTCCGTAGGTATTCAAATTGTTGTCAATTGTCAAATTGTTGTCCCTACTACCCCAGATCAAATTAAAACCTAGGTCATAGCTTAGGTAAATGCGGAATGCTTGGTAGATTACAAAATCTCAAAGTTGAAGCAATTGACCCAAATTCTTTACTTTTCTCTTCTGTCATAAAAGTTAAAAACTTTAACTTGGCGACTTCTATGCAATTAACTGCGAAAATGATGCAGCAAGTATGCGGTTATAGGGAACTATTACAAACAGAGCTTAGTCCGGGTACTATTTTGTTTTATAATTTTACTCGAAACTACTGAACCGATTTTGTTGCAGTTTTAAATATTAGATAGGTTGATTTACGAGGAAGGTTAACGAGTATTATACATTGACCTATCATGTTTAGGAGCTGAGCATTAACAATATTAGTGAAGAAGTAGCGATCCCGCTCCAGGCTTCGCACCTAATAAATTCGCTTATAAATTTTTATTTATTAGAGATAGATATATACTACCACGGATTTTTTGTAGATCATTTTATTCTACACAATTCGTTCCTACAACATTTTGTTATATCTCTGAAAGATTAGACAGCATACGCCATGAAATCTCGCTAGGACTTACTTTTTCCCGACTTCACTAATACTGTTATTGCTCAGCTCCTAAACATGATAGGTATATGTATAATAATCAGTAGTTTTATCGTGAAAATGGCACAGACAGACAGACAGACTCTTATCTCTTCGTTGTTCTATTTTTATGCGAGTGAAACCACGTACAAAAGCTAGTATCTAGGCCAATCCACCGCGGAACCACTTAAAATAGTAGAAACAATACTTGATCGATATTTTTAATTGAAAAGTCGCGTGTGGAGGGTTCATTAGGCAGTTTGATTGGAACCTCGCCGAGTTGTACATTGTGTTCTGCCAACTTTGTTTTGTGGTGTATATAGCTGGAAGGGGTAGGTAGAAAGATTACCTATACAAATATATAATATCGTCTCTGCCTACTCCTCTTAGGATAAAAGGCGTGATGATAGATAGATTATCACTACATATTATAAAACAAAGTCGCCCGCCGCGTCTGTCTGTCAGTCTGTGACATGGACCTATCATGTTTAGGAGCTGATCATTGACAGTTTAAGTGAATCAAGTTGAGGAAAAAGTATATTTATAAGTTATATCTACTTGTCTATCCCAATCTTTATCTAGAAATGCCTCTGAAACCGCTAATTGGAATTTCATGAAAATTTTAAGGATCATGGTAGATATTTAGAGTTAGAATTTGAATTTTGTTTCGTCTCGATATCTTAAAGAATTCTGAAGATATGGCATGGCTGTTTTATGCTGTTTTTAAAAGAACAGGTGATGAAATAAGATCCCTGATTCACATTCTCACTTATGCCACTTAGATTTTTGAGGTGAAAATTCTTTACGTGTTTGCTTTACGATTCCTGAAACTATGTCATCGGTCCCAGGGTACCCAGCGCATGACCAAGTTTTCCTATTTTAGCCTCCTGTAATTGTGAGGCTATACCTAACGAGTGTCCAGTTCTGTTGAGGTATATTTAATTTTGTAATCACACACAGACACATATTTTTTTATATTTGTGTAGTTATGAGACGGTGCCATCCGGGAATTGAACCCCACGTTAATATATTCAGAACATATTCTCACATATATCTTGGAGGCAAAGTTCTTGTAAAAATTTTGATATATATTTGCTCCGAGGTCTAATAAATCACGGAATACGATGTATGGCAATAAATTTAACTATTGTTACTGAGTTGGGACTATCTGGGGCTTTTCTTTGGAAACTTTTTGCAAAAAAACAACACTGGTAACCGTGTCCTCATTTAGCTTAGAAACCAGAACAGGTGGCAAACTTGTCGCTTTTTTCAATCTATTTAGAGATCTATGTATTGCTAGTGATTTGAATACCTACGTAAATACGCTTATAACTACTTATCTATTACAGATAGATCTATGCTACCGCGGACTTTTTTGTAGATTATTTTACTCTACACAATTCTTTCCTACATCATTTTGTTATATCTCTGACGCATTAGACAGCATACGCCATGAAGACGTGCTGGGCCTAACTTTTCCCCAGACTTGATTCAATTATTTCTAAACATGTGAGAATCAAGCAACCTCCGAAGCATGTGTAAAGAAAATGAAGCCTTAGCATCTGTCTGTGACCGCCTGACGCAAAAACCACTGAACGGATTTTGATGCGGTTTTCACGAGTAGATAGGTAAATTCATGAGGAAGGTCTACGAGTATTAAACATGGACCTAACATGTTTAGGAGCTGAGTATTAATAGTATTTAAATGAGTCGGGGAAGGTTAGCCCCGGAGATTTTAAATTACGTATCCTGTCTAATCCGTCAAAGATACAAAGAAATTATCTAGGAACAAATTGTGTAGAATAAAATGCTCTACAAAAAAGTCCGCGGTAGCATATATCTATCTCAAATAAATAAGTAGTTATAAACGTTGGAAAGGGAATAATTCGGCGGACCTATGCTCAGATCAAAAAGGAAGTGTCATCAAGAAAGGCTAAGTCAGAAGTATCCTATACCGACGAGCTTGCATGAAGAAAGAGTTTATGAAGCGAAAGGGATATGTCAGGATCGTAGCAAGTGGAAATACCTGGTCTCTGCCAACCCCTCTGGGAAACAGGCGTGACTTGTATGTATAGATGAAAATGTGTTTTGCACAGAGATAGTTTTAATTCAGGGAAAACATATCCGTTAATTTATATTAATCTCTACTCATGTCAATGTAACAAAGGCGTGTAGATATTCAGATAATTTAACTGAAACTTATTTACATGATCAAAGTAAATTTAATTTAAAATTCTGTTTCATCAAATTAATTGATGTTTTATTTGATACATTGCAATCGGCAATGTGTTTATTTTATTTTATTTTATTGGGATGCATATATCACGCCTTTTATCTCAAGGGAGGTAGACAGTAATGGTGTAGCCAACATTTTTAGGGTTCCTTATTAAATTTGAAAAAACAAAACTTCTATCTATCATCACGCCTTTTATCCCAAGAGGGGTAGGCAGAGAGAGACAATCGAATGCCATTTGTTACGATCTTTCGCTTCTTTTATATTCATCATACCTTTCATATATGCTCGGCGATTGTGTGTACTTTTAATATTCCCATCGATCAATATATTTCTTATATCTATATATATAAAAAGAGAAGTTCCGATTCACTGACCATCAACGCCCAGCCCAAACCCTTGGACCTATGAAGCTGACATTTTGCACAGAAGTTCCCTTTATTATGTAGACAAGGAATAAGGAAGGAAATTTCGATATTCAACCCCTAAGGGGGTCAAATGGGGTAAATACGTTTGTATGTAAAATCTTATTTCCTGCGTGAATCAACTTGAAACTTGGTACAAATATTTTTCAATACAAATAATAAATACATATTTCTGGATTTTTAAAAACAACCCTTAAGTAGAAGTGCAACGGGGTGTAGAAGTTTGTATAGGGAAATCGTATTACCTGCGTGTATTAACTTGAAACTTGGTACAAATATTCTTCAAAACAAATAATAAGGCACATATTGTTGGATTTTTAAAAACGACCCTTAAGGAGGGGTGCAACGGGGTGTAAAAGTTTGTATAGGGAAATCGTATTACCTGCGTGTATTAACTTGAAACTTGATACAAATTTTCTTCAAAACAAATAATAAAAGACGTATTATTGGATTTTTAAAAACGACCCTTAAGGAGGGGTGCAACGGGGTGTAAAAGTTTGTATAGGGAAATCGTATTACCTGCGTGTATTAACTTGAAACTTGGTACAAATATTTTTCAAAACATAAAACAACCCTTAAGAAATTGTTAGATATAGGGCATGGGGAAATATTTTTACGTGACGGGAAGATATTCATATATAGGTACCGAATTTATACTTTTTGAACTTCTGACTGACGGGGAATTTACGGGGGTAAAAGATAAATTAAGGGAAATCTCTCCGTACCTATTTACATAAATTACGTCATTATTCCAATTCTACGCGAACGAAGTCGCGGGCAAAAGCTAGTGTTCAATAAAAGTACACCTAGCATTCCTTTCACTTCAGCCATATAAACCTTTTTAGTCAATCTTTCATGCTTCATTCTTTCAACATTATGAAAATTTGAGGAAGCTGTTTTGACCATGTAATTTAATACGCTTATAACTATTTATTTATTAGAGATAGATATATATGCTTCACCAGACTTTTTTATAGATCATTTTATTCTACACAATTCTTTCATACACCATTTTTTTATATCTCTGACGGATTAGACAGCATACGCCATGAAAACACGCAGAAGCAAACTTTTCCCTCGACTTTATTAACTTATACTGTTCAGCTCCTAAACATGATAAGACGATGTTTAATACTAGTAAACCTTTCTCTTGAATCAATCTATCTACTGGTGAAATACGAATTAAAAAAATAAAATTGAAAACAAAATTATTATTTACATGATCTTTTTAATCATCGATGTTTAAATCATAGCTTGATCGACTGATAGATCAATTTATTAATTAATGACAATTAGCTAAATGTGAACCTTGCTACGCGTATATCTGGCCATGTCGCAAGGTATAAGTCGTGATAGTTACTGACAAACCCAAACTGGTCATTTTAACACGTATGGATTCGTGTGGAATTGCTTAATAAATCAAATAGGACGCTTACTACGTAACTATTGAAAACCAATTTCAGCAGTTTTTTTACGCAGGAACCCTAAATGTGATCTAGATAAAAAAAGTATAGATTACTAACTGCAAAGTGTTCTACTTGTTTGTGAAAATCGCATCAAAATCGGTTCGGCCGTTTCGAAAATTAGCCCGAACAAACAGGCACCTAGAAACACATAAAAAAAATTAACTAACTAAACTAACTAATTAAATTTCTAACTTACCAGAAATTAAGAACTTACCGGATTGTTACTCAAAAAATACTGAACCAATTTGAAATATATTTTTATTCTTATAGACTGTGGTTATAAGCTATATTATTCGACATGGACATACACTATGTTTTATAAAAAAAAATAGGTTTCCGTGGAGTGGCAATTCAAAATACTCTTCTGAAGTATCTTCAGATCTTTGACGCCAGTAGAACAGGTGGCAAGCCTAGAAGTGTCACTTCTACGTAGCTGTTATTTGTAAGAGAAGTGTGGACGATTAAAGCACATATTTTTAAAGAAAAATTTAATACTTAGCATTTTTCCAATCTATCATCACGCCTGTTATCTATAGAAGGGTAGAAGAACCTTATGTCATTTCCATGTTTTGTAGAATACGTCGTATACGACCATTTGGTCATAAAATAAAAATAAAAATGTATTAATGGGGAATCGAGTAGTGCTATAACCTGAGTTACAATTCAGTAACTTTGTGTCGAAAATTTTCAGTTATATTTTATTAATTTATTTATTAAATTAGCTGGTGGTTCTTGAGATAAGCGCGTTTGCCAGATTAGTTGAAGTGTATAGACTGCTCCGCTCCTTTGGGTTATAGCGTGATGTTATATATCCATAACCTTCCTTAATTAACTGGATATTTAACGCAAAAACATTTTTTCAAATCGGACTGGCAGTTTCTGATATTAAAGTATTGAAACAAATAAACTTTTTTTTTATTTGTATAGATTAGAGAATTGTCCTCCTAAATCGTTTATTGAACGCGACTGTGAAAGACTGAAACAGTTTTCAGAACTGAAAGAAGATATATTGAAATTGTCTATAAGAACTTTCAGAAATTCTAACTTCAATATACTTCTATGAAATTCTTCATAAACAACCATCGATCGTTTTACGATAAATATGAGATGGCAAGGTAGGTAAAATACTTAGTCTCTGCTTACCCTTTTAGGACATAAGCGTGCGTTTAATTTCAATGCATTATCACTTTATTTACATAATTATAAAACAGTTCCCCGCCGCGTCTATCTGTCTGTCTGTCACCAATTCACGCAAAAACTACAAGGGAAAAGTTAGCGCCAGCGAGTTTCCATGGCGTATGCTGTCTAATCCGTCAGAGATATAACAAAATGATGTAGGAAAGAATTGTGTAGAATAAAATGATCTACAAAAAAGTCCGCGGTGGCATATATCTATCTCTAATAGATAAGTAATTATTAACTCATGTTGTACCCGTTTGAAGCCGGGGCAAGGTTATAGTAATGTATAATTGCACCTTGTAGAGTATTTATCATGTAGGAAAACTTAGTAACACCTGTTACTAGAAATTAAACTAACTTATAGTAAAGTTTGGTAGAACACATATATAACCTTTAGTAGGGTCGGCAAAATATATTAACCACATAATCACATGCTAATTTAAATTAATATACATAATTCTGTTTTAATTAGTTCCATTACTTACTTATGGAAGCGAGACTTGGGTATGGAATAAGAAGCATGAAAGTAAAATTAATGCAGTGGAAATGCGCTCTTTACGTATAATGTGTGGTATAAAGCGTATTGACCGCATGAAGAATGAATGAATTCAGATTTTTATAGATTTATTGAACATATAAAAATGTATTGATCGATGGCAATATTAAAGGTCGCCGAGCATGTATGAAAGGTATGATGAATATAAAAGAAGCGAACGTCAGGATAGTAGCAAATGGCGTTCGATTGTTTTCGCCTACCCCTCTTAGGATAAAAGGCGTGATGATAGATAGATAGGTAGACCTTTTAAATAAAAAAAATTTCTTAAAATTGTATTACCCGCGGACTTTTTTGTATATCATTTTATTCTACACAATTCGTTCCTACATCATTTTGTTATATCTCTGACGGATTAGATAGACAGCATACGCCATGAAAACTCTCTGGGGCTAACTTTTTTCCCGATTTGATTCACTTAAAATGTTAATACTGAGCTCCTAAACATGATAGGTCCATGTTTAATACTCGTAAACCTTTATAATTATGTAGTGATAATATTTATTTGCTGACCGTACACGTGATGTAGTACATTTATACAAGATCCTGCCGTTTGTCAAACATATTTGTAGGTGTCATACATTATGACCGCTGAACTTAGATAGGGGTACATTCACACATACAACGTTTCATACATTCATCCATACAAAAAATAAGTGGCTGTGCAATTTCAAAATACATACAAATAAATAAAATTTAAGTGTCAGTCTGTCCCAATGTTTATTCAGAATATACTCCGAAACGGCTGAAAATGTATTTTGATGAAACTTTCAGGGATCATTAGAATCTGAAAAAAAAATCTTCACGGGGTGCCCTGCGAACGTTTGCCGGTCCTAGGGTACCCAGCGGAAGACAAAGTCTTTCTCACTTAGCCGAAGATTTTTTTTTGAGGCTATACCTAACGAGTGGCCAGCTCTGTAGAGGTATATAGATGGAAAAGCCTCTTTGTATGGTTTGTCGTATAATGTACATAGATTTTTTATTATAATAAACCCATTGGTGCATGCTCGGATGTAGGGATCGAACCCACGACTTCTCAGTTGTGAGCCGACGTTTTAACCACTCGAACACCGACGCCCTTTTCGCGATAACTCCTAAGATATTCATTTAAATTATATACTTAGAGTAAAGAGCAAATATTTCTAAATTAAATTCTTAAGATCAAGCTTGTTAGGGCAATGAACTCAGTAAACTGCGCGGCTTATTATGTCGGTATCTCTTTTAAAAAGTTGTTAGAGAGATACAATGCAAAAATAATCGATAAAATAACCAAGGATAAAATAAGATAGGCCAACATTCACGTACCAGAAACACGAGAAAGAACGATTTCACAAAAATCGGTCTTGCGAAAATACACAAAACGGACATTTATGCTCTTCCAGTATTATACAAAAACTATTAGAAATAGCAAGTTGTAGTTAATGTTCCCATAAAGTATGTGAAATTATCTACAGGATAAATACGAGAAAAATCGGTTGAAAATACGCGTGAAATTGGTAACTTTCAGGGCTTCATAAAACTTAGGTGAAACTAATATATTATAAATATTTTTTAAAAATGTAGATACTAAGATAACTGAGTTATCGCGTAATTTAAGAAGTCGAGAAGCCTGTAATTTGTATGGGACAAAAGTTATGAGGCGTCTCCTTAAGATACATTTTTAAATGTGTTTAGATATATTTAGATACACACCATATCGATTAAATAGCTTCGTAAATAATTCATTATTTTTTATCATATACGATGAAAATGGTTACTGTGAGTTATCCTTAGAACATACACATATGCTGTCACAGAGTTTTTTTTAGAACTTTTAAAGAGGAACAATTCAGCCATACATTATTTTCGTGCAACTGTTAAAGTTGACGCAGCGCACGCTGTAAAAGCTCTCAAGAGGCAAGACTTTTTCCGACTTGGTTGACGAATATCATCATAACTTTAGCTAATTTGCACATATAGCTTAAATGTTCTGTGGTAATGTACATTTCAAATGCTGAAAGAATTGTTTAAATAGGTGCAGTGGTTCCGGAGATAACCCTCCACATAGATACAAACTCAAAAAAATCATAATATTTAGTGACATCTTTAGTGCAACGATAAATTCGCAACTAGCTAAATATGAACATTGTTACAAAAAAAGTGTTGGTTTGCATAATTATTTACAATTTATATGTATTCCTGAGAGATTCACAAGTTACATAAGTAAGGTCAACGGTCCCGTTGTCGACCATTAGCAATTAAGATTTACATTTTCATACATAATCATGAATTTTATTAAATCCACCGGACCCAATGGGAGGAATTGATGAAATTTGAATTTTTCAGGGATTTTTGTACTGTTTGGTCTTTTTCTATTACTTGTGGCTCATGGTATCTACCTAGAGGACGCCCTAGGTGTACTTGTATTGAATATATAATATAAAAAATGTATTGATCGATGGAAATATTAAAAGTACACAAAATCGCCGAACTTGTATGAAAGGTATGAATAAATATAAAAGAAGCGAAAGAGGTATGTCAGGATCGTAACAAAAATGACATTCGATTGTATCTGCCTGCCCCTCTTGGAATGAAAGGCGTGGTGCTAGATATATTATATACCTAATGGCATCCGTATCCGTTTACATGTTTACAATGTTCATGCACATGCTAAAAGAAAAGTTGGCCTTTTTATGAACGATAACCAATGACTTTAGCGATAACCATCAATTCTTTGAAGGGAACGAAATGAAGAGTCAACATAAATAAACGAACCGTCACGAGACGAAGGACATTAAGGCATCATACTATCCATGTAATTGTGTACTTTAAACACTCGCTTACTCTTTAAAGTTTAGTAAGGGACCGGTAGATGTCGCTGAATAATTTAATATAGTTTTAATTGATGATCAATCAATTGATTTTCACGACTGAAACCAATGACAAAAAGCTTGTCATGAAACTTTCAGATTTTTTAATAACATTGGTTTGGGAAGTGAGAGGGTAAAACGTGTCAATGACATTGGTAATATTTTTACCTTCAAATTATTTACAAAGTGTCAATGACAGGTGCGTTTACCTTAGAGGTGGGAGCTACATTTTAATATGGGTACGACTCTGTTTTCGTTTCAGCTGCGGAATTTTTAATTTCAATATTGAAGAATACTGTTGACCTGGTTTTCATGAAACTTTTTGATGAAACGTCATTTCAAATTTACAAATGTGGGATATGACATTTACATACATATAGAATAGATGTCTCTCTGTCCTAGTGTTTGGCTAGAATAAGCTCCGAAACGGATGAATGGATTTTAATGAAACTTTTATTATTAAGATCGAGTAAAAACGCCGAATAAAAAACCCAATCCTTGTATGGGGACCCTCTTTCATTTTTAAATTTATTAAATTTATATTATTTTTTGTTATAGCAGCCATAGTAATACACACTCTGTGAAAATTTCAAGTGTCTACCTATTACGGTTCAAAAGATACAGCTCTGTGACAGACGGACGGACAGCGGAGCCTTAATAAGGTTTCCGTTATTACCCTTTGGGTACGGAATCTTAAATTAGCAGATTTTAACTCTAAACGACGACTATGATCCCTGAATGTTTCATAGAAATTCATTTAGCCATTTCGGAGCTTATTCTAGACAAATATTCAGATATTCGTCCACGGAATTTTAATATCAATGCAAATTGACATTGGTTACTGCTCCACTCCCAACAGACATAGCGTGATGTTATATACATCTAAACCTTACCTGTGAAGCAATATCTGATTGTAAACAATAATAAATCGGTGCAGTAGTTTTATATCTATACGGGAGAACCAAACAAACATTCATTTATATTTGATTTTAAACTGGCTTGTAACATAAGAGTTGATCCCAAAGGATTTCCTGCAAAATTCACGTCAAAGACACTTTCGCATTTGACCGGAAACCCTGGGGCACCTTAAGGTACACATCTGCACGAGTTTTATAGGTATCTTGTTTTGTGTCCACTTGACGACAGTTGTCCATGTTAAACAGAACAGGTACACATCAGGTTAGTTTTACCGATAGTTGTTTGATATAGGTTTTAGCTATATCCCTTTGTTGGTAACTTCGGCACGATGCGGGTTCAGTAAAGATTTACATCGAAATTGAAAACACAATATGAACTAGGTATATATCTGTCTGTAAATTGTGAAAACTAGTAGCCAAAAGTATCATATTTATAATTATGAAATAATTTTTGAAATTGATTTAGCGGTTCCAGAGATATAAGGTATTTGAATTCAAACAAATCATCACTGCATATTATAAAAAAATTCACCGATTCTGTATTAAACATGGACTTATCATGTTTAGGAGCTGAGCATTAACAGTATAAGTGAATCAAGTCGAGGAAAAATTAATAACTAGTTTCACCTGTTCTGTATGTTCCTTTTTTAAGCAAAACTACTGAACAGATTTTGTTGCGATTTACACTAATGGATAGATTGACTCATGAGGAATGTTTTCGAGTATTAAACATGACCCTATCATGTTTAGGGGCTGAGTACTAACAGTATAAGTGAATCAAGTCGGGGAAAAAGTTAGCCCCAGAGAGTTTTCATGGCGTATGCTGTCTAATCCGTCAGAGATATAACAAAATGATGTAGGAAAGAATTGTGTAGAATAAAATTTTCTACAAAACAGTCTGCGGTAGCATATATCTATCTCTAACAGATAAGTAGTTATAAGCGTATTGATGTAGGTATTCAAATTGTTGTTTACTGTACCCGTGCGAAGCCATGTCTTACTATATTTAATTATAAATTTTTATTTCAGGTAATTATTATGAATTTCAAGAATTAAAAGATTTTACTTCCTTACGTGAAGAGGTAAGTCATGACTAAATAATGTGAACGAAGCCGTGGTCAACAAAACATAGTTTCATGACATTGTCTCTTGACGATCTCAAGGCACATATTTTCAGCGTAATTCTTCGGATCATTTTTTTTGTTTCTTACAGCTCCTGAAACCGTGTTACAGACCAAGTCTCCCGATGGTATTTGTGAGGCTATACCTAACGAGTCATACCTCATAATTTAGATGGAAAAGCCTCTAAGTATGGTTTGTCTGATTTGTACAAAAGTTTTTAATTAAAAACCCATGTAGGCCGGGATCCGAGAGCGAACCCGTGGTCTGCCTAGTTAATACTAGACGTCTTAACCACTCGGCCACCGACGCACATTCTTCGAAAAAAAGCTCTATAATTTAGCATTTTCCACCTATTGATTAAATGAAGACATTGTTACTATTGTAACTGGCCACGCCCCGCTGTGTTGATGTAGTTTTCATAGCCACTGCAGAACCCCGGGTTCGCACGGGTATATTTAGGAGTTAACAACAACTATCTATTGAAGATAGATATATGCTACCGCGGACTTTTTTGTAGATCATTTTATTCTACACAATTCTTTCCTACATAATTTTGTTATATCTCTGACGGATTAGACAGCATACGTCATGAAAACTCGCTGGGACTCACTTTTTCCCCGACTTGATTTACTAATACTGTTAGTACTCAGCCCCTAAACATGATAGGGCCATGTTTAATACTCGGAAACATTCCTCGTGAGTCAACCTATCTATCAATGAAGACCGCAACAAAATCCGTTCAGCAGTTTTGCTTGTAGCTATTAATGTCTCTGTCTACCTCTCTCGAACTACGGCTTTATAATATAAACATTATTGCAAGGTAGAGTACTCTATGACCATTTTCAGTATATAAATTTCAGTTTTCACATCCGTACTTCATTATAGATGGTAATTGTATGCAATTCTACTTCCGTAGAGTTGAATATACATTATGCATCTACCTAATAACTGAATACAGGCGTGAATATATGTATGTAACAAGAGAGATATGTCAGTATCGTGTTATTTGGAGGATCTCTGTCTACCCCGTTTGTATTTTTTTAATACAAAAACTGAATATTTCATTTTAAAACTCAATTTTCACTATAATTGCTATGCGAATAGAACATAAAATTGAATGCAACACTCAGAAATGCATTTCGAAGACAATACGAAATTTTCTTTACATTTCAACTGTTTTACATACTATTTTCACTCTTATCTCTTCGACTTATAGTTCAAAATCACTTGTTATTTATAGTATAACTTTAAGTAATGAAACGTAGACCTAAAGGCATTGACTTTAAGGTAGAATTTAGAATGCTACATGTCATAATGAGATGCGAATTCAGAATAGCATTATTCGCCCGACTGCAGTGGTAATGTTGTTATACAATGTTTTCCCACGGATTTTCCAGTTTTATTCGTATTTTGTGAAAAGCACTATTTTTAAGCTAAAAAGCGATAGATTTGCCATTTGCAGTTTCAGAGGCATATCTATCTATCTATTATATGCTACCGTAGACTTTTTTGTAGATAATTTTATTCTACACAATACTGTCCTACATCATTTTGTTATATATTTGATGGATTCAACAGCATATGATATTAAAAGCTAAAGCTAATTTTTTTCCCGACTTGATTCATTAATACTGTTAACGCTCAGCTCCTAAACATGATAGGGCCATGTTTAATACTCGTAAACCTTCCTAGATTGATTCATATTATATATTTGTCATTACGGAACACTAAATTAACGACCACAGATGCGTTTCAATAACAAGAAATCTGTGGAGAGGACGTAACTTAATATCGAAGCCTTATATATTTAAAAGGATAAAATGTAATTTAATACATGCTCGGAATCGTGAGAACTAACTATTGTAGATTGTTCGCCAAGGGATGAAAGTAGCAGATTACCTACCAACAAGTGTGCAAAATAGAACTTTCTCCCAAGTCATTTTACTTCCATCACTTACTTATGGAAGCGAGACTTGGGTATGGAATAGGTGGAAATGCGTGCTTTACGTAGAATGTTTAATATAAATCTTCGGAAAGATGTCATTAGAGAAGAATGCGGAGTGAAGTGAAATGATGTTGTCACTGAAATGAAGAGAAGTACTTACCTAGTTTACGCTGGTTTGAACACGTTGAAAGAATGAAAGGTTATATGGCTGAAGTGAAAGGAAATGCTAGCAGATGACTACCTAGGTGTACTTTTATTGATTCCAGGTGGTCCCATGGCCATCAGGTCAGGATCTGATGATGGGATCCTGGAGAAATCGGACAGCACACTTTTCAGTGCATAATATTTGAAGTCGGTACACTTTTTCACCTATATTGAAGACTTGGCTGTATGGTAGACACCAGGACACCCATCGTAAGCAATAAGTCACCAGATTCCCAACAAAGACCAATTTGTGTCCACAATAATAGAAAGTTAATAGAATTATTGTTTATTTGTCGACAAACGCCAACAGAAGTGTCTCGGGCGTGCTCAGTCGCGCGTGAATCCGTCGGTTAGCCACCCTACGACATCCGGACTTGTCGTGAGGGCCTTTACATCTTACAGTGTCAACTTTAATTGGTTTCCAACTTTATTAGGGTTCCGTACCCAAAGGGTAAAAACGGAAACCCTATTACTAAGACTCCGCTGTCCGTCCGTCTGTCTGTCTGTCCGTCTGTCACCAGGCTGTATCTCATGAACCGTGATAGTTAGACAGTTGAAATTTTCACAGATGATGTATTTCTGTTGCCGCTATAACAACAAATACTAAAAAATATAATAAAATAAATACTTAAGGGGGCTCCTATACAACAAACGTGATTTTGTAGACGCTTGAAATATTCACAGAATATTTAGTTATATACTAACTTTAAAAAGAAGTAATTAAATTAAAATAAAATAAATATTTAAGGGGGGCTCCTATACAACAGACATGACAGACAGTCCGACTCGCACTTGACCGGTTTTTTTCTTTCATTGTCATTATTTCACGTCAAAGCTATTGGTTTTTTTTGCTCAGAGATAATTGCAGGCTCTGAGATTGATATAGGCTATTTTTTTATTCCGGGAAAATATTATGTCACCCATTTGGAAAAATCTTATTATCTTAAAAAATTCTACTTCCATGGCGAAGCCGCGACTAGTTGCTAGTATTGAAATACAATTGTATCTATCCTATCCCTATTTTATCCCAAGAGAGGTAGGCAGAATCATTCGCTTTTTTTATATTCATCATACCTTTCTTACATGCTCGACGATTATGACTTTTAACATTGCCTTCGAGTTCAATAAAAATACACCTAGGTCGTCCTCTGCCAGCATTTCCTTTAAACCTCTGCAATATAAACGTTTTTAGTCAATCTTCATCCTTCGTACTTAATCCGTAAATAATTAATTAATTGATTGCCAGCTTTAAATTGATTAGTTTTAAAAGCCTTATAATTGGCACTTGAAACTTCAAATTGATGAAATTGTATACATTTCAAGATCCCATTTTAATTGCGTTATTACCTAAGTATTAGTTTTAAAGTAACATATTAACGTATTTAAGGGGAAGTCAGTCATCAAAATCCAATTTTTAAACACATTTTTCAGAAAACCTGATCTATTTACGAAACTGAAAAAAAAAATGGTTATTAAGGATATGACAAAATACTGTTATTGTTTTGAAAATATGATTAGAAACATTTTACTCGATAGAAAAAAATCCTAAATACATCTCTGAAAACTTTATTTATCAAGTTTCATGGCTATAATATAGATGGTATCATTACAAAAATTAACATGAATATTTTTTTGATAATTATCTATCCGTTCATTGTAAAATCATTTCTATTTTGTATAAGATTTTTTTTTAATTGCTTTTTAAACAAAAAATATCGCTTACGTTAAATCGCTTACTGTTTCTATCCTGCTCACGTGCGCGTAATTCTAGATAAATGCGTTCTGCTCTTTCGTCACTAATTTTCCCATCGACCACTTCCCCTTAAATATCGTATCGTAGACGTGTCGTCCCCTGTAAATGTAAGAGAGTCGTCCATCCGTACATCCTGTAACGGCCGTCACTTGAGTGAGATATAACCACCAAGGACAAACCTTAATACTTTAACGGCCTTACGAATAAACGATAGAGAAAGTTATATAATATAATACGCTTATAACTACTTATCTATTAAAGATAGATCAATGCTACCGCGGACTTTTTTGTAGATAATTTTCGTACAAACATTTCTCTCCTACATCATTTTGTTATATCTCTGACGGATTAGACAGCATACGCCATTGAAACTCGCTATGGCTAACTTTTTCCAGACTTGATTCACTAATACTTTTAGACCTACGCTCCTAAACATGATAGTTCTATGTTTAATTCTCGAAAGCTTTCCTTGTGAAACGATGTATCTACTCGTTAAAACCGCAAGAAAATCCGTTCAGCAGTTTTGGGCTGAATCGGGGACTTACCGACAGAGAATCGCGGCTTGCAGGTGGCAAAGCTGTCGCTGCTTTTAACGGACATAGAATGTAAGTAAGTACTTTTGTCATAATTCACTTGTAATAAAATATATTCTAAGTAAGATAGAGCAATAATTTTACCAATTACCCAAAAGATCTGTGAATTTGAACAATAAATTAAAACAAAGCACCAATTTACCCGTAAATTTACCGCCCCGCCCGGAACACGCGGTATATTTTGCAACAGACGTCCTTACTCGTAAATAAAGATAACAACAATACAGAAACAACTCTTAAGAAGACATTGTAACACAATAAAATGTCTTGAAATATATCTGACGTTGAAGAAATTTTGCAATAAAGAAAAAATTGGTTTGGACACGTTGAAAAAATGAAGCATTAATATTTTACTAAAAAGGTTTTAATGGTGGCAGAGGACGACCTAGGTGTAATTTTTTGATCGAAGGCAATATTAACAGTACACACAATCGCCGAGCATGTATGAAAGGTATGATGAATATAAAAGAAGCGAAAGAGGTATGCCAGGATCGTAACAAATGGCATTAGATTGTCTCTGCCTACCCCTCTTGGGATAAAAGTCGTGAACTACTGAACAACCGATTCTAAAAAATATTTCATGAATAGAAATCCCTATATTTTATTTCGTCCAAAAATATCCACTGTGGCAAAAAGTTAGTCTTTCACAAAAAGTATAAACATTTACCAGATACTGTAAAAATAACATTCAGTATTAATAACCGGGCAGGTCTTCATGAAAATTCCTGAAAATTCACAGACGGAAGGCAGAAATTCAATTTGGGTAAAAGCGTCTTACTAATTCCAGTTGCACGTCTCACTCTGTTGAATTGTGGCAGAATACACATTTTTGGGAAATCTATATATACTGTGCCAGTGGGGTAGACAGGGACTAAGGACCTCCACATGCCACGACCTCCACATGCCACTCTATATCAATTCTAATCTCTATATATTTTATCTCAATGGTGTTTTGTCGGTATTCATGATTTTTGTCCCTTACAAATCAGATGTTTGGTTTTTCTAGGTTTACGCAATAATTGTACGTGCTAGGCTCCAACTTTAAATTGGTGTTCAAAGATAAATATATTCTAAAGTTTTATATGGAAAGAAAATAAACAAAATCAGTTACACCTACGTTTTATGAAGCCTTGAAAATCCTCAATTTCACGCGTATTTCAGCCAAGTTTATTGTTTGATACGCCATTTTAAAGATTTCCTTCTAATGATGAAAAACAAACAAACAAATCAAAATTAAATGTTTCCTTTAAAATTAGACTACTTTATTTATTTTATTTATTTTGTAAAAGACGCCATCTGTTGGAAATCAGTTGAACTAACGGTACGAAATCTAGTATTATAAAGAGGTAAAGTTTGTAAGTATGTTTGTAATGAACTAACTCAAAAACTACTGAACCGATTCTAAAATTTCTTTCACTAATAGAAAGCTACGATATCCCTGAGGTTTTATTTTGTTCCATAATGACCACGGCCGAAGCCGGGGGCGGAAATGTAGTACTAAATAAAGCTATTCCGGAGATAATAAACGTTAAAATCACCAATAAGTTATTGAAAAATAATATGGATCGCTATCATTTTCAATTTACGGGATCCATTGTTTGACTCTACGGAGTTATGAACACATATAGTCTAGGAGACAATGTGACAATAATATCTTCTATTTAGTTAAAGCTAAAATAATAGATAATAATATACTTTCATTGAACACAATTTAATGTTGATGATGTTTGGACGCGTCTTTCCGTTCTATACAAGGCTAGTACGCATGGGTGTGAAACTTATCGCGTATAGTTTGGAATAGACATTTCTCACTGACGTCTTCCAAACTATACAACAGTATTATGCAATAATCGTGTATAGTTTGGAATGATCACGCTAAATAGACTGTTTCCGTAATTTACTGCGTCAGTACGCAATGCGGACTAATCGTGTATGAATCGGAATAGCGCGACGTGTATAGTTTGGAATGATCACGCTAAATAGACTGTTTCCGTAATTTACTGCGTCAGTACGCAATGCGGACTAATCGTGTATGAATCGGAATAGCGCGACGTGTATAGTTTGGAATGATCACGCTAAATAGACTGTTTCCGTAATTTACTGCGTCAGTACGCAATGCGGACTAATCGTGTATGAATCGGAATAGCGCGACGTGTATAGTTTGGAATGATCACGCTAAATAGACTGTTTCCGTAATTTACTGCGTCAGTACGCAATGCGGACTAATCGTGTATGAATCGGAATAGCGCGACGTGTATAGTTTGGAATGATCACGCTAAATAGACTGTTTCCGTAATTTACTGCGTCAGTACGCAATGCGGACTAATCGTGTATGAATCGGAATAGCGCGACGTGTATAGTTTGGAATGATCACGCTAAATAGACTGTTTCCGTAATTTACTGCGTCAGTACGCAATGCGGACTAATCGTGTATGAATCGGAATAGCGCGACGTGTATAGTTTGGAATGATCACGCTAAATAGACTGTTTCCGTAATTTACTGCGTCAGTACGCAATGCGGACTAATCGTGTATGAATCGGAATAGCGCGACGTGTATAGTTTGGAATGATCACGCTAAATAGACTGTTTCCGTAATTTACTGCGTCAGTACGCAATGCGGACTAATCGTGTATGAATCGGAATAGCGCGACGTGTATAGTTTGGAATGATCACGCTAAATAGACTGTTTCCGTAATTTACTGCGTCAGTACGCAATGCGGACTAATCGTGTATGAATCGGAATAGCGCGACGTGTATAGTTTGGAATGATCACGCTAAATAGACTGTTTCCGTAATTTACTGCGTCAGTACGCAATGCGGACTAATCGTGTATGAATCGGAATAGCGCGACAGTGCACTCGATTTCAAAACATACACGATAAGGTGCTCCCACCCATTTTGTATGATACCATAGGATGAAAGGCGTCACACAGGACACCAATCCCGGAAACCCCTCCCGTGACCGTCAGGTCGGTGAAAAGTCTTCAGACACGATCGAAATTTTTTTACTCCTCAAAATAGGTTAGCGAGGAGCGCAGCGACGAGCGTGGTTCGGATGGTGTAAAAACAAGGCGCAAGAAGCGCTCGAAACCCTATTATTTTATTTTTAAACACGAAAATCTCAATTTCAGATTTTGAGGTTAAGTTTTTCAATGTTAATTTTCTTATAAATTTGTGAACACCGGCGAAACGTGGTACCTTACCGAAACTTCAAAATAGTTAAAGTATGTAATAAAATAGTGCTGCAGTTTAATAAAGTCTAAAAAAACACGAAAAGCTCAGGATTTGATAATCTAAATCTTTACCATATTTAATTTTATGTTTAATTAAAACTATTTTTGATGTCTTAGTTATTTAATTTACTTTAAATTACAATGTAATTCATAAATCTATCTTAAATTATGTAGATACCTTCTAGCTTTACGAAACCTTGATCAGGTGTAAGTGGCACTGTACAGTTTGAAACCTAACCTTCGCTTGCATGCTTTACAAACTATACGCGACCATTACGTAAAAATCGTGTATATATTGTAATCACAGATGTGAATAATAGCATTCCAAATCATACACGAGTAGTTTCCTATGGGTGCGTTGCTGTTTGGACAATGTTCTATGTGGTTATGGTAGGTGTGATTAATATAGGAAGGTACAAGTAGATGGGATCGACGTATATGTCATCATGATATGTTTTTAGTCATAATACTAGATATCTTTAGGTAATTGTTATATTAAATATATATTTTAAGTTTTTTTTTCTACACCTACGAGGAAAATACAATCTCTATCGGATTATATAGCATACGCACTTTTCCCAGACTTAATTCACTTATACAATCCATACCGGTGAATCAAGGTTTCTAATAGTGAAAACCGCAACAAAATTCGTTCAGAAGTTTTTGCGTGAAAAGGTCACAGACAGACAGACAGACGCGGCAGGGGACTTTGTTTTATAATATGCAGTGATGATGAAGTATTTCCCAGGTCTAAGAAAGTCATGGGGACCTATATATAACGCATAATAACGCCATCTAGCGATCATGTCGCAGTGTATGTGTATCCAGACCGAAGAATTGACAGCCAAAAAATGCGCAGCCAAAAATACCCGGACCCAGGCATACGTGGAAGCCAGTACAAGAATTCCTGCCAGTAGCTCAACGCGCATATAGAAGTTTTCACTTGAATAATCCAGGTAGCAAACCGTGCTGCAATCTCCCTGACTATGTAATGTAGTACAGTATCCGCGAAACAAAAACCCTTTGTTCTGATGCGTGACAATAAAGGTTATTTACTTTACACCCATATAAGGGGATATATCCAATATCCTATTTTTTTTGTTTTTGACCTGATTTTACACTCAGTGGCACATCTTTATATACTGATTTAGGTATATTATACTGATTACTAGCTTTTCGATCTGGCTTCGACTGCGAAATTTATTAGTTTATTTATTTAAAAAAACGAGGGAGCCTTAAAGTAGTCGCATATGATGTGTAACATCTGACATCTCACCTTGGTACTAAGCAACATTAACATTATATCCTGAAAACATTAACACTTTATACACAACACTGTAGGTTAAGCGCACAGCTGATACCACGCACACACAGTTGCCTGACAGTACCAACCTCTCGGAAAATGGGTTGGAACCATCTGACGGCCAACTCTACCACCGTGCGCGCTCATTGGTCAAATCAAACAGCGCGCGCTTTCCCGGCTTCCTGTTACACACTTCCGTCCCTTTTCACGAAATTACTCCCACAGATGGCAGGAAAGAGAGAGGAAAGATGTTACACATCAAAAATTTACCTATGTCACTCTCCAGCCATACAACTATATCTGTACAAAGAAAATATCATGTCGCCATAATCATCAACAAACATAGAAACACGCTTTTTAAGTTATGTTAGCTAATGTTAGGCTTTGCCCGTGGTATTGTTTGAAATAAGAAAAAGAACTCTATTTGAGCCCCAGGGAATTTGCTGTTAATATTTCTTCAGGTTCCCTAAAGGCTTTATTGAGGTATTTTAAGATCAAAAAGGAGTAGAGGCTTGATATTACAGCACACTGTAAAAGTACTGAAGTAAGTATTTAGTTCAGTGAAAAAGTTAAAACCTGTAGTTTTCTCGTTAAATATTTTCTTTTCTTAGTTTTTATGAAGATAGAAGCGAGGTTAACTTTACGTTAGCTTATTAATATTGACTGGACTTTTTAAACTACTGTCTCCTGGACTTTATTTTTTAAAAGCAAAGTTTTAGGTTCAGTTTCATATATAGACAAACTAGCTATTTATTAGAGATAGATATATGCTACCGTAGACTTTTTTGTAGATAATTTTATTCTACACAATTCTTTTCTACATCATTTTGTTATATCTCTGACGGATTAGACAGCTATGAAAACTCGCAGAGGCTAACTTTCTTTTCAACTTGATTCGCTAAATTCTTAGCTTCTAAACATAATAGGGTCCATGCTTATTACTCGTAAATATTCCTCGTGAAACAATCTTACTAATCGTCAAAACCGCAAGAAAATCGGTTTAGTAGATTGTTAGTAAATCGAGCATTAACTGACGCGACAAGCAACTATCTGTGCCATGCGGTTGTACCCGCGTCAATGGTTACTGCTCCGCTCCTATGGGTCGTAGCGTGATGTTATATAGCCTAGAACCTTCCTCAAGAATTGGGCTATCAAATGCAAAAAAAAAATTTCAAATCCGACAGGTAGTTTCAGAGATATAATCCCACTGACCCGACTTTTTTATTTAGGGATTAAACCCATTCCGATCAAGTTACTAATCTGCCACTAATCTGACATGTTGTATTTTGTAACTAAATAACTTAATCTTGGGCTTACATATTACTATTAAGGTTTATATGGATAAAGTGAAAGGAAATACTGGTAGAGGACGACCTAGATGTATTTATTGAACATATAAAAAATATATTGATCGATGGAAATATTAAAAGTACAAACAATCGCCGAGCATGTATGAAAGGTATGATGAATATAAAAGAAGCGAAAGAGGTATGTCAGGATCGTAGCAAATGTAATTCGATTGTCTCTGCCTAACCCCTCTTGGGATAAAAGGCGTGTTGATAGATAGATATTTACATACCGATTTGAAAAAATATCAGGTTTTTGAAAAAAAAAATGCTACTACGACTTTTCTGCCCCGAAATAAAAGCCACTGGCCCTCCAACTATCTCTGTGCAAAAAATTACGTCAATCCGTTGTTTTGTTTTGACATGATAAAGAAAATGGCAATACTTGGTGATTTTGCTTTATTTCTTCTCCTGACAGAGCAGTCGTGGTCAATCATGGCGGTCCACAGCGTGACGCACCTTGCCATGTATAGACTCGCCATGGTTAACTTTCTTGGGAAGAATATTGCAGTGGTTTCCCCTTGCCTTCTGCACCAGACATGAGACTATTTAGGTCTTCAGGCTCGCTGTAGCCTCTTCCAGCCAGTTGCCTAGTTAGGTGTATGGTTATACCGCCATTGCTCGGTCGCCAGAGCCTCGATTGTTGTCTGACATTTCAGGTCGGATAGATTTTATTCCGTTCTCCCCCTTACCCCCCTATGCTTATTACGTCATACAAAATTGGTCTCCACTAAAAGCTCTTTTATTTTATCGGTATACAATTATAGCCTATGTCCACCCTGAAGGTCCATACTAAATATTGGTGAAAGATTTTTTAATTTCAAATTGCAAAACCGGGGGCATGAAGCTAGTTAAATATAACCCTCGTTTTCTCCCTTCACTTAAGATTTAAAGTGGCATTTTTTTTTCATTTCTAACAATTAAACGTAAGGGTGAATGAAAGGGGTATTTTACTAGGGTCAAGTAAACTATACAAATGTATAAATCTAGCTGAAATACTACTTATCTATTAGAGATAGATATATGCTACCGCGGACTTTTTTGTAGATCATTGTATTCTATACAATTCTTTTCTACATCATTTTGTTATATCTCTGACGGATTAAACAGCATACGCCATGAAAACTTGCTGGGGCTAACTTTTCCCCGACTTAATTTACTTATATTAAGTTATATTGATTATCAGCTACTAAACATGGTAAACCTTAAACAGACAGACGCGGAAGGGGACTGTTGAGTGGTGTTTTTAACCGACTTCAAAAAAAGGAGGAGGAGGTTCTCAATTCGTCGAAATGTTTTATGTTTTTTATGTATGTTCCCCGATTACTCGAAGACGCAACGCACGATTTTTTTTGTTTGAAAGGGTATACTTTCCATGTGATCCCATGGTCATTAGGTCAGGATCTGATGATGGGATCTTGGAGAAATCGAGAACTCTTCTGTTGAAGTGATTTGGGTATTTTTTTTATAGTGACTTGTGCATTTGCTTTCGGAAAGCACACTTTTCAGTGCATAATTTTTGCCTTTCAATTGTTATATATATATTCAAATCACGATCAGTCATTAATTCGTAGTGGCAATGTGTTCTGAAGGAACAGTCAATGTAAATTTTACGTCGATAATTCAGAAAACACCTCCACCGCTCCTTTAGAATTTAAATTCAGTAATTTACATGAAAGTCCTACGCTGGCTATTCATTTGTAGATACCTATTTTTGAAGACTTATTGTACCTCGGCTTTTGATCCTAAATTATGAAACATGAATTATGTAAATAACCTTTCAGGCGCTTTTAATTGAAAAGTGTGAAAAATATATTATTTTCATATAAATCGGTATTTTTATAACCGACTTCAAAAAAAGGAGAAAGTTCTCTAGTTGTAGGCGTTTTTAGGGTTCCGTACCCAAAGGGTATAAAACGGAAACCCTATTACTAAGGCTCCGCTGTCCGTCCGTCCGTCCGTCTGTCTGTCACCAGGCTGTGTATCTTATGAACCGTGATAGTTAGACAGTTGAAATTTTCACAGATGATGTATTTCTGTTGCCGCTATAACAACAAATACTGAAAAACAGAATAAAATAAATATTTAATGGAGCTCTCATACAACAAACATGTTTTTTTTTTTTTTTTTTTTTTTTTTTTTTTTTTTTTTTTTTTTTTTTTTTTGCCGTTTTTATAGATAATGGTACGGAACCCTTCGTGCGCGAGCCCGACTCGCACTTGGCCGGTTTTTTATGTATGTATGATTTCTTTTTTATTCGACAGATAATTCTTCCAGATTGAATTGATTTGAAATAATTAATTGATTGAAAACATGAATTATGAAAATCATCTTTTAGGCTCTTTTAATTGAAACAAACACTTTCACGGCCTTTATACCTAGCGGTGTGGCCAGAGACACTAGTAACAGTGTCCACTTTTCGACAGTTGTCCATATGAAAGAAAGGCAAACAAACAAATACACTTTCGTATTTTATAATATAAGTACTTACTTTTGTATGAGACCTGTCCGAAGCACTTGTCGTTGACTGGCCTTTAATGGCTTTTGTATGGAAAATTTGATGTGGAATTTTTGAGTATTCAGTTTGTTAGCCTCCCATCTAAACACCACACTTGACTTAAGAGTCAGACCAACTGAATGCCTGCACTTTTCCCCTACATTAAGGTGCTTTTACATTGAAACGATCACTTAAGAGCGACTGTAAAGCGATTTCAGTTAAGTACGAAATGTAAAATTTTTTATAGAAAAAATTGCGTTATATGGGTTAACGCTACGACCTCCAAATTCGTGTACTCCACAGATAGATAGAAATGATCGCTTGATGGCGTTATTATATGTATGTATATAGTTTTCACTTCTGTCGGCAGTCCCCATGGGATGACTTTGCCTTTTTAAGCTTCCGAACATCTTCGATGAAAAAACTGAAACCTCATGTGTGTGTCTATCTTCTGTCACAAAGGGTAAAAACGGAAACCCTATTACTAAGACTCCGCTGTCCGTCCGTCTGTCTGTCTGTCTGCCACCAGGCTGTATCTCATGAACCGTGATAGTTAGACAGTTGAAATTTTCACAGATGATTTATTTCTGTTGCCGCTATAACAACAAATACTAAAAAACAGAATAAAGTAAATATTTAAGGGGGCTCCCATATAACAAACGTTTGCCGTTTTTATAGATAATGGTACGGAACACTTCGTGCGCGAGTCCGACTCGCACTTGGCTAATTTTTTGTTATCGGTTCAGAAGTTCTAGAGATTAAACACACATCCAAACAAACTTTGCCACTCGACTCGAAGGTCAAAAACGACAGGGCCACACCAATTGCCACCCAAATAATGCTCGGCACGAGAATGTCCGGGCAAATCCGTGTACTGTCTTTTCCTGTTCTATTGTTTGACATTTTTGGGCAGGGCATTCTCACACGGTATGGAATAATGTAGCTTGAAGTCGCTCATAAGTCGCTACGCTTAAGTATGACTAAGGCTCTATATGGAAAAGAGGTGAAATTGAGGCATTTTTAATTCAGGCACTATTTTTTAGTTAGTTTTTATTTTACGAAGGTTTTAAGTGGACGCCACTCTAAGTGGCTACTAACTCATAGCTGCTATTCTAATTAAAAAACATACATACATACGCCTTAATGACATCGGGGTAGACAGAGATGATAATGATCGTCCAGAATTGGTACAGAAACTGCTAATTAAAGTAAAACACATCTACACAGCCTTTATTACTTCCAATGTGTCCATATTTCCTATTCAATAAAACCAATTGAAAAAATAACAGCTATTTGACTTAGATATATTGAATAAGTAACTATATGCTAAATTACAGTGACACAGGTGGATTATTTACAGAGATATTGGGAATAGTTTATCCCAGAAAAATTATGGATAGATGTGTCACTTCTTTTATAAAAAGAATGCGAAGCGCTCTACAATGAAACAATTTAAATAAAGGGTTTTGAAATTTACTGAAATATTGTGAAATGATGGCGTACGAAGCCGAGGGCAATATAGAAATATGGCATATCAAAGTTTTTGGTGGCACGAATGTTTGTTTTAAACTTTTAATTGTCCAAACTCTGTTCTATACAAAAGTTTACGATAAGTTTGAATCGTGTATCGTTTGACACAATCGAAATGTTTAGATCTATACAAATATCATTGAAGTGTCTGTCTGTGTTGTCGGAATTAATATCTACGCTTTCGGATACAATAAATGAGTTTACAACAATTTGAATACCTACATAAATACGTTTATAACTACTTATCTATTACAGATAGATATATGCTACCGCGGACTTTTTTGTAGATATTTTTATTCTACACAATTCTTTCCTACGTCATTTTGTTATATCTCTCTCGGATTAGACAGCATACGCCACGAAAGCGCGCAGGTGGCAAACTTTTCCTCGGATTTTAATAGTCTAATAAGTTACGGAAACCCTCATGTGCATATGCATAGTTTAAGTTATATTAAAGAAAATATAAGGAAATTAACCGCCCCTCCCCTTATCTCCGATTCTACTGAGTCTAAAATTTTGAAAAAAAAAATCCAGGATTTGCAAATATACTCATTTTATTATCTGAAAGCTATATGAGGGAGAAGTTTAATAGTAGTTTATGATACGGGATCATAATAGGGGTAATTAAAATACAAGTGGAATTTTTTAATAACATCCACGAGTGTTTTAATTCCAAGTTATGTGCCCGTTCATACACTACTTTATCTAATCCCATGCAATAGTACAAAACAAATTGAACCAAGATATTTTCTTAATCGACAAATTGGCAGTAAACCTACCTACTACGCATGCGCGTTAACGGTCAAGTGACTCCTACATGGGAGAGTCGATATTTTCATAGAGTTTAATGTGGCTGCATAAAACATATCCTTTGCTTTTTCTGCATTTAAAAAAAAACAAAACATTACGATATCGTTTTTGTATGAAAACTTCGGTACTATAATACATTATAGTATTGACATATTAGTAGAGACGCGTGTATATAAAACATATCATTATGAAGTATAATTCGATTTTGTAATAGAGATTTTACGTTATAAGAGTAGATAAAGTATATTACAGCCACGGGTTTATATGTTTCCTTTGTTATCACTACATATTATATAATGAGATCCCCTGCCATGTCTGTCTGTCTGTGACCATTTCACGCAAAACTACTGAACGGATTTTGTTGCAGTTTCCACTATTAGATAGGTTGATTCACCGGGAAGGTTAGTGAGCACGGACCTATCATGTTTAGGTGCTGAGCATTAACAGTATAAGTGAATCAAGTCGGGGAAAAGTTACCGCTAACGAGTTTTCATGGCTTAGAGATATAACAAAATGATGTAGGAAAAAATTGTGTAAAATAAAACAATCTACAAAAATCTCTATTACGTAGGTGTATTCAAATTGTTGTAAACGTAAGTGTATAAAAATATAAGAGAACCAACAGCGAAAAGCTGTAATATTATGTTGAAATATCTTTACACAATCTAAATTGCTTTGTATTTTACAATAAAAATAATTTGACCATCATGTTGTTTCATAAAATAAACGGTATTTGTTATTCAAATAAAAACTCAAAAAGGGATGCAAAATATATTCAGAAGTTCCGCTGAAAATGATACTGTAAACAAGCTTTCATATTTGGGACTTTATTTGTAAAGGTCGCTTACATGAATTTGGTGTACAAATGTTTTTTATTTATCTTTTTATAGATTACTTCCTCTTGCCTGCGGTTTCACCCGCGTAGATATAGGACAAAGAAGAAAAAACCGGCCAAGTGCGAGTCGGACTCGCTCACGAAGGGTTCCGTACCATCTATAAAAAAAACACTTGATGTATGGGAGCCGCCCCTGTAAGTATTTGTTGTTATAGCGGCAACAGAAATACATCATCTGTGAAAATTTCAACTGTCTAACTATCACGGTTCATGAGATACAGCCTGGTGACAGACAGACGGACGGACGGACGGACAGCGGAGCCTTAGTAATAGGGTTTGCCTCCAAGTCTCCCTCGTTTAGCCGATGGTATTTGTGAGGCTATACGGCCTGTTGAGGTATATTTAGATGGAAAGCCTCTAAGTGTGATTTGTCGGATTAGGTTTTTAATTAAAAAACCCATTGGTACATGGCCGGGATCCGGGATCGAACACGTGGCCTGCCTAGAAACTACATAACCGATTTTCATAAAACATAATAATTATCTAAGTACCTGCTCTGAAATGACACTACCTAATCTAATGCAACGGCATCAAAATCGATCTAGCAATTGTGGATTTTTTTTTAAAAAAAAAACTCATTTTTTTATTAATCTCAGATGTAATCCTATTGATTCAAAGTCATAATGTCAAAACTTGGTAAATAAGGAACATCATTTAAATTTAATTGCTTCGGAGGGAACAAAAAGCCGTTGTCCGCATTGCATTTATTCTAAAAATAATAGATATTTTACGTCTATTAAAGAAGTGACACAGGTGACTCTAGCTACACCGCAAGGTATAAATACCGTGAACTTTAAAATGTATCAACCGTGAATCAAACCTTAGACCTCAATAATATCGGACACCAGCAATCGCTATTGTCATCCTATCCTCTAGGGAAATTACAACATAAAGTTAAACAAATAAAACTACTGTACGTCCACATGCAATATTAAAAGTATTAACTAATTTTAAACCGTACATACTCACGCCTGCTTCCCAGAGGGATAGACAGAGCCTTTACTTTACAAAAATATGATAATCGACTGAAAAAATATCTGAAAATTTATAGCCTATGGAATTAATACATTATTTATCTGAAGCGAAGTTTGTTAAGATTTTCCTTCACAAAATCGCGGTTTATATGCAAAATCTACTCCTTAACACCTGTATCGAAAGCTATTCTGTACATGCGGTAACAAATATATAAAATTGATGTGTTGGTCTGTGATTTCAAAATTACTACTTATCTATTAGAGATAAATATATGCTACCGCGGACTTTTTTGTAGATAATTTTATTCTGCACAATTCTTTCCTACATCATTTTAATAGATCTCTGACGGATGAGACAGAAAACGCCCTGAAAACTCATAAGGGCTAACTTTTATCCGACTTGATTCACTAATAATGTTATAGCTCAGCTCCTAAATATGATAGGTCCATGTTTAATACTCACAATCTTTCGCAGTGAATCAACCTATCTAATATTAAAAACCGCAATAAAATCCAGTAACAGTGTCCGCATGAAGACAGTTGTCCATATTTAACAGTACAGGTGACAAGTCTGTCACTTCTTTAACGGACATAAAATATCTGTTATTTTTAGATGAAGTGCGGACGCCGGTTTATGTAACCTCCGAAGCAACTTAATGTCTAGTATGACGTCACTTCCGTCTCGTGACGGTCGGTTTTTCTATCATCACGCTATATAAACACTTAAAGGGTAAACCTGTACAGAATACATGCCCAACACGTTTCGCTTAAAACTCGATCTACCAAACTTCGGCATCTTAACTTTGTGTAAACAAAACGTAACCTGAATCCTGAAGTACTGAAATATATGCCTCTCTTTCAGATTCCATATGAAAGATAGAGATAGAAAGAAGCTTGTTTTATGCAAATCGGTAATGTAATTAGGTTTTGGGAAGTGTATGAATAAAACATTAAATAATTACAAATGTATTGCTTTTTGTCGTTTCACTGGCTACCCGTAATTTAATAATGTTACGTGATGGTTTTATATAGTACCTACCTACTTCCGCACCAGAAACAGTGTCCACTTATCGCCTGTTGTCCATATTAAATAAAACAAGTTGCAAGTCTATTGCATCGATTCTATTTTTAAAAGAAGTACCGATGCCTACTTTACGTGGCCTCCGAAGCACAAAAAGTCGACTGTTTTACAAACAACGACAGCTATTACTTTTACAACTTTTTTTTTATGATTTATCGTAAATACAAAACCATATTAACTGTTAACGATTATACAGGCACAAGTATCTAACGATTCATAAAATCCCTATTATAGTACGCGTACAATAAAATATAAATACGCTTATAACTATTTATATATTAGAGATGGATATATGCTACCGCGGACTTATGGCGGAAAGGCGGGCGAGAGATAGCTTTTAGGGTTCCGTATCCAAAGGATAAAAACGGAAACCCTATTACTAAGACTCCGCTGTCCGTCCGTCTGTCTGTCTGTCCGTCTGTCACCAGGCTGTATCTCATGAACCGTGATAGTTAGACAGTTGAAATTTTCTCAGATAATGTATTTCTGTTGGCGCTATAACAACAAATACTATAAAACAAAATAAAATAAATATTTAAGGGGGCTCCCATACAACAAACTTATGTTTTTATAAATTAGTATCCGCTAAAAATAGAGACGTAGATGTATGAAACGATGTATGGATATTGGATAGAAGCACACACACATCTTCATGTGGTCAGATATATTAGTGTCCACTTGACAGCAGTTGTCCATATTAAACAGAACAGGTGGCAAATCTGTTGCTGCACTTAATGGACATATAGATTGGTGATTGAAGCTAACTTGATGCGATTTTCCACCACACCCTCAGAATATGCTTAACGAATCTTGACAGGCCAACAAGGTTATATGTCAGGGTTTACGGTGCTAATGAAGTTGGCGAATGTGTGGCCCAATATCTCAGGCCAATCACCAATCGTCATCACTAAATATTACAAAACAAAGTCCCCCGCCGTATTAAACATGGACCTATCAATCAAGTCGGGTGAAAAGTTAGCCATAGCGAATTTTCATGACGTATGCTGTCTAATCCGTCAGAGATATAACAAAATGATGTAGGTAAGAATTGTGTAGAATAAAATGATCTACAAAAAAGTCCGCGGTAGCATATATCTATCTCTAATAGATAAGTAGTTATAAGCGTATTTATGTAGGTATTTAAGTTGTTGTAAACCCATATTGTACCCGTACATCGGTATTTTCAACATTATTATAATCGTTATATATATATATCGTTAGTAGTGCCACCTTGGTACTGCCACAGTGGGGACACAGTAGTTACACTCCAAATTAGAACAATCCAAATAAAGTATGTATAAAGTTGCTTTGTTGCGAGTCAGTAGTTTTATGAAGTTTCAGGAATAAAAGGGGTACAACTTTTTAGATAACATTCTACTAACTTCGAGATATTTCTGCTTTGACAAAGTAAACTGGAATTTCAGTAAAATGGTTAACATGACGCCTGTACATCATTGGGGTAGACAGATACTAAGGAACTTAAAATCGTAAATACTTATCTGTTAGATATAGATAAATGCTACCGCGGACTTTTTTGTAGATAATTTTATTCTACACAATTCTTTCCTACATCATTTTGTTATATCTCTGACGGATTAGACAGCATACGCCATGAAAACTCTCTGGGGCTAACTTTTCCCCCGACTTGATTCACTCAAACTGTTATTGCTCAGCTCCTAAACATTATAGGTCCATCTTTAATACTTGTAAATATTCCTCTTGAATTAATCTAGCTATTCGGCAAAACCGTAACAAAATACGTTTAGTGGTTTTGGACTGAATCCCGCATAAACAGACGCGACACAAATATTAATTTATTAAGCTACATCTAAAAGTAAATTCGATATCGCCTTATGACGTCAATTACGTCTCGTGACGGTCGATTTTTCCATGTAGAAGCCTGAAGTTTCATTCGCACGAAGTCGCGATAGTTTTCAGTTAAATACATGTATGTCACAGGTCGGTCAACCACTGAAATTCAGCACAGATTAACCGCAGAGCGCACGCGAAATGTTTAATTAAAATCCGTGTTTCCACTGAAAGTTTGCAATTTTCAGGGCGATGTTGTATAACTACAGAATTTGTTCACTTGACGCAAGTTGTCCATAATAAACAGGACAGGTGGCAAGGCTGTTGCTGCACTTGGACCTATGATGTGTCACTAACATATTATGTGAATCAACCTATTTAATACTGAAAAGCATGAAGAAATTAAATATTTCGTCGTTGAATATGAAGTCGGTTGGTTCCAAATTAGGCTACAAATTAAAGTAGATTCCAAAGAAGATCTCTTAAATTTTATGTACCTATGTTTGTAATTAATTGTCTAGATTGGTGAAATTTAGAGCTTGGTAGTTTCTAATTTGGCACCAACCGTCTTCAAACTCAACGACGAAATATTTAATTATTTCTTCATTTTCAGTGAACAATTTTTAAAGTCTGTCTGTAAAGTTCATTGAAAAACTATCCAAAACATATCACCAAAACAAAAACGGGACCAATCCGAAAGAATTATCTGTCGATTAAAAAAGAAACCAACAAAATCGGTTCACAATTGGCGGAGAAATCGCGTAACACACAAAAATAATTCAGTCGAATTGAGAATCTCCTCCTTTTCTTGAAATCTTAAAAATAATACGAGCAAAGTCGTCGGCATATATTATAGATATTCAGCCTACCTTAGTCTTGCAAGTAGTTTTTCAGTAAGGTAGTAAAAACTGAAGTAAAATATTCTGTATGAAAACTACAAAATTTCAGTGATGTTTACCTCCCCCTCGTAAAATACATTTTATGATCCAGTATGAACTCTGCTTGTCTGCTACAGTGTCACTTTATTATGTAACATTTACATGTAATACTCACTTTACAGGATTCTGGGTTTCTTAGTAGCAGGTAGTAGGACTACAACTTGCATATTTAGTAGGTTTGGTGGACTCGCTTTCCTGCAATCTGTAGGAGTGATATCGTCAATAGGGACGGAAGTGTGTAACAGGAAGCCGGGGAAGCGCGCGATATTTGATTTGACCAATGAGCGCGCGAGGTGGTAGAATAGGCCGTCAGATGGTACCAACTCATTTTCCGAGAGGTTGGTACTGTCAGCCAACAGTGTGTGCGAGAAAGAGAAAGAGAAATAGAGAAGGAGAACGCATGAGCTGTGAGCTTAACCTACAGTGTTGTGTACAAACTGTTAATGTTTTTAGGATATAATGTTAATATTGCTTATTACCAAGGTGAGATGTCAGATGTTACACATCATATGTGACTACTGTAAGGCTCGCTCATTTTTTTATTTAGTTACAGCGGATTACTGCGAATTTTGTTTCGGATTAAATAGGTTGATTCACCTGGAAGGTTTACGAGTATTAAACATGAACCTATCATGTTTAGGAGCTGAGCATTATCAGTATAAGTGAATCAAGTCGGGAAAAATTAGCCATAGCGAGTTTTTATGGTGTATGCTGACTAAGCCGTCAGAGATATCACAAAATGATGTAGAAATGAATTGTGTAGAATAAAATGATCTACAAAAAAGTCCGCGGTAGTATATATATCTATCTCTAATAGATAAGTAGTTATAAGGGTATTTATATAGTTATACAAATTGTTGTAAACCCATTTGTACCTGTTTTTTTCTTATTAAAATAATTTTTACGTTAAATTCAGCAAGTGTATAATCACGGTATATACAAAGAGAGATGAGCAACACAAAGCTAAGGTAGTTAGTTTGACCTACATATTTCTACTTTAGTATTCTTGTGAGATATTATTCCCACTATACAAAAAAGAGGTACAATTCATTAACTACACCTTTAATACGGAATCCTAATTTTTTTTGAATTCTTTTTTAATTTTCATAGTGAAAATTTATGGTAGGGGAAAATCTTATAGGTTCGCGTCACCGACATGATATGGTATCATAGACCAAAGCCCATGGACAGCTATAGCAGCGCCATCTATCCACTGAAGTGGACCTGCCTGGACCGTACTATCATTTCGTAAGATCAGTTCCCATGACTGCCTATGCCTATTTTTGTTTACAGTCGTCGATACTGTAATTGGTAGACCGTTGAACATGGGGACCTGGGCGGTATTATGTTAAATATGTTATTGCCCATCAATAAAAAAAAAAAACTTTGCTACAGGATTTCCAACCATGGTCTTGTCGGTTGCGAATTCATAAGATTTCCCCCTACCAAAAATCGTTCAACGCGCCTAACATTGCTATTCATTCTATCACGCCTTTCATCCCAAGAGGGTTAGACAGAGACAATCGAATGCCATTTGTTACGATCCTGACATATCTCTTTCGCTTCTTTTATATTCATCATACCTTTCATGCTCGTCGATTATGTGTATTTTTAATATTTCCATATTTTTTTATTGTTCAATAAAAGTACACCTAGGTCGTCCTCTGCCAGAACAAATGCATAGAAGGACAAACAAAACAAACAAACTGTATGTTAGTGAATTGAGCCCCAAGTACAGTCGTAAATCTTATTTCGGTCTAGTTTTATTTTCCCGAGGTTTTGTAAACTTCTGTGGTTTAACAACACTTTGTTACTGCGGCGACAAAAAATACTAAAATTATCGCGAATGAAATGCAAAATAATGTTTATGCTTTGTGTCTTGTATCACGCTTATAACTACTTATCTATTAGAGATAGGTAGATACTACCGCGGACTTTTTTATAGATCGTTTTATTCTACACAATTCTTTCATACATCATTTTGTTATATCTCTGACGGATTAGACAGCATACGCCATGAAAACACCGCATGAAAATCCGATCTATTTTTTTGCGTGACTTTTTCACAGATTGACAGATGCGGCGGGGGAATCTATTGTGTACAGGTTTGGGATAAGTTCATATATTGTGTAAATCGGCCTTAAATCTCGAAACCAACCAATGAAATATCACGACTTTTTTCAAACGACAGCACTGGCATAGACAACTTGCGATTTTATTTTATATACAAAAAATACACATCCAATATCATAATTTTCTTAAGTTTTCGCGATTCCCAAGATCAAGGAATCGAATTACATACAAACAAATTCCTAACAACGAGTACACCGTTTGGGGGAAACGTGTCAAGAAAGTTTTGTAGAGCGCCATCCCGCTCTCTCTCGTTTTTTATCTCATTCTGGTTTTCCGATTTTATTATACAAAGATACGATATTGACAGACTATTTTTAAGAAGTCGGGGAGACCCTCAAATCTTCATCTTTCTCAGGCTTCGGAGACCATGTAAATGCGACCGCACTTCTTCAATTTACAGTCCATAAAGTGCAGCAACATACTTGTCACCTCTTCTGTCAAGTGGACAAGTGTCTCTGGCCACCCCCGCAAGGTACAAAGATGTATGTTGTGGTACATATAGCCCGTATAAGCATGCGTATTATTTAGAATAGGTTTTTAAATCTAATTTTACCTACCAAATAAAAACACGAACACATAATCCAAATCCGCTATAGTACAAGAGCATTCAAAATGTTCATCTCCAGATTATAAATTGTTGCTTTTAGCAAAATTAAATTCTGAACGCGACGTGCGACTATAACAACACCATACTGAAACACATACGTGTGAGAGAGACGCATATACGTTTGTGAGTTTCGTAATAACATAAATGGGTTGTTTATTGTGTATTCTTCGAAATAATGTCAGTAATAACAGAATTGTTGCGACATAATAAAATAGTATTAGATACTTAGATGTGTGTGTGCTATATTATTCTTCGCATATCATTACGACCATAATCTCTGTCTAGGTAGGCAAGGAAAAATGATAATGTTACGAGCTAGGGTTCGAAGAGATTCAAAATACCGATTAAATAGACAAACTTTACTTTAACACCACAAAAATACAATTAAATAAATGAACACTATAGAATAACACTTATTCGCACTAAATTCCACTTCACTGTTTCGCTTTGATCGCTTTGATTCGCACTGTGTTATTTCCGGTCAAGATCCTCTGTTTATATTGCCCACCGAACATTCGAGACACGCCGAGATTGTTGTACAAAGTTATAGACGCGCCTCGATGGGACTCGGCGTCAAATACCTACACACCGACCGCGGCCGATTTTGGAACATATGGCTAGGCACATACGGTCCATTTTCGTTTGTACTTGATTCTCTCTGGATGTTTCTAGAGACGTCTATCGACCTTGATGTGTTTAGGTATTTATTTGTGCGATTTAAGTACCTATTCGTTACAATAATAATGCTTAGGAGGGCCGGTTTATAACTCTTGAATCGTTAATATGAATTTTTTATTATTGTACAATTTATTTAAGTTGTAAATGTATAAAAATTCTATTAATTAAATAATCGTTATCATTTAAAAAAATATATTTTCTGTCTCAAAAACTAAGTAGTAGGTATTTTTATCTGACAAGGCTAAAATGTGATTATTAAATAAATTTCTTTTTAAAATCATGAATTAATAATGCTATGTTAATTTTTTTTATCTACTCACATAAGAAATTTAAAGATATTCAAGTAGGTAACATATTTTTTCATCATTTTATAAAGAGGTTTTTGTATGAAGTAAGCCCGAGAGTACTGGACCGATTTGATTTGATTGAATATAAAAAAAGTTTACATTTTGTTATATATAAATTTTCGACCCACTGGACTGGACAGGCAAATCCGGGGCATAAATCTAATTTTTATATCTATAATGTAACACACTACTCCATATATAATTGTCACACATAAATGCAAATATGACAAATAAATAATTCATACATCTCCGCTTAATTCATACACTTGTCATTCAATTTGACAGCTCCCATACATTAACAAACAAAACAACACATTCACGCATCATCGCATTATAAATCGCGGCCCCCATTAAAAAGAGATATGTGTATTGTTTTCTATATGTAAGAACGAGATGCATATAGTTTAGAATGTTTATATTAGATTAAGGTGTTTTATGAGGTAGATTTAGGGATGTTAAGACGTTTTAGGGCTAGAACACACTATAGTATATTTTATTAGTCGTAAAAGTTGTAAGGTAATATGTAGGTTTATTTCTTGACATAACGTTTGTAAGGAAAATTCATTCATTTTAAACAAATATTTTGACTAAGAATCCTTCAAAACTGCCCAGGCTTCGCCTGTTGAATTTTAATGTAACATGTTCACCTAATCCCGTTGATCCAATAAGAAACTTCCTTGTGTATCAGTCTATTTATTAGTGAAAACCGTATGAAAATCGGCACAGTAGTTTTTGAGTCTAAAAGGTACAATCCCCTATTCAGTTCATACAAAATCCAATAGAAAAAAACACTTTCAGTGTTTCCCGAATTTTCCATGTTTCCGGGCAACTTTTCAAATTTTACTTTCGGTAAAAACCTTGACCTGACAATTACGATCACAACAAAAAAAAACAGCCAAATCGGTCGAGACGTTCTCAAGTGATGCTCCGTCGTAATGTGTGATATGGCAATTGATTTTTATTTACATAGATATATGGTATGACTTTTCCCTCGTCTGTCTGTGTGCTTGTCCCGTTTTATTGCCAAAACTACTGAACGGATTTTGTTGCACTTTTCACTAATGGATAGACTGATTCACGAGGAATCACGTTTAGAAGAGCAGTAGCGGTATTCGTGAATCAAGTCGGAAAAAAAGTTAGCACCAGCGCGCTTTAATGGCGTATGCTGTCTAATCCGTCAGAGATATAACAAAATGATGTAGGAAAGAAATGTGTAGAATAAAATTATCTACAAAAAAGTCTGCGGTGGCTTATATCTATCTCTAATAGATAAGTAGTTGAATGAAACTCCGGTTAGAAGCCCAATATTCTACGAATTAGTACGCTATCGACTTCTTAATAGATACTAACAGAACATAACATCATCTTTTCACCTGCACGTTATGTCACACTATGAAAATTATCTATCTATGATCACGCCTTTTATCCCAAGAGGGGTTGACAGAGACAATCGAATGCCATTTGTTACGATCCTGACATATCTCTTTCGCTTCTTTAACCGACTTCCAAAAAAAGAAGGAGAAGGTTCTCAATTCGGACCGTATTTTTTTATTTTTTTTTTATTTTTTTTATGTATGTATGTACATCGATAACTCCGCCAATTGTGAACCGATTTTGATGGTTTCTTTTTTAATCGACAGATAATTCTTCCGGATTGGTCCCATTTTTATCTCATAAAAATTGGTTCATTAGTTTTTCAGAAATTTTGAAAAAACTGACTTTATAAGTACATTTTTCTTGATATCTCGATAAAATATGTACCGTTTTTGACAACTTATTTTTTTTAAGACATTATAATTTCTCGACATTATCTCACAGACATATGACGAAAATCCGTTCAGTAGTTTTTCAGAAATTAAGTAATTAATTTCTGTTTACGGCTGAAAATTATGTATCAGAAAAAGCCTTAGCAACGGTTGCTATTGACACGAAGTTGTCAATTTTCGTGACGATGGTCTAGCGGTTAAATGTAATGGGGTGCATAGGATGCACAAGCACATTACATGGTTCAAATCACTTCCACAGGGAGATTTTATTTTAATTTTCCATCAATATTTTTTTAGTTGCGTTATTATTTGTCTCTCAAGGCAGCAAAATCACTTAAAAGGGTAAAATAAACCTTTTAAAAAAAAGTGCACCGACTTCAAAAATTTGCACTGAAAAGTAAGAAATAATAAAAATTTCGTCGTAGAATTTGAAAACGGTTGGTGCCAAATTAGAAACAACTTAGTTCCCAAATTCACTAATATAGACAATTCATTAGGAACCTACGATCATCAGTAGGTACATACAAACATAGATAATATTGAACAGATCTTTATCTTCGTAGATATTTACTTAGTTTTGTATCTTAATTTGGCACCAACCGTCTTCAAATTCTACGACGAAATATTTATTATTTCTTATTTTTCAGTGCAAATTTTTGAAGTCGGTGCACATTTTTTTAAAAGGTTTTTTATATTCATCATACTATTCATATATGCTCGGCGATTGTGTGTACTTTTAATATTGCTATCGATCAATACATTTTTTATATGTTCAATAAAAGTACACCTAGGTCGTCTTCTGCCAGCATTTCCTTTCACTTCAGCCATATAAACCTTTTTATTTATTTCATGAAAGCTATATTAAAGCCGCCTGGTATGGCATGTGATGATGGAAAAAGGCCCGACGGTATGACACTCGTGCCCTGGACGCAGGGAAGACCGTTAGTGTGGGACGCTACCTGTGTCGATACATTGGTGGCTTCTCACGTCCAGGCTACGTCTAATAACGCTGGTGCAGCAGCAACAACAGCCGAAAACCTCAAACGGCGTAAGTACGCAAACCTTGCACAAGATTACTTATTTGCACCGTTTGGGGTAGAAACCATGGGTCCGTGGGGCCTCGGAGCAAAGAAATTATATAAGGAACTATCATCTAGTCTAATCGACATTTCAGGTGACAAGAGGGCTGGAGCATACCTTGGGCAACGTATTAGCATAGCTATACAGCGAGGAAACGCTGCTAGCCTTCTTGGCACTACCGCAGGACAGTGATATCGAGAAAGTTTTCTACTTATGAGTATGTATCACTACATATTCATGATTAGAGAGCCACTCATGGGGTTCCCTGTGTTTAATTTTTAATTTTTATTGTATTTAAACTTTGTTTGTAGATATATATTATATTATATTTAGTTTCATGAAAGTTACTCTGATAAAAATACTTAAATATTTTACTTTATTGTTTCAGGTAAAAATATAGTACCTACTGAAAAATCTTCTATAAATGGTATTGTATAAAGAAAATACTAATATCCTTTTTCATACTTTACTCTTCACGTGACTGTCATAATTTAGTATCCTTTTCAAACAACAAATTTTCGCACTCTCTGTCTACCCCTAAAGGATTTCTGTATGTGACCTTTTCAGCAATAACTACTGAACGAATTTTATTGCGGTTTTAACTATTAGATAGGTTGATTCACTGGGAAGGTTTACAAGTATTAAACATAGATCTATCATGTTTAGGAGCTGAGCTATAATTAGTTAATCAAGTCGGGGGAAAAGTTAGCCCCAGCGAGTTTTCATGGCGTATGCTGTCTAAACCGTCAGAGATATAACAAAATAATGTAGAAAAGAGTTGTGTAGAATAAAATAATCTACAAAAAAGTCCGCGGTAGTATATATATCTATTTCTAATAGTTAAGTAGTTATAAGTGTATATATTCAACTTGTGTCAAAATATCTGACACGTTTAATCTTCAGTAAAAAGACAGGACTTTGATAAATAAGTTTTCCCGAACAAATTTTATTCCGAAGACCGCATTTAAAGAGCTCATGAGTTTTCATAAGCATTCGCTCTGATACCCAACAAAGGCCCTTCACTTAGATTACTTGGACCGGGAGCTGGCGGCTCATTTGGGGCTGTCTTTTGTAATAACTTAATTATTATTCGCATGGTTACAATATGGGTTTACAACTATTTGAATACATACATTTTATTTTACTCAATTCTTTCCTTTAAATTTAGGGGTCTAAATAGCAGTAGTTTTTAAAACAAACTATGGCTATTTAGAACTCTTAATAATGAAATAATAAACTCATTTTTCAAGGATTAATTGACATTTTGTAATTTTTGACAGACATAAAATTGCCGACAGCATTTAACACGAATACTGTTAATGCTCAGCTCCTAAACATGATAGGTCCATGTTTAATACTCGTAAACCTTCCTCGTATCTAATAGTGAAAACTGTATCAAAATCCGTTTAGTAGTTTTTGCGTGAAAAGGGCACATACAAATAAATATTTTGACAAAATTTTAGCAATCAGATTTATTCATCTCAATAACAAAAGGGTACACTGCTCACAACTGAGAGGGCGCGGTTTCGATCCCCACATCCGACCATGTACCAATGGGTTTTATCTATGTACCTACATTATCCGACAAACCGTATAAAAAGGCTTTTCCATCTATATACCCCAACAGAGTTGGCTACTCGTTAGGTATAGCCTCAAAAAATCATTGGCTAAATAAGGAAGACTTTGACTGCCGCTGGGTATCCTGGGGCCAGCAACGGTTCCCGGGAGCTGTAAGGTAACCCGTGAAGAATAAAGAGAAGCTTATGAAATTATGTCCTCAAAAATAAAATAAAAGGACCGACTCAAAAACAAAATAATACATCTTTTAAGGAACTCGAAGAAGGAAGATTAATGTCAACATAAAATCAACTGGATATTAAATGTGTAGGGCGAGTATACTATAAAAGTTTAAAGAATGAGTGAGCGTTTAAAGTACATAAATACGACGATATGATCACATTACACTGGTATGACGTCACTTCCGTCTCGTGACGCTTTTATTTTGACTCCATATCATGATATAACTCCTCCAGACCACGGGTTCGATTCCGGATCCCGGCCATGTACCAATGGGTTTTTTAATTAAAAACTTATGTACATAATTTGACAATAGAGGCTTTTCCATCTAAATATACCTACCTTAACAGAACTGGCCACTCGTTAGGTATATAGCCTCACAAATACCATCGGCTAAACGAGGGAGACTTTATCTTCTGCTGGGTACCCTGGAACCGTGAAGAAAGAAAAATTGTAAAGATATTAATTAGCAGTAAATATTGCCGTCATCTCCTAGACTATACAGCTTTTCAGCCTGAAGGCCCTAAATTAAAGTTGTCTGTTTGCGGTTGTCAGTCGCACGGTAAAAGTACCCGCCAACGGTATGAACGGACCTATGTCACGCACGCAACAATACTTCTTGTTGCTGGATCTTAGGGTTGGGTAGGTCTGGATATGGATGGGTGACCGCTTTTATTATGGAAACTCTATTACTAAGGCTCCACTGTCCGTCCGTCTGTCTGTCACCAGGCTGTATCTCATGAACCGTGATAGTTAGACAGTTGAAATTTTTACAGATGATGTATTTCTGTTGCCGCTATAACAACAAATACTAAAAAACAGAATAAAATATATATTTAAGGGGGCTCCCATACAACAAATGTGATTTTGTTTGCTCGTTTTTGCTCGATATATATTGACAACGGCAACAGGTAGACGCTTGAAATATTAACAGAATATTTAGTTATATATTCACTTTAAAAATAAATAATTAAATAAAAATAATATTTAAGGGGGCTCCCATACAACAAACGTGATTTTTTTTGCCGTTTTTATAGATAACGCACTTGTTATTTATTTGTCCAAATAAAAATCGTTTTCAAAGCCATATCTCTCTATATCCCTGCCAATCCCCAACAGGATTACGACCGTAGAGGCCCGCATAGTAAACAATCACAAAATAATGTAGTGACAAAACAAAAACAGTAACCAAAAAATAATTTCGTATTTTTTATTTGGCCCCGGGGAAAAATGTCTATTTCGTGGTAAGAAGGGATTTACGATGCAATCACTCTGTGTAATGTACTATAGAAGATATTTCGTCAAAAACTTTATTGAACAGATGAGCTCTGAATTTAACCCCAGCTACGTCTGTTATATGGACCTATCATGTTTAGGAGCTGAGAATTAAATAAATAGAAACAAGTCGGGGAAAAGTTAAGCTCCAGCGCGTTTTCATGGCGTATGCGGTCTAATCCGTCAGAGATATTACAAAATCATGTAGAATTGGATTTTTTTGTCCGGAACGATGTTATTAGAGAAGAATGCAGAGTAAAAGATGATGTTGTGACTAAAATGAAGAAAAGTAGTTTACGCTGGTTTGGACATGTTGAAAGAATGAACGATGAAAGATTGACTAAAAAGGTTTATATGGCTGAAGTGAAAGGAAATGCTGGCAGAGGACGACCTAGATGTACTTTTATTGAACATATAAAAAATGTATTGATCGATGGAAATATTAAAAGTACACACAATCGCCGAGCATGTATGAAAGGTAAGATGAATATAAAAGATGCGAAATAGGTATGTCAGGATCGTATAAAATGGCATTCGATTGTCTCTGCCTACCCCTCTTGGGATAAAAGGCGTGATGATAGATAGAGATAGATAGATAGAAAAAAAACCATATTAGCATATATCTCTATCTTTAATATACAAATTGTGTAGTTATTAAAATTGTTGTAAACACATATTGTACCCATGCGATGCCGGAGGAACTACTGAACCGATTTTGATGCGGTTTTCATTGATAGATAGACTGATTGACAAGGAAGGTTTTGGTGTATGAAACATCACGCTACGTCTTTTGGGAGCCGAGCAGTAACCAATAATGTCTATATAAAAACTAACTACAACTAAGTACATACAGGAAAATCTGGTATGAAATTTGGAAGTAGATAATACAATATGTTTACTAAGTCTCTCAAACAAGCAAACTTGGTCTACGATAAAGTCTATGATATATAGCATAAGAATAGCGATTTTAAAGACCATGCCACGATCCTGACATATCTCTCTTGTTTACATACATAATACTCACGCCTGTATCCCAGTGGGGTAGACAGAGACTAAGGACCTCCACATGCCACGATCCTGACATATCTCTCTTGTTTACATACATATACTCACGCCTGTATCCCAGTGGGGTAGACAAAGACTAAGGACCTCCACATGCCTCGATCCTAACATATCTCTCTTGTTTACATACATATACTCACGCCTGTATCCCAGTGGGGTAGACAGAGACTAAGGACCTCCACATGCCACGATCCTGACATATCTCTCTTGTTTACATACATATACTCACGCCTGTATCCTAGTGAGGTAGACAGAGACTAAGGACCTCCACATGCCACGATCCTGACATATCTCTCTTGTTTACATACATATACTCACGCCTGTATCCCAGTGGGGTAGACAAAGACTAAGGACCTCCACATGCCTCGATCCTAACATATCTCTCTTGTTTTCATACATATACTCACGCCTGTATCCCAGTGGGGTAGACAAAGACTAAGGACCTCCACATGCCTCGATCCTAACATATCTCTCTTGTTTACATACATATACTCACGCCTGTATCCCCGTGGGGTAGACAAAGACTAAGGACCTCCACATGCCTCGATCCTAACATATCTCTCTTGTTTACATACATATACTCACGCCTGTATCCCCGTGGGGTAGACAAAGACTAAGGACCTCCACATGCCTCGATCCTAACATATCTCTCTTGTTTACATACATATACTCACGCCTGTATCCCCGTGGGGTAGACAAAGACTAAGGACCTCCACATGCCTCGATCCTAACATATCTCTCTTGTTTACATACATATACTCACGCCTGTATCCCCGTGGGGTAGACAAAGACTAAGGACCTCCACATGCCTCGATCCTAACATATCTCTCTTGTTTACATACATATACTCACGCCTGTATCCCCGTGGGGTAGACAAAGACTAAGGACCTCCACATGCCTCGATCCTAACATATCTCTCTTGTTTACATACATATACTCACGCCTGTATCCCCGTGGGGTAGACAAAGACTAAGGACCTCCACATGCCTCGATCCTAACATATCTCTCTTGTTTACATACATATACTCACGCCTGTATCCCCGTGGGGTAGACAAAGACTAAGGACCTCCACATGCCTCGATCCTAACATATCTCTCTTGTTTACATACATATACTCACGCCTGTATCCCAGTGAGGTAGACAAAGACTAAGGACCTCCACATGCCTCGATCCTAACATATCTCTCTTGTTTACATACATATACTCACGCCTGTATCCCAGTGGGGTAGACAAAGACTAAGGACCTCCACATGCCACGATCCTGACATATCTCTCTTGTTTACATACATATACTCACGCCTGTATCCCAGTGGGGTAGACAGATTTTAAGGACCTCCACATGCCACGATCCTGACATATCTCTCTTGTTTACATACATATACTCACACCTGTATCCCAGTGGGGTAGACAGAGACTAAGGACCTCCACATGCCACGATCCTGACATATCTCTCTTGTTTACATACATATACTCACGCCTGTATCCCAGTGAGGTAGACAGAGACTAAGGACCTCCACATGCCACGATCCTGACATATCTCTCTTGTTTACATACATATACTCACGCCTGTATCCCAGTGGGGTAGACAAAGACTAAGGACCTCCACAACATGCCTCGATCCTAACATATCTCTCTTGTTTACATACATATACTCACGCCTGTATCCCAGTGGGGTAGACAAAGACTAAGGACCTCCACAACATGCCTCGATCCTAACATATCTCTCTTGTTTACATACATATACTCACGCCTGTATCCCAGTGAGGTAGACAAAGACTAAGGACCTCCACATGCCTCGATCCTAATATATCTCTCTTGTTTACATACATATACTCACGCCTGTATCCCAGTGGGGTAGACAAAGACTAAGGACCTCCACAACATGCCTCGATCCTAACATATCTCTCTTGTTTACATACATATACTCACGCCTGTATCCCAGTGGGGTAGACAAAGACTAAGGACCTCCACAACATGCCTCGATCCTGACATATCTCTCTTGTTTACATACATATACTCACGCCTGTATCCCAGTGAGGTAGACAAAGACTAAGGACCTCCACATGCCTCGATCCTAACATATCTCTCTTGTTTACATACATATACTCACGCCTGTATCCCAGTGGGGTAGACAGATTTTAAGGACCTCCACATGCCACGATCCTGACATATCTCTCTTGTTTACATACATATACTCACGCCTGTATCCCAGTGAGGTAGACAGAGACTAAGGACCTCCACATGCCACGATCCTGACATATCTCTCTTGTTTACATACATATACATACGCCTGTATCCGATCCTAACATTTCAAGCTGATCGCTTGTCGCTCCGCGTATGCGATGTATCGCTTGCTATAATAATTTGCAAGCCCCTTGCAATCAGATTAGTGAGGGCATATTACTGTCAAGATGATATTCAATTAAGACCATTTAATTTACTGTAATACATCGTTAAAGTGTCGGACTTAAACTCGAGGTCCCAGCTTCAATACTCACCGGAACCAAACATGTCAAGCAGACCAAGTATTGCCAACTTTAGTATATAGTATGGGTATATACGCTATCTACGCTTCTTTTATATTCATCATACCTTACATGGTTTGGACACGTTGAAAAAATGAAGGATGAAAGAATTGACTAAAAAGGTTTATATGGCTGAAGTGAAAGGAAATACTGGCAGAGGACGACCTAGGTGTACTTTTATTGAACATATAAACATGTATTGATCGATGGAAAGACCTTTACATTCCCTCCGAAATATTATTATTATTGGTAACTATTCATTTTGAAATCGGATTCTACATCATGTCATGGCGACCAACGCACGCATTCCGTCGTGACATGGTGGGAAATCCAGTTTAATCCCGTCTGCGCTGTGATTAATAAGACTTAAGCCATAACACAAAAAATAGAATAGAATAGAACATTTTGAAATTGCAGGCAGACATTTTAATTTTAACTAGGTTCTGAACCCCGTCTGCTCCCAACCACTGAACCATGTACGATTATGAAATATGTATATTGCCAAAGTTTTTAATACCCGCCTCTCTCCTAAATAAACACATTCATTAAGCGGCATGTTATCATTTCCCATACTGTCGTTCTAGTCGAGATCTTGATACTGGCAGGCGCGTAGATAGGGCTGTTTTAGCCTTTGACGCAAAAATTGGGGAGTATGTTAGAGAATCCCACTATAATATTATGAGCGCGAAAGTTAGTATAGATGCAAGTATGTTTGTAACTCAATTACGCCAGAACTGCTGAACGGATCTGGATGAAATTTGGGGCTAATTACAGCCACGGGATTATTTCTTTTTGGATCTATTAACACGCGGGTGCAACCGCGGATAGAAGTTTGTTGTAAATATATGAAAGCAGTTTAGGAAGGATAATAAACACAAAACACAAGTGTCCACTTGACGCCAGTTGTCTATATTGAACAAAACAGGTGGCAAGTTAATAAACCCACATATTGTGTCATTTCTTTAAGTCGTAATTATCTGTTGTTTCATAGAAGAAGTCCGGACGCTCTGGCTTTATTTGCCCTACGAAGAACGAACAGTCGATTAAAGTACATTTTCTTAAAGAAAATTCGTACTTAGCATTTTTTGCATGCGTGAGAATTGAACCCGGAAGGATAAAATAAGTACTAAGTTTATATTTTAGTATCCTGGTCTACGAAGATCACTTTTGACCACTATTCGATCCCCGCCATGTACCAATAAGTTTTATAATAAAAAACGTATGTACTATCAGGAGCAGAATTGCAAGGGCCACTCAAAAATCACACTTTAAATGACATGAAAACGATGAAAACTATTTCAGTTGTGATTTGATCTGATTGGTTCATATCTATTTAAATGTCGTTGAGCTTTAATGTGATAGGTTGGCATTAGAAATGAAACAATATGAAAACTTCAATGTGCAAGCTAATATAGCCTTTACGCTGCTCCTGATTGTACATAATCCGACAAACCACACTTAGAAGTTTTTCTATCTATATATACCTCAACAGAACTGGCCACTCGTTAGGTATAGCTGACAACTACAGGAGGCTAAACGAGGGAGACTTGTCTACTGCAGGTACAACATAATAAAATCATTTGTTATTTTCACTCAATCAACAACTACTTAAACTGAAAATATAAAGCAAGTCCTAGCTAAGAGCCTGCCAGTAAGTGATCACACATCTAGTACGTAGTAGATTACGTTTTCGCTAAATTAATATAAGACCCTGCAGAAGTTAGACTTTGAGGTTCGTTTATATCATCTTAGCTACGGCCCTAAAAACAATTTTGACAAGTGAGTTTATTGCAAATGGTAAAGGCACTGTTGACGTTTATAACAACAGAGTTCACCTGGCTTCGGCCGTTTACAATTTAGAAACCTAGCTTTAGACTATGCTAAAATTTGAAAATATATAAGTACCTAAGTTTGGTTGTAAAAGGTAATCTCTGAAACTAAAAAAATATTTCACCAATATTTAGTTTGTGGCCTTTTCACGCAAAAACTACTGATCGGATTTTATTGCAGTTTCTACTATTAGATAGATTGATTCACCAGGAAGGTTTACGAGTATTGAACATGGACCTATCATGTTTAGGAGCTGAGCAATAACGGTATAAGTGAATCAAGTGGGGGGGAAAAAAAGTTAACCAAAGTTTGCAGTAGCTATATTATTAATATTAATTATTGTAAAAAAAAATGGTACACTGCTTTTTCAGGAATTAAAATCCTTATTTTTCTTGGCACCAATTATCTTCCAATTCTACGACGAAATATTAATTATTCCTTACTTTTCAGTCGGTACAATGAAAAAAAACCGACCAAGTGCGAGCGGACTCGCGCACGATGGTTTCCGTACCATTATCTATAAAAACGGCAAGATACAGCCTGGAGATACAGCCTGGTGACAGACGGACAGACAGACATACAGACGGACAGCGGAGTCTTAGTAATAGGGTTTCCGTTTTTACCCCTTGGGTACGGGACCCTAAAAAGGTTTATATCAAATTCGGCTGAAAACTGACATCTTATGGTTTTACTTGACAGCTAACAGACAGCAGTTAACCTAAAAGTTGACAACAATATTCATAGTTAAATACCACAGTTTATTTTAAACAGTAAACTTTGACAGGGCACTAAAAAGCTTTTTAACTTTTCATATTCTGAACATATTCGACAACTTTAATTGGTTTTCGTTTTATATAGAACTTTCAACCCCCGGATTCGTCCGTGGATGATTTCGATCAAAATAAAATATGTAACAAACCATACTTAGAGGCTTTTCCATCTAAATATACCTCAACAGAACTGGCCACTCGTTAGGTATAGCCTCACAAATACCATCGGATAAACGAGGGAGACTTGGTCTTCCGCTGGGTACCCTGGAACCGTAACACGGTTTCGGGAGCTGTAATGCAACCCGTGAAAACTTGATGTGTGCGAGTCGAGTAGTGGTGGCCAAAAATGATATTCTGTTCAATATGGACAACTACTGTCAAGTGGACACTGTAACTGGTGTTTAGGTCGTGAAGGTGTGCTGTATGTTGCAGGAACAAGTCATTATTAAAAATAAAACACGGTTTCTTGTATGGGGACCACCTTTAATTTTAGACTTTATATTATTTTTATTATTTGTTGTTATAGCGGCCATTGTAATACACACTCTGTGAAAATTTCAAGTGTCTACCTATTACGGTTCAAAAGATACAGCTCTGTGACAGACGGACGGACGGACAGCGGAGCCTTAGTAATAGGGTTTCCGTTGTCACCCTTTTGGTTGCGTAACCCTAAAAACACAAACAGTTATTCATGTAAGTATGACAGATCACAATATTATACTCTTTGAAGCCGCAATTTTCCAAGTCATTTGTCCAATATGACCTATATTGACGGGTTTATGTGTACTCCATACATAATGCACGCTAATAATCCTCTAAGGGATAAACAGAATGTTCAGTAAGTATTTTTATACTAGCGACCCACCGCCGGTTTCGCACGGGTAGAATACCGGTTTATAACAATTTTAATACCTACATAATAATATACGCTTATAATAACTTATATATTAGAGCTAGAAATATACTACCGCGGACTTTTTTGTAGATAATTTTATTCTACACAATTCTTTCCTACATCATTTTGTTATATCTCTGACGGATTAGACAGCATACGCCATGAAAACACTCTGGGGTTAACTTTTTCTCCGACTTGATTCACGAATACTGTCAATGCTCAGCTCCTAAACATGATAGGTTCATGTTTAATACTCGTAAACCTTCCTCGTAATAAAAAAAAAATTTTTAATATTTATAAAGCGCCTACTATATATTATATAGTAATATCAACAAACTTGGATTTTCTTGGAGCATGTAAAAGCGGCCGAAACTGTTACAGAAGTGACACATCTAGGTAGGTACACTAAGTAACACTGTTACTGGCGTTTCTGGTCACACGGCAAGGTAAAAAGGTCGTGAAGATAATAATAGGAGCATTTTTTTTTTTTCTTCACGGGTTCAGCTCCCGAAACCGTGTTACGGTTCCAGGGTACCCAGCGGAAGACTAAGTCTCGCTCGTTTAGCCGATGGTATTTGTGAGGCTATACCTAACGAGTGGCTAGTTCTGGTTGAGATATATATTTAGATGGAAAAGCCTCTAAGTGTGGTTTGTCGGATTATGTACATAAGTTTTTAATTAAAAAAACCCATTGGTACATGGCCGGGAACTGGGATCGAACCCGGGGTCTGTCTAGTTAACACCAGACGTCTTATCCACTCGGCCACCGACGCACCATTTTTTTTAAAACGCCTACTAAATATCATATAGCAATGACAATTTTCCAAGGCGCTAAATTTTTTCTATAAAATTTGTTCTTTTTCCATGTCTAATATTATAAATGCGAAAGTGTGTTTGTTTGTTTTTTCACGTCAAAAAAGATTAAGATCAGATTGGAGGGTCATAGATTAACATTATGTTACTTTTTATCCCGGAATTTCGAGATTCCACGCCTTGGTGACCAACGCAAGCGCCCGCCAAGACGTGATGGGGAATCTAGTTTAATCCTGTCCGCGCTGTGATAGTTGTATAGAAATGGCTACATACAACAATCCAACGACTATGAGTAAAAGGAATACTCCCCAACGCACATCGTTGGAAAGTTGCATATATGCCAATCTATTAAATATTTTCAATGGCGCGATACAGGTTTTCAACGACATCTATCGACGCGATGTGCCGCCACATTAGTCGTTGAGTCGGCAGGAACATCCTAGCTACCCATTAATCGGCTATTGTTACTGTGACGTCTATAATACTTGACATCGATTAACATTGATGGAGCCATTATAAAATAAGAAGATCCCGGAATTTCTTCAGAATAAATCCTCACATAGAGTCATAAAACAAATCGCAAACACAATTGGAATCGTTTACAAATCGATTCCGTTTGCAGAGTAGGCGTGCAGAATAAGATGCGACAAAAAATTGAACAAATCGCCACTTTCTTGGGGGAAGTGAGAACATTACTCATTTGAAATAGTCTGTCGTACTATCATAATATAACGTACTACTAACTTTATGCCAAGGCTTTGCCCGTGGAAAATGCTGAAATTGGTTTGGACACGTTTAAAGAATGAAGGATGAAAGATTGTCTAAAAAGGTTTATATGGCTGAACTGAAAGGAAATGCTGGCAGAGGACAACCTAGGTGTACTTTTATAGAACATATAAAAAACCGGCCAAGGGCGAGTCCGACTCACACTTGCTACTAGTTAGACGTTTGTATGTATTGTCATTATTAAGATCGATCAAAAACGCTGAATAAAACGCGTTTCTTGTATGGGCACTCCCTTTAATATTTAACTTTATTTTATTGTTATTATTTGTTGTTACAGTGGCCATAGTAATACACACTCTGTGAAAATTTCAAGTGTCTACCTATTACGGTTCAAAAGATACAGCTCTGTGACAGACGGACAGACGGAGCATCTCACAGAAAATTCTCACAGGCCACACATCTCACCCACACAGACACACAAAATTTGATTAAACAAAGGCGAGTGGATGTGTGTATGTGTGTGACAGATCGTTCCGGCCATCGAAATCAACCATAAATACAACGATTTGAAAACGGATGGTGGGCCGCGCGTACAAGAAGTGGACGAGTCTGTGGTCGATTTCGAATGAGTGGGCACCTTTAGTAATATAGTTTCCGTTGTCACCCTTTGGGTACGGAACCCTGAAAATGAATAATGAAACCTCATAATAATTTCAAATTACCTTTTTAATAACACCCCACTCAATAAGTTGGGGATAAAAAATTTCATTTAAACTTTTTTAAATATAATATTTTATTGAGATAAAGTTGAGATCTCTAGCATGAGTTTATATTATAGCTTTTATCAAATTCGGTTGAAAACTGTAGACAGTAGAATTTTTAAAAGACTGGGTCGGACGGACGGACGGACGGACGACGGACGGAACGATCTTATCTAAAAATCACATCAACCCGGGCCGGATATAATGCTGTTTTTTATCCTGGAAGTTCTTCAAAATAAATATTTTTTACACATTTAATAAAAACTAGTACCTAGTAGATAAAAATAATGCACTTTTATGTAGGTATTGAAACTTTATCTTGACACGGGCGGCGCCGCTGAAAATTTCCACTTGCTTATGAAATTCCATAGTCAGAATTTTTCACAAGTTGCAGGTACTTTCACGAGCGACGCAATTTGCAATTATTATGTAGAAATATGTGCTTTTATAAGAGTTCTGTAATATGTGTACATACATATATAACATTGAAGTGTCTGTCTGTGATCTATCTATCTATCATCACGCCTTTTATCTCAATGGTAGGCAGAGACAATTGAAAGATTTGCTACGATCCTGACATACCTCTTTCATTTCTTTTATATTTATCATACCATACATGCTCGGCGATTGTGTGTACTTCAATATTTCCATCAATCAATATTGTTTTTTGTTCACTAAAAGTACACCTAGGTCGTCCTATGCCAGCATTTCCTTTCACTTCAGCCATATAAACCTTTTTAGTCAATCTTTCATCCTTCATTTTTCACTCCGCGTTATTCTCTAATGACATCGTTCCGGATGCGGTCAATACGCAGTTATACTATTAGTTGCCATAAGAGACATCTAGGTCCACAGGCTTGCCACTTGTTCTGTTATTAACTGGCTATAAGTGGACACTGTGGAACCCTTTAAAGTCAACCCCAATTCCCTCTTGACCGTTTTTCAACAATCATTATGATGATATGACCAACGAAGCCATTAAAGCAAATGTTCTCATATACATCTTGTACTAAAATGTACTGGCGCCACTGGGTAAACATGTAGTGTTGCATGAGCGGAGCGATTAGCGATTTTGTAAGCGTGTTTAAATACCACTGAACGGATTTGAATGCGGTTATGATATGTTTATATCAAGGAATACTTTATAATAGTATTTATTAGTTGAAGAAGGGATAATACAAAATCATGTATGAAATAATTGTTTTTTTCTTTTTCTTTCTTCACGAGTTGTCTTACAGCTCCCGGAACCGTATTACAGTCCCAGGGTACCCAGCGAAAGACCAAGTCTCCCTCTTTTAGCCGATTGTATTTGTGAGGCTATACCTAACGAGTGGCCAGTTCTGTTGAGGTATATTTAAATGGAAAAGCCTCTAAGTGTGGTTTATCGGATTATGTACATAAGTTTTTTAATTAAAAAGCCCATTGGTACATGGCCGGGATCCGGGATCGAACCCGTGGTCTGCCTAGTTAATACCAGACGTCTTAACCACTCGGCCACCGACGTATGTACCTGAGAAAAGCCAGGTTGTGTCGCTAGTTTTTACGATTCCGTACCCAAAGAGTAAAAACGGAAACCCTATTACTAAGACTCCGCTGTCCGTCCGTCTGTCTGTCTGTCCGTCTGTCACCAGGATGTATCTCATGAACCGTGATAGTTAGACAGTTGAAATTTTCACAGATGATGTATTTCTGTTGCCGCTATAACAGCAAATACTAAAAAACAGAATAAAATAAATATTTATCAAACGTGATTATTGACGGTTTTTATAAGCACCCTCGGCTTTATCTACTTCGTGGGTAAGTACGAGGTACTGCCTAGAAACTACCTACCTATTTAAGATTAAGGCGTGAATGTACATCATTTTTTTTTTAAATCTTCCCCCACGCAATCAAAACTTAGCTACGAAGTTTTAGAACAAATATTATTAATCAAAAAATTTGTTAAGATGCAAATATGACTCGTGCGCCGAAGGTTCCGTCCATAATAATTTAATTTAATATTTTTAATTTTAATATTTAATATAATAATTTAATTCCACCCCCCCCCCCCCCCTAAGGGGCCATACTAGGGGATGAAATTAATATGGCCTCCCCTATATATTAATTCACGAACCATAAAATTCAAAATTCTATATATAAATAATAAGTTCCAAGCTAGCGTCAAAGCGAAAAGTCGCGGGTTCGAATCCTACGGGTTTTTTATAATAAAAAATCTGTATATTATCCGACAAACCGTACAAAGAGGCTTTTCCATCTATAATACCTCAACAGAGCTGGCCACTCGTTAGGTATAGTCTCAAAAAAATCATTGGCTAAATGAGGAAGACTTTGTCTTCCACTGGGTACCCTGGGGCCGGCAACGGTTCCCGAGAGCTGTAAGGCAACCCGTGAACAATTAAAAAAAAAGTTCCATGCTAATCTTACTTTTTTTATAAATTAATTTTTGATCAAATTTTTGAAAAATTAGAAAAACACACATGCCCGCTTGCACCAATGTTAGGAGCGTCCTAAAGTAACGCGTAACTCATTTAGGTTGTCCTAGCGAGGAAAATGCATTGCACCAACCTTAGGATTCTCCTAAACACGATAAGAGGATCTTATGTTTATGACGCCGATTTCGTTCATCCTAAAGTTGAGATACTCTTTTAAGCGTGTATTTCCCTATAAAATCCTTGATAAAGTGAGCAACGAGTGACGATCTTCTCGACTTTTTGGAAGATCTAGAAGGAGTTTTACCCAGATCAAGGATAATAAGGCACAGACCCGATTTTTTTTACAAATTTGTTATAAATTGGCATTATTAGGTTGGTGCAACCAAAATTGATACTTAGGACTCTCTTATATTAGGAGAGTCCTTACTAGGAATATCTTTGTGTGACGTTGGTGCAAGGGGGCCACAGATTGTTAATGACTTTAGGAGCTCATATCTCGTAAATTTTTTAACGTAATATAAAAGTCCTTTATGATCCTCTAAAAAAAGCGTCGCTGGCTAAGTGGTTAAGATGTTTGGTATTAAGAGTGTAGTGTACCGCGTCCATGTCCATACAAACGGAGAAAACGTTTTACTACCCCTAAATATCATTTAATTTTAACGATTTTGTAATATGTTACTGACATAATGAAAAACTACGTACGTATTTTTTCCTTTTTTCAAAATTCGTAATAGGTCAAAAGTTATAAGCCCCTCAAATCTCGGTTTTTTTGGTTCATAACTTGCTCGTAATAAACCGTCTGTATTTGAGAAACAAAGCAAAATTTCAAAAAAAGCAAAACGTACGTACGTAGATTATAATCTGCTAAAACGTTTGACACCAAAATTATAAGGTTTCGTTATAGTTTAGTAGGTGTAAATCGTTTTCCCCCAAAACGCAATTTTCAACGAAGAACATACCTACGAACACTCACGAGCTGCAGTGTTCTCTGTCGCACTGATGCCCGTGGGAAGAGCGCGCTTGAGACAGAATATGATTTTCTAAATACCTATTTCGCTGCGTACGCTGAGCTACACGATCCTCTTAACTAAGCAGACGTCGGTTTGATCTTGGCCATGTACCAATGAGACTTATGTACATAATCCGGTAAACCACACTTAGATGCTTTTCCATCTATATATACCTCAACAGAACTGGCCACACGTTAGGTATAGCCTCACAAATACAAGAGGCTTAAAGAGGGAGACTTGGTCTTCCGCTGGGTACCCTGGCACCGATAACACGTTTTTCTGTGAATTATTATCATCAGAATAATATATATGTATGTGACATTCAGATGTAATGGTTCTTTTGCCTTAGGGAACCCAAAAAAACATTTTTCCCCACATCACAGTTTATTTAATGCAGCTGGTGAATTTGAGATTTATGACTCAAGATAAACACTTGAGGAAATTAAATTTGCTGGCAATTTTTAACTTGGCTACGTTTCGCGGTTTTAATTTTGCCCATTTTATAAATTTCTTCAGATTATCTGATGTTAAAACGCGTCATTATGATTCAACATAGTAATCCCGATCGTCACGAGACGGAAAGGAATGAAATTAGTAGTAAAATAAAAGAAGTGACAACCTCAGTTGAGCCAATTTGAGATTTGTCTGTACCAACGACCCACCCTCGGCTTCATTCGTGTACAAAATGGGTTCAGAATGTTAATACGCGTATAACTACTTACCTTATAGATATAGATATATATGCTACCGCGGACTTTTTTGTAGATCATTTTATTCTACACAATTCTTTTCTACATCATTTTGTTATATCTCTGACGGATTAGACAGCATACGCCGTGAAAACTCGCTGGGGCTAACTTTTTTCCCGAATTGATTCACTTATACTGTTAATGCTCAGCTCCTAAAAATGATAGGTCCATGTTTAATACTCGTAAACCTTCCCGATGAATCAACCTATCTAATAGTAAAACTGCAACAAAATCCGTTCAGTAGTTTTTCGTGAAAAATTCACAGGCAGACAGACAGTCGCAGCGGGGGACTTGTATAAAGTGAAGTGAAATTTGAGTATGTTTGTTAGTCAGAAACTCCAAAACTACTGGACCGATTTGAAAAATTCTTTCAGTATTATAAAGCTAATTTATTATAGATAGATTTTAAATGCTTAGGGTTCCGTAAGTCTTCTAAAAGTTTAATTATTTTAACTATTGAAAGAAAGATAGAAGCAAATATCCGAGATCCTACGTTTGAACGATAAAAAAGCTATATATATTCTTTGTTGGAAAGTTCCGGAATAACTGCACAAGTTTCGAACCGTAAAGGCTAACTTAGTAATTGGAATAAAATTTATTGTTTCTAAGAAAAATGTTAGAGAAAAGTGTGCTTAAAATAACTCAAAAATGTCCTCCAAATGTGAGTACAAATATAAAATTGAATTAGCTGAAAATTCTAAGCTGTTTGGCTTCAAAACGGCTGACGGTATTTTCATGAAACTTTCAGATATCATAGTGGGTATTTAGACTTAGAATCTAGATTTTGTTCTATCTTGATCTTGATCTTAAGAAGCTGAATAGAGCTAAAGACCTTGAGAGATGGCACCGCCTTTTTGTTGCTCATATTAATAATTATTTTTCGGGACTGCACGCAACACTCAACCGTCTATCAAGGCGCCTCGGCGATCACTGTAGAATTGAGTAAGAAATACTAATAGCTAGTAGGAGTGATAGAGAAGCAATGACATTATAATGCTTGAAATAAAAGGGCGTAATTTATTTATTGAAAACTAGCATTCCGCCCCCGGCTTCGCCCGTGGATATTTACGAACAAAATAAAATATACCCTATACCTACCCCTACCCGTACCCCTACCCCTACCCTCTACCACTACCACTACCTCTATATAATTTTTTTAAACCTTGGGTTACATTATTGGAGTTTTAGGTAATTATTATTTAATCTATGGTTTTAGTAAGATTTCCTATTTTTTTTAAATAAAATATAGCCTATGTCACTCAGGGTGAATGTAGCTTTCCAATGGTGAAAGAATTTTTGAAATCGGCACAGTTGTTTTTGAGTTTATTCATTACAAACATACACACAAAAATACAAATCTTTCATCTTTATAATATTATTAATAAAGATTTAAATTAGGTCAGTTCTTAATTAATATCATACTTAATATCATCAACATTATTTCATGAATAGCTAAGATATCTGAGATTTTTTCGATTTTTCAGAAGCCACTTTGCAATTTTTTTTCTATCGGGCAAAGTTTCTGAAAATACATTTTGAGAACAGACGTGTCTGAAATGATCGAATACATAATATTATGAGTACTGGTTGCCATGTTAAATGGTTTTAAATCAGATCTGTTAAAGATATGGCTGTGTTAATGAGATCAGGGCAATAAGTAAGTCATATAATACTTTGTATGAATTCCATAAGTACTGCATATTCCCTTATGAAAGAGCGTAATTATTTATTGAAGTCAAAACGATTTTTGGTAGGGGAAACCTTATGGATTCGCGACATGTTTTCGGCACAACACCATGACACAGATACATTTAAATCAGAAATGATCGCTAGTGTCTCTGCCCACACTGCAGGGTATAAACGCCGTAAAGATTTACAATACTTAAAGTTCGTCATTTTCAAGACGCTTGCAATACAAATTTCAAACAAAATTCAGCAACTAGGTGCACCTAGGTGTCAAACGCAAGGTGTCTGAAAAATCTTTAGTGGAATATTTTCACGAAGCGAATTTCAGTTTAAAATTTCATTTTCAAACTGAAAATAGGTTATACTGAAATTCTGAAAACTTTGCTTTCTTAAAATAACCTATTGAAGAATTGTATTTAAACTTTTTACTATTAGATTTTGTATTTCTCGTGACATTTTGAAATAACTATTGTTCGCTATATGGCATACATTTTAAGGGAGTCATTCGAGAAATAAGAATGAAATAAATGTGGAAACGTAAATAATTCAAATCTGTTTTTTTACAATTGCAATACGCTTGTCTATTAGAAACAGATATATATGCTACCGCGGACTATTTTGTAGGTAATGTTATTCTACACAATTATTTCATAGACCATTTTGTTATATCTCTGTCGGATTCTAATCCTACGGCAAACATGCCATGAAAACTAGCTAGGGCTAACTTTTTACCTGTCTTGATTCACTTATGGTGTTATTGCTCAGCTCCTAAACATGATAGGTCCATGTTTAATACTCGTAAACCTTCCCAGTGAATCAACCCTTCTAATGATGAAAACCGTAACTCTGTTTTATAATATGTAGTGATTTTTCCTATCTGTCTATTTCTATATAAAAAACTTCCGTCTCGTGACGTTCGGTTTATCTATATTGTCTCCCCTCGCTTCAAAAACAGGCGTGATGATATTTATATAATCCCTGAGTATGAAAAATTAGGATCATTTTGGGTGTTTGTGCTTCTTGTGATAAATATAAGCGTAGACTGACATAATCTGTGTGCTTCCGGATTTGGGAGGATTGTCTCCAAAGATCTACAATAGTGATGTTCTGAAGGTATATCGATATGCTAGTGATGTCACGATTAGATAGGTTGATTCACGAGGAAGGTTTACATGTATTAAACATGGATATATCATGTTTAGGAGCTGAGCAATAACAATATAAGTGAATCAAGTCGGGGGAAAAAATTTGCTCCAGCGCGTTTTCATGGCGTATATATGCTATCTAATCCGTCAGAGATACAAATCATGTAGGATAGAATCGTTTAGAATAAAACGCTCTACAAAAAAGTCCGCGGTAGCATATATATATGCCCTAAATAGGGATTTTTTTTGTAATTCCATCCCATAAAGTGGTAAAAAATATGGAGAAGTTTGTTTGGAGAAACATTTTATCAATCGAAAATTCCTTCGAGCAAAAGCTTATTACTACATCTATTAGAGATAGATATATGCTATGCTATATAGATATAGATATTGACTTTTTTGTAGATCATTTTATTCTACACAATTATTTCCTACTTGATTTTGTTATATCTCTGATGGACTACGCAGTATATCCAACGGAAGCATGCTGGCGGCTAACTTTTTCTCCAAATCATATCATTATTGCACTGCTGGAAACCGCAACAAAATACGTTGAGTAGTTGCAGTTGCGATGTGATTTTTTTACTTATATTATGGTTTCAAACCATCAAAGACAAAAACACTTTGCTATCTGGGTATTGAATCCGGGGAACAAGATTTAAATGAGTATCTCATATTTGCTGACAATTAGGAAAGGGACAAAACACAAACAATGTACATTTTCAGGATTTTAAATGAAAAATACCTGCAAGCCACCTTGTTTTGGCCACGAGACTTATTTGAACTTGTCCTTTTTAAGTACTTTTGCGAGATGAGAAATATCAGGATCGTGGCATGTGGAGGTCCTTAGTCTCTGTCTACCCCACTGGGATACAGGCGTGAGTATATGTATGTAAACAAGAGAGATATGTCAGGATCGTGGCATGTGGAGATCCTTAGTCTCTGTCTACCCCACTGGGATACAGGTGTGAGTATATGTGTGTAATCAAGAGAGATATGTCTGGGTCGTGGCATGTGGAGGTCCTTAGTCTCTGTCTACCCCACTGGGATACAGGCGTGAGTATATGTGTGTAATCAAGAGAGATATGTCAGGATCGTGGCATGTGGAGATCCTTAGTCTCTGTCTACCTCACTGGGATACAGGCGTGAGTATATGTGTGTAATCAAGAGCGATATGTCAGGATCGTGGCATGTGGAGATCCTTAGTCTCTGTCTACCCCACTGGGACACAGGCGTGAGTATATGTATGTATGAAAAAATCAGGGCAAGTTTTAAAAGTTCATATTTCATGCTGAAAATGTCGCGAGAAAGTTTGTAATCTTGTAATCCGATTTGTAAAACTTACCTGTTTCTAACTTTTAAGTAAAATGCATGTATGAGGAGATTTTCTTAAGTGTTTTCACGCCTGTATCCCAGTGGGGTAGACAGACACTAAGGTCGGGTACAATATGTGTTTACAACAATTTGAATACCTACATAAATACGCTTATAACTACTTATCTATTGGAGATAGATATAAGGCATCCCAGACTTTTTTGTAGACAAATTTATTCTACACAATTCTTTCCTATACATTATTTTGGTATACCTCTGACGGATTAGACAGCATATGCCATGAAAATGAATAACTTTTCTCGACTTGATTGACTAGCTCCTAAACATGATAGGTCCATGTTTAATACTCGTAAACCTTCCCGGTGAATCAACCTATCTAATACTGAAAATCACAACAAAATCAGTTCAGTAGTTTTTGCGTGAAAAGGTCACAGACAGACAGACAGACGATGTGGCAAGTATGTCTTCAAGCATCTGTTATTTTTAGAAGAACTGCGGACGCTCGCTTCACGTATCCTCCGAAGTATTTACGCTATCGAATCTTTTTTTATGTGTAATTATCCTCTCTCTTTCCTGTAATCTGTGGGAGTGATTTAGTGAAAAGAGACGGAAGTGTGTAACAGCGCTGTTTGATTTGACCAATGAGCGCGGAGTGTTGACCGTCAGATGGTACCAACCTATTTTCCGAGAGGTTGGTACTGTCAGCCAACAGTGTGTGCGTGTGTGTGACGAGAAAGGGAAATAGAGAAGGAGAACGCATCGGCTGTGCGCTTAACCTACAGTGTTGTGTATAAAGTGTTCATGTTTTCAGGATATAATGTTAATGTTGCTTATTACCAAGGTGAGATGTCAGATGTCACACATCATATGCGACTACTGTAAGGCTCGCTCGTTTTTAGGGTTCCGTACCCAAAGGGTAAAAATGGAAATCCTATTACTAAGACTCCGCTGTCCGTCCGTCTGTCTGTCTGTCCGTCTGTCACCAGGCTGTATCTCATGAACCGTGATAGTTAGACAGTTGACATTTTTACAGATGATGTATTTCTGTTGCCGCTATAATAACAAATACTAAAAAACAGAATAAAATAAATATTTAAGGCGGCTCCCATGCAACAAAAGTAATATTACTTGCAGTACAGTATGTGATCAGTTTTCGCCGAGTTTTCATACAAAAGTTATAGAACAATAACAATCATAAATAGATATGTTCCACACAATTAAACTTATGTTACGGACCAACTCCTCATTTTGGTAATTTTGGGAAAACTCCGTCGGCGGTTACATTAGCTGGAACATTAGCATCTTTACCGCTACATAAATTTTTGGCTAATTCACAAAGTTCCCGGGTTTTTGGCACTCATAGCCGGCCATTCTGGGTTATGATTCAAGTTTAAACGGATTTACGGGCGGGAATATTGGGTGATGGGCAATTTTGGAATAACCTATTGTTGCTGTATTTCGTGTGGGAATTTGCCCACTTGTCTTGGCTCGTGTATAACCACTGTATTATCAATATCATAAAGAAGGTGACAAACAGGACTATATGTAGGTACACTGAAATTCGTGAACTGCCATAGCCACTTTTCACCAAAGGAATGGCGAGTCACATGTGCTATGTAATACTTGTATATTTGAGACAAGTTTCTGTCCGCGGTTTCACCCGCGTGGAATGAAATCCAAAAAATAATAATAATAATGTAATTTGCCCCTCCCCCGCCCGCTTTCGCGGTATAAAAATTAGTATTGACATTATCTGATTCCAAAACTACCACTATGCAAAAATTCATGTCGATCCCGTGAAAAACAAAAACAAATCTATCCCAGGGGAACCATAAATTATTCCGGGATAAAAAGTAGCCTATGTACACGTGCTATACCAGACTATAATCTATCTCTGTGCCAAATTTCATCCAGATCCGTTTAGCCGTTCTGCCGTGATTGAGTAACAAACAAACATACATCCATACAATTATTCGCGTTTATAATATTAGTGGGATATATATATATATGTTAATATGGATTTTTCAGGATTCCGTACCCCAAGGGTGACAACGGAAGCTCTATTACTAAAGCTCCGCTGTCCGTCCGTCCGTCTGTCACAGAGCTGTATCTTTTGAACCGTAATAGGTAGACACTTGAAATTTTCACAGAGTGTGTATTACTATGGCCGCTATAACAACAAATCATAAAAATAATATAAAGTTTAAAATTAAAGGAGGTCCCCATACAAGAAACGTGTTTTATTTGGCGTTTTTTGCTCGATCTTAATACACACAAACGTATAACTAGTATAACTATAATGCATCCGGCCAAGTGTGAGTCAGAGTCGTGCTAATCAGCAAAACACCTTCTAAAAATATAGAAATTCTGAACAAGGTGAGACGGTATTTCGCGCCAGGGCTCAGACTGCTCTACAAAGCCCAAGTTCGTTCGTGCATTGAATATTGCTCACACCTCTGGGATGGTTCCGCTCAGTATCTCCTCGATGCCCTCAACGGTTTACAAGAAAGAGCGATTCGCATCATCAATGACCCAAAGGCCACACGAAATCTCGAGCCTCTACAGTTACGCAGAGACATAGCCTCTCTTAGCGTCTTCTATCGACTGTATTATGGGGAGTGTTCAGAAGAACTCCATGACCTCGTCCCTCCATCCCCTTTTCGCACCCGCACTGCTCGCACAGGAAGTGGAACGAACATCCGGAGTCGGTCTTTCCTTCTTCCTACAACTTGGGGTCCTAAATCAGGCGGTGGCAAGGTCACATGTAGATAAAAATTAGTCCTGCACCATACAGGGGCGTAAAACTTGGTCTGCGTGCGTTCTATTGAGAGTACGGGACCCTTGGTGTGCGAGTCCGACTCGTACTTGACCGGTTTTTGTAGATCATTTTATTCTACACAATTCTTTTCTACATAATTTTGTTATATCTCAAATGGATTAGACACTATACGCCATGAAAGAGCGCTGGCAGTTTTTTAAACTTTTTATTCCAAATTAATAATGAAAACATACATAGAATTTATCTATCTATCATCACGCCTTTTATCACAAGAAGGGTAGACAGAGATAATCGAATGACATTTGTTACGATCCTGACATTTCACTTCCTTTATATTCATCATACCTTTCATACATGCTTGTCGATTGTGTGTACTTTAATATTTCCATCGATCAATATATTTTTATATGTTCAATAAAAGTACATCTAGGTCGTCCTCTGCCAGCATTTCCTTTCACTTCAGCCATGTAAACCTTTTTAGTCAATCTTTCATCGTTCATTCTTTCAACGTGTCCAAACCAGCTTAAACTATTTTTCTTCATTTTAGTCACAACATCATCTTTCACTCCGCATTATTCTCTAATGACGTTCCGGATGAAAACATACAAAGTCGGGGTGTTGGCATAGTTAATATATTTTCAGTATTAAGCCACAATTTTAGCAATATGTGCAGATGGTATCTCTGCCAATTTAAAATAAAACAACCAATCCTATCTGATTATTGCAAAACCGGGACAAAGCCTTAAATAATGTTATGTGATTACAACGAAATATTGCATGTAGGGTTGACACTTTGCTTATATATCTATCTATCATCACGCCTTTTATCTCAAGAGGCGTAGGCAGAGACAATCGAATGCCATTTGCAACGATCCCGACATTACCTCTTTCGCTTCTTTTATATTCATCATACCTTTCATACATGCTCGGCGATTGTGTGTACTTTTAATATTTCCATCGATCAATATATTTTTTATATGTTCAATAAAAGTACACCTAGGACGTCCTCTGCTAACATTTCCTTTCACTTCAGCCATATAAACCTTTTTAGTCAATTTTTCATCCTAAACTTGACTGAAATATAATTCGAGTGTCAACCCTAAATATTAGGATTGGTTCGTCCGTATATGTGGTTGCCGTATTTTTCTTTTATGACTACCGATGCGATCCGACTCCGTTCAACCACAAATATTCGTTATGAATGAACCAAAATGATTAAATACGCCGAAAAAAGCGACAACAATTTGAATATCTACATAAATACACTTATCTATTAGAGATAAATATATGCTATGTTATACTTTTTTGTAGATAATTTTACTCTACACAATTCTTTCCTACATCATTTTGTTATATCTCTGACGGATTAGACAGCATACGCCATGAAAATAGTAGTAGTAGTTTTTCAGTATTTGTTGTTATAGCGGCAACAGAAATACATTATCTGTGAAAATTTCAACTGTCTAACTATCACGGTTCATTTGTTATAACTGAGATACAGCCTGGTGACAGACGGACGGACAGACAGACGGACAGCGGAGCCTTAGTAATAGGGTCGGTTCAGAATATTTTCAAAAACGTTGCTAGTTCTTGTGCTAACGTTTTTCCTGACTTGATTCACTAATACTGTTAATTCTCAGCTCCTAAACATGATAGGTCCATGTTTAATACTTGCAAACCTTCCTCTTGAATCTATCTAGATAAAACCGCATCAAAATGCGTTCAGTAGTTTTTGCATGAAAAGGGCACAGACAAACGCGGCGGGGAATATTATATAATCTCTGTGTAGAAAATCACGTCGATTCACTACTCCGTATTGACGTGATAGAAGGACATATATATCTTCCAACTCCCGAAAATGTGTTATGATCCCAGGGTACCCAGCGTAAGATCAAGTCTCCCTCTTTTAGCCGATGGTATTTGTGAGGCTATACCTAACGAGCTGCCAGTTCTGTTGAGGTATATTTAGATGGAAAAGCCTCTAAGTGTGGATTAAAAATGCTGCGTCTGTCTGTGCCTTTTCACGCAAAAACTACTAAACGGATTTTGTTGCGGTTTGAATTATTAGATAGGTTGATTCACCGGGAAGGTTTACGAGTATTAAATATGGACCTATCATGTTTAGGAGCTGAGCATTAACAGTATTAGTGAATCTAGTCTGGGAAAAAGTCCTAAAATATAATTAGTTAAAATCTCCCTCATCAAAATGGCTAACATACCTATACAAAGTTTCAAAATTAAACACTACATTTTGAGTGGCAATGCCGTCGTCGGGTGCTTTAACATCGCGCAGTTTGCGAAACGGTTTCACTAATTTGATACTTTGTCCGGCCGAACTTTCACGTTTGTGTGCACGTTAAAACACCTAAATCGTAAAATTTCAAATGAAAATTTGTCCTTTGAGTTGAAAGGTAGATTTAGATTTAACGTGTAAAAGGAATTTAAAGCTCGACACTGTACACGGCTTCGTCTGTCATATTTTAATTATGCTCTATGGGAAATAGGTAACCTCAGACATTATGTTAAATAGATAATTTAGTATATTTAATTATAGGTTCGCTCATGCGTCTGTCTGTCCGTCACTCACAGCTTATTTTCTCCGAATCTACTAAACGAAAAATATTGAAACTTGGTACATATTATATAGAGTTTCATGACCCAATCACGGATGTATAGCGTAAATAATAGAATTTCGATTTTGGGGGAAAATTAAACCGTAAATTGACACCCCCTCCCCCCGTTATCTCCGAAAACACTGAGTCTAAAATAAAAAATAAAAAAAATGGTACGGAGGAACCCTTTGCGCGCGAGTCGTACTCGCAACTTGGCCTATTATTTAGCTTACAATGTATCAAACATCTAAATTGGTTCAGTGGTTTAGTCATGAAAGCGGAAAGAGTTACTTTCTTATTAGAATGCATTAAAATTAAATGCGTTTACTTTTTCGATTAAATTCACCATTTTCAATTTTCCACGGGCAAAACGGTAGAAACATATATTAAAAAGTGCGACTGTCTGTCTTTACGTCTGGTGGTACCACTATAGTACCACCAGGTGAATATACAGTTATAAACTTTTCAAATATCCCCCTCGAAAAGTGACGCAAGTTCCCAACTTGCACTAAATTGAGTGCTTTATATGGTAAGCTCACTTTCAGTTTTTCTGTCGAAACTGTTTCACGTTTCATAAGGTCTTATTCCTTCATTTTAAGGCCGAAAATACGCACTACCTTTTTTTTTTTTTTTTTTTTTTACGTGGGGAAATGCATCATGCATACCCGCGCCCTCGGGGGTGAGGGAACTGGGAACGGGTTATGTGGGACTTTAACCCACTAAAACCCCACGGTACTTCATCTCGCCGGTTAGTCGGCGGGCCACGGGGACGCGTTAGCATTCTTCCGCGACCCGCCGCCGGGTGGCCGTAAGGCCCCATCTCGCTCTGGTTTTACCCAGAGCTGGCGCAGCAGCGAGTACAAACTGCTGCGCCTTCCACCTTGGTCCCCGGTTGAGCAGCGGCTGATTTCCCCCTCAACCGCCACCGGAGACCGCGGCGACCCGACTGCGATGGAAAGTGCAGTCGGGTCATGCTTCGACCGGCAGCGCAAACGTCACCGGCGTCCGCCTCCAGCCGCATGCGCGAAGAGCCCTGCCAAACCCACAGAACCCCTGCGCAGCGGCTCCACCTCGGGTGCCGCTTAGATTCACCGTGGATAGTGTGACGAGCACTACCACGGTTACTAAGCCCCCCCGCCACGACAAGGCGGGCACCCCCGGGGGGGAGGCGGGCACCCCCGGGGGGGGACTACCTAATCTATAATTTTTTTACGGAATTTTTTGATACATTAAAATCATGGGGACAGCCGACGAAAATGAAAACTTTAAACTATGAATGACAGTGATTTTTAATTTATAACTAACGCCATCTAGCGAGCATTTTAAATATAAATATATCTGTGTCCGGACCGAAGAAATCCCGGCTAGAAATGCGCTGCCAAAAATGCCCGACCCAGGCACGAGGAAGCCAGTACAAGTATTCCTGCCCGGAGATTCTCGTGCCGGGCTATCCATAGTCTTGTGCCGAAAACACAGAAAAACGGTCCGAATTGAGAAGCTTCTCCTTTTTTTTTCGAAGTCGGTTAAAAATTAGGCACAGATTAACAGATGCGTTAGATATTGGTATTAATATTGAAATGACAGATAGACACTTTGTATATTTTTATGATGTTACCGAATTGCCCCTCCGTTTCATGAAACAAGTAATAACAACTTTCTAACTCTCTCACGGATAAAATTACTCCTTTAGCAGCGGTTAGACGATGAAAAATACATCTGAGTTTCAGGGATTGTTTTATTTCATTTCGTTATTAATCCTGAAACTTATCACGCTTGAATTTAATTGGTTTAGACAGAGAATATCTTTATTTTGAATATTCTTCTTTCGTCGACAGGAATCACCTGTTGAGGGATATGTTCTCCCCATCTGGGGAAGTACCTCCTCTCACCGTTGAAAATGCCGTCAAGTGTTACGAAGTCTAACATCTGTTTGTCACCTCCATTCATGGCCAATTTTCACCAAGTCGCATGTCCTATAAAAATGTGGAGCAAAATTCACCTAGGTTGTGGATAGCTAAGACTAAGGAGGTTGTTCGGAAGAGAATGGTGGCACAAAGGTCAATGGAGCGTAGGTTGCTTGGGATCTCTATCAGTGATGGAGTACCCAATGTATTAAATAAGACAGAAGACCAAAGTGGTGAATACTGGATCAAGAGTTGAGACACTGAAGTGGAGATTTTGCTTAAAAATGAAATGTGACGACAAGAGTGACTGGATGGACCATTGAAGGTTTGGCAGACCACAAGCTGGAATGAAGAGAACTGCGGAGGATAGGGAGAAGTGGATGATAAAGTCTTCGTCCATCAACTTACAGGCTAAAAAACAAGGCACATATTAGTGTAATTGTGTTGAAGAATTACAAGCTGATGAGGCTTTTATATCTTAAAACTAGGGACCCCACAACAATTTGAATACCTATATAAATACGCTTATAACTACTTATCTGTTAGAGATAGATATATGCTACCGCGGACTGTTTTGTAGATCATTTTATTCTACACAATTCTTTCCTACATCATTTTGTTATATCTCTGACGGATTAGACAACATGCGTCATGAATACTCGTTGGGCCTAACTTTCTCCCAATTTGATTCACTTATACTTTTAGTTATAATGACTGGCCAGTCATTAGGTAACCTTAAAATATCATCTGCTAAATGAGAAAAGGTTTATTTAACTACGGAACCTTAACTTGAATATTTCTTGTTACAGATCACGCCACCTCCATAGTCGGTCAGACAGCAAGACTAAAATGCCGCATTGATGGAAGATCTTGTGGGAAGATGCACAGCATTAAATGGTACAAAGGAGAGTCCAGGGTGTATGTGTACTCGGGGGCGGAAGATAGCGGAATTAATCGGCCTGAAGGACCTATGATGGACAGGTAAGTTAATATCCTACATATGGTCATGTGTGTGTGGATTTCATAAACAAATCTAGGAAGTCGAATTTAACCAACTTCTAATTGTCGTGTCGATTTTTAACTTTGCAAGTGTATGTGATTCGGATGACAATACAATAATTTTGTACCATCGATCTGATCTGATGATGGAGCCAGGAGGTGGATAGTGGAACTCTGTAACGAAACTACGTAACCCTATCGACTTTGGGCTCGTTTTATTTGTCGTCACAAATACTCTGGTCCTATATGATGTCCAGGGTCTCGATGATGAGGCCCAAAGGAACTCTGTTATAAAACGACATAACACAATCGAGTTCGGTTTCGTTTGATTTGTCCTCACAAGTATTTTGGTCCTAGATGATGTTCAGGGTCCTGATGATGGAGCCTGAAGGTTGCCACTGGAACTTTGTAACGAAACGAGGTAACCCCATCCATTTTGGGCTCATTTGGTTTGCACAAGTGAGCGTTACTGAAAAAATCGTGTTTTTTAGTTTTTTTTAAAACTACACGGATTGTTCCTTTGTAGGTATACGTTCAATGACCTACCTCGATGCCAGATTTCATGTTCTTAGCTTACCTGAAAATAGTCTAGAATTGTGATGAGTGAGTGAGTAATAACTTCGTGTCAATAGCAACCGTTGCTAAGGCTTTTCTCTGATATAATTTTCAGCAGTAAACAGAGACAAATTACTGAATTTCTGAAAAATTACTGAACCGATTTTCGTCATATGACTGTGAGATAATGTCAAGAAATTATTATATCCTTAAAAAAATAAGTCGTCAAAATCGGTACATATTTCATCGAGATATTACGAAAAATTGACTTATAAGGTCAGTTTTTTCAAAATTTCTGAAAAACAAAAGAACCAATTTTTATGAGATAAAAATGGGACCAATCCGGAAGAATTATCTGTCGATTAAAAAAGAAACCATCAAAATCGGTTCACAACTGGCGGAGTAATCGATGTACATACATACAAAAAAAAAATAAAAAAAAAATAAAAAAAATACGGTCCGAATTGAGAACCTTCTCCTTCTTTTTTTTTCGAAGTCGGTTAAAAAACAGACTACTAGTTAGACTTTTGTATGTATTGTATTAATATCAAGCAAAAAACCATTACTTCAATTTTTTACTTTATTTAATTTTTATTATTTGCTGTTGGAGCGGTCATAGTAATAGGTACTGTGAAAAATTCAAGTGTCTACCTATTACGGTTCAAAAGATACAGCCCTGTGACAGACGGACAGATATAGCTGAGGCTTAGTAATAGGGCTAACGTTGGAACCCTTTGGCTACGGAGCCCTAAAAAGACAACAATTTGTACAAAATATATATTTTCAAAAAAATCTCTAGAGATCTTATTCCTGTAAAACACTCACTTTGTTCTAAATTTACATATAACGCTCACTGAAATTCATGAATGAAATCTCACTGGACTTTATTTCAGGAATTCTGCTTTTAGAAGCTGTCATTTGTCGCTTCGTACACGTATTTTAGGGTTCCGTGAGTAAAAAAGAGCTGATCTTACAGTGAAATTGTGTTTGTTTGGTATCATGCCACAACAGAGCTACATTTTATATATATCTATCCATCATCACGCCTTTTAACCCAAGAGGGGTACGCAGAGACAATCGAATGGCATTTGTTACGATCCTGACATACTTCTTTCACTTCTATATTCATCATACCTTTCATAAATGCTCGGCGATTGTGTGTACTTTAAATATTTCCATCGATCAATACATTTTTTATATGTTAAATAAAAGTACACCTAGGACGACCTCTGTCAGCATTTCCTTTCACTTCAGCCATATAAACTCCGCATTCTTCTCTAATGACATCGTTCCGGATGCAGTCAATGCGTTTTATAAACGATAGAATTTTATAAATTGATCTCCACCTGGTATTTGAATCAGAACACGTAGGCAGGATTGGACCGCTAAGCTGTAGATTTCGTCAAAAGTATTAAATACTTAAACCTTGTGCGACAATCTCTACGTGACCTTATATCCCGTCACGTACTAAAACTTCTAAGGGTTTTCGTATCTTTCCCCGCAATTTTTATTGTCAGTTTTTGAACTGTTTTTAGGGTTCTGTAGGTTTTCATGGCGTATGCTGTCTAATCCGTCAGAGATAAAACAAAATGATGTAGGAAAGAATTGTGTAGAATAAAATTATCTACAAAAAAGTCCGCGGTAGCATGTATCTATCTCTAATAGATAAGTAGTTATAAGCGTAATAGTATAGATTCGAACGGGCCTTAATAGATTCTGTCAATCAATTACACCCCTTGAAGTATTTAAATTTTTAATTCACCCCAAGTCTAGATCTAGAAATAGCCTAGACATTTCACAATTAAGGTAGAATACGTATTTAATAGTAAGGAGAAGTGCATGCCAGATACTTATGTACGTGTCCATTGTCACACGGTATTGTAAGATATCTAGACACGCGGCAGCGTGTCAAGCCAAGTTCAAGCCAACAGAACTGGCGAGCAGCACCGTGTGTAATATTACAAGAACCATTTGGAGCCAATTTTGACCCCTTCATAACTCAAAAACTATTTAACATAAACACACCCTTGATACCCTCTAGATATAACCAGTACCTACCTTTTTTTATAAACACAGCTCAAACGGTTATTTATATCAAAACTCTAACCTAGTTCCAGATGATCTAGAAAGTTGAAATTTGGCATCCAGATAGGTAGTTGTGTGTATACAAAGGAAAAAATCAGGAAACAGTAAATTTATAAGATTTGAAAAAAATGTAACATTTAAGGTCCAAAAAGAAATTTACTAAAGAATGTTATACGTCCTTATAAATAAATTTCAGGATTGTCTACTGAACTTGGCACCCATTTAGATCTCAATTCTTTTGTCGGTGGAGCCGACAACCACACCATAGTTATCATAATATTGAACTTGGCTCCCATTTTCACATTTATGTTTTTGGTGGGATACATTATAGTACAATAAAAGTCTCGTGCCGCGTCTGTCTGTCTATGCCTTTTTCACGAACAAACTATTAAACCGATTTTGTTGCGGATTCAAAAAGAAATAATCCTGTGGCTGTAATTTGCCCCTCCCCCGCCCGGTTTCGCGGTATAAAAAGTAGTATAAGTAATTCTCTGATCCCTAAACTACCATTATGCAAAAAATAATGTCGATCCCGTGAAAAACAAAAACAAATCTATCCCACGGGAACCATACAGACCAGTATCCAGATCCGTTCTGCCGTTCTGGCTTGATTGAGCAACAAACATACATCCACGCGTTTATAATAATAGTGTGATTCAAATAAATGTAAACCCGTATTGTATCCGCTATCTATCTGTTTGTGAACATTGTTACCAATGTAAAAATGCAAGAAGACAATGGACACACACCCAAGCCGATTCCATTATCAGTAGTTAATAAATCCGCTCCACGCTAGCTTATTATACCTTCCTGCTATTTGAAAATTTAATCGATTTTACTTCATTTAAAATTCCATCATTGGTCTGAGATTCTTTACGTCCCTTATTACAATTTGTAGTGTGGTTTGAGACACCGGTAACAATGTCCACATGCAGCCAGTTGTCCATATTAAACAGAACAGGTGGCAAGTCTGTTGCTGCTCTTAAAGTAGCCCACGCACGGTCCGTTATCTCACAGAAAAAAATCGGTCCGGCCGCCGCGCCGTATGATCGAGATTGAAGACAGGCCACTCATTAGCAATGTAAATCATACGATCTAGATCACATGCAATTCACTCACCCACACAGACACACAAGATTCGTGTGGATGTGTGTGGGTGTGACAGATCGTTCCGGTCATCGAAATCAACCACCAATACAACGATTTGAAAACGGATGGTGGCCGCGCGTAGGTATATGAATTGGACGAGTCTGTGGTCGATTTCGGTGGACCGTACGGCGACCGGCCGGGGATTGGACGAATGTGTGGCCACCTTAATGGACCTAGACGTGTCAGACTTATCTGTCATTTTTAGAAGAAGTGATGATTGTACAATAGAAGCTGATTTGTCATTTTTGATGCTTAACATCTTTCCTCTCGCTTTCCTGCTATTTGTTGGAGTAGGCCGGGGAAGCGCGCGCTATTTGATTTGACCAATGAGCGCGCGCGGTGGTAGAGTTAGCCGTCAGATAGTACCAACCCATTTTACAAATTGTTGGTACTGTCAGCCAACAGTGTGTGCGTGTATCACGATGTAAGATGTTACACATGTTTGTTTTTTTAAATTTCGTTTTAGTCTGAATATGGTTTTTAGATAAAAAGAATGGTCGCTAGTTACAGTATAAAATTGTCATAGAATATTTTGCTGAAACTTGAACATGAAATTGTGAATTTTCACAAAGTTTTCAGTACAAAATGTTACAAGTTTCACAAAAGACGATCACATTCCCTATTGATATAGGAAACGGGAAATGTCATTGTTACCTTTTGTTTGTGCTCTATTGTGAATCTGTAGGTATTTAGGAGTAGAACGACTGAACCGATTTGAATGCAATTTCTACTGATATTACCTACATTTAAAGAGGAAGTTCTGTGTATATTAAATAGTGCTGTATCACTTATAGAAGATAAGCATTGACGGTTTCAGTGAATTAAGTCTGTGAAAAAAGTGGTTAAGATGTCTGGTATTAACTAGGCGGACCACGGGTTCGATCCCGGATCCCGGCCATGTACCAATGGGTTTTTTTTATTAAAAACGAAGTATAGCCTCACAAATACCATCGGCTAACACGCCTAAAAAGTTTTCCGCAAACGCGCTCTCATGGCTTATACTGTCTAATCCGTTAGAGTTATAACAAAATCATGTAGGAAATAATTGTGTAGGTTAAAATTATCTACAAAAAAGTCAACGAAAGCATATATCTATCTCTAATAGATAAGTAGTTATAAGCGTATTTATGTAGGTAAACTAAAAATTAATTTACTTTTCTGTTTTTTTTAAATCGGTTTCCATATTGTTCATTGTAGTCTCAACATCATCTCCTAATCCGCATTCTTCTATGAACATTTGAAGTTAGTTTTAGTTGGGACGTGACACGATGTAACGTCACGTTCTACTATAATTATGTTGTCACGTAATTTTGTATAATCTTACAACACTTAGTTAGAACTTTGAATTGACTGAAAGTTTGGTCTTAATAATTTTCAGCGAGTTTTCATGGCGTATGCTGTCTAATCCGTCAGAGATGTAACAAAGAATTGTGTAGAATAAAATGAGCTACAAAAATCTATAATAGTCTATTCTATCATCTATCTATCACCACGCCTTTTATCCCAAGAGGAGTAGGCAGAGACAATCGAATGGCATGTGTTACGATCTTGACATACCTCTTTCGCTTCTTTTAAATTCATCATACCTTTCATACATGCTCGGCGATTGTGTGTACTTTTAATATTGCTATCAATACATTTTTTATATTATGTTCAATAAAACCAGCATCACCTTTTACTTCAGCCATATAAACCTGTTTAGTCAATCTTTAATCCTTCATTCTTTCAACGTGTCCAAACCAGCGTAAACTACTTTTCCCCCCCATATTAGTCACAACATCGTCTTTCACTCCGCATTTATATCACAAATTCTACGTAAAGACCGCATTTCCACTGCATTTATCTTACTTTCATGCTCCTTATTCCATACCCAAGTCTCGCTTCCATAAGTAAGTGATATAACGGAACTCTACTACTTGCTGGTATGAAGAATATAAGAAGACAGAACATAAAAATGCTCACGAAGAATTTCTGGCCAACTGTCGTCAAGTTGACACTGTAACAGGTGTCTCTGCCCACACCGCAAGGTATAAAGTCCGTGAATATGTGTCGTGTTAAATATTGCTAAATTCTAGTTAATCCTGTGTTATTATTTTGTTTATATACAATATGTAAATTTGCTAAATTAATGCTCTGTTTTCATTATATTCTCAAAATATCTTCATGAAAACACTGGCTTTGTGGTTCGGTCTGTCGCACAATATGGAGTTTCCGTCTACAGTACTTCCTTTTGACCTCAAAACACCTCAACTAAACTGGCTCATTATGTACCCTCAAAAATCTCACTATAAAACAACTGGCGACTATAACTACTTATCTATTATAGATAGATATATGCTACCGCGGACTTTTTTGTAGATCATTTTATTCTGACGGATTAGGCGGCATATACGGATTTTGATGTGGTTTTCTAATTTATTTGATTGATTCACGAGAAAGGTTTAAACTTTACATGAACCTATCATGTTTAGGAGTTGAGCATTAACAGTATTAGTTAATTAAGTCGGGGAAAAGTTAGCCCAAGTGTGTTTTCATAGCGTATGCTGTTTAATCCTTCAGAGATATAACAAAATGATGTAGGAAAGAATTGTGTAGAATAAAATGATCTACAAAAAGTTATGGAAATCCGTGGTCTCTGCCTACCCCTCTGGGCAACAAACGTGACTTTTATGCATGTCTCTGGCCATGGTAGCTTAATTAAGCATTACAGTTGTACATTTGGACAATCTCACGTAATATTTATGAGGTTATAAACTATCTCGCAATAAAATGCCTTTTATGCACTTTTTATGCATTATACACTTTGCTACTCTGGCAATAACTGGTGCAATGGATATACGTGAATTATTACTTCGATAGTTAAATAAAATTGTCTTTTTATATCTAGAATCTCTGGGAACAATGCCTACATTTAGATAGTGGGACATAATTGAAAAGAACAGAAAAAAATTGGCTCTTTGTACAATTTTTTCAGTGAAAACTTTAAGACAGGATTTTCATTTAGGTTTTCCTGTAAACTATGAGCGAGATAGATATATGCTACCGCAGACTTTTTTGTAGATCATTTTATTCTACACAATTCTTTCCTACATCATTTTGTTATATCTCTGACGGATTAGACAGCATACGCCATGGAAACGCGATCGGACCAAAGGCTTTTTTTTCGACTTGGCTCACTTATATTGTTATTGCTCAGCTCCTAAACATGATAGATCTATGTTTAATACTCGTAAATCTTCCTCGTGAATCAACCTATCTAATCATGAAAATCGCAACAAAATCCGTTTAGTAGTTTGTGAGTTAAATGGGTACAGACAGACAGACATGATATAATAATAGAAGCAAAGCCGTGTCTAGAATCTAGTCTAACATAGGGTATAATAATTACCTTGTCCAAAATATCAAATCTCACTTCCCTGTCTAACCACTTCTGTGGCAGATTGACGGTTCACGGTTGAGTGCTATACAATAGGCAATTTAAAATATACCTTATCTCCATAATTATTAAGAATACATTGCTTTGATCCATATTTTTGCATTATCCCAAATGAAATTGAACTCTATTGCATTGTCATTAAAGTTGATTATGGAATTATTAGTTAAAATCTGAATTTCATAGCAGAGATCAATGTACCTAGTGAACATTTAAAAGTCTTATGTTTCAGCCGTTTTAGAAAAAAATACTGAACCGATTTTGATATGGTTTTCACTAATAGATAGATTGATTCACGAGGAAGGTATACGAGTATAAAATGGACTTATCATGTTTAGGAGCTGAGTTTAACAGTACTAGTAAATCAAGTCGGAGGAAATGTTAGTGCCAGGGCATTTTAATTGAATATACTGCCTAATCCGTCAGAGATAGTAAATGACGTAGTAAAGAATTGTGATGAATAGAACGATCTACAAAAAAGTCCGCGGTAGCATAATACCTATCTCTAATAGATAAGTAGTTATTTAAAGTGTGTTTACAGTTCATCATACATTTCATACATATATAATATTTCCATCGATCAATGCATTTTTTATATGTTCAAAAAAAGTACACCTAGGTCGTCCTCTGCCAGCATTTTCTTTCACTTCAACCATATAAACCTTTTTTATTTATGAGTCAACTATTATAACGCTTTTATGTGTTTTTGGGATGAACAGAGCATGACCTAAATAGAAAAGGACATAACTGGACAGAACGTTCTTCCAATTTACATATCAATCGAACTAGCTCTCATACAATTGTATGGTTTTGCATAACTGCACGCTTATATGCTATAGGGGTAGGCAAAAGTGGTAGACCAAAAAAAAATAGTGTACGAATTTCTGTCTGTGCCCTCTGTTGGGTTTTTAATATTGATTGTTCGGAGAAAGAGAAATACACTTTTACTTTGCACTGGTTGTTTTATTTTAGTTTATATTAATTTTAGTTTTACATTTTAGCTTAGGCAACATGGCGGTGATAAATTATATGTATGAGCAATTTCTACAGACCCAAGATGACAAGTTCACCTTTAGTTTTAGTGATGTGCAGTAGATTTAGGGATGTGTATAAATTACTCATTCCAACACCCTCTTCGCGCGAAAACTACTAAACGGATTTTGTTGCAGTTTTAAATATTATATAGAAAAATTCACGAGGAAGGTTTACATGTACTAAACATGGATCTATCATGTTTAGGAGCCGAGCATTAACAGTATAAGTGAATCAAGTCGGAGATAAAGTTAGCGCTAGCGCATTTTCATGGCGTATGCTGTCTAATCCGTCAGAGATATAACAAAATGATGTACGAAAGAATTGTATAGAATAAATTTATCTACAAAAAGTCCTCGGTAGCATATATCTATCTTTAATAGATAAGTAGTTATAAGTGTAGGTATTCAAATTGTTGTAATCCTATTTTGTACCCGTGCGAAGCCCAGGAACTACTGAACCGATTTTGATACAGTTTTCATTGATAGATAGACTGATTGACAAGTAAGGTTTTGGTGTATGAAATATCACGCTACGTCTTTTGGGAGCCGAGCAGTAACCAATAATGTCAATGTTTTTTATTCTAATGAGCATACTGTTATTATCAAAAGTGATATACAATTTTCACGGACGAAGCCGGGGCGGGAAGCTGCTATAAGCTCATATAAGTGAGAAGTTGGGTATCTGGCTGTGTCCCGTGATGCAGCAGCATCAGTTCAATCATGTTGTTGTAATATCATTGAAGTCGCAGGATACTAAATTTCGAATCAATCAGACCAGTAAATTGCTCACATCCGAACGACTAGAAAAGAGCTGATGATCTTCAAACATATAGCTAAGAACGCTCTCGATCAAGTCACCTTTAAACAAAAAAAACTAAATCAAAATCGGTTCATCCGTTTAGAAGCTTCGATGCCACAGATTTTTGCGTCTGAGGTTAAAAAGAGACAATTTAGCCAAAGGATTTTTGAGGCTATATAACGAGTGGCCAGCTCTGTTGAGGTATATACATGGAAAAACCTCCTTGTATGGTTTGTCGGATAATGTACATATATTTTTTATTATAAAAACCCATTGGTACATGGTCGGATGTAGGGATCAAACCCGCGACTTCTCAGTTGTAAGTGGACGTTTTACCCAGACATATTAATCTTCCATAAAATTGAACATAATACTACAGAAATTTTAATCCTATACCAATTTACTGAAAATTCCTGAATATTGGAGCTTAATAGGTAGGACAAAGCGCTAGTGCATTTAATCTATACAATTGATACAAAAAAAGTCTCCCACGTCTGTCTGTGCGATTTTCACGCCAAAATTACTGAACGGATTTTGTTGCAGTTTGTACCTATCATGTTTAGGATTAGGAATTAGTTAGTGACGTATGCTAACACAATATGATGTAGGAAATAATTGTGTAGAATAAAATTATCTACAATAAATATTTCAACAGTTTTAGAAAACTCGTTAGCATTGGTTAAGTAGTGTCGAACAAGGCTAGGTTACCGATGGGTTACCGCTTTTGGCTTTTGCGATCTTAAAATTGCCTTTACTAAAACTACTAAACGGATTTGATTAATTATTTCTTGATTATAAAGCTATTATATTATTTGACTATGTTTTATTAAAAGATCTGTCTGTCTGACCTTTTTACGCAAAAACTACTGAACAGGTTTTGTTGCAGTTTTCAGGATTAGATAGGTTGATTCACGAGGAAGGTTTTTGGGTATTAAACATGGATCTATCATGTTTAGGAGCTGAGCATTAACAGTATAAGTGAATCAAGTCGGGAAAAAGTTAGTGGAGCGTTTCCATGGCGTATGCTGTCTAATCCGTCAGAGATATAACAAAATGATGTAGGAAAGAATTGTGTAGAATAAAATGATCTACAAAAAAGTCCTCGGTAGCATATATCTATCTCTAATAGATAAGTACCCGTGCGAAGAAGAAAAGTTACGAGGTTTCATATTTGCACGGAATGCAATTTCATATTGCATTTGTCTGTAAATACCTAGAAGTTTTGTCAATAAAGGAATATTGAGAAAGATATGTGATGTATACAGAGGCGATATTTCTACATCGAATAATATTTGATACCTATCCTGACATACTTATTTAACTTTTTAATACACGTATATAAATAGACTATTTCGTCGTTACATTTAAATTCAGTTGGTGCCAAATTAGGCGGCCATAGTAATACACACTCTGTGAAAATTTCAAGTGTCTAACTATTACGGTTCAAAAGATACAGCCCTGTGACAGACGGACGGACGGACAGCGGAATCTTAGTAATAGGGTTTCCGTTGACACATTTTGGGTACGGAATCCTAAAAAACTATGTATAGAAGAGATGTACTTATGCAAAAATCGAGAGAAATTGCAGTACATCCTTTCTGCCTACCCCTTTGGGAAACAGGCGTATGTAATTTACATTCATCGTAGGAAATGGTATTTTGTTGTCTCTGTCTACCTCTTAAAAGCGTGATGATAGGTAGATATAAAGTATTAGTAATTTTAGAAGTTTTCGATCCGCTAAATTGTCTCCGAGAAGTTGCTCTGTGGAATTTGAATTTTAAATCTATATTTTAAAGTAGATAATAAAATCGTACAACTTTCTAGTTCATTCAGATTAACTTCTCTTCCGATCTTTTATTATATTCAATTTCGATTCGCTTTTAATGGCTTCGCCCGTGGATATTTACGAACAAAATAAAATATAGCCTATACCTACCCCTACCCTTATCCCTACCCCCACCCCTACCCCTACTTCTACTCCTACCCCCTACCTCTACCACTACCACTACCTCTATATCATCAATAGTTTTCGCAGCGCACGCGATGTGGTATAATATAGAATTTGGAAAATGTATAATTTGGAAAAAAACTAATTCGGAACCAATCTCCGACTTCGTAAGGAATCTCTTAAGAGTGTAGTGTACCGCGTCCATGTCCATACAAACGGAGAAAACGTTTTACTTCCCCTAAATATCATTTAATTTTAACGATTTTGTAATATGTTGCTGACATAATGAAAAACTACGTACGTATTTTTTCCTTTTTTCAAAATTCGTAATAGGTCAAAAGTTATAAGCCCCTCAAATCTCGGTTTTTTTGGTTCATAACTTGCTCGTAATAAACCGTCTGTATTTGAGAAACAAAGCAAAATTTCAAAAAAAGCAAAACGTACGTACGTAGATTATAATCTGCTAAAACGTTTGACACCAAAATTATAAGGTTTCGTTATAGTTTAGTAGGTGTAAATCGTTTTCCCCCAAAACGAAATTTTCAACGAAGAACATACCTACGAACACTCACGAGCTGCAGTGTTCTCTGTCGCACTGATGCCCGGGGGAAGAGCGCGCTTGAGACCTAAATACCTATTTCGCTGCGTACGCTGAGCTACACGATCCTCTTAAGTCATTATTTTACTCCTTGGGTTACATTATTGGAGTTTTAGTAAGGATCCCTAATTTTTTTGAAAATATAATATAGCCTATGTCACTCAGGGTGAATGTAGCTTTCCAATGGTGAAAGAATTTTTGAAATCGGCACAGTAGGTTTTGAGTTTATTCATTACAAACATACACACACACAAAAATACAAATCTTTCCTCTTTATAATATTAGTATAGACTAACTTTTCGCCCCCAGCTTTGCCCGTGGATATTTTATAAACTAAAAAAACTATAGCCTATATAACTCAGAGATAATGTAAGCTTCCTATTAATTTTTTTTTAAAAATCGGTTTGGTAATTTCAGAGATTACCTCCTACATCCAAACTTACAAACTTTACCTCTATATTAAACTGAACGTAATTTCTTATAAATAAACCAGGTCCGCGTGGAATAGTGGCAAGAATACTGACTGCACATCCCCGCTGAATCGCAATGCTGATTCGTTGAGCGGGGAAGGAGCCAGCCCTCTTGTCATCAGAAGAGATGATCAGTCGTGGGGATATATCTTTAAAAAACTTTTTGGCATTTAAACCCAAACTAGAGTTTCTACACTATTTGTAGTTTTCTAAAATTTGATTGCTGTTTCCCTGAGATAAGACGTGGCTAATGTGTCCACGCACGTAGCATCCCATACAAGGACCCGATCTCGCTCCCAGGGAATCAGAGTCATTCCATACGGTCTCTTGCCGTCTTCCCGGATTATTCCCGTTGACTCTAGGCTGCACACTTTCTCCATATAAACTTTAACTATGCCAAATCTGATAGTCGTTTGTATGTAGGGGTAATATATAGAACTACTCCCTGAGTGAAATAGGCTAAATTTTATTTTGTACGGAAATTTCCAGGGGCAATGCCGGGGGCGGGTCTCTAGTCTAATATTTGAGTATATATTTAGTGAGGTCACTATATGACCCTCACGTACAACCCTCTAAGCGACAATAAACATCGACCAAACCAAACAATCCGTTCTACATTCACTGAATACTAAATCCTATGAGTCGCTTTTAAAAAAAGTCAAGAGGAACTGGCTAGGGTCTGACTCCATCATCAGATCAGATGTGGAATTAGTTACCAGTGACTTTGCAATAAATTCTAATAAATAAATAGGTAGATACTTTAGTATAGCAAAAAAAAAAGCAAAGCGGGGCAGATATGTCGGCCTCAGCGACGACTACATATTGGTTTACGCCACTTGGTTTTGAAACACTTGGGCCTTGGGGACCAAGCGCTCATTCAATTTGTAAAGATTTCAAAACGCCTAATTAAATCTACAAATGACCAGAAGGCTGGTACGTACTTCGCACAACGCATGAGCCTTGCAATTCAACGAAGAAACGCAGCCAGCCTTCTGGGTACACTTCCAATGTCTGGGGACCTGGGACAAATTTTTTATTTATAAATTTTAGTTTTAGATTTTATAATTGTATCTATTTTAAGGTTTTTATATTATATTCTTTTTTTTATGTAAGTAATTATTGAACAAATAAAAGTGTGTAATTTTCTTTAGTATCTAATTAATTAAGTTTCAAATTCAATGGTGAAATATTTAACAATTTATTTCTTGCTTTTCAGCAATTTTTGAAATCCGTATACTTTTGTCTGTGACCTTTTCACGCAAAAACTACTGAACGGATTTTGATGTGGTTTTCACTATTAGATAAGTTGATTCACGCTGAAGGTTTACGAGTATTAAAAATGGACCTGTCATATTTAGGAGCTAAGGAGTAACAGTATTAGTGAATCAAGTAAGGGAAAAAATTATCTCCAGCGCGTTTTAACAGCGTATGCTGTCGAATCCGTCAAAGATATAACAAGATGATGTAGGAAATAATTGTGTAGAATAAAATGATCTACAAAAAAGTCCGCGGTAGCATATATCTATCTCTAATAGGTAAGTAGTTATAAGCGTATTGAAATCGGTTTAAGCTGGTTCTAGATTCGATTCCAGAATAAGTTACTTGGTGAAACTGAGACTCAAAGGGGAACCCTGAGGCACCCTTAATGTCGTATATCTCCCATGGGGTCAAAATGACATAGATTCGGCGGAGGTGGACTTTTCTTTCTATAGTGAACATAAAAATTGTACGTGATTTTTGTAATACAACTAATATAGTATACGCTAGAAATCTACATAAGCTTTCCAGATTTATCTATCGTCACGCTATTTACTCTAAATCAGAGACAATCAAAATAGCCATTTGCTACGATCCTGACCATTTAGTACTTTTCATCATTGCCTTCATTAGGCGTGTTGAGCGATTTTTGGTAGGTTGTAATCTTATGGATTCGCGACCTGTGTTCGCGACATGTTTTCGGCACAAGACCATGGATTGCCCGGCCCGAGAATGTTCAGACAGGAAATCGTGTAGGTACTGGTTTCCACGTATGCCTGGGTCGGGCATTTTTGACTGCGCATTTATGGCCGGCAATTCTTCGGTCCGGACACAGATACATTATAAAATGATCGCTAGACATTATTATACGTTATATATAATTTTTTCATTTGATATTTTTTATATGATCAATAAAATTACACTCAGATTTAAGATTTGATGGCTCTTAACGTCTAGTACGGCGTCATGTCCGCTCGTGACAATTGGTTTCTTTATCTCCATATTACGAAGAATTTTCATTTTTGACCCTCAACGAAAAAGAGGTGTTATAACTTAACTTATAACTCGTAGCTTCCAAAAGAATAAATATTGAGTTTAAACAACTTCTAGTAAGTATGAGAATTGATCAATATCCATTTCACCTTCACGGTCTGTCCGTCCATATTAAACAGAACAGGTGGCAAGTTTGTTGTTGCACTAATGGACCTATAAAAATAATATAATTAATATATTGATTTTTAAATTATGCTTTAGCCAACTGCTCTGTTCAAGTGGACACTATTTCTGGTGTCTCTGGTCACACCGCAAGGCATAAAGTCCGTGAAGATGTGTTTTTGCTGATATATTGTGCGCAATATTTGTAAATGTGTTAATGAATATTTATAAAATTATGTTTTCGTACTTTAAATGTCACATGATAGTTTTATCTTCAAGTTCAGCGTATACTGTAGTCCCAAGGGTGAAATTTAGTGATACAAGTGTATGAAGATTTATTTGGGGTCTGTCTTATCTAGTACCTCTGTAACAATGTTTACTATATAACTAAATCTGAGCCTAAAGGGTAAACAGACATATATACCTTGAAACATTTCCTTGAGCATTTTCAGCAGGTCCGATTCTTGGACTTGGCCTTAGGACTTCCACATGCCAAGATTTATGTATGAAAGAATTATTGTGTAGAATAAAAATAAATTGTCTGTCTGTTAGCTGTTCACGTAAAAACTACTAAACGGATTTTGATGCGATTTTCACTAGTACATAGGTTGACTCACTGGAAAGATTTACGAGTATTAAACATGAACCTATCATGTTTAGGAGCTGAGCATTAACAGTATAAGTGAATCAAGTTGGGGATAAAGTTAGCTCCAGTTAGTTTTCATGGCGTATGCTGTCTAATCCGTCAGAGATATAACAAAGTGATGTAGGAATGAATTGTGTAGAATAAAATGATCTACAAAAAAGTCCGCGGTAGCATATATCTATCTCTAACAGTGTGTATGTTTGTTTGTTCTTTTCTCATATCAAAACGGAGCAAATTTTTAATACAAAATATCCGTGCAAAATGGAAATGAAATATACCTAGCACTAAATTGTTAACCAAAAGGTTTTTGAGTGCTTTCAATCGATTGGTATAAAAAAAGTCCTTAATCCCCTCTTACGTGAAACATCAGTCGTTAATTGGTGGGGAGGGGATGGGAAAAGCTGTTATTTCAGGGGTCCGCAGGTGTAACTATATACAGTGTATTAGGGTTCCGTGGAGTTCTAACTAACTTAATAAACCATGGATGCCGTATGGTTTTTTACATCACTATATCTTATAAATCAAAATTAAATGCTGTCGGTTGGTCGGCGGATCCCTTGAGAACGGCTGGGCCGATTTGGTTGTTTTTTAAATGTTTTTAAATGAATTAGGTATTTATGGAAATAAGATAATTTGTATAGGGATATTACTATTCCCAATTTCTCTATGTGGGTGGGAAAACGGGGGCAAAGTTTAACCACCCATATTTCCTATTCAATAAAACCCATTCAAAAAATTACAGCAATTTCACTTAGATATATTGAATAAGTAACGTAGTGGATTATTTACAGAGAAATTGGGAATAATTTTTCCTACAAAAATTAATTATGGATATATTTTGTCATTTTTGGAAGTGGCGGACGCTTTACATGCTCTCCGAAGCACACATAATATTCCCACTCATATTAAATATATCCGTGATGATATATTCAAGAGGTAGTCTCGCTTATCTTGTTAGGAAGACGTAATGCGAAACGTGACTGTATTTCATATGGCAAGCTCGAGCTCATATGACGGTTATTGCTTAAATATAGTAAGGTACCTTGGGGCTCCCGGAACCTTAAGGAACCTCGTAAAACAACTAATCTTCACGACCATTAGACAGCAGTAACAGTGTCCACATGCAGCCAGTTGGCCATATTGAACAGAACAGATGGCAAATCTGTTGCTGCTCTTAATGTCCCTAGATGTGTCATTATCTATTATTTTCAGAAGAAGTACAGATATTTTACGTATCCTCCGAAGCACTTGCTTTTACTATACTTAATATCTATCTATCATCAAGCCTTTTATCCCAATGCCATTTGCTACGATCCTGACATACCTCTTTTATATTCACCATAATATTATATGCTCGGCGATTGTGTGTACTTTTAATATTGCCGTCGCGTCGATCAATATATTTTTACATGATCAATAAAAGTACACCTAGGTCGTTCTCTGCCAGCATTTCCTTTCACTTCAGCCATATAAATTAGTCTTTAGAATATTAGTCAAACATTCATCCTTCATTCTTTCAACGTGTTCAAACCTACTATCCCATTCCGTTTTCCGGGGAAAGTAAGCGACTTTAGATTGATCCCAAGACCTTCAGCCACTGAGCTATCGGCGCTCTTTTTGGCTGAACTTTGTATAGAAGTATATTAAACTCAATCTTTTTGTTCGAAGTTCTTTCAGGAAAATAATTTTTCTCTTTAAAAACTTTGCATCCCTATTCCCTATTCTTTGATGCATAAACGGCTAAAAAGATTTGTATGACATCATCTTCTTTCACTTCTATTAAAAAGAGAGGATGTAAGTTTGTTTGTTTATAAGAAAACCTAAAACTACTTGACCGATTTGGAAAATATCGGTTTACAACTATTTAATTTGAATACCTACACAATACCTAATTTATAAATATGCTTTTTTTTTTTGTTTATTTTTTCCCCCGACTAGATTTACTAAAACTGTTATTACTCAGCTCCTAAACATGATAGGTCCATGTTTCATACTCATAAACCTTAGTTATTTTTGCCTGAAAAGGTCACAGACAGAGGATGATTATAAAGAGAAAATGTAAGTTAGATTGTTTGTAAGAAAAACTCGAAAGCACTGGACCGATTTGAAAAAATCATTGATAACTAATTAAAGCTTAAGAAGTTTAATTATGGTAGAAGAAATGTCCCAAAAAGAACCCGCCAGATAGCTGACTGATTCTCGTAGTCCCCAGCAACCAGAAGGAAGGGTTTTGTCTACCTACTTTCCCCTCCTCCAGCCGTGTGAGCATAACCGCGTTACGTCAGATTGTCTATTTATGACATTAGTCACGTGATCTCTTAGAAGACAAATTCTTCTTTTTTTTCTCTTCATATGTTGCTTTTACAGCTCCCGAAACGGTTCCAGGGTATATGCGGAAGACCAAGTCTCCCTCGTTTAGTCGATGGTGTTTGTGATATATATCTATACCTGACGAGTGGCTAGTTCTGTTGAGGTATATTTAGATGGAAAAGTGTGGTTTGTCGGATTATGTACATGAGTTTTTAATTAAGAAACCAAGTGGTACTTGGCCGGGATCCAAAAAATTGAACAATAATTCTTCTTCTTTTAATATGGCTGCATTAATGTTAATCGGTGATTTGCCAATGTCAAGTGTTATAGCCTTTATAGTGTATAAAGCCGATTAAACGGTATTTAAGATGATCCCGCCGGCCGTGATATGTCCTATTAATCACTGAGTAATCACAACTATCACAGCGCGGACAGGATTAAACTGAATTCCCCATCATGTCATAAATAGACAAACTGACGCAACTGAGGACGACATGCTACCTCCTGTAGATTTTGTCTATTTCATATTTTTTATATCAAATATATTTTTTTAAATAAATACTGATATTATTATTCTTTGTTACAGGTAATGGACTGAAACATAGTAAGTTACTATAGACAAGTGAGAACATTATACACCCTCACAGCTGAAAAAATATAGCAAAATTAAAAAACTTATTTTATATACTCTTTGACAATCTCGTGTCCGTGTGGTACTATTTGACTCGACGTTTTGTCTGTTTTTAACCAAACTCAATCTGGCTGAAAGCAATGAATATACTACCGGAAAATTTGAGTATGTTCATAAATAATTGGGCCAAGTGCGTGTCGAGTGTAAGACACAAATAGTAGGGGTCCGTACTGTGGATATAATGTTTACTGACTTTTTAAAACCTTATATTACTCTCTTCGTCTTTGGGCTGAGATATTACATATTTTGTAGGTACTAGTTTTCCCTACTCCGCCCTGGGCTTCGCTCGTGAAGCCCGTAATGAGTTTCATCCCCTATTATACTCCCTTAGGGGGGTAGATTTAAAAAAAATGCCCTTGTCCTTTCCTAGGGTTTAAGTTTTCTCCGTATCAAATTTCATGACATACGGAGAAACGGTATTCATAAACTTTGCATATGGGCTTATATTGTAACTGTCTACCTCTCATAGAATAAAAGTCATGCTAATAGATAGATAGATAGGAAGAACTTTTTCAGTAAGAAAAAAAAATACAGACCTTTTAAAAGGTTCTTTTAGGAAACATACAAATTCCATTAAAAGAAAGTTTTTAATTCGCGCACTAAGTTTTATCTTTTCTGTGTAAGAAATAAGTGGGGCCACTTAAATAACGTATCGTCTAAATAGGGAGGGGGCCAAATCTGATTTAGGGTTCCGTCATAGATTTTATACTATACATTATACAGTAAAAATGTTAATATAATTAATAACTTATGTACAAACCACACTTAGAGGATTTCCCATCTAAATATATCTCAATAGAACTGGCCACTCGTTAGGTATAGCCTCACAAATACCATCGGCTAAAAGAGGAAGACTTCCGCTAGGTACCCTGGAAGTAATTTTATCAATAAAAAAAATTGTCGTCGAAATCAATACAATTTATTTAATCGAAATATTGCGAAGAATAGATAGATAAAGACAGTTATTTTTTCAAAATTCCTGAAAGTCTACTACACAATGAATGAATTGCCTGTTGAATAAAAAATAAATCATAAAAATCGAAGATATACACCTTCCTTTATTAAGTCGGTTAAAAATAACAATCTCTTCGTCTCTTAAAATTAACCCTCGGCACCAGCGAACCCCAGCCTGCCACTTTTTAAATAGTACCTATCTATACGGAACCTCTTAAACGCTTGACCAGGGTTTTAAAGTTCAGAAAGAATTTTTTTGGATCGTAAATGAATTTTAAAACGACCGATAAAGGTCGAATTAATCGAATATTATTTATTCAACATTCTTAAAAGTATTTAGTAGAAGAGACGAGAAATATTTTTTTTAAATGTTAAATAATTTTTTTTCCACTAAACGGATTTTATTACAGTTTTCAATATTAGATAGGTTGATTCACCGGTAAGGTTAACCAGTATTAAACATGTACCTATCATGTTTAGGAGCTGAGCATTTACAGTATAAGTGAATAAAGTCGGGAATAAAGTTAGCCCTAGCGAGTTTGCATGGCGTATACTGCGTAATTCGTCAGAGATATAAAAAAATCATGTAGTAAAGAATTGTGTAGAATAAAATTTTCTACAAATAAGTCCGTAGTAGCATAATATCTATCTCTAATAGATATGTAGTTATGAGCGTATTTACGTAGGTATTCAAATTGTTGTCTTAGGGTATTATTTCAAAGCTTGGTGGTATAAACCACCCAATGCCAAGGCGGGACGGGGTCGCTAGTTTTTTATAAAGTTAGGAACCCTACAAATGAACCCAGGCATCAATTCCCAAACCTTTGACAATCCCAAGTTCCATTCCAATTTGGATTTACAATATTTTTATTAGAAGGTGAAAAAAGTAATTTTCCACCAAATAGGGGAAGTCAGGGCAGATAGGAGCACGTAGTCTCGTTTGGGGTATAAATCACGCGTTACCAATGGGAAGTAGGGTGATGTGGGGGAAGTGTGAAATGTGGCTGTATGTAAATGGGTATAGGCCTCTTCGGGGTAAAATGGGCTAATATTACATCGGTTATGAATTATGGTATGGAATTTTTGAGATTTGGGTTCATTGTCAGAGGGGAGTGGGGGGGAGGGATGGCGTTTTTTTGTTGTTTTTGTGATTTATTGGTTTGCTTACCTCATCGATTTGGGTTTCTTTGGACAGGTCTTTAAATGCAATGTTTTTATTAGGCATCTGAGTACCTACCTAATCAATTTTTTTTTTCGTTACGGGTTGCCTTATGGTTCCCGAAACCGTGTTATTGGTCCCGATGGTATTTGTTATGTACATAAGTTTTTAATATAAAAAACACATTGGTACATGGCCGGGATATTTTTCAGAGATCATATTATTATCGCCTCATTGTCGCTCTATGAGTACGGAATCCTAAATATCACTTCTACTTAGAAGAATGATATTTACATATTAAATACATATCACTGTATACCGGCACGTGATTAACTGTGAATACAACGTGTTTCATGTCACGCGACTCAAGTGAAATATTACCTCGGTACATTGAGCTACGAATTATATATTGGATAAGGTATCTCAATAACTCGGCGAGGTTAGCACCTTAACCATACTAATATTATAAATGCGAAAGTAACTCTGTCTGTTACGCTTTCACAGCTAAACCACTGAACCGATTTTTATGAAATTTTATACGGAGAAAGTGTATACCCTAGGGAAGGACATATACTACAATTTTTTTAATCCACACACCTAAGGTATGATGAAAATTAGTATGAGTCCCACGAGCTAACACCGAACAGTTCGTACGTCTTTCACGTCAAGACGAAGCAACGGATCGATGTTATTTCATGAGAGACTTTTTATCCCGGGAAAATGTCTTGTTCTATATTGTGTCGTAAACAACCCGTAGTTAGTAATAATCGCGCTATAATATCGAAACGTCAATAAACAAAATCATGAACATCAATTATTATTGAGATCACACTAAATGTGGACATTTGTTACCAGTATTGTCGTTTATTATTTAGAAACTAAGATGTTGCCCACGGCTTCGTATTGTAACGAATAGGTACTTAAATCGCACAAATAAATACCTAAACACATCAAGGTCGATAGACGTCTCTAGAAACATCCAGAGAGAATCAAGTACAAACGAAAATGGACCGTATGTGCCTAGCCATAGGTACCAAAATCGGGCGCGGTCTGTGTGTAGGTATTTGGCGCCGAGTCGCATCGAGCCGCGTCTACAACTTTATACAACAATCTCGGCGTTTCTCGAATGTTCGGAGGGCAATATAAACAGAGGATCGTCGCCGGGAGGACACAGTGCGAATCAAAGCGATCAAAGCGAAACAGTGAAGTGGAATTTAGTGCGACTAAGTGATATTCAAGTGTTTTCATTTATTTAACTGTGTTTTTGTGGTGTTAAAGTAAAGTTTGTTTATTTAATCGGTATTTTAAATCTCTTCGAACCCTAGCTCGTAACAAATTGGTGTCAGGAGTGTGGGATTCAAAAATGCCGATTACACCACGTGACTCGTCGTTATCACGGCGACCCAAAACACGACAAACTACTGCTGGACATCACGGCGAGGAGGTCGACGAGGCTGCTGCTGCTGGAGCCGCTGCTGGTGCTGCTGGGAATACTGCTGGTGGTGCTGGAGCTGCTGCTGAAGTTGATACGGGTGCTGCGGGTTCTGCGGGTGCTCCCCAGGCATTCGATATGGGGATGCTGGTTCGGCTGATGGAGGAGCAGGCCCGACGTCAGGAGGAGCAGGCCCGACGACAGGAGGAGCAGGCCCGACGACAGGAGGAGCAGACTCGGCAGCTATTGGAGGAGCAGGCCAGACTTCGGGAGGAGCAGACTTGCCGGCTGTTGAAGGAGCAGTCTGCTAGCCTTAAGGAGCTGCTTTCAGAATCACTGGGAAAGGTGACTATGGAGGTGAAGCAGCTACAGAGGGTTACAGACATGCACGAGGAGAGAATCGAAGACCTCGACATCCGTTACGAAGACCTCCAACAGCATTGCAAGGAAATACAGACTAGGATGAGCAGAGAACTGGATGCAAGACTTAACGACCGCTACGGAGAGTTGGACAGCCGATGCGAGGGGCTCCAGAATGAAGTAAGGAAACTGAAGCTGACCGCTCCTGTTTCTGGAGGCGCCATCGTCTCCGGCCCTCGAGTCAAGGTGCCGCCGTACGACGGGACTACGTCCTGGACAGCGTACAAATTGCAGTTCCAAACGGTCGCCTCTGCCAACGGCTGGACAGACGAGCAATCTCTGACCGCCTTGACAGTGGCTTTAAGAGGCCGCGCACTGTCTGTTTTGGAAGCCTCTCCAGACAGCTGCACCACGTACGGGAACCTGATCGAGGCAATGGACTCCAGGTACGGCGACAAACACCTGGAGCACGTCTACCGAGCGCAGCTGAGGGACAGAACGCAACATGCTGGTGAGAATCTGCAACAATGGGCTCTGGAGATCGAGAAGATCGTCAGGAAGGCGTACCCATCTGCCGGACAAGAGTTCATTGCTGCGAACCTCGTTCAAGCATTCATCGACGGCATCCGCAGCATGGAGGTCAGAGCTGCAGTTCGACTGGGCCACCACAGCGCCCTGAAAGATGCACTGGCCCATGCCCTAGAGGTGGAAGCCGTGAGACAGGAGCCTCGTTCTCAGCGATTGCGACAAGTGGCGGAGGAGGCTACTCCAACAACGACACCTGTAGCAGAGAGGCGTAGCTACTTACCCCGCTGCTTCTACTGCCACAAGCTGGGGCACCTTAAAGCAAGCTGCCCGGCGCTTAAACGACAAGGCGCGGATCAACGAGTGCCGAAACGGGACGTCGAAGCTGATGTCCGTGCCGTAACTACGGAGCTTCCGGGAAACGAGTAACAGCCAGAGCCGCGGGGCGGGTACTGGCTGATCGTGACATAGCCCCAAAAGTTACCATCCGACAAGTTTTCGACGGGAACAGTCTGGTAATCGCCGGCGAGGTCAACGGGACGCCATGTGAGATGACGATCGACACAGGAGCAACGCGTACGGTTGTGAGACCTCAGTTGTTGGGACGATCTACGAAAAGAACCAGACGTTCATCTTCCTGTCTGAAACTCTTCACGGCAACCGGTCAGCCAATACCCGCATACGACGAGCTGCCGGTGACACTCAAGGTGGGTGACGGGGAGTACCCACACACCGTCATCGTGGCCGACATTATAGACGACTGCATTCTCGGACTCGACTTTATGAAGCGGTTCCAGTTTGGCATCGACTTGCGCAACGGTGTACTGCAGTGCGGCCAGGAACAGGTATTTTTGAAAGGTGGTTATGCTGGCTATGTGCGCTGTGCCAAGGACGTCAAACTGAACCCATATTCGGAGACGCTTGTCGATGTGGAGTTACCAACTAATGGGGACCCCTCCAATACGAGGTGCTCTATCATCGACCACCTGGAACGTTCTAAACATAAAGGCTGGTTACTCACTCCAACTTTAGTAAACAGCCAGAGTGGACGAGCTGTAGTAAGGGTGACCAACTTCAATGGCGCTCCTGTCACTCTCAATAAGGATCAAGTCGTGGCGAAGTGCGACGAGGCGAATTGGATGCGGAGCTGCACCCAGGGGAAGCTGTCGGCGATGAAAAATAACAGTGCAAACCCCTTGGAACTCGTCGACATTTCGAAGAAGGACTTGTCAATCTCCGAGTACAACAGAGCGAAGGAGATGCTCACTCGTTACATTGACATCTTTAGTGACGGAGATGGGCATCTCGGCAGGACGTCATTGGTGAAACACACCATCAACACAGGCAACGAGTTACCTATACGTCAACGTGCTCGACGAATCCCGGTAGGAAGAGAAGCCGAAGTACAGTGCATGCTGGAAGACATGAAGAAGGCTAATGTCATCGAACCTTCTTTGAGCCCATGGTGTTCTCCAGTTGTGCTAGTTAAGAAGAAGGATGGCAGCACTCGCTTCTGTGTGGATTATCGTCGGCTGAACGAGGTAACCAGAAAGGACAGCTACCCTCTACCCCGGATAGACGACACCTTAGACAGGTTGAGTGGGAACCAGTGGTTCTCAACACTGGATTTGAAGAGTGGATACTGGCAAGTGGAGATCGATCCCAAGGACAAGGAAAAGACTGCTTTCTCGACCGGAAATGGACTGTGGCAGTTCAACGTCATGCCTTTCGGGTTATGCAATGCTCCCGCAACGTTCGAAAGGCTGATGGAAGTTGTGCTTGCGGATCTCGTGGGAAAAGCTTGCCTAGTCTACCTGGATGACGTCATCATCATGGGACGCGACTTCGACGAGCACGTGAGGAATTTAGAAAGAGTGTTTGCCAAGTTGAAGCTCGCGAACCTGAAATTGCATGCCAAGAAGTGTAGTTTCTTCAAGAAACGTGTAAATTACCTCGGGCATGTAATTACAAAGGATGGCGTAGAAACCGACCCTGTAAAGACAGTAGCTGTACGAGAATGGCCCACCCCACGGAACAAAACAGATGTTCGGGCGTTTCTTGGTCTGTGCTCATACTACCGCCGCTTCGTATACGACTTCGCGGGAGTAGCCAAGCCCCTACATCGACTGACGGAGGACAAGCGTTCGTTTCAGTGGACTGAGGACTGTGAGAAGTCGTTCCAGGAACTGAAACAACGACTGTGTGAAACACCTGTATTGGGCTACCCGGACCAAGTCGGCGAGTTTGTGGTGGACACAGACGCAAGCAACATCGCCATTGGAGGTGTGCTGTCACAACGGAAGGGGGACAAGGAAGTTGTGATAGCGTATTTCAGCAAGGCTCTGTCAAAACCAGAAAGGAACTACTGTGTAACCAGACGCGAACTTCTGGCCGTAGTGAAGACAGTACGACACTTCAACAAGTATCTCATCGGAAGGAAGTTCAAGCTACGGACAGACCATGCGGCGTTGAAATGGTTACTTCAATTCAAGGATCCTGAAGGACAAGTCGCTCGATGGATCGAGCAGTTACAAGAATTCGATTTCACGATCGAACATCGACGAGGACGGATGCATGGCAACGCTGACGCACTGTCACGCAGGCCGTGCCCTGAAGATTGTAAACACTGCTCGAGGCGTGAAATCGGTGATTCTGTCATCAAAGTGATTACGACTAACAACCTTAGTGACGAATGGGCGAACGAGAGGACGAGAGACGAGCAACTCAAGGATAACAACTTGGCGCCGATAATGGAATGGAAGACGCAGAATGTTCCAAGGCCCGGCTGGAATGTTGTATCAGCCATGAGTTCCACCACGAAAAGCTACTGGGCTCAGTGGGAAAGTCTAGTGCTGCACAACGGGTTGCTGTACCGCAAGTGGGAGTCGCCAAGTGGACATGAGACATTGATGCAGCTGGTGGTGCCTAGGTCAAAGGTGCGCGCAGTGCTTGAGTCCGTGCACGATGGATCCTCGGGAGGACATCTGGGCATGAATCGAACCCTGGCGAAAATCAGGAAACGATTTTATTGGGTTCATTGCCGGCAAGATGTCGAGGATTGGTGTCGCAAGTGCACAGTATGTGCGGCCGTGAAGGGACCTACGACACGTACGAGGGGACGTATGCAGCTGTACAATGTTGGCGCTCCATGGGAACGAATTGCGGTGGACGTTGCTGGACCGTTCCCGGTCACTGAAGACGGGAACAAGTACTTCATGGTCGTGATGGACTACTTCACGAAGTGGCCGGAGGTCTTCGCAATTCCCAACCAGGAAGCGACAACAGTGGCGACTAAGTTGGTCAACGAAGTATTCTGCAGGTTCGGGCTACCAATGGAGATACATTCTGATCAAGGGCGTAACTTTGAGTCGCTGTTGTTCCAGGAAGTATGCCGTCTCCTGGGAATAAATAAAACGAGGACTACGGCGTATCATCCACAGTCCGACGGAATGGTTGAAAGGTTCAACCGCACTTTGGAGACTCATTTGGCGAAACTGGTTGAGGATCACCAGAGGGACTGGGACCGATATATTCCCTTGTTCTTGCTCTCATATCGATCCGCAGAGCATGAAAGCATAAAGGTGACTCCTGCTTATGCCAACTTTGGGAGAGAACTCCGACTACCAGTTGATCTCCTGACCGGCGGACCTCCGGATGCGCCGCAACCTGTAAGTGACTACGTATCGAACCTGAAAAACAAGATGTGCGACATACATGACCAGATTCGTCAGAGCAGTCTTGTGGCCAGTACAAAGATGAAGACCAGGTACGATAGAAACTTCAATAGTAACGGTTTTGACGAGGGATCGTTGGTGTGGCTGCACAACCCGAAACGCCGAAAAGGCAAATCTCCCAAGCTGCAGAACCGCTGGGAAGGCCCGTATAAGGTCATCACGAGGATCAATGACGTGACCTATCGGATCCAACGATGCCCGCGTGGACAGTTAAAGGTTGTCCATATTGATCGACTGGCTCCTTACAAAGGCTCGAATATTGCTCGGGACGAGCAAGTCTAAGCGGGGGGCAGTGTAACGAATAGGTACTTAAATCGCACAAATAAATACCTAAACACATCAAGGTCGATAGACGTCTCTAGAAACATCCAGAGAGAATCAAGTACAAACGAAAATGGACCGTATGTGCCTAGCCATAGGTACCAAAATCGGGCGCGGTCTGTGTGTAGGTATTTGGCGCCGAGTCGCATCGAGCCGCGTCTACAACTTTATACAACAATCTCGGCGTTTCTCGAATGTTCGGAGGGCAATATAAACAGAGGATCGTCGCCGGGAGGACACAGTGCGAATCAAAGCGATCAAAGCGAAACAGTGAAGTGGAATTTAGTGCGACTAAGTGATATTCAAGTGTTTTCATTTATTTAACTGTGTTTTTGTGGTGTTAAAGTAAAGTTTGTTTATTTAATCGGTATTTTAAATCTCTTCGAACCCTAGCTCGTAACAGTATTATTATGATTTACTCTCACCTGAAAGTAGATTCTAAATACCTTCAATTACCTTCTATGATCCCTGATTTCATCAAAATCTATTCAGCATTTTTTCAGCCTGGACAAACAATGAGATAGACACAAACGCAATTTGTGTAGATTTAAGAATGCCGCATCAATTCGAGCACACTTTAATATCAACATCTTTAATTTATTAAATAATAAATAAGTTCAAAAAACAGAGCACAATATGTCACCTGAATTATTTTTATGGCTCTGAAGAAAAGCTGTAATGATTTATGTGGGTATTGTTTTAGTATTACAACACATATCATCACGACTTTTATGTCTTGTAGTAGCCAGAGACATTACTAACAGTGTCTACAGTAACACATACTAAACTAAATACTACCGACACATTTAATTTGTAAATACGCTACTTATCTATTTAAGATAGATATATGATGCTACGGTCTTTTTAGGGTTTCGTACCCAAAGGGTAAAATCGGAAACCCTATTACTAAGACTCCGCTGTCCGTCCGTCTGTCTGTCTGACCGTCTGTCGCCAGGCTGTATCTCATGAACCGTGATAGTTAGACAGTTGAAATTTTCACAGATGATGTATTTCTGTTGCCGCTATAACAACAAATACTAAAAAACAGAATAAAATAAATATTTAAGGGGGCTCCCATACAACAATATTTTTTTTTTTTGCCGTTTTTATAGATAATGATTCGGAACCCGACTCTCACTTGGCCGGTTTTTTTACACATAAACCTTCACTTTGAATCAATCTATATAACAGCAGTTACGGACAAACCGTGGCGAGAAGCCAGTATCTTATATAAGGAAAACACCAAGCTTAACTAAGCGTATATTCGAAAACATGATAAAAAGGTAAAAATAAAGAAACACCTTAATCCTTATAAACTGTAAGGACACATCTGTCATGTTTATTTGTAGATTTATATGACAAAGGATTTACAATCATGCTTAGCTACGTCCCGGGTCTGCTTGACACAATAATTTGTATATACACTCAAAAAACGAAAGGTTTAAAAATAAAAAAAAAAACTGCTGAAAATAACCGAGCATGTTTTGTTGTCACTTGTAAGATATTAATACTCGTTTATTATTAAGATTCTGTATTATGCAAATCGGCCCGTTTTTAGTCAAGTTTTTAGGTAAAACTTGGCAAACTAGCAGCAAAAAAAATATTTTTGAGTAAATATGCACTTATGTTTATCCATTGGCTATTTTGAAATCGTGATTTTATTAATTTCGCTCTATAGAAAATAATCCTGAAAAGAACCCTAATAAAACACTTTTTCTTGTATTATAGTAAATTTCATATATCTTTATCGTAAAAAAAAATGATTACTAACAACCGTTTAAAGTTGGTAAGATTTAGTCAATTTACTCGGTAGTTACAGCAAAGTACCTATTTAGTAAATATTTGATATCTATAGAAAAAGTACGCAGGTTATATATATATACATGCCCTCTGAAGTCGATCCAAGCACATATTTATAAAATTCATAAAGAAATTACCACCTTTCACTCCACACTTTTCTAGCATGACACCCAATTTTAATATTTAATTTAGGATATATCAAACCCGTTATTACCAAAACTTGTTCAATAAACCTATAACTCGCAATAACCACTTAACCCTCCCTGACACGTCTTCATGATCTCATCTAAACCTGTTTTAGGGGTTAACTTTTACATAATACATACCAGGTGTTTTCCCCGGCTTTGCGCCTGAAACACATCTTCACAGAGACGGTTGTGTGTATTAAACAACACAGATGGCAACTTTGTTGCTGCACTTCAATAAATACAAAACGAGCGACCCTTACAGTAGTCGCATATGATGTGTAACATCTGACATTATATCCTGAAAACATATAGGCCATTATTCATAAAAGTATTTTAGCAACGTTTTTGTTAAAATGTGTTTTGTTTCTTTCTATTATTAGTAAAGACAGGTTTGTTAGAGAGTGACAAAACATATTTTAACTAAAACGCTTCTAAAATTTGTTTATGAATATGGCCATAAAACTTTATACACAACACTAAGCTGTAGGTTAATGCGCTTAGTTTATGCGTTCTCATCTTCCATTTCCCTTTCTCTTTCTCGTCACACACACGCACACACTGTTGGCTGACAGTACCAACCTCTCGGAAAATCCGCGCGCGCTCATTGGTCAAATCAAACAGCGCGCGCTTCCCCGGCTTCCTGTTACACACTTCCGTCCCTTTTCACGAAATCACTCCCACAGATTGCAGGAAAGCCAGAGGAAAGATGTTCTACATCAAAAAAAGCCTTTTATTTCTTGCAGTTTTTCTTTTTTTACAATTAGTATGTTAGTATGTGTTTAGTTTAAGTTTATCCTAAGGTTTAGTAAGTAATAATAAAATATATTTTTTACAGATGAAGGCTTTCCAAAGTTTTCCATTTGTCCCGCCATCTTTGTGTGTGTATCCAATTTCGACCAGCGATTTTTTTCCTCTCGCTTTCCTGCAATCTGTTGGAATGATTTCGTGCAAAGGGAAGCCGAGGAAGTGCGCGCTATTTGATTTGACCAATGAGCGCGCGCGGATTTTCCGAGAGGTTGGTACTGTCAGCCAACAGTGTGTGCGTGTGTGTGACGACAAAGATAAAGGGAAATAGAGAAGGAGAACGCATTAGCTGTGCGCTTAACCTACAGTGTTGTGTATAAAGTGTTAATGTTTTCAGGATATAATGTTAATGTTGCTTATTATCAAGGTGAGATGTCAGATGTAAGGCTCGTTCGTTTTTTATGTAGTATTCCCATCTTGTTATGGGGTTTCCCTTATTCAGCGACATCTACCGGTCCTTACTGAACTATAGAGATTGAGTGAGTGTTTGAAGTACACAATTACATAGTTGGTGGTACTACCTCATACGGAGACGGGTACCAGTGCCACAGAATTGTGTACCACTAAAATCCGATATATAAAAATAAAAAAAGCATTAATGAAAATTGTACTAGAGCGTGTTGGGACTGGAGAGTTTATAGCCATATGTTTACTACGTAACATTAACAGGATTTAATTCGGTACAGGGAAAGTGTAGAGTAAGAATATGCGCTTCGGAGAGATCATAAAGCGCTTTTTCTAAAGAAAAATACCAGCTTAAGGACCCTTGGCTCTCAGTCATCTTGTATCTGTCAAAAATATGGCAAATCTAAGTTAATCCTGGAAACGTGAGTTTATTTATACAACATTTCCTCACCCCAAAAGGATTGTTATTATTTGATATTGGATTGAGCCATATTTTTATTATTCAGGGTTCTAAAGAGCCATAGTTTTCGATACGAGCAGTTTCTTTGCGTATCGAAAAGTACGGATCTTTAGAACCCTGAATATTAAAAATAAATTATTAACTTAAATTACTAACTTAATTACTAACTTAACTTAAAGGATTAACTTAGATTTGCCATATTTTTGACAGATACAAGATGACCTTGACCATCGCCCCTTAAAGTACAACAGTGATATACCTACTTGCTTCTGTCGCGCTAAATGTAGTCTCTAGGCTGCTACTAATATGTCAGCCTTGCGAGCATGACCGCGTTAGACAAAATCTACATGAGATATCAGTTTGTCTATTTATGACATTTATCACGTGATTTCTTAAGAATTTGTCTTCTTATTCTGTTATTATGGCTCCACCAATGTTAATCGATGATTTGCCAGTGTCAAGTATTATAAACTGGATTCCCCATCTTGTCACGGCGGGACGCGTGCGTTGATGACGTAGAATATAGAATTTGTCTTTTAAGAGATCACGTGACAAATGTCATAAATAGACAAACTGACCCAACTGCGGACGTCATTTCAGACGTCAGATTTTGTGTACTTCTCTACGCGGTCATGCTTGCTCGGTTGGTCATATCATTGATTTTTTTTCTTTTTCCACATGGGTTGCTTTGTTGGTCTAGAAACAAGTTTTATCGGCCCTAGATTACCTAGCGGAAGACGAAGTCTTTTTAGTAGGGGAAATCTTTCAAAAAACCGAAAGATGGAGTCGATAGCCTAATTCGTAGACAAATAGACTTGGAAAGGGAGGAACCGGGGTACAAATCTCACAAGTGCAGCAATAGGCTTGCCACCTGTTCTGTTTAAGGTAAAGTGGTCGATGGTAAAATGAGTGATGAAAGAGCAGAACGCATTTATCTAGAATCGCGCGCACGCGAGCAGGATAGAAACAGTAAGCAATTCAACGTAAGCGATAATTTAAAAGAAAATCTTATAGAACATAGAAATAATTTTACAATGAAACGATAGATAATTACCAAGAAAATATTCATGTAATTTTTTGTAATGATATATACCATCTATATTATAGCCATAAAATTTGATAAATAAAGTTTTCAGAGGTGTATTTAGGATTTTTTTTCCATCGAGTAAAATGTTTCTAATCATATTTTCATAACAATAAAAAGATTTGTCATATCCTTAAAAGTTTCGCAAATAGATCAGGTTTTCTAAAAAAATTGATTAAAAATTCGATTTTGATGACTGACCTCTCCTTAATATGGACAAGTGGTGTCATAAAGACACTGTTACTGTTGTTTCTGGCCACACCGCAAGTAATAAAAGTCGTGAATATGAAGAAAACTGTAAAAAAACCAGAGTTACGCAGTAAGCCTACTAAAGGAAGTAGGTGTTAAAATTTTTTATGATCACAAACACATTTCCGATTTTGCTGACCGTCGCACGTCGGCCGCAGTAAAAAGTATTTTTTTATTTTATTAAAAACCCTGTGACATTATCACAATGGGGTAGATAGACATATCATTTTCATGCAAAAACTACTAAACGGATTTGGTTGCGGTTTTCACTATTAGATAAGTTGATTCATTGGGAAGGTTTGCTAGTATTAATTATGGACCTATCATGTTTCCTAAACTGAGTATTAATAGTATAAGTGAATCAAGTCGGGAAAAAGTTAGGCCGGCAAGTAGATACCTAATATATTATTTTTTTTCACTATTTTGTTTACGAGAATTTAGCCTTCAAAGTGGTTCACAGTGACCCACCCCCTCCGTAACTTTTTATAGTCATGTTTTCGTTATAGAGTTTTTTCACATATCGGTTAAAGAAGCCAAGGTTAGGTTATGAGATAGATCGATTATGATATTATTATGTAACATAGAATCCCATCTTTTATGTCGGCGTTAAATTCTCATAAATCAACTCATAAAGCTTTGCTTCTACATAAAAAATAGCCAAGCGTGAAAACTGAGGGAGTTGCTAGTGCCTTTACTACGTTTGTTACGATGTTGCTACGATACTGAAGTCGTGCGGCTAAAAAAAATTTTTATGAGACATTTTCGCAATGGAGTGAGATAATTTTCCGAAATAAAAAGTAGCCTATATTACTCTGCGGTCTTCCAACTATATCTGTGCAAAAAATCAAGTAGATCCATTGCTCTGTTTTTATGTGAAAGAATCACAAAGAAAGAAACACTTTTGCATATATAATATTAGTTATAGTAGGTACCAGTATATTTTTATAGCCATGGGGAACCCTAGGTATGCAAGTCCGACTAACATTTAGCATCATTTTTAGGGTTCTGTACCCAAAGGGTGACAACGGAAACCCTATTACTAAGGCTCCGCTGTCCGTCCGTCCGTCTGTCACAGAGCTGTATCTTTTGAACCGTAATAGGTAGACACTTGAAATTTTCACAGAGTGTGTATTACTATGGCCGCTATAACAACAAATAATAAAAATTAAATTAAGTTGAAAATTAAAAGAGGTCCCCATACAAGAAACGTTTCGGCGTTTTTTTACTCGGTCTTAATAATGACAATACATACAAACGTCTAACTAGTATAACTATAATGCATACTCTTAAGTTAAACATCAAATAATGGAAACCGGCCAAGTGTGAGTCGCTAATTTGTTTCTGCGCCATAGAGCGGTTTTCTTGCAGATCCGATGGTATTTGTGAGTCTATACCTAACGAGTGGCCAGTTCTGTTGAGGTACATTTAAATGGAAAAGCGTCTATAGTCGGATTATGTACATAAGTTTTTAACGGGGATCGAACTGTAGTTTGCCTAGTTAATACCAGACGTCCACTCGGCCAACGATGGACATAATTTTTTTATCTTTATATTTTAAATGTGCTACGCTTCTTTGTGAAAACATTGTATACAATCTCTTATCTGTAATTTTACAACTTTCTTTTAGTACTAATAAAAAAATTCTTTCATTTAATATAAGCTTTCTGCTCCCAGCTTCGTTTAGTTACAAATGCTATATTACGGAACCCTGACTTTTGGAAAAATAACACATAGACTATGTCCATCTGGAACAATGTAGCTTTATAATAGTGAAAGTTATTTTCAAATCGGTTCAGTAGATTCAGAGTTTTATTTAGGTGCTTTTTACAAAGAAATTCAGGTTTACAACAATTTAAGTACACTTATAGATATATATATATATAGGTATGCTACCGCGGACTTTTTTGTAGCTAATTTTAATTTACACAATACTTTGCTACATTATTTTGTTATATCTCTGACGGATTAGACATTATTCAAATTGTTGTAAACACATAATATTGTAGTTAAAAAAACACGTTTGTGGTATGGGAGCCCCCTTAAATATTTATTTAATTCTATTTTTTAGTATTTGTTGTTATAGCGGCAACAGAAATACATCATCTGTGAAAATTTCAACTGTCTAACTATCACGGTTCATGAGATACAGCCTGGTGACAGACGGACAGACAGACGGACGGACAGCGGAGTCTTAGTAATAGGGTTTCCGTTTTTACCCTTTGGGTACGGAATCCTATAAAAGGTATAGGCAGTCATGGGGATAGACGACAGAAATGAAAACTTAAAACTATGAAATAATAATGGTTTTTTTATTGTTCAAATAAAATTTCATAATTTGTAAATTATTAACATTCATATGTCATTAATAACGTCAGAAATACGTGAAAGCCACTACAGGAACTCCTGCCCGGTCATTTTCAGGAACACAAGGCGCAAGCAGTAAGATTTCCCCCTACCAAAAAAGAAGATATCCCTTCAAAAGCAATATTTATCACACCGTACGGTTTTGAATTAATTGTGTCTACCCCTACATGAAATAAGCGTAAACATAATTGACATTTATTGACATCATTAAAGCCTGAATAGGGGTTGAATTTGAAAGAGTGATTTTTTTCAGACGAAGGGTAAAAAACGCGAAGTCATTTTCAAATTATGATACTTTATTGGGAAAATATTTATAGGGGTTTTACTGCTTGTCATCTTCACGGTGACCTTCATACCTTGAGGTGTGGCCAGAAACACCAGCCGGATTCGCACGGGTACCAATATGGGTTCACAACAATTTGAATACCTACATAAATACGTCTATTACTACTTATCTATTAGAGATAGATATATGCTACCGCGGACTTTTTTGTAGATCATTTCATTCTACACAATTCTTTCCTACATCATTTAGTTATATTTCTGTTCGTTTAGACAGCATACGCTATGAAAACTGGAGCTAACCTTTTTTCCGATTTGATTCACTTATAATGTTAATGCTCAGCTCCTAAACATGATAGGTACATGTTTTATACTCATAAACCTACCCTGTGAATCAATCAATTTAATAGTGAAAACCGCAATAAAATCCGTTTAGTAGTTTTTGCGTGAACACAGACAGACATTTAATTGTGTAATTTTGTTTTTTTCTGTGACTAAAATAATTATAAGTACTTGTCGTAGGGCACGCAAAGCCGGCGGCGTTCGCACTTCTAAAAATAACAGATACTAAAATGACAAAATTAGATTCTGTCTCTGCCCACATCTCAAGGTATAAGAGCCATGAAGCTGTGTATATTAACCCCAAATATAAACACTCGTTAACATATCAAATCGCGTCATAGATCACAAAACCGCAACAGAATTAACTTTGAATTATTATAAAACGTTGTTTAACGGTATTAATTATACTCTGTGGTTCTGAGTAATTGGTTTGGAGAGCAAGGATTTAACTAATCATGATAGATGGATGTGTGTTTACACATCTTCACGGCTTAAATATTAAGTGTGGTTAGACACACCAGTAACAGTGTCCACTTGTCGCCAGTTGTCCATATTGAACAGAACAGGTGGCAAGTCTGTTGCTGCACTATCGTTTTTTAAAAGGCAACCTGATCTATCAGATGACATTTTTGAGGATACGGTTTTCACTATTAGATAGGTTGATTCACCGGGAAGGTTTACGAGTATTAAACATGGACCTATCATGTTTGGGAGCTGAGAATTGATAGTATAAGTAAATCAAATCGGAGAAAAAGTTAGCCTCAGCGAGTTGTGATGGCGTATGCTGCTTAATCCTGTCAGACATCCAAAATTATGTTGGAAAGAATTATGTAGAATGAATCGATCTACAAAAAAGTCCGCGGTAGCATATATATCTATCTTTAATAGATAAGTAGTTATGCGAAGCCGGGGGCAAACGCGCCAGTTTTAGTTTAAATCAATAAAACTTCTTAACCACTGTTATCTGTTTCACAATTTTCTGAATAGCTATCTAATTGGACATAGACACTTTTTTCTTCAACACCAAGTTTCAAAAACTTGTAATAAAGTTTCAAAGAGGTAGCGATGCAGTTTTTATTACGTTGAAATGAAGCAAAAGATTTTAATAAAAACTAGCGGCTTCGCACGGGTACAATATGGGTTTATAACTACTTATTTATTAGAGATAGGTTTATGCTACCGCTGACTTTTTTATAGATCATTTAATTATACACAATTCTTTCCTACGTCATTTTGTTATATCTCTGACAGTTTAGACAGACGCCATGAAAAACTCGCAGGAGCTAAACTTTTTCCCCGACTTGATTTACTTATACTGTCAATGCTCAGCTCCCAAACATGATAGGTCCATGTTTAATACTCGTAAATCTTTCCAGTGAATCAACCTATCTGATAATGAAAACCGTAACAAAATCCGTTCAGTAGTTTTGCGTGAAAAGACAGACAGAAGCGGCGGTGGTTTCAAGTCAAATCTACCTATTGATGATATCTTTCAGTTCAGTTTTTGTAAATGCAGAGCTGTCACTTCAGTAGGTATTATTTTCAGAAGAATTTGGGTTCAAATATCACTAGTGCTAAGCATTAATTTTCATTAAGAATATTTGCTTAGTTAGTGTTGCTGTTAAAAAAGTGACAGTTTTGCCACCTGTTCTGTTTAATATGGACAACTGTCGTCAAGTGGACACTGTTACTGGTGTCTCTAGTCACACTACAAGATATAAAGGTCGTGATGTAGCTTTTATATAAGTGAGGATTGAATCCAGGTCTTTCGGTTCCAAATACAATACTTTAACCCATTGTTTCTCAAAGGGGTCTATGTGGACCCCACTGGTCGATTTCAACTTTCATCTAAACTTATATTATAAAGACGTAAATTTGTAAGTTTGGATGTAGGGGGTAATCTCTCAAATATACACAAAATTATCCAGCGACATCTACCGGCTCTTTAATAAACTTTAAAGTGTTAGTGAGTGTTCAAAGTAAACAATTACATAGATAGACTGCTGCCTTCGTACGTCTGGTACGACGTTACTTCCGTCTCGTGATGGTCAGTTTTTCTATGTTGACTATGTTATAAAACCTCTAACAAATAATATGCTAGCCTAGATCATATTCCAGTTAAAAACACAGTCTTTAAATTTAAATTGCATTTCTTTTTAAAAGCAGTATAAACAAAGGTAGGGAAGAAAACTAATTTCTATAGAGACTTTATTACGTTAGAAAAAACTGGACTACTGCAAAATTAAATTACAATAATAGGGTTACGTAGGTTAAAATTAAGGGTTGTACCTACATAATCCGACAAACCACACTTAGGGATTTTTCCATCTAAATATATCTCAACAGAGCCACTCGTTAAGTTGCCCACGCACTGGTCCGGTATCTCACAGAAAATTTTCGGTCCGGCCGCCTTATGATCGAGATTGAACACAGGCCACACATTAGCAATGTAAATCATACAATCTAGATCACATGCAATTCACTCACCCACACAGACACACAAAATTCGATTAAACAAAGGCATGTGGATGTGTCTGTCTGTGACAGATCGTTCCGGCCATCGAAATTAACCACAAATACGAAAATTGAAAACGGATGGTGGGCCGCGCGTCCAAGAAGTGGACCGCATGGCGGCGCGCCGGCGATTGGACGAATGAGTGGGCACCTTTAGGTATAGCCTCACAAATACCATCGGCTAAAAAAGGAAGACGCTGTGGGGCCAGTAACATGGTTCCCGGAAGTCGTAAGGTATCTGTGAACATATTAGGGTTCCTTAGATTTTAAAATTATTTCTTGTAATTTCTTGAATAACAGTGGTTTTTAATTTATAAGTATAACGTAGGTATAATAACTGTTGTGTTGTTTGTAAATAAATATAACTGTTTTAGTAAAACCATTTATTTCTAGTCACCATGTTCAAGTCTGTACATTTAGTTGTCTATCTTCTTAGGCCAAAGCCTCACTACATTCAGCCACAGGTTGGCTCTAAGATAATATATAACATCCTTCCTCTTTTAAAGTAGAACAATATAGGAAAACAAATTAATAACATAAAGTAGGCAACTCAACCTTAAAATTAATACATAAAGAAAAATTTATTTAGGCTTTCTTACAATTCTACCTGATCTAGTTGTATAGTAGGTATTTTTATTAATAGGTATATTTGGAACTTTAGGTACAGAGTCTGAAGTATCTCTTACATTTTGATTACAGTTATTTTCATTACAAACACTATCATCAAGTGAATCATTTATATAATTATAGTTTTGAATAAATTTGCCACCTTTAATTAAACTCTTCCTATTTCTTATTATATTATTACCATCTTCTGTTTTAACTATATATGACCTTACATTTTCTCCCTTTCCAACAACTATACCACTTCTATGAGGAACTGGAGAATTTTCCTCTGTAATTTTTACTGATTCACCTTTTTCTAAAACAGGTAAAGTTCTACAACCCCTATTATAATAATGACTCTGTCTTATCTGCCTATCTTTTAACACTTTTTTATATCTTTTATGATTTACAATGTTATTTCCTTTTTTAAAATAAGGTAAAATATTTTTAACACTTCTGTTAAATAACAACTCTGTAGGAGTCCTACCTTCACTATCAATGAGTGTATTTCTATACAATAATAACCCTAGATACATGTCTTTATTTTCATATGATAATTTCTTTAATATTCTTTTAACTGTCTGTATATATCTTTCTGCTAGACCATTACTTTGGTGGTGTTGTGGACTAGTGATTTTATGAACAAAATTCCAGTTATCAGTAAACTTTTTGAATTCTACACTTGTAAATTGAGTTCCTGAATCTGAATATAAACATTCTGGTATTCCATACCGTGCAAAAATTTCTTTCAAGCTTTGAATAGTACAATTAGCTGATAAGTTTCTTAATTCTGCCAACTCAACATATTTACTATATGAATCTACTACAATAAGATACGGTTTTCCAAATAAGAAAAATATGTCTGTTGACACAATTTGCCAAGGTAAGTCCGGTATTTCTTTGTTTACTATTGTTTCTTTCCTATTATTATTTTGAAATTCTTTACATGTATTACAATTAGATATTAAGTCTTCAATTTGTTTGTTCATAGATGGCCAATAAAGAGATTTGCGAGCTAACATTTTACATTTTTCAATCCCTAAATGAGCATAATGTATTCTTTGTAACATATCTTGTCTTAAACTCTTAGGTATCACTAATTGTGACCCTTTGAAAATTAAATTATCACATTCACTTAACTCATCTTTGTAGCTATAATAAATTTTAGCTAACCTATCCACATTATATTTATTATCAGGCCATCCCTCTTTTATATATTTCAACACTTTTTGTAACTCACTATCTTTAATTGTCTCCTATTTTATTAAATTTAATTTCTTATCTGTGACAATAAATCCGTCTAATATCATTGCAACATGAGCTTGAATATCAACCTCACTTGACTTACATTTATCATTTATATAGGAGCGACTCAAATGATCAGCTACTATCAACTGTTTTCCTGGCTTATAGATTAATTCAAAATCAAAACCTTGTAATGATATTCTTATTCTTTGTAATCTAATTGGACTTTTATTTAATGGTTTTTTAAATATCGAGACCAATGGTTTATGGTCAGTTTCCACTATGAACTCTTGACCATATAAATATTGATAAAATTTGGTACATCCAAATAGTATTGCTAGACTCTCTTTTTCAATTTGACTATAATTTTGCTCTGTAACTGTCAATGCTCTAGAAGCATATGCAACTGGTTTATTTTCTTGTAACATTACTGCACCTAATCCGCTTTTTGATGCGTCTACACTCAAAATTATTTGTTTATTTATATCAAAATATGCTAAAACCGGAGAGCTACTTAGCAATTCCTTTAACTTATTGTAACACTCTTTCTGTTCACTACCCCAAATAAAAGGAATGTCTTTCTTTGTTAATTGTCTCAAAGGAGCCGTTATTTCTGAAACATTTGGTATAAATTTTGATACATAGTTAATCATGCCAAGATATCTCAATAATTCAACTTGTGTTACTGGCTCTTGCATATTTTTAATAGCTTTTACTCTATCACTATCTACATGTATCCCTTCCGATGAAATTATATGTCCTAAATACTTTACTTTAGAAACCTTTATTTGACACTTATTAATATTAAATTTTATACCAGTCTCCTGTGCTCTTTTAAGTACCTTTTCTAATATCCTATCATGTTCCTGTATGTTTTTTGCATAAATTAAAATGTCATCTATATATATTTCCACTCCATTAATGTTTTTAAAAATGTCTGAGAACACTCTGTGAAAAATTTCAGCACTACAATTTAAACCATATGGCAGCCTATTGAACATATATCTTCCATAAGGTGTGTTGAAGGTTGTGAGTTCTTTTGACACATCCTTCAAACTAATTTGCCAAAAACCTTTGTTCGCATCGAGTACACTATATATTTTACTACCATTTAATTTAGATGTAATTTCATTTAGAGTAGGTATCATAAATTGTTCTCTCTGTATTTGTTTATTGAGATACTGTGGATCTAAACAAACCCGGATTGACCCATCTGGTTTTTTAGTCATAACCAAAGAATTAACAAATTGTGTGGGTTTTTCTATTTTAGATATTATACCCAAACTTTCCATTTTATCTAATTCTGATTTTAATTGTGACATTAATTTAAAAGGTACATTGCGACATGGTTCTATCTTACCTTGTATGTTTTGTTTCAACTTTATTTCATATTCATAATTGTTGATTTTACCAATCCCATTAAACAATTCACTATAACTTTTCAAAATCTGACTTTTATTTAATATATCCAAGTTATTTACCTCCATGACATCTATATTTCTTTTAATCAATTCACACTCAATTAATGTTGGTAAGCCTAAGATAGGTGAAAAATTTCCTTTTGTAACCTGAAATTCAATTAAACTTATTTTATTATTTATTTTACAATTTAACATTACTTTGCCCAGAGTATCAATTGGTTGCTCATTATAATTTGTCAACTTTACAGTAGAATGCATGATTTTTAAGTGTAAATTACTACAAATATATTTAGGTATGACATTACATTGTGCTCCAGTATCAATCTTAAATTTCAACAAATAGTTATTATAATCTGTCAGATAAACTGATTCAAACCATGTTTTCAAATTATTCAGACTAACAAGTCCTAATTTTACATTGTTATTACAAATTTCAGAGGTTATTTTATTATCTTGAAATACCTGTACACTTTTAATACGACCTGTCTTACACATTGATGCATAATGACCAATTTTATAACACTTCATACACTTTTTGTTGTAGGCCGGACACTTGTTCTTGTGATGAGTGTATCCACACCGTTGACATTTCCACTCTGGCTTCTGTGATGATATATGATTATTTCTCCATGATGTATATTTCTTACTATTCCAATTGTTTTCAGTATTAAATGTTGAGTTATTATTTGAAGAATTTTCTTGTTTTGAATAAAATCTTTGTTTTGGCTTAATTTGTGTATAATTTTTGTTCCTAACCGCAGACACACTGGGGTCACTTGGTTGATTTTCTATTACTTTTAGATGCTCACTGGCTAACTCTGCAGCCTTACATATTTTTATAGCCTTTGTTAATGTTAAACTGGATTCTGAGAGTAATCTTTCCTTCATTCTAGTGTCATAAATTCCTGCTACAATTCTGTCTCTTATCATCTTGTCCTGTAATCTGTTAAATAATTGTCAAAACTTTCTTGACTTTTCTGATTTCTTGTTAAAAATTAGTGCGATGCAACGCTTTCATTCTTTATGGGTACAAAATATTCTTTAAATTCATTTATTACTGTTTCATAATTCTTTGTGTCATTCTCTGATATGGAAAATGTGTTATAAATGTCTATACAAGACTCACCCATGCAGTGTAACAGCAAGGCTACCTGCACCTCACCCGGTTTTTTCATAACTCCGGATGCGATTCTGTATAAGTCGAATCGTTGTTTCCATTTTTTAAAACCTTCTGATGATAGATCAGTTAGATTTTCTGGGGGTTTTAATCTCATGATGCCATATGACGACATCGCGTCATTTAATCCAAGCACATCAGCCGACACTTTTTTCTCTTCCGCCATAATTGATGAATTTTCTTATTACTTATTTAATTTCACACCGGTTGCCGTCTTTATTTATTAATACGCAGCGCCATGTTGTGTTGTTTGTAAATAAATATAACTGTTTTAGTAAAACCATTTATTTCTAGTCACCATCTTAAAGTCTGTACATTTAGTTGTCTATCTTCCTAGGCCATAGCCTCACTACATTCAGCCACAGGTTGGCTCTAAGATAATATACAACAATAACGCCATCTAACGCGCGTCTAAAGATTCATTTAAAAAATCTAGTCTTGACCGAGAAAAACCGGCCAGAAATGCGCAGCCAAAAGTATCCGACCCAAGGCATACGTGGAAGCCAGTACACGAATTGCTGCCCTGACATTCTCGGGCCGGGCAATCGGGTCTTGTTCCGAAAACATGTCGCGAACCCATCAGATTTTGCCCCCAAAATTCACTCATGGCGCCTAAAGAAGTTTTCACTTCACAAAAAGTATGTATGGAACGATGTATGTAGATATGTATGTGGGACTTTATTACTTATGATACAATTTTAATCCCTTCTGTACTTTGAGTATTTAAGACTGGAGACGGGAAGAGCTAAATCACCGAACAATATTTTCTGCCAATTTTGGCGGGAGGGGAGGTAAACGTCTAGTACTAGCCCCTGTACCACTGTATTTTTCTGTCGTTTTATTGTCGCAACGGATTTTATGTTATATGATGATTATGTTAAAATACAAACATAATAATTATAATTAATGATTGGAAACACTATGTTTCAGCAAGTTTGACGTCCTAGATCGCCTTTCCCATTTAAAACATCACAATTAACTATTTTCTTAGAGCTCTGTCTTGCGACACTAAACGATACCAACAAAATCTAAGGTTACTTATTACTGCGCACCTGGTCAGTTTAAGTTTAACTGGTCAAAGGGGGAAAAATTGGCGAAAGGGGAAGCCCGTCTATGGCCCCTCCATAGGCTTAGTACTCTATGGTTCTGTAACATTCTGAGTACGGAACCACTGTAAAAGCTCTTTCTAATTGCAGCTAGGTATTGTCTAACATTAATGTACCGACAGCAAATAAACTTGGCTATGAAACCTGAAAGTACTATATTCTAGTGTAGCGATAGCAAAATAAATAATAAAATACTAACTTCGCACCAATCACCTTCCACGACGTAATATTTATTTATTAATTCTTGCTTTGCAGTACAGAGAGCACAAATTGAAGTAGATTTTAGTTTTTTAAATTAAGTTTTCATTATTCTATAGGTCAAATATTCACATGTAGGTACAATATTTATAGAAATTTATTTATTTATTCTTGATAAGAAATAATAGCTAACAGGTTGGTTGGTTTGTTTGGCTGGAACTACCAGTCGGATTTAAAAAAACATATTCTTGAAGAGGAAGGTTAGGCTAAATAACATCACGCTAAGACTCAAAGGAGCAGAGCAGTAAATATACAGTTTACAAGGCACAGTTAGTACTTATATAAAAAGCAATACAAATTATCATATGAGCTCCATCACAATGTCCACTTTCTCTCTAAGGAGATAAAATTATAGAAGTTTGTACGGAAAATTATTGTTTTAGTCAAATTAACTTAAAACTTGAACACATACATACTCTACATCTATACACATATTTTATACAGATATTTCTGTGAGCTATGCAATTTAAATGACACCGAAGCATTTATAAATTATAGAATTTTTGTCCGTCTATCTGTCACATTGATTTTCCAGGATACGCACCGAAATGTCTGAATTTATTTTGATGAAACTTTCAGAGATCATAGTGGGAAGGGTTCTGTAGAAAAAAACGGCTGTGATAATGGGATCGAGTGAGCAGTGTATCAAAGTTCCACGGACGAAGCTGGGGCAGAACACTTGTCGTGTACCCTATGAAATCCCAAACACCCCATTCAAAGTCAGTAGCTATATCTAGTATGTTGATATTAAAACTATATCGACAAGTGTTTATGGAGGGAAGCGCAATAAAACGCGACCGCATCTGCCACGTCTAATGGTGCTAACACTACAACGCAGCTCCTTGGTTCTTGGTGAACAATTGGTAGCACGTGCTCTATTTGACCAAATAATAAAATCTATATCTATCCTCTATCTATACGCGCTATTCTCTGGAACTACCAGTTGGATTAGAAAAATATTGCATGTGATATCCCAATTCTTGAGGAAGGTTATAATCTATAACCCAAAGGAGCGGAGCACTAATTACTAACGCGGGTGCAACCGCAAGGCACAGCTAGTCAATATATAAAGCTAAATAGTTTGTTTGCTTGTATATTTGAACGCGCTAACCCCGGGAACTACCAGTTCATTCTAAATAATATTTTTGCCATAAATAGCCCGTTTATTTAGGAAGGTTTTAGGCTAATAACATCACACTGAGACCAAAGCAGTGCCAGTAACCATAAACGTCAACAAGTAAAAACATTTAATGGGCGAAGCCGGGGCAGAAAACTAATTACATTATAATATAAAAATACAGTGTTTAGGCTCAAAAATAAGATACATTCAATTATGGGCAACATAACTGATTACAACATAACAATCAAATATGTGTATTTTATTTTAATAATAAAAATATTAAGCCCTATATATTTGGGAATCGAGACAGTCTGCTTCTCGTTTGCCTTTTTTATGATATTTGACTGTAAGGTTCCTAAAAAGCACAAAAGACAAGAATCCAGGATCATGGATTTAAAATCTGCTAAAATAATCCTAATACAGATTATTGGTTTAAAAAATGCTCAACCGATTGCGAAATTTTTGCAACACATCATTCTTAAAACACAGTGCAAGTCATGACATGATGACTTTTTTTATGAAATATTTTTTTTAAATCATATTCTATTTCATAAGCACTTTCCTTACACCTGTATTCTCTAAGCAGATTTCGAATCAGTGCCTAACAGACCCATCGCACTAAAGCAGGGTTAAAAGTGTTGTAATGTACAACTGACTAGCTATTAAAAGTTTAGTTCACTTGGACAATATGGCGGTAGACAATAAACTGAGCCAGGTATATAGTATCTACATACGATGTAGCGTCAGCAACATTCATCCCGGGGGAAAAAATACCAGGGAGTTATTATACGCATCTGTATACCTAATTATTATAAATGCGAAAAATTACGGATCTACGATTTTTTTTATCCCGAAAAAAAACCGGAAAAATACTTAATTTTTCGAGATATCGTTGGTGCAATTATTTTTTAATTAGGTAGAGGGATATCGTAGCTTTCTATTGGTAACAGAATTTTCAAAATCGGTTTAGTAGATCCAGAGATTACCCCCTACAACCTCACAAACCTTACCTCTTTATAATATTAGTATAGATGTGTAAAAGAAAACATTGAAAAGAAAGTTGCAGTTTTCACTGTAAGATAGATTGATTCATGAACCTTAGGAGCTGAGCATCAACAGTATTAGTGTATCAAGCCGGGGGAAAACTTAGCTCCAGCGCTTTTACCTAGCAATATGCTGTCTAATCCGTCAGAGATATAACAAAATGATGTAGGAAAGAATTGTGTAGAATTAAATTATCTACAAATACGTTATTGGTAGCATTTATCTATCTCTAATAGATAAGTAGTAATAGGCGAAGTTGGGGACGAGTCGCTAGTCATTATTACCTTCTAGCTATACTAATAGGTTATAGGCTATATAACATCACGCTACGACCCAAAGGAGCGGAGCAGTATTGCAACAGCAAATTTATATACTAACTAGCATTCCGCCCCCGGCTTCGCCCGTGGATATTTGAGAACAAAATAAAATATACCCTACAGCACTCATAGATAATGGCTTGCATGCACTACCCCTACCCGTACCCCTACCCCGATCCCTACCCCTACCCCTACCCCTACCCCTACCCCTACCCCTACCCCTACCCCTACCCCTACCCCTACCCCTACCCCTACCCCTACCCCTACCCCTACCCCTACCCCTACCCCACTGTTTCCCACGACTTCGTACGTGTCTATTTCAGAGTGTTGGCAAACATACACTTCGTACATAGCTTTTGTCATGTTCACCTCTGCCCACCCCGTTCCCGTCGTCATGCCGTGATGGTAAATAGCCTATGTCACTCATGAAGAATGTAGCTTTCTAATGGTGTAAGAATTTTTAAAATCGGCCCAGAAGTTTCTGAGCCTATTCATTACAAACAAGCTTACAAATTTTTCCTCTTTATAATATTAGTATTTATAGATTATAAAATTTAATTTTTTGTTTGTAATGAACTAACTCAAAAAGAACCGATTCTAAAAATTCATTCACTAATAGAAAGCTACGATATCCCTGAGTGACATAGGCTATATTTTATATTGTTCTAATACATCCACGGGCGGAGCCGGGGGCGGAAAGTCTAGTATAATATAAAATACTAAAATGAACCTTTTAAAGCTAAAGTAGGTTGCCTGCACGCTTCAGCGACTCGCTTTTCATACTTTATTAGATGATTTTACATCAAGTGTTTAAAACAAAGTACTTACTTTATTTATCAAAACTACTTGTTTAACTGAAAACTAGGCGCTGCCCGTGGCTTTGCTCGTTTGAATTTGATATCATTGTTCACTCGATATAGAAAGAAAGAAATAAAAGTAGGTGCGTCGGTGGCCGAGTGGTTAAGACGTCTGGTATTAACTAGGCAGACCCCGGGTTCGATGCCATGTACCAATGCCAATGATGGTATAGCCTCACAAATACCATCCGCTAAACGAGGGAGACTTAATCTTCCGCTAGGTACCCTGGAACCGTAACACGGTTTCGGAAAGAAAAAAAATGTGTTTACACTTACAACAAATACGCATATAACTACTTATCTATTAGAGATGTATATATAACACAATAGACTTTTATTTAGATCATTTTATTCTACACAATTCATTCTTACATCATTTTGGTGTATCACTGACAGATTAGACAGCATACTCCATCTAAACTCGGTGAGGCTAACTTTTTCTCCGACTTGATTAACTTTTAGTGATAATTCTCAGCTCCTAAACATGATAGATCCATGTTTAATATTCATAAACCTTGCCCGTGAATGAACCTATCTAATAATGAAAACCGCAACCAAATCCGTTCAGCAGTTTTTGTGTGAACAGGTTACAGACAGACAGACAGGTACTGGTAGTTCCTGAAATGAACGCGTTCATACTTACAAAATCTTCAGCTTTATTTATTAGATCTTAGCCAAATTCTGTCTACCCTATGGAATAAAGGCGTGATGATATGACTTTTATTTTGAAATCAGTAAGGTATTACATAATAGAGGTACTTTTCATAATAATATTTTTATGAAAACTTAAGAGGGGCAACGTCGGTTTTAAGACAAGTAGGGAAAACCCCTTAACACCCTATTGTCTTTACTCTTAAAATACACTTCGATAGAAAGGTACTATAGAGCTTGGTATAAATAGAAGTGGGGTAGACAGAGACTAAGGATCTCCACATGCCACGATCCTGACATATCTCTCTTGTTTACATACATATACTCACGCCTGTATCCCAGTGGAGTAGACAGAGACTAAGGACCTCCACATGCCACGATCCTGACATATCTCTCTTGTTTACATACATATACTCACGCCTGTATCCCAGTGGAGTAGACAGAGACTAAGGACCTCCACATGCCACGATCCTGACATATCTCTCTTGTTTACATACATATACTCACGCCTGTATCCCAGTGGGGTAGACAGAGACTAAAGACCTCCACATGCCACGATCCTGACATATCTATCTTGTTTACATGCATATACTCACGCCTGTATCCTAGTGGGGTAGACAGAGACTAAGGACCTCCACATGCCACGATCCTGACATTTAGTAAAGAACAGAATTTTGTGGGCTTTTAATAGACATGTTCTTGCTCCGTTAGTGCGAAAAATCCGACTTCAGAAAATTGTTGCTCGAGAAATTGTTTAAAAGTTTTGAGTTTATTTTGTCACTGCAGGTAAAAGATTTTGTATAAAAAAAATTTAAATGGCTGTGATTTTAATCTATCTATCTATCATCACGCCTTTTATCACAAGAGGGGTAGTCATCGAATGAAATTTGCTACGATCCTGACATACCTCTTCCGCTTCTTTTATATTCATTATACCTTTCATACATGCTTGGCGATTGTGTGTACTTTTAATATTGCTATAGATCAATAATTTTATGTTTAATAAAAGTACACCTAAGTCGTCTTCTACCAGAAACCGAGGGAAACTGGATTCAACTCTCTGCATAAACTTACGTCTGTAAAATAAGTGACACATCTTGGTACATTAACTGCAGCAACATACTTGCCACCTGTTCTGTTCAATATGGACAGCTGGCTGCATGTGGACACTGTTACTGCTGTCTCTGGACACACTTCAAGGTATGAAAAATGTCATGAAATTATTATTATTTTCACACTTATTTCATTAACTCTGTCTACCCCACTACGATTAATGAGGTTAATGAATGTCACAATGTTAAATAGATTAGTCAGGACTCGAACCTGGGACCATATATCATTGTGAAGGTACCATATATCACATCACCACAACTCCTAAACTCAAGACCCATTAATGTCCTAGCTAAACCGCATAGAATAGAATAGACGGTACTAACTTTGTGCTTCGGAGGGCAAGTAGAGCTGCAATTCTACTATAAGATACTTTAAGTCTTATTACTATCTATCTATCTATCATCACGCCTTTCATGCCAAGAGGGGTAGGCAGAGACAATCAAATGCCATTTGTTACGATCCTGATATCTCATTCGCTTCTTTTATATTCATCATACCTTTTATACATGCTTGGCGATTGTACGTACCTACTTTTAATATTTACATCGATCACATTTTTTATATGTTCAATAAAAGTACACCTAGGTCGTCCTCTGTCTGCATTAAAGTTAATATGGGCTCCGCTGGCCTTTTTTGGAGATCATTTTTTTCTACACATTTCTACCTTACATAATCTTGTCATATCTTGGAAAGATTTATACAGCACACGCCATGAAAATACTCCAGAGCCAACTTTCTCCCCGTTTGATTCACTAAAACTGTTATCGCTCAGCTCCTAAACATGATAGGTCCATGTTTAATACTTGTTAACCTTCCTGGTGAATCAACCTATCTACTCGTGAAAATCGCAACAAAATCGGTTCAGTAGTTTTTGCGTGAATAGGTCACAGACAGACAGACACTCCCGTACGACTTTGTTTTATAATATGGGAACTTCGCTAAATGTGAACAATGTTACATACTCGTACATGCGGGCATGCATATGGTACAAACGAGGATTTTAATAATTAATTTTGTACTGAAGAACCCTAAAATAGTTTTGCACAATCACCTAATTCTAATTAACTTAGACCAAACGAAAATCATTTATCTATTGAGGAGTTGACTCTTTAATCATGCGCTTGACTTAATTCACTGATACCAAGTGATAAGGCAAAACATGCAGCTTTATCCATATCCATTTAGCAGTTCTTGATACAGATAAACTCCTTTTTTATACTAATACTATAGCGAATCGCCCCGGAATCGCATGGACTTAATTTAGTTTAACAATTTTTAAACACAATGCGTAATTTAAAATTTAAATACGATTATAACTACTTATCTATTACAGATGGAATAATATTTCGTATAGCTTTTTTGTAGATAATTTTATTCTACACAATTCTTTCTTACATCATTTTGTTATATCTCCAACGGATTAGACGGCATACGCTATGAAAGCGCGTTGACGCTAAACTATTAAACTATTTTCCTTGGTTTACTAATACTTATAATGCTCAGCTCCTAAACATGATAGATTCATGTTTAAAACTCGTAAATATTCCTCGTGAATCAGCCTATATATTAGTGATAACTGCAATAAAATCGGTTCAGTAGTTTCGGATTGAATAGTAATATGTTGTATAATTTTGTCCACAGATTATCAGTATCCCACGAAGCTAATGCCAGTTTTGCGGAGCTGGTGATAAATAGTGTGAAGCCAGAAGATGATGGCGTGTATAGATGTGAAATAACCTATCTGCAAGTTGGTGAAGATTGCAATACGGTGCAAGTGACGGATTTTACTACTTACAGTAAGTGTTTTTTTTTTATTTTATGACAATTTTTGGAACTACGCTGGTACTAATTTGTAATAATTAAATGTTAGAGTCTAAATAAAGTATGCCCCTGTATGACGCAGGAACAAATTAACGCGAGTCCAACTCACACTTGACCGGTTTTGTTGTTTTACTTAAGAGTATGCATTATAGTTATACTAGTTAGACGTTTGTATGTATTGCCATTATTAATATCGAGCAAAAAACGCCGAATAAAACATGTTTCTTGTATGGGAACCCCCTTTAATTTTAAACTTTATATTATTTTTATTATTTGTTGTTATAGCGGCCATAGTAATAGATACTCTGTGAAAATTTCAAGTGTCTACCTATTACGGTTCAAAAGATACAGCCCTGTGACAGACGGACGGACGGACAGCGGAGCCTTAGTAATAGGGTGTCCGTTGTCACCCTTTGGGTACGGAACCCTAATAAAAAGGAGTCGATAGCGTAATTGGTGGAACATTTTATTTTTTATTTTATTTTATTCTGGACAACATTGGACTTAAGAGTGTAGTGTACCGCGTCCATGTCCATACAAACGGAGAAAACGTTTTACTACCCCTAAATATTATTTAATTTTAACGATTTTGTAATATGTTACTGACATAATGAAAAACTACGTACGTATTTTTTCCTTTTTTCAAAATTCGTAATAGGTCAAAAGTTATAAGCCCCTCAAATCTCGGTTTTTTTGGTTCATAACTTGCTCGTAATAAACCGTCTGTATTTGAGAAACAAAGCAAAATTTCAAAAAAAGCAAAACGTACGTACGTAGATTATAATCTGCTAAAACGTTTGACACCAAAATTATAAGGTTTCGTTTTAGTTTAGTAGGTGTAAATCGTTTTCCCCCAAAACGCAATTTTCAACGAAGAACATACCTACGAACACTCACGAGCTGCAGTGTTCTCTGTCGCACTGATGCCCGTGGGAAGAGCGCGCTTGAGACAGAATATGATTTTCTAAATACCTATTTCGCTGCGTACGCTGAGCTACACGATCCTCTTAAAACCGGGAGGATCTGTCCTCACAAACACTGGCGACAAGTGGACGCTGGACACACCGCAAGGTAGAAATACCGTGATAGTATCGGATCTCGATTTAGATCCCACTTACTTGCTCAATGGTCCCCGACAGATGCTTTAGGTGCATTAGCTGGCTCATATGTTGTGTCAATAGTGAGTTAAACCTTTATAGGGATGGGACGTGATATATCGATAAAATAACAGTTTTCTTCAGTTCTGATTATATGTCTTATTTCAACTGTTGTAATTCGGAGGGCATTTCCGCCCTGCTTCTAGAAATATCAGATACTTGCGTAATAATGTGTTAAGTAGCCCACGCACTGGTCCGGTATCTCGCCGAAAAATTTCGGGCCGGCCAGCTGTATGATCAAGATTAAACACAGGCCACACATTAGCAATGTGAATCATACGATCTAGATCACATGCAATTCACTCACTCACACAAACACACAAGATTCGATTAAACAAAGTGTCAAGCTATCAGCGGTGGATGTGTGTGTGTGGCAAATCGTTTCGGCCATCGAAATCAACCACAAATACAACGATTTGAAAACGGATGGCGGACCGTTCGTTACAAGAATTGTACGAGTCTATGGTCGATTTCGGTGCACCGTATGGCGGCGCGCCGCCGATTGGACTAATAAGTGCAGCAACAGACTTGCCATAATAGACAAAAAGTGGACACTGCTACCATCTCTGGCCACATTACAAGATATAAATACCGTGATAGTATCGGATCTCGATACTTTGATCCTATTTTCTTCTTCGTTACTCAATGGTCCCCGACAGATGCTTTAGGTGTATTAGCTGGCTCATATGTTGTGTCAATACGAGTAAAATTATAGGGATGGGATGTGATATATCGATAAAATAACCTTTATAACTCGACAAGTTCTTAGTGATGAAATATCTTATATGAACCGCTCTCATATCATCTAGCTGCCGCCATCTTGTATTAGTGGACAATGTATATTAATACTCGTATTATAAAGAGATAAAGTTTGTATTTAGGTGGTAATACTCTAAAATACAGAATGATTCTATAATTTATTACACGAATAGAAAGCTACGATATTCCTGAGTAATATGGCTGTATTTTATTTTGCTCAAAAATATACGGGTGAAGCCGGGGGCGGAAATTAGTTATTAAAGTCGATATTTAATTTGAAGAAAATTGGAGATTTTTTAAATTTTTTAGATACACGCAATTTTTTGTTACCAAATTACACTTGTTCGAGAAATAAACATTGTTACAAAGTTATATTGTGGATTTTTAGGTAGTATGTAATTTTAACAACATAAACAGTGGATGATTTTTTTAAATCGGTCCATTAGTTTCTGAGTTTCTTTTAAGTACCTATATAACTTAATACTTCTATGGTTAAAAGATAGTCCCTGTGACATTGCACGACTCCGTAGGACGGAACACAGATATTTGATATTTACGCAAATATTTAAAGTCTTATAAATATGTCCGTTTTTGAGATATCTAAATGTATCTTTCACACTTCCGTTTAGTTTATCTTTTAAATTATTAATTTCAAACAAAAAAAAATTGGTAAACTTGTGATTTTTTTTTATCGAAGTTACCTACTTTCTTGATAATTATTATTCTTACTTCATATGAAAACCACAGTTTAAATTGTAATAAATCTATCTGTCTATCATCACGCCTTTTATCCCAAGAAGGTTAGGTTAGGTCAGAGATTTGCTACGATCCTGAAATATCCCTTTCGCTTCTTTTATATTAATCCTACCTTTCATACAAGCTCCAAATTTTCATCGATCAATACATATTTTATATGTTCAATAAAAGTACACCTAGGTCGTCCTCTGCCTGCATTTCCTTTAACTTCAGCCATATAAATTCTTACTCGTAATAACAGACACGATGAACAAAGTGTTTACAAATATTCAGTACTAATAAATAAAACGATAAAATACTTTAATTAAAGGGTTGTTATTTGTTATTACTATACTCTTAGTTGACGATGGTTTGATACTCAATAACTTCTCTTTCAAAGCCAATTAATAAACAATTACTTGTTTTGCGAAATTGATTTTGTTTTATTACTTCATATTTAATTTATATACCTAGTGTGCGTAAATTGTTTGGAGTAAAAAGTAAACTCGAAAACTACTGGACTGATTTAAAAAATCTTTCACTGTTATGAAGCTATGTTATTCCAGGACACATAGGTTGTCACATTAAAAAAAAATAAAGCTGAGGTGGCAATAATTAATTTATAGATGACTAAAATCTAGCAGAAGCTTGTATTTTCCTCGACTTTCTGTTATTTTCCAGATTCAGTTTTATCGGTCCCAGATTATTTTAGCCGATGGTATTTGTAAGGCTAAGTTTAGATGGAAAAGTCTTTAGATGTGGTTTGTCGGATTATGTTCTTTCTTCTTTTTCATTATCTTCGATGTTTACTCTTACGCTGTGATTAACAAATATACACACAGACCTCCCTGGTTCTATTTTCCATCTATAAATTTTCCTGGCTTGTTAGTCCTTCTAGTCACATCTTTTCTATTTATGCATTTCGTAAGTCTCATGTTTTACATTATTTCATACTTAAACTAATTTTTAAATATATCAGATCTTTGGCTCACCACTTTGTATCTAGTAACTTAAATTAGTACCAACACTTTTTATCACTTTCTATTTTTTTTTTCATGGGTTGTCTTACAGCAATGTACTTAGAGTGCGCGCAGCCCTAGTCTATATACTTTGCTTACAGCTCCTACCGGCTGCAGGGTACCCAGCAAAATACAAATATTCCTCAATTAGCTAATAGCAATTTTGATGATATCTAACGAATTCTGTTCAGGAATTTTGAGAATGAAAGATTTATCAATGTATCGCACGAAAGAAACGAAGCAACTTTTTTTACTAGTAGTAAATTGTATTGTGATATATATTAAATTATACAGCAACATCTACCAGTTCCTTACTGAACTATAAAGAGTGAGTAAGTGTTTATATTACACAATTACATAGATAAGATGGCGTCTTAATGTCTGGTATGACGTCACTTTCGAAGCCTTTGCTTTAAAAACAGTTTTATCGATATAATAACGATATCGACTTGTATACATCACTATTTAAAACTCTATTTGCAGGAGCGCAATGCTATCTTGTCTGAAATGCCCCAGTTATGCAGGGAAGTCGACAGTGACATTTTTTAAATACCAAAGTAACAAACTTAATTATGAAATATTGTGAAACTTTCGTGAAAGCAAGCCAATTAATTTTCATTATTTTTAACTTAATGAAATGAAACACTTTGCGCTACCGGTATATATCTAGACTAAATGTTATCTAAGAAATCAAAATTAAATTTTAGGAAACATATTTTTTTGAACAAAGATATTATGCTCTTACAATAAATACAATTACAGTTCCAGGGTACTTACCTAGGGGAAAACCAAGTCTCCCTCATTTAGCCTATGGTATTTGTGAGGCCAGTGGCTAACGAGTGGCCAGTTCTGTTGCCAGTGGCCAACATTTTCTATAACTTTACAAATCAAGCCTTTCTCATTTATTGTTATTATACATTAGAATAGTTCCTCTTGAAGGGGGACTATATTTAATTTAAATAAATAATGAATTGCCGTCTACTTTAAGGGGACCAGCGGGTGCAGAGCTGTGATATCAACAAATCCACGGGAGAAGCCTTGGGCAGTACTTAGTTGAAAATAATTGAAAATTAATTTCCAAAAGGGCGGAAAGATTGAAACTCTTAATCCTGTTATATAGCAGGGGTTCTATCAATATGTATTCAATAAATAAGAAATATTTATCGGGGCGCATTTACACCGATTATATAGCATTTTAATGCAAAATATATTGCAATATGCCTAATTTAAATTAAATAATAAAGCGATTATAAATCTAAATTTTTGCAGATAAACATAGGTTATGCTTTTTTTAAGTGACGGTTCAGTAAGATATGGTAATATTTACAACTTAAATCGAAAAAACGACAGAACACGCTAAGACGATAAAATAGAAGTTGTTTTAACTGTAAAAAGCTCACATGATCAACGGGCTGGCTTTTATTTCGGTCAAAGAATAAGCATTGCTATCCAACGAGGCAATGCAGCCATTCTATTGGGTACTCTTCCAGTAGATTGCGATTTACATGAAATTTTATTTTATACATATATGTATATTTTCAAAATAAATCAATACTAATACTTTAACATGTAATATTAATAATAAAGACAAAATTAAATTTAATACATTTTTATATTATAGACATATGAGTCAGTCAAAATATTTATTGATATATATTACATCGTCACATACTTAATCAACCAAAGAGCTTAAAAATTGTGGGTTCTTAAGAAATCAACTTGAAAACAATGCAACCAATTTGCTAAATTCATTCACTAATTTAAAAATAAATGATTCAAACATTTGAAACAACCAAATAGGCTAACATCAAAAATATTAAGGCGCTGGATAGAGCCAACGACCTTGAGAGATGGCACCGCCCCCACGCGGGTACACATACACACCAAACGACGTGGCTGCCACTAATAATATTGCATCAGGCTGCAGCCGGTACTATCGGCACACGAGCGCTTACGCACACACGTGTGCAGTGCGTACATAAAATCTTGAAAATGAGAATAAAGGAACTTGCTGAAAATTTGATTAAAAAATAAAACAGTATTACGATAGTATATTGCTAGATAAAAAATCTGTCAAAAAATCAGAATCATTGCATGCATTTTAGTACTGTTTCTAGACAGTAAAATATTTTTTTAGAGGTACATTCGTGATTTTTTTCTATCGAATCAATATAGTTGTATTATGTTTTAATCACAGTATCTTAATAACGCATAACCTCAAGAATATCATATATTTTTTTGATTATGGTCACTGCAGTGGATCATGTACTTTTACGCATCATAAAACTCGCATTTAGCTCTATACATCCTCTTAAACTTTGATTTTTTTCCACGGGACAAGCCGGAGTCGATACCTAGTTGAAAACCCTGTTCAAAAGGGCGCAAAGATTGAATCTCTTAATCCTGTTATATAGCAGGGGTTCTATCAATATGTATTCAATAAATAAGAAATTACTTAACCTCCACTCGCCAACTATTGAGTTATCTGGGGCGCATTTACACCGATTAGCATTTTGATGCAAAATTAAGATAAAGTGCTACATAAAAAATATAATGTAATCCGTCCCTGGTGAACGGGCGGGTGGATGGGTTTATTCAGCTAATGTAATTAAACAATTTTATGACAATATTTTATGAATGATAACTTTCCGCCCCCGGCTTTGTCCGTGGATATTTTCGAACAAAGAAAAATATAGGGATAATGAAGCTTCCTATTAGTGAAAGAACTTTCAGAATCGGATCAGTGGTTCCAGAGTATACCCTCCACTCACAAAATTCGCACTCTTTCTTTATAATAGTATCATACTCAGATCCCTTTCTCGAAATACCTCAAAAATACTAACCAATCATTAAATAGCCTCAAAATATCTTTTAACCGATACGATACAAAATCTCTTTCAAATATTTTCAATGACCTCAAGGGATGAGATTATTTAAACCACAGAAAAGTTCTGTTTTCTGTAATTTAAACCGATAGTAAGCTATAGGATTAGGTGTATTTAATAAAGTTTTCTAATTAATTAGTTAATATACTGTTATTTTGTGGGAAAATTGACATTTGTTCTAAGATAGGGTGTAGCCTAGTGGTCAATTGACAGTCCAAGGTTCAAATACCTAATGTAGTAATTTTATTAAAAAAAATATTTTTCATTATTATGGTCTTGAGTTCATACAAATACTTGTAGAAAAAAAGCACTTTTAGTTTTTCTCGAATTTTTCAATTTCTTTCCCAAAAAACTTATAACAACCATTTAAAAAGAAAGGTCTTTCATATAAGTATTCTCGTAGAATTCTCGTAGTGAATTCTCGTTGCTCGACGCCAGACACTTGCCATAGGACCATTGGTCTACGACAGAGTTCATAATGTTATGCCCATTGCTCAACTCACGCTCATTAAGAGAGCTGTGCCTGTGATACAACATTTCTTCACTGCACTAGGCGAGCCTGTTGAATCAATGTCTTATAAAGTCAATAAACTTTCAATTATTTTAAAAATACAAATAATTTGCGAGGCCAAACAAACATTTCCCGAAAGGTTTAGCCCCGGCCCTCCAACTATCTCTGAGCAAATAATCTCGTCAATCCGTTGCTATGTTTTGAGGTGACAAACAAACAAACAAACACTTTCGAATATATAATAATTGTATCTATTATATTGCACAACACCATCCAAATCCTCTAAGAGCAATGCGGATTAAATAATAAATATTCAAAAGGGCTCCCTTTTCTTACTCTATTGTGGACGTCGTCGCCTTAAACGGGTTAAGGGGCTGTTATATGACAGCTTACAAACGAACTACAAAGGGAAGCCTTTACCAAACTTTACAACTGTTTGCTAAATCTGTTATCCTAGGTTAGAATCTGGGAGATATACTCACGCCTGTGTCTCGTTGTAGTAGGCTGAAAGATTCATTAAAATCCAGTGGGCAGGTTCGATCCCGGATCCTAACCATGTACCAATGGGTTTTTTATAATTAAAACTTATGTTAAGAGGCTTTTCCATCTAAATATGCCTCAACAGAACTGGCCACTTGTTAGGTATAGCCTCACAAATACCATCGGCTAAACGAGGGAGACTTGGTCTTCCGTTGGGTACCCTGGAACCGTAACACGGAAGAAAGAATAAAAGAAGGAAGAAAAGAAGTAGATAACGAGTGGTCAGTTCTATTGAGGTATTATGTTATACGTTATACATTATTTATTTAGTGTGGTTTGTCGGATTATGTACATAAGTTTATAATTAAAAACCCCATTGTTACATGGACGGTATCAAACCCGTGGTCTGCCTAGTTAATACCAGACATCTTAACCATAACAATCGCTTTTCGCCAGCTCGATTTCGGGTCGTCAGTGGGTATTATTCTGGGGCTTGACTCATTTTGTCCTGACTCAATGTCCAACACTATCTGGGTAATGTGGTCTTCGGGCTTTCTCATTATATGTAACCTCAAAAATATGATCAGCTAAATGAAGAACACTTGCCTTTCATTTGGTACCCTAGGGTCTGAAACGTACATGAAAATATCTCTGAAAGCTGAATTTCAAATTTTCAGTAGATATTAATTTTGTGCTACGCGACGTAGCTGTGAAGTTTTGGTTGCTTACAAACTTGTGCTCGACTAGCTCTGTAAAACAGAAAATGGTGCGCTTAATTAAAACGTAGAATACCTTGATGTTTGAAATTAATATTTTTATATTTTGTGTATCCTGGAATTTGTATGAAGAAATCTCATAACTTTCTAACTTACATTGACAATAATTTGGCTTTTAAAAAAAGTGTACCGACTTCAAAAATTATGCACTGAAAAGTGTGCTTTCCGAAAGCAAATGCACAAGTCACTATAAAAAATATACCCAAATCGCTTTAAGTGTACCTATACAATTTGAAGAGTTCTAGATTTCTCCAGGATCCCATCGTCAGATCCTGACCTGATGACCATGGGACCACCTGAAAAGTATACCCTTTCAAACAAAATAAAAAAATACACAAATCGCTTCAAGTGTGCCTACAAAATTTGAAGACTTCTCGATTTCTCCAGGATCCCATCATCAGATCCTGACCTGATGACCATGGGACCACCTGGAAAGTATACCCTTTCAAACAAAAAAAATCCAAATCCGTTCAGGCGTCTTCAAGTAACATACATAAAAAAATAAAGATTCCGACGAATTGAGAACCTCCTCCTTGTTTTTTGAAGTTTGGTCAAAAATAAATAAAAATATGGTTATTTATACTTAGATATTGATTTGATTTGATTGAAACCTCGAATATCTAAACTTGAATTAGGCTGTATAAAAGTGACATATCAGCTTTATATATACGGTACTAAGTAATAAGGGCGTATCGTTCCAAAAACGACAATTGTATCCACAATCGTAACCGTTTGGAATAAAACTAAGTTATTGCATTTACGTCCTTTTGAGCAGGGAGTCACGACCTAATGTCACGTGAAATGAGGACTTCTGACCTCCATTATGGAGCCTTCCGACCTTTTTGATTTACTAGTGATGGGAAATGTGAGTATCGATTATATAAAAAAATATCGATAAAATTTTGTATGGAATTTTTGACATAATATATATAAAACTGTCGCATCGCTGACTGACTGACAATCAACGCACAGCCTAAACCACTAAAGATATAAATATAAAAATTTTGTACATTCCTTTGGGGGTATAGCGATGCACTAACTAAGGATTTTTCGAAACCCTAAGGGGTGAAATGTGGTTGTATTCCTAATACTGCTAGTAAGAAATATATGTAGGGACATTAACGGTGACCGGAGTGATTTAATACATATAATTATTATTATTATAGCATATAGTATATTATTATTTATACGGTCTTAGCTTCGCACGGGTACAACATCTGTTTTCAATAATTTGAATACCTACACAATACGTTATTAAAATTATAAATACGCTTATGGTTACTTACCTATTAAAGATACATATAAGTATTCTACTGCAGAATATATTATTCTACACAATGTCGAAACCACAACAAAATCTGATCAGCATATTCGGACTTAATCGGATACAGACTGATTTCACTGTACGTTAGCTTAAAAAAATATTTAGGTACTCAATGATTTCTCAGTACCTCAGTATCAGAAAAAAGGGTATTATTTTAAAAAGTTTCAGACAAACTATTTTTGCATTTGCGCTATTTAAATGATGTGATACTGAATGATTACAGAGTGAACACACATCTTTCTTAACGGGTTGCCTTACTGCTCTCGAAACCGCGGAAAACCAAGCCTCTAAGTGTTGTTTGTCGGATTATGTACATATTTAATTATAAAAAACGCATTGGTACATGGCTGGGATCCGGGATCGAACAAACACACTTTCAATATTTAATATTCATCGACGTTTTCATCGATATCCATATTATCGACATACGCACATCACTACAGATGAGGTAATGTGTCCAGTACGGCACGCCCGCCCATGATGACCGTCATCTAGTCGTGACACACACCATCACTACAATGGGTACCGTTTAAATGACCAATTCCTGAAATTCAGCAAAAAACACCTGAAACTTTGCTGAATTTAACTAAATTTAAAATTTAAGTTAGGTATTTTATACATTATTATTTTATTATAGTTTATTTAAGCTTTTTCCCGCGACTTCATCTGTCAAGAATCAGAAACATTAACAAATAAAAAAATAGGTTTTTCCGTATTAAATTTCGTCAAAGTCAGGCTGAAAACGTAAGACAGACAGAGTTTTATAATATTAGTATAGATGGATTACTGTTTTTAATTTGCCGTAAAAAACTGAAAAATATATAGGTACTTACCGTTTTTCTGTGCTTGTTTCGATTTTGTTGGTCAAAATCGGCAAATGTAAAATCGGCAAAAAATGTTAAATAATATGTATATATTTTCGAAATTTCAAATAACAAGTTTTTGCACAAAACCAGCCAAGTGCTAGCCAAACTTGCACACGAAGGGTTCCGTACCACCGTAAGTTTAGTAATATTGCCATTATTAAGATCATGCGATGAAAACGACAAAAACACGTTTCTTGGACTGGGACTCCCTTTAACTTTTACCTTAATTTAATTTTTATTATTTGTTGTTATAGCGGCCATATACTCAACAAAAATCTCAAGTGTCTACCTATTACGGTTCAAAAGATAATTTTATTCTACACAATTCTTTCCTACATCATTTTGTCATATCTCTGATGGATTAGACAGCATACGCCAGGAAAATGCGTTGGGGCTAATTTTTTCCTCGACTTGATTCACTTACACTGTTAATGCTCAGCTCCTAAACATAATAGATCCATGTTTAATACTTGTAAACCTTCATGGTGAATCGACCTATCTAATAGTGAAAACTGGAACAAAATCCGTTCATTAGTTTTTGCGTGAAGAAGGCACAGACAAATGACAGTTTTTATCCAGAAAAGACACATGTTTTGGATAAAATCGTGGTATATATAAGACCTGACCTGTGGTCTTTCAAGTCTGTACACGTATTATCTCTGTTCCATTTCCACGTGCTGAAGCTAGTTATCTCAAATCCTGAAACCAAAACAATTTCACTTCCCTTTCATTGAAATTCACATAAAACAAGACAAAGTGTCGCCACAGTGGAAACCGGAAGTTAGGGCACTACTCATACTACACCACATTACATATACGACTAGCAACTATCCCGGCTCTGTCTATGCCCTTTTCACGCAAAACTAATAAACGGATTATTTTGCGGTTTGCACTATTAGATAGATTGATTCACCGGGAAGGTATACGAGTTTAAAACATAGACCTATCATGTTTAGGAGCTGAGCAATAACAGTATAAGTAAATCACGTCGGGATAAAAGTTAGCTCCAGTGAGCTTTCATGGCCTATGCTGCCTTATGCGTCAGAGATATAATAAAATGATGTAGGAAAGATATGTGTAGAATTAAACGATCTACAAAAAAGTCCGCGGTAGCATATATATCTATCTCTAATAGATAAGTAATTATAAGCGCATTTATGTAGGTGTTAAAATTGTTGTAAATCCATGAGCTTACATTTTATCCCGGAGGTACTTCAGGATTAATTCTTGTGTCACTTTCTAAAATGTCCACTTATCTTCTTTTACATTCATCTTGAATTAATTGTGACAATCCGTTTAGTAGTTACGGAAATAATATCTCACAGACAAACAGATGCTGTATGTAGTGATTTCACAAATTTATTCCTGAAAAGCGTGAAAACAGAACGGATGCGAGATACATACAATGTGCAAGCACGATAAAATTTCATACAATGATATATTTATTGCTATTTTGTGAAACATTTTTCAGGAATTCTTTCATTTTTCAGTTTTTGGATATAATTTATTACTGACAACTTTTAACGTAGTGGATATAGATATATAGTCACACTTAATATATGAAAAAAGAGAGATATAATGTCAGGATCGTGGCATGTGGAAAGTCCAAAGTCTCTGTCTACCCCACTGGGATACAGGTGTGAGTATATGTATGTAAACAAGAGAGATGTCAGGATCGAGGCATGTGGAGGTCCTTAGTCTCTGTCTACCCCACTGAGATACAGGCGTGAGTATATGTATGTAAACAAGAGAGATGTCAGGATCGAGGCATGTGGAGGTCCTTAGTCTCTGTCTACCCCACTGGGATACAGGCGTGAGTATATGTATGTAAACAAGAGAGATGTCAGGATCGAGGCATGTGGAGGTCCTTAGTCTCTGTCTACCCCACTGAGATACAGGCGTGAGTATATGTATGTAAACAAGAGAGATGTCAGGATCGAGGCATGTGGAGGTCCTTAGTCTCTGTCTACCCCACTGGCATACAGGCGTGAGTATATGTATGTAAACAAGAGAGATGTCAGGATCGTGGCATGTGGAGGTCCTTAGTCTCTGTCTACCCCACTGGGATACAGGCGTGAGTATATGTATGTAAACAAGAGAGATGTCAGGATCGAGGCATGTGGAGGTCCTTAGTCTCTGTCTACCCCACTGAGATACAGGCGTGAGTATATGTATGTAAACAAGAGAGATGTCAGGATCGAGGCATGTGGAGGTCCTTAGTCTCTGTCTACCCCACTGGGATACAGGCGTGAGTATATGTATGTAAACAAGAGAGATGTCAGGATCGTGGCATGTGGAGGTCCTTAGTCTCTGTCTACCCCACTGGGATACAGGCGTGAGTATATGTATGTAAACAAGAGAGATGTCAGGATCGAGGCATGTGGAGGTCCTTAGTCTCTGTCTACCCCACTGGGATACAGGCGTGAGTATATGTATGTAAACAAGAGAGATGTCAGGATCGAGGCATGTGGAGGTCCTTAGTCTCTGTCTACCCCACTGGGATACAGGCGTGAGTATATGTATGTAAACAAGAGAGATGTCAGGATCGAGGCATGTGGAGGTCCTTAGTCTCTGTCTACCACACTGGGATACAGGCGTGAGTATATGTATGTAAACAAGAGAGATGTCAGGATCGAGGCATGTGGAGGTCCTTAGTCTCTGTCTACCCCACTGAGATACAGGCGTGAGTATATGTATGTAAACAAGAGAGATGTCAGGATCGAGGCATGTGGAGGTCCTTAGTCTCTGTCTACCCCACTGGGATACAGGCGTGAGTATATGTATGTAAACAAGAGAGATGTCAGGATCGAGGCATGTGGAGGTCCTTAGTCTCTGTCTACCCCACTGGGATACAGGCGTGAGTATATGTATGTAAACAAGAGAGATGTCAGGATCGAGGCATGTGGAGGTCCTTAGTCTCTGTCTACCCCACTGGGATACAGGCGTGAGTATATGTATGTAAACAAGAGAGATGTCAGGATCGTGGCATGTGGAGGTCCTCATTCTCTGTCTACCTCACTGGGATACAGGTGTGAGTTTATGAATGTATAATGAACCATATTTCTGAAAGATATTTCAGAAGCAACTTATTCATAAGACATGACATGTGCATACAAGGTGCAGGTGAATAACTTAGGGCGTATGCATAAGAAAGTTTCCTGAATAGCCTGTTAGACATATAAATACATATGCCCTGCCGCGTCTGTGTGTTTGTGCTATTTTCATGCAAAAACTACTGAACGGATTTTGTTGTGGTTTTCACTATTAGATAGATTGATTCACCGGGAAGGTATACGAGTTTAAAACATAGACCTATCATGTTTAGGAGCTGAGCAATAACAGTATAAGTGAATCACGTCGGGGTAAAAGTTAGCCCCAGCGAGCTTTCATGAAGTATGCTGTCTAATCCGTCAGAGATATAACAAAATGATGTAGGAAAGAATTGTGTAGAATAAAATGATCTACAAAATAATATACAGTAGTATATATATATATATATCTATAATAGATAAGTAGTTAGTAAAACAATATAAAATTGAGAACATAAACAAAAATTCGTAAATTTGTTATGAATGAAGATGATATTAACTTTCGTTCCAATATTAGTTACTGCTCCGCTCCCAAAGGACGTAGCGTGATGTTATATAGCCTATAACCTTCCCCGTGAACCACTCTATCTAATGGTAGCAACAGTTACAAAATCGGTCCAGTAGTTTTTGAGTCTATAGAATACGAACAAACAAAGAATCAAACAAATATTGTTTTTTTTTATTATATCTATTTAACTATCATCACGCCTTTTATCCAAAGAGGGGTAGGCAGAGACAATCGAATGACATTTGCTATGATCCTGACATATCTCTTTTGCTTATTTTATATTTATCATACCTTTCATACATACTCGGCGATTGTGTGTACCTACTTTTTAATATTTACATCGATCAATATATTTTTATATGCTCAATAAAAGTACACCTAGGTCGTCCTATGCCAGCATTTGCTTTCACTTCAGCCATATAAAACTTTATCTTTCATCCTTCATTCTTTTAACGTTCAGAGTGAACTAAATAATCGCAACAAAATCGGTGCATCAATTAATTTTTAATATGAACAAGTGTTTATAACATTATTATACAATTCCTTTAGAATCTGTATTACAACAACTTACAGACTTTCAACGACAACAATATTCATGAAAATTAAAATATACTACATTTTACCCACGGCCTCACTTGCATTATACTTATCTATTAGATATAGATATGATAGTTCAGACTTTTTAACCGACTTCAAAAAAGGAGGAGGTTCTGTATGTTCCCCGATTACTTGAAGACGCCTGGACCGATTTGGAATTTTTTTCTTGTTTGAAAGGGTATACTTTCAAGGTGGTCCCATGGTGATCAGGTCAGGATCTGATGATGGGATCCTTTGGAAATCGAGAACTCTTCAAAATTTGTTTTTTTTATAGTGACTTGTGCATTTGCTTTCGGATAGCACACTTTTCAGTGCGTAATTTTTGAAGTAGGTACATTTTTTTTTAAAGGCATATTATTTGTAGATAGTTTCATTCCACTCAAATATTACTTATATCATTTTGTTATATTATCTCTGACGGATTAGACAGCATAATCCATAAAAATGCTTAGCTTCTAAACATGATAGGTTCATGTTTATTACTTGTAAAGCCTCCTGAAAAATTTTGTTTAATTGTGAAAAACGCAACTGAATATTATAGTGAGAACTCAGACAGAATTTTCGTTTAAGTTTTCCTATATTCCCTATTTTTTTCAAAATTTTAGACTCAGTAATGTCGGAGATATTTTTTGTATATGCATTTTAAAATTCCCCCTAAATCGAAATTCAATTATTTACGCTATACGTCCGTCATTGGGTCATGAAACTCTACACAGACGGACCGACAGACGTTTTTTCATCGGATATAGGAAACCCTAAAATATCGGAACCCAAAACTACTGAACTATATTATCTCTGTATACAATTCCTTATCAACTCCACAAAGACCTACATTTTTATCGGTAAAGCGCTTTTTCAAGCAAAATTTCAGGCGATATTTTCCGATAAGAGAATGCCGGGATATGCTCGGATAGTTTTCCATTTTGTGGGCAAACGGGGAAAATATATAGAGATGTGTGCTTGAATACCCTCCTTTATTTTATTGAATTGGGGGTCGAATTTTTACAAAAAGGTATTGCGGAAATTCTTTACAAATAAATATTTTTCACAGCTGTGCTGTCATGGTTTTTTAGGGTTCCGTTCTAGCGATGAAAGCGGACACCCTATTACTAAGGCTCCGCTATCCGTCCGTCTGTCACAGAGCTGTATCTTTTGAACCGTAATAGGTAGACACTTGAAATTTTCACAGAGTGTGTATTACTATGGCCGCTATAACAACAAATAATTAAAATAAAATAAAGTTAAAAATTAAAGGAGGTCCCCATACAAGAAACGTATAATGGAAATACATACAACTCGTATAACTATAAAAACTGTCTAATTTGTTCCTGCGCCATACAGACGCGTCAAACTTGGTCTTAACCTTAGTGCTTACTATTGAGTGTAGTTCAGTAGATTCGGAGAAAATAAGATGTGACAGACAAACACAAGAGTGATTCTATAAGGGTTGCGTTTTTTTATCTGATGAAGTCTTTCTTTCTTCATCTTTCTTTGAGGGATGATGACCCTAGAAAGAAACATCAAACCAACAAACACTATATATTAATTACTAGCTTTTTGGAATGCGTAGTGAAAGATGATGTTGTGACTAAAATTAAGAATAGTAGTTTACGCTGGTTTGAAAGAATGAAAGATTGACTAAAAAGTTTTAAATGGCTGGAAATGGAAATGGCTTGATCGATGTATTTCCAAAAGTTCACACAATCGCCGAGCATGCATGAGTATGATGAATATAAAAGAAGCGAAAGAGGTATGTCAGGATCGTAACAAATGAGATTCGATTTCCCCTACCTACCCCTCTTGGGGAAAAAAGGCGTGATGGTAGATAGATAATTATCCTCCAACTATTTCCTTTAAAAATAATTCAATATTAGTTATGATATCTCTCTATCTACACCTTGAAGTTAAATACTTGAAGATACACATACATACATTGGAATCCAATTAGTAGAATAAACAGAGTGTCGTAGTGAGGTAGTGTGAGGTAGTGAGGTACCGCTAGTGATGTCCCAGTAAGGATGTGTCAATATTTTATTTGTTAACATTGTTGTGTAACTTCTATGTGATATTTGCATAAGACGATGTTGTTGGATGTCAAAATGGATTATCTTTAATATTATTGAAGCAGTCTTCGCGGAGTATAATATCAATATCATAATTTTTTTATTCTTCTCGTGTTACCTTACAGCTCCCAGGAACCGTTGCCGGCCCCAGGGTACTCTCAGCGAAAGACAAAGTCTTCCTCATTTAGGAGATTTTTTGAGGCCTAAAGAGTGGCCAGCTCTTGTACGGTTTGTCGGATAATTTACATAGACTTTTTATTATAAAAACCCATTGAAATAAGGAGGAAATTGAGAAATCTAAAAATTATTGATGTTGAAAACTAAAATTATTCTTATGAATGTAATCGTCTTACAACTGAGAAGTCGCGGATTCGAACCCCATATCCGACCATGTACCAATGGGTTTTTATTAAAAAATCTATGTACATTATCCGGCAAACCGTACAAAGAGCTACCTACATACCTCAATAGAGCTGGCCAATCGTTAGATGTAGCCTTAAAAATCTTCTGCTAAATGAGGAAGACTTTGTCTTCAGCTGGGTACCCTGGGGCCGGCTCGTTAAAGCGACCCATGAAGTTTTTTTTTTATTTTTTGAAAGGTTGTTTATTTTTTAGCCGTAAATTATTACCTAATGTTTTTGATAATTTATTTAATTCTTATCTTCTTAATCAAATATGATCTAATAATAATAGTTTATGATACGGGATCATAATAGGGGTAATTAAAACACAAGTGGAATTTTAATAGCATCCACGAGTGTTTTACTTCCAAGTGATGTGCCCGTTCATACACTACTTTATGTAATCCCATGCAATATATTTTATATCCAATCCAAGATATTTTTCCTAATCGACAAATTGGCGGCAAATCGCGGTTACCTACTTTCTGCGCATGCGCGTTAACTGTCAAGTGACTCCCACTATGCCCTTTCTGCATTTAAAAACAAAACATTACGATATCGTTTTTGTATGAAAACTTCGGTACTATAATACATTATAGTATCGAAGTTTGACATATTAGAGACGCGTGTATGTAAAACATATAATTATGAAGTATAATTCGACTTTGTAATAGAAATTTTACGATATAAGAGTAGATAAAAAAAATTCTCTACAAGATTTGCCATCCGACAACAATTTTACCACACTTGATGTGTTAGGTGTCGGTTTGTAAACAAAACGTTTGATGTGGTAATTACGTGGTGTTATATGCGCTAACTGCTACGTATTCAAACGAAGCCTTAAATTAACAGATGCAGCCATGAGATATTATATAGTATAACATTAGCTTACTTAGAAACTTCAATTGTCCAAGAGCGAGTCGAACTTTTTTTCCATGACAACTTTAAGACTACATTTTCGTTTAGGTTTTCCTGTAAATATTTCCTATTTTTTTTTATTTTATACTCAGTAGAGTCAGATATAAGGGGGATGGGGGTGAATTTTAGAATATTTTATTTAATATAATTTAAACTATGCATTATAAATTTTAAATAAGATAATACTTAGCAAAATATTTTTTACCTTTTTAATTTTCCCCCAAAATCGATCGCATGTACCTACGAAACCCTAATATAGCCTATAATCTTCCTCAATAAACGCCCCCCCCCCCATATATATCCGAAACTATTAAGTCTAAAATAAAAAAAAAATAGGGAATATAGATATTTTTTTATAGTTTACAGGAAGACCAAAACGTCCTGTCTTTAAGTAATTAGTAATCTAGAAAAATACTGGACCGATTTAAATAATTATATGACTGTTATAAACCTATATTATTCCAGATATACTAAAACTGGAGAAAAACAAAAAAAAATACCGTAGATATTTTTGAGGCTACCTAAGTCATTTAAGGTATTTTGAGGCCTTTTAGAATGCTACGTACGTTGCTGAAATTCCTGAAACATTTTCACGTCGTGTAGTTGTGTTTGACATGATAAGACACAATTTGGCGTTGTGCTATCTAAAAAATTCTTACAGTACAAAATTATTTTATGTACAAACTACTTGTTTAAAGATGCTTCTTTTATACTCACGCCGATATTATTATATGGTAGGCTGGTAGGTAGGCCTCTCGAACTAAAAATACCTCAAAAGAGCTTAACCTCGTAAGTAACAAAAATAGTTGTATCATGCATTAGCTTTCCGCCCCTGGCTTCGCCCGTGGATATTTTTTAACAAAATAAAATATAGCCTATAGCCTCAGGGATAATGTAGCTTTCTATCAGTGAATGAATTTTCATAATCGGAACAGTAGTTTTAGAGATTATACCGTCTACATCCAAACTTATCTTACCTCATAAAAGTCTTCCACCGCGTCTGTCTCTGTCTGTCAGTCTCTGTCAGTTCTACGCAGAAACTACTGAACGGATTTTGATGCCGTTTCCACGATCATAAAGGTTGAGTCATGAAGAACTTTTACGAGTATTAAACATGACCCTATCATGTTTAGGAGCTGAGCAATTACATTATTAGTGAATCAAGTCGGGGAAAAAGTTATTTTCAGCGCGTTTTCATGGCGTATGGTGTCTAATCTGTCAGAGATATAACAAAATAATGTAGGAAAGAATTGTGTAGAATAAAATTATCTACAAAATAATATACAGTAGTATATATATATCTATAATAGATAAGTAGTTATAATTTTGTTTGGGTTTATTTGTGTGGGTATTCAAATTGTTGCAAACCAATATTGTTCCCATGCGAAGCCGGGCATGTCGCTAGAGATTCTATTTCAAACAAGGCTTCTCTATTTGTTGGTTGAATACGTGAAAACTTTTCTGTAAATAAAATTTTTCAGGAAATATTTTCATGCCAATATCTTGTCACCATAACAAAACACCAGAACCTTGCCAACAGAAAATAAAACTGTTCAATTCTATTGAAAGCATAACAAAATATGTCTTTGTAAACATACATATACTCACGCCTGTATCTCAGTGGGGTAGACAGAGACTAAGGACCTCCACATGCCACAATCCTGATATAAATTACCAGATTTTTTTATTTGCTCGAATTCTTCGGACAATAAAACATATTTTGTCCAAACTTTTTTACTTGAGCTACAGATCACAAATTAGGGGTGACAAGAGGGCTGGCTCTTTCTTCGCCCAGAGAATTAGCATAGCTATACAGCGAGGAAATGCAGCCAGCGTTCTTGCCACCATGCCACGCGGACCAAATTTATTTTAGATTAAAACCGTATACTTAGATAATTGTTTGAAACAATAAATGTATAAGAATTAGGGGTTGCAAAATTTTCCAAGTTACCCTCAGCCCCATCCAGAAAAATTTTCAGGAATAGCTGACAACAACATCGGATTTAGCGACGAGTAAAACAGGTGTAGCAATGATGAAATTCTGTATGGAAACACTATCTCTGAAAGTTATCCTGAATGGGGCTGAGGATAACTTGGAAAATTTTACAACCAGTAATTTGTGATCTGTAGCTCAAGTAAAAAAAACGGGGTTCCAATTTAAAAAAAAACTGAGTTATCCCCCGCAATTGAGATAATTAGGCGTTTCTGAACTTTTTGAACACCATGTATAACTCGTTCCTGTGTCGTCAAAAAGTGGAACGAACTTCCGGCGTCGGTCTTTTCTCCTTCCTACAACCTGGGGTCCTTCAAGCGAAGCGTAAAAAGCATTATCCTCTGCCAGTCGCGCGCATTCATGGACCAGCCACCTATGCTTAATAATCAGGCGATGGCAAGGTCTCTCTATAATATATATATATATATATATATTATCTTTCGTACTATATCTCAAGTTAAACCACAAGTAAATCAAGTACCAGGAAATATCTTGACACGGTAGAGTGCCAAAAATGTAGCGATACTTCTTTTCTGTAAGAAATAAGCAAGTAGAAAAATGTTACGTTTACTTCGGGATACTTGCCAACCACTGTAGTGCTTTTGGGTTATTGAATGTTTTTATTTTACACTCATAACTATTACAAACTTGAAGTGTCTGTCTGTGAGTTAAAAAAAAATGTTGATAACACGATATGTGACTCTTGGCTATGGAAGGTCTTTGGAATGGAGTTTCTTTCTTCACGGGTTTTACGGTTCCAGGATACCCGGCGGAAGACCAAGTCTCCCTCGTTTAGCCGACGGTATTTGTAAGGCTATACCTAATGAGTGGCCAGTTCTGTTGAGGTATATTTAGATGGAAAAGTCTCTAAGTGTGGTTTGACGGATTGTGTACATATATAAGATTTTAATTAAATAAAAGTCATTGGTACATGGTCGAGATCCGGGATCGAACCCGTGGTCTGCCTAGTTAATTCCAGACGTCTTAACCACTCGGCCATCGACGGACATAGTTTGTTTGGGTCAAATCTTGCAAATTAAAATTGACCCATTTTTCGGTGTTCATTTTTGCATACATGTGTAAATAATATGACAATGCAATATAATGATGTCATTTAGCTGTTCTGATGATGGAGCCGGAAGGTGGCCACAGAAACTCTTTACGAAACTACACGTAACCCCATTAAGACACTGAATAGAGCCAAAGACCTTGAGAGATGGCACCGCCCTCACGCGGGTACACATACACACCAAACGACGTGGCTGCCACTAATAATATAGCATCAGGCTGCAGCCGGTACTGTCGGTACACGAGCGCTTACACGCACACACGCGTGCAGTGCGTACATAAAATCTCGAAAATGAGAATAAAGGAACTTGCTGAAAATTTGATTAAAAAATAGAACAGTATTACGATAGTATATTGCTAGATAAAAAATCTGTCAAAAGATCAGAATCATTGCATGCATTTTAGTACTGTTTCTAGACAGTAAAATATTTTTTTAGAGGTACATTCGTGATTTTTTTCTATCGAATAAATATAGTTGTATTATGTTTTGAACACAGTATCTTAATAACGCATAACCTCAAGAATATCATATATTTTTTTGATTATGGTCACTGCAGTGGATCGTGTACTTCTACGCATCATAAAACTCGCATTTAGCTCTATACATCCTCTTAAGTTTGGACTCGTTTATTTTGTCTTCACAAGGACTCTGGTTCTAAATGATGTCCAGAGTCCTGATGATGAAGCCGGAAGGTGGTCACAGGAACTCTATAACGAATAGCAGGAAAAAAAGCAGGGCGTAGCACGCTTTTATTTAAAAATTTGATAACTCTAATCTAGAAAATGGATTGTTTCCATCGGAATAAATTTATTTTTAATTTTTAGTTCATTTTTAGGGTTCCGTACCCAAAGGGTAAAAACGGAAACCCTATTACTAAGACTCCGCTGTCCGTCCGTCTGGCTGTCTGTCCGTCTGTCACCAGGCTGTATCTCATGAACCGTGATAGTTAGACAGTTGAAATTTTCACAGATGATGTATTTCTGTTGCCGCTATAACAACAACCCATACAACAAACGTGATTTTTTGCCGTTTTTATAGATAATGGTACGGAATGGCGCGAGTCCGTGTCACCAGAGATGATCAGTCGTGGGCATATATCTTTAATAAACTTTTTGGCATTTAGTAGTAGCATAAAGTCGTGAATTTTGTTCATGACAAATTTTCAGTTTCCCAATTGCCATTGCAAAAAATCAGTATAGGACCTACGCAACTATTAATATATAATTATAAAGTTACTCTAAATTTTACTAGCTTAAGCCTCGGCTTCACGAAATTCAGTATGTAAAATAATTCCTAGAATCGGTTCAGTAGTTTCAGAGAACTTCCTACAAACAAACAAATTGTAACACCTTATAATAATGCTATATATAACTTTAAACCTTATTTCCTAAGACAAAGATTTCAAAATCCCTTACCAAATTATCAAAGTTTTGCTGTTCAAATTTCTCTAGCAAACTTATGTGCAATATATTAAAGCACACAATAAGGTGTGGGGTGGACAGAACAATACTGTCTATGGCTTCTTGCCAAGTCTTAGAACATGATATAACCTAGATACCTACTCAAGTAGATTTAGAAACTAGCTACTCGCCCCCGGTTTCACATGGTTATAATATGGGTTTCTAATACCGAAATGGACACGTTGAAAGAATGAAGGATAAAAGATTAACTAAAAAGGAAAGGATATGGCTGAAGTGAAAGGAAATCCTGGCAGAGGACGGCGTATGTGAAAAATGTATTGATCGATGGAAATATTAAAAGTACACACAATCGTCGAGCATTGTATGAAAGGTATGATGAATATAAAAGAAGCAAAAGAGGTATGTCAGGATCGTAACAAATGGCATTCCATTATCTCTGCTTACCCCTCTTGGAATAAAAGACGTGATAAAAGATAGATCTAATACCTTTCTAATTATAAATACCTACACTTATACCTACTTAACTATTAAAGATAAATATATATATGCTACTGTAGCCTCTTTTGTAGACAATTCTTTTCTACACAATTATTTCCTACAAGACTTTGTAAAGCGCGCTGGCGCGCTCACTTTCCTCAGACTTGGTTCACTAATACTGTTAATACTCGGCTCCTAAACATGATACGTCTTCGTGAACCAACCTAACTAATAGTGGCAACCGCAACAAAATCCGTTCAGTAGTTTTGAAATGAATCGAGATGCGGTGGGGAACTTTGTTTGTATGTACTCTAGCAATATTTCGAAGGACAAGATAGAGTAATTGGTAGAAGACGTCAGCTTTACGAGTTCTCTAAGTCGATTAAATCACGTCAAGTCTCCCTCGTTTAGCCGATGGTATTTGTGAGGCTATACCTAACGAGTGACCAGTTCTGTTGAGGTATATTTAGATGGAAAAGCCTCTAAGTGTGGTTTGTCGGATTATGTACATATTTTTTTAATTAAAAAACCCATTGGTACTTGGCCGGGATCCGGGATCGAACCCGTGGTCTGCCTAGTTATCACCAGACGTCTTAACCACTCGGCCACCGACGCACGGGGTCAAGTTACTCTACCCATTCCATACAAAGTTGTAGACTACAAAAATATAACAATGTATGCCAATTGAAAATCTAAAAATCCAGTCTACGAGAGACTGAATTCAATCATTGAAAGTGCACCCAAAGTTCTCGAACTTCGCTAACCAGGGCAATTCAATAGTTTCTTATTGTCACTAATATAAAAAATCCGGCCAAGTGCGAGTCGGACTCGCGCACGAAGGGTTCCGTATCATTATCTATAAAAACGGCAAAAAAAATCACGTTTGTTGTATGGGAGCCCCCTTAAATTTTTTTTTCTGTGTTTTAGTATTTATTGTTATAGCGGATAGCGGCAACTGAAATACATCATCTGTGAAAATTTCAACTGTCTAACTATCACGGTTCATGAGATACAGCCTGGTGACAGACGGACAGACAGACAGACGGACGGACAGCGGAGTCTTAGTAATAGGGTTTCCGTTTTTACCCTTTGGGTACGGAGCCCTAAAAAATGGAAGCTAGAGTATACATAGCTGGAGTTGCCCTATAGCCTATCTTGCCTACCCCTTTAGGAAACCGGCGTGAAGGTCATAAAGAAGGTAGGTTAGATACTGTCAACTCAGAATTTAATTTTTAAACCTTAAGTACCGGAAAGGTATAAAGCTGAAGCAATATTTCTGGCTAAGTCCATATTTATCTAAGTAAGTCTGCAGCGATGCACAGTTCACTTGAGTTTACGGATGTGGGTAGTGTGCGGGTGACAGCACTATGGTACTAGTGAGGGGACGTGCTCGATACATTATTATTATTATCGATAGTTTAAATAATGAATTGTCGATAAAAAAGGATTACAAGATTTAAGTACTACAAAATCAATTCAATTTTTTTAACGAATTGTCTCATACTAATTACATGCTGAAGCTATATATGTAAATTACGTGATAAATATATTTCTTGAGTTCTAAATTAAAATTGCTATATTAAACATGTGGGCTGTTCCGGAAGTTGTTAGTAAAACCAAAAATAATAAGTATATGAGAATATTTTATATACAGTTTTTCAAAATACTTTCCTCCAGCCTCTTTACATTTATTTATTCGAGAAAACCAGCTTTCAAAACATTTTAAAAAAGATTTTGCGGAAGGTCGAAAAACAATCGCCTAAATTCATCAACAGCCTCAACCGAAGTCTTAAATTTTCTTCCACAGAGCATTTTTTAATGGTGGGAAACAAACAAAAATTACACGGGGCCAGATCTGGGATGTAAGGTGGATGGGGTAGTAATTGGACGCCCGTAGTGGCTAAGAAATCCATCGTTCTAGCGGCCGTGTGAGTAGGCGCGTTGTTTTGATGAAAAAGAATGCCCCGAGTTCCGCTCCTTGGGCGACTCTCATTCAACTCCTCGAAGGCTCGGGGCAAACACACTTCGCAATACCACTCACTAGTAACTGTTCTACGATCTTCTAATGGAATTATTGCTACTGGGCCACTACGACGGAAAAAAACGGCAATCATTTTTTTATTTACACTCCGCCCGCGAACAACTTTTGTGGACAACTCGTCTTCTTCAAACACCCATTTAGTTGATTGCTGTTTTGTAAGAGGATCGTAACTATAAATCCAAGATTCGTAGGAAGTTAGGATGTAGGATACTTGTTGCGAAGTCCCTCCTTCGATTTTTTCTGACATAAACCTGCACCAATCCACACGTCGGGATTTTTGCTCTTCTGAGAGACAATGTGGTATCCACCTCGAAGCAACCTTCCTTACTCTGAGATGTTCATGCAGGATGGTAGAAACCGTCCGTGATCCAATCTTTAGTTCATTCGCAATCTCTCGATGTGTGATATTCCGATGCTCTTTTAATAACCACTCCACCCTGATGACGTTCTCGTGGGTAACCGCAGTTGGCGGTCGTCCTGGCCTAGCATCATCCTCTAGGATATCCTGACCTCGTTTGAAATTAGGTGACAGTTGCTAACGAAGGAGAACACTCACCAAAAGCTGCTTGCAAATTTTCGTGAGATTCCTTAAAGGTTAACCCTCATTTATAATCATAGAAGATCATGGCACGAAATGCTTCACACGGCTCGCTCATTGTTCAAATCAAATTACTATCGACGCATATACGTAAAAAAATAATCATAAAAAAAGTAATTGTAGATGGCCAGTGATTTTTTCCAAGGAGGTTTACATTGAAATTACACTTCGATTTCTAATAAATGCAGAAATAAATAATGAATACAAACTTTTTAGCTAAAAACTTTCGGAACAGCCTATGTATAAACGACATAATATTTTCAGAATCAGTTTTATGAAGTCTTGATTTTTCGTGTATTTTTAACCGACTTTGCGATTCTAATTCTCTTAATATATTTATTTTATTTCCTTTATATCATAGATAATTTCATATATTTTAAGAAAACATTAAGCATAACTTGCTTCTTTTAATAGTTTTTGTATAATACTCATACAGCCGAAGTTCGTTTTGTGTATTATCGCTAAACAGGTTTTGTTGAGAAATCATACTTTCATCTTTGTATGCACTTCTAAAAATTATATTTTCCTTGAACTTTATCGTAGAATGTAAAAAATATATTCTAAACAAATCGTTTCTACAATTCAATTCAATTCAATTCAAAATATATTTATTTCGTAGGTACACAAGGCACACTTGAAACAGTCAATTAGAAATACAATACACTTTTGAATTAGCAGATTAACAGTAAAATACAATTTATATAATATAATGTCTAAATAATATGTCACTAAAATACAATTACAATTAAAAAAAAAAACAAAATTGATACATGGAAATTGATAGTTAAAAATTAATTTATATGCCTATCTAATTATTGAAACAAGATAGCCTGCCAGATTTTGTTATATCTCTAACTGATGAGATTTCATGAGACTGCGCTGGTGGCAAACTTTTACACGACTTGATAGTGAAAGGGCAATATATAAAAAAACACAAACCGTCCATAAAATAGTATACAAAACCGCATATCAATCCTCGACGTGATGATTATTATTATAAATATACTTTACTAGCTGTGCCTTGCGGTTGCACTCGCGTTAATGGTTACTGCTTTGGCTATCATTTTCAAAAATATTTTTTCAAATCCGACTGGTAGTTCCAGAGATTAGCGCCTTCAAACAAACAAACAAACAAACAAACTTTTCAGCTTTATTATTAGTATGAGTACTACTTCTTCAAAAACGGGGTAGAAAATACGTCATTACTGTCATACAAATATGCAGGCAGTAAACTTATATGTGAACGAACTGTTTTTATTCAAATACATCAGAAGTATGTTTTACATGTACTATTTATTTTACTTTACTCGTAGATATAGTGTAATATAATATATATCCCTTGGGGTAAAATCGGTCACTTTCTTCCCTTGGTAAACAACTACAATTACCCCATCACTAAAACTTATACAATGTAACAGCAGCTTCCCATCACGTCGATTGCAAATAAATTTTCTCGATAACCGCCCTAGTATCGATATATCGTTTGTGCTGAGTTGAGAGGCGGGACCTTGTGGCCTGAAGCCAATATCGATAACTACATACATCACTATAGATTATCTCACCTAGACTTATTCTTCGAAATTTTACGGAGTGCAATAGTTCCTTATGTGTATTTCTTAAAGTAGTACCTGAAATAGGCTGTAAAAATGTATTTGTAATTAACCCGGGTGGAATCGTTAGTAAAGTATATGTCATATACATATTAATAATCTTAAAGATACAAATATTTACAAAACACAAGATTGTTTTCGTGAAAATTTAAACAGAAAACTCGTCGACGTTTTTTTTCAATATTTCAAAGTCTCTTTCTTCCGTAAAAACAGTCTGTTTTTCGCGATTTAATAAAGGAACTTGGCAACTTGTTTGATTCCTTTAATTTTCGCACAAAAAAAATTACAAAAAAGTTTTTCCCCTGATTTGGCAGACGGGAAAAACACCTCCGAAATGTACTCTTGTATTTTACAATGAAATATTTTTATACAATATCTGATGAGTGTCATTAGTTTCGCACATTAACACGGCAATGTGTTTGTGATATGTTCTTATTTAACTTTAAAGGAATCCATAGCGTAATTGGTAAAAGGAGCGAGACTTACAGTAGTCGCATATGATGTGTAACATCGGACATCTCACCTTGGTAATAAGCAACATTAACATTATATCCTGAAAACATTAACACTTTATACACAACACTGTAGGCTAAGCGCACAGCTGATGCGTTCTCCTTCTCTATTTCCCTTTCTCGTCACACACACGCACACACTGTTGGCTGACAGTACCAACCTCTCGGAAAATAGGTTGGTACCATCTGACGGCCAACTCTACAACCGCGCGCGCTCATTGGTCAAATCAAATAGCGCGCGCTTCCCTGACTTCCTGTTACACACTTCCGTCCCTTTTCACGTAATCACTTCCACAGATTGCAGGAAAGCGAGAGAAAAGATGTTACACATCAGAAATGCTGCTTCGGTGAGCACGCACTTCTTCTAAAAATAACAGATATTTACGTCTGTTAAATAAGTGACATATCTAGGTCAATCAAGTGCAGCAACAGACTTGCCACCTGTTCTGTTTAATATGGACAACTGGCGACAAGTGGACAATGTTACTGGCGTCTCTAGCCACACAAGTAAATAAAATTCCACTTTAAATTTTATTTGTAAAATATTAAAAGCTTACGAATCTAAAAATATTTCTTAGTTCAAAGACTCACGATCGAGGGTACCTAAGTTATAATGAAATGAGTCTAGACTTACTTTGAGTCCTAACAAGATGTTCTACAATAAATAACGACCTGCCCGTAATTATTTTCTGCTTCTGATATCATTTTAAATTTATATTTGACTAGCTTCGCATACCTACACAAATACGCTTATAACTACTTATCTATTAGAGATAGATATATGCTACCGCGGACTTTTTTGTAGATCATTTTATTCTACACAATTCTTTCCTACATAATTTTGTTATATCTCTGACGAATTAGACAGCATACGCATGAAAACTCGCTGGGGATAACTTTTTCCACGATTTGATTCACTTATACTGTTAATGCTCAGCTCCTAAACATGATAGATCTGTGTTCAATACTCTTAAACCTTCTTATAATCACCTATCTAATAGTGTAAACCGTAACAAAATCCGTTTCGTCGGAATTATTTTTATGTTTTTTATGCATGTTCCCCGATTACCTACTTCAAGACGCCTGGACTGATTTGGATTTTTTTTTTGTTTAAAATGGTATATTTTTCAGATGGCCCCATGGTCATCAGGTCAGGATCTGATGATGGGATCCTAAAGAAATCAAGAACTCTTCATATTGTATAGGCACAATTGAAGCGATTTGAGTATTATTTTAGTGACTGGTGCATTTGCTTTCCAAAAGCACATTTTGGTTTTGAAGACGGTTTTTTTTTCTTTATCAGAAGTGGTTATAATTAATAGATACAAAATGACTGAGAGCTTTGTTATTTTTCAGAAGTGCGGAAGCTTGACGTGTCCTCTGATTGACGAGAAGTTGATTGAAGCACATATCAAATTTGGTGTTTATAATTTCAGGCATAAGTGAAATTCGAACCCAGATCCCCCGGTTTCAAGTCCTTTGATCCACTATCTACGCTATCGACTTCTGGTGTTTAGTTTTACAAAATATTTTTTGACATATTCACGCCTCTTTCCCATATAGGCTTACAGATATGTAAAACTACATAGCACACTGTATGTATAGTTAGAAGGTTTGACCTAAATAGTGTTGGCCGGTATAGAGAGATATTCAGTAAGTCAGGTTGTAAACTCGGTGTAGAATTTTGGTCAAATAACCTACTGTAGGGTAATTGTGCTGGTTAGTGGCTGTAAATAAATATAACGAGTGGCGAGTTCTGTTAAGACATATTTTAGATGAAAAAGCTTCTACCTACATAATCCTACAAACCACACTGGGTTTTCTTTCTAAATATACCTTAACAGAACTCGCCGCTCGTTAGGTATAGCCTCACAAGTATCATCGGCTAGAAGAGGGAGACACGGTTTCGGGAGCCGTGAGACAAATCATGAAGAAGAAAGAATTGAAGTGTTTTGGTTCTAAAATAATACATAATTCAATTAAGAATGTTTATACGGTTTTTAAAAAAAAAAATCTAGTAAGCAGTAGGTATGAAATGGCACATAATTGATGGATTATGCTCGAAAATATACTTCCCTTATTTTTTATTGTGCTTAGCTGGGTTAGCAACGACGAATATTTATAGAAAACTAGAATTTATCATCATTATTATAAAACAAAGTCCCCCCGCTTCTGTCTGTCTGTCTGTGACCGCCACACGCAAAAACTAGTGAACAGATTTTTTTGTGGTTTTCACTATTAGATAGGTTGATTCACAAGAAAGGTTTACGATTATTAAACATGAACCTATCATGTTTAGGAGCTATGCATTGACAGTATTAGTGAATCAAGGGGATATAGTTAGCCCCAGCGCGTGTTCATGGCGTATGCTGTCTTATCCGTCGGAGATATAACAAAATTATGTAAAAAAGAAATGCGTAGAGTAAAATGATCTTTGAAAAAGTCCATGGTAGCATATACCTATCTCTAATTGGTAAGTATTAATAAGCGTATTTGCGTGGGTATTGCAATTTTTATAAACCAGGGTAGTTATAATGGTAGTTTATGATACGGGATCATAATAGGGGTAATTAAAACACAACTGGAATTTTTTAATAGCATCCACGAGTGTTTTAATTCTAAGTTATGTGCCCGTTCATACACTACTTTAACCCCATTAATAGTACACAACAAATTGAATCAAGATATTTTTTTTAATCAACAAATTGGCGGCAAATCGCGTTTACCTACTTTCTGCGCATGCGCGTTAACTGTCAAGTGATTCCCACATGGGAGTGTCGATATTTTCATAGAGTTTAATGTGGCTGCATAACACATATCCTTTGCCCTTTCTACATTAAAAAACATTACGATATCGTTTTTGTATGAAAACTTCGGTACTATAATACATTATAGTATCGAAGTTTGACATATTAGAGACGCGCGTATGTAAAACATATAATTATGAAGTATAATTCGATTTTGTAATAGAAATTTTATAAGAGTAGATAAAGAGAGTTACGCGAGTTATACCACAGAAGACAATAGTACAGGTACCAAGGTACTCAGCCAAAGACGAAGTCTTCCTTTTTAGCCGATGGTATTTATGAGATAGCCTCGTTAGCTATAAACTTAACGAGTGGCCAGTTCTGATGAGGTATATTTAGATGGAAAAGCCTCTAAACCTCTATCACGATTATTATGGCTATTACTATAACCAGTACATTTAATACTTCCAATGTTGTTACATTAAAACCAACGGCCATATACTGGAGCATGCACCCTAATTTTCGCAGGCTGTTCCAATTCAGTATTATTATGGTACAGTGTGCACAACTGGCAACACTCTCTTGTGCTAATTAGATACAACTTTGGGAATTTATTACCTTAGCGTAGATACTGCAACTTAACGTAAAGATATAACTATACTGGAAATGGTCAAGTGTGAGTCGGGTTTTGGACAGTGAGTACTATTTAAGTGGGAATAGCTCAACGAGTGTTCCGAAACGACTCAATTAAATTTGAATTAAATGTATTGGTATTAGATTTTGATTCAAATAAATTTTACACAATAAAACGCACACCTTTATACGCACGGCCTTTAAACCTTATGGTGTGATCAGAGAAACCAGTAACAGATATCCAAAGTATTTTTAACCGAACTTCAATGAACCGAGCCGAGGTTTAGAATTTACAATTCGTCGGAATCTCTTGTGTTTTTTATGTATGTTCCCCGATTACATGAAGACGCCTGGACTGATTTGTTTTTTTTTTATTTGAAAGGGTATACTTTCCAGGTGGTCCCATGGTCATCAGGTCAGGATCTGAAGATGGGATCCTGGAGAAATCAAGTACTCTTAAAATTTTATAGGCACACTTGAAGCGATTTGGGTATTTTTTTATAGTGACTTTTGCATTTGGTTTTGAAGGCGGTTTTTTTTCTTCATCAGAAGTGGTATTATTAGAAGAAGCGCACATATTATTAAAGAAATATGGTGCTCATGATTTTTATCACAAGGGAAAATTGAACCCAAGTCCTCAGGTTCCAGATCCAACGCTATTGATATTCTTTATAATATTAGTATTAGATTTTGAATCAAAGGAATTTCCCCTCGGGGTACAAGGCTGCGTGAAATATATGTGTAAAAGAGAATGCCGAAGGGTTTTACACAAAAACGTATAATTAATTGGTCGTGGTACCTTCGTCATAATTAGAGAGAGTTATCACATTATAACATAATTCACTTTTGGGAGTGAGAACCTTTCTTTGCGTAATAAAAAGCCTGCCAAGTGCGAGTCGGACTCGCACACGAAGGGTTCCGTACCATTATCTACAAAAACGGCAAAAAAAAAAAAAAAAAAAAAACACAGTTTGTTCTTTAGTATTTGTTGTTATAGCGGCAACAGAAATACATCATCTGTGAAAATTTCATACCCTTTGGGTACGGAACCCTAAAAACCTTTTAAATTTTATCTCTGACATACAGACTTTTGAGATACTGATAACAATGTCTTCATTTAGCAAGTGACATTAGGAATCATTAAAACGGAAAGCAAGCTTGTTAGAGAGAGTTATCACATTATAACATAATTCACTTTTGGGAGTTAGAACCTTTCTTTTGATAATAAAAAACGTTTTAACTTTTATCTCTAACATACAGACTTTTGAGGTACTGGTAACAATGTCTTCATTTAGCAAGTGACATTAGGAATAATTAAAACGGAAAGCAAGCTTGTTAGAGAGAGTTATCACATTATAACATAATTCACTTTTGGGAGTTAGAACCTTTCTTTTGATAATAAAAAACCTTTTAACTTTTATCTCTAACATACAGACTTTTGAGGTACTGGTAACAATGTCTTCATTTAGCAAGTGACATTAGGAATCATTAAAACGGAAAGCAAGCTTGTTAGAGAGAGTTATCACATTATAACATAATTCACTTTTGGGAGTTAGAACCTTTCTTTTGATAATAAAAAACGTTTTAACTTTTATCTCTAACATACAGACTTTTGAGGCACTGGTAACAATGTCTTCATTTAGCAAGTGGAAATAGGAATAATTAAACCAGGTGGCAAGCTTGTTAGAGAGAGTTATAACATTTGGAACTCTGAACCTTTGTTTCCATAAAACACGTTTCAAATTTTATCTCTGACATGCAGACTTTAAAATTATTATTTTCTTTGTTCCAATTTTATTTAACGAAACTTAAACGTAAATTAATACGTTTGTTTCTGTCCGTACGTCCGTCTGTCACAGGGCTGTATCTTTTGAACCGTAATAGGTAGACACTTGAAATTTTCACATAGTGTGTATTACTATGGCCGCTATAACAACAAATAATAAAAATATAATAAACTTGAAAATTAAAGGGGGTCCCTATACAAGAAACGTATTTTATTCGGCGTTTATTGCTCGATCTTAATAATGACAATACATACAAACGTCTAACTAGTATAACTATAATGCATACTCTTAAGTAAAATACCAAATAATAAAAACCGGACTCGCGCTAATTTGTTCCTGCGCCATTTATCTGTATTGGCTGCGATATAAAAATTACACGGGCACAGCCAGGGCGGGTTGCTAACCGTAGATATAATTTAAAGCCCACAAATTCTGCATCTTGGCTTCGATTTCGGTCCCAACTCGTAAATCTTTTCATCCTTCATCTCCAGAGAAGTAATAAGTCATACCAACTTTATTATATAAATTGAATTTAAAAAGTACACTTTGAAAAGCTGAAAACTGTATTAGATGTCCAATATTTCTTTTATTTCACTAGCGAAACCGAATACCTACATATATACGCTTATAACTACTTATTTATTAGAGATAGATATATGCTACCGCGGACTTTTTTGTAGATAATTTCATTCTACACAATTCTTTCCTACATTATTTCGTTATATCTCTGACGGATTAGACAGCATACTCCATGAAACTCGCTGGGGCTTTTTCCGACATTAAACATGTTAGGTCCATGTTAATAATTCGCGGCAACAAAATCCGATACAGACAGACAGATGCGGCGAGTAATATGTAGTGATTTAAAATACTTTGAAAAGCTGAAAATTGTATTAGATTTTATGAAATTTTTCCTATATTTTTTTCGAATGCTAGAATTGAATTTGATATTCTGTATAGCTACTGATGAATACACACATGCATACGAAGTCTTCGCCCGTGTTATTAACCGACTTCGAAAAAAAGGAGAATGTTCTCAATTCGGCCTGTATTTTTTATGTATTTTGTATGTAGGTACAAATCCGGATATTTAATTTTTTCCATTAAACTGGTTTTTCAGAAATGTTGAAAGATTTTTCTTAATATATTGATGAAATATGTACCGATTTTAACGACTTATTTTTTAAGGATATAATAATTTCTCGACATTATCTTTACAGACATAATAGTGAAAATAAGTTGAGTAGTTTTTCAAAAATTCAGTAATTTATTTACAACAATACTTCTAATAGCGAAAGTCTGGTCACAGTTAAACAGAGATGAGTTAAAAACTACTCTCAAAACCAAAACACTATACGGGTACAATATGTGTTTACAACAATTTGAATACCTACACAAATACGCTTATAACTACTTATATATTAGGGATAGATATATACTACCATTGACTTTTTTGTATATCATTATATTCTACACAATTCTTTCCTACATCATTTTAATATATCTCTGATGGATTAGACAGAATACGCTATGAAAACTCGCTAGAGCTAACTTTCTCGACTTGATCCACTCATACTGTTAATGCTAAGCTCCTAAACATGATAGGTCCATGTTTTAAACTTGTAAACTTTCCTGGTGAATCAAGCTATCTAATAATAGAAACAGCATTAAAATCCGTTCAGTAGTTTTTGCGTGAAAAGGTAAAGTATGTGGCTTTCAGAAATTGATCCTTAGAGATAGCTATCAAAAGGTTTTTTGGACAAATCATGCGACCCAATCCTATTAACAAAGTCATATATTCTGAATACTTTAACATATAAAGAAGATTTTAAATAAGATCATTCCTGATAGTTTCATAAAAATCGGTTCAGCCGTTTTGAAGCCTATACCTACTGGCTAAACTAGATATTGATATTAATTTTGAAACCACTTATCTATGATAATTTTAGTATATGCGTTAATTTGGCTCAACTTCTCTCAAACTGTCAAAGTAGTTTACAATAAATGTAATACCGTCTAGATAGACTGTCCCAGTGGGGTAGACAGAGGCTATATTCCACTTCAGGTTATATAAGACCCAAACACACGTTGCAAGTACTGACGTTAATATAATGACACTTTAAAAAATTGCGACGAGATAATACTCTATAAGAAATAATCCCGTGGCTGTAATTTGCCCCTCCCCCGCCCGCTTTCGCGGTGTAAAAAGCAGTATATGTCATTCTCTAACCCCTAAACTACCACTACGCAAAAAATTATGTCGATCCCGTGATAAAAAAAAAACAAATCTATCCCACGGGAACCATACATTTTCCGGGATAAAAAGAGCCCTATGTGCTATTCCAGACTATATAATCTATCCTCATCCAGATCCGTTTCAGCCGTTCTGTCGTGATTGAGTAACAAACATACATCTTTACAAACTTTTGCGTTTATAATATTAGTGGGACTATAGTGGAATGGGATTCTAAACAAAAATTATATGAATTGATTTGAATTAGACTCTCTATCAGTGTTTCTGTAAAAAACCGGTCAAGTGTTAGTCGGAAAAACGGGGGGGAAACAACGTTTGTTTTATGGGAGCTTATTTTATTCTGTTTTTTAGTATTTGTTGTTATAGCGGCAACAGAAATACATCATCTGTGAAAATTTCAACTGTCTAACTATCACGGTTCATGAGATACAGCCTGGTGACAGACGGACAGACAGACAGACGGACGGACAGCGGAGTCCGTTTTTACCATTTTAGCCGCTGGACTTTTTCTCTATACAAATCTCAACATAAATATCTCCTCTCCATATAAAATAAACTAAAAATCCAACAATTCATTTCTTACAAAAGAAAAATCTAAAAATGTTTCTTTACAATTTAATATTACAAAAGAAAGAGAATACAGCCCACTTACAGAGCTATCAAATGAAAAAAAAAACCGGTCAAGTGCGTTGTTTATTAGATCTAGTAACATTGTACACATATGGACAAATGACCATGCTAATAATTTGGCTTTTTAAAAAGTGTACCGACTTCAAAAATTATGCACTGAAAAGTGTGCTTTCCGAAAACAAATGCACAAGTGACTATAAAAAAAATTTAAGAGTTCTCGATTTCTCCAGAATCACATCATCAGATCCTGACCTGATGACCATGGGACCACCTGTTCAAACAAAGATTCCGACGAATTGAGAACCTCCTCCTTTTTTTTGAAGTTCGGTTAAAAAGATTACTCCTGGGGGTTATTCTTCGTGTATTTTAATTTCAAATCACAAATTGGCGAAATGGAATTGTATTGCAATTTGGATTTGAAATTTCTGTACAATATATTGTCTCTTTGGTCACACCGCAAAGTAAAAATGTTTCTATATGATTTGTTTTATTTCTATCTTTCTATCATCACGCCTTTTATTTCAAGAGGGGTAGCCAGAGACAATCGAATGCCATTTATTACGATCCTCACATACCTTTTTCGCTTCTTTTATATTCATCATACCTTTCATACATGCTCGGCGATTGTGTGTACTTTTAATATTGCTAAATTGCTATCGATCAATACATTTTTTATATGAAGTACGGTCGTCCTCTGCCAGCATTTTCTTTCATTTCTTTCTTCATTCTTTCAGCGTGTCCAAACCGGTGTAAACTACTTTTCTTCTTTAGTCACAACATCATCTTTCACTCCACATTCCTCTCTATATTTGTATAGATGAATCTTATTTTTCAGTTGTGAAAATTATGTTAATTGTTAGCACGTGACGTCCCTTCAGGCAGTTTGGTTGGCGCATAAATTTAACTAAACGTTATTAATTTACAAATTTTTCCACTTTGCTGACTTTCCTAAATCACCGTAAACAGGTATAGGGTATGGCTCAGTGGTCCATATTTAAAGTTTAAGGTTCGAATATCCATTATATAAATACTAGCAAAAGGCAGAGACAATCTATTGCCATTTGTTACGATCCTGACATACCTCTTTCGCTTCTTTTATATTCATCATACCTTTCATACATACTCGGCGATTGTGTGTACCTACTTTTAATATTGCTATGGATCAATACATTTTTTATATGTTCAATAAAAGTACACCTAGGTCGTCCTCTGCCAGCATTTCCTTTCACTTCAGCCATATAAACATGACACCAGAAGCAATGTCCATATTGTCCATATCTTAATTTTTTTTCTCTTTGTTATAGTTACACCAAAAAGTGTGGAAGTGACATTACCAAATGGCACTAGTCTGTCTAATGGATCACTTTTTGGACCACTACAAGAACTTAGTAAGATTGAAATAAGTTGCATCGTGAAGGAGGGGAAGCCGCAGCCGAAAGTTGCATGGTTCTTCAATGGATTAGAACGTTTGGATGGTAAGTGGATTTACCTAATTAAAAACGTATGTACATAATCCGACAAACCACACTTAGAGGCTTTTCCATCTAAATATACCTCAACAGAACTATCCACTTGTTAGGTATAACCTCAAAAATACCATCGGCTAAAAGAGGGAGACTTGAGAACAATACGGTTTCGAAAGTTGCAAGGCAAAAAAAGTTTGTACGGATTCATGATTTTTTTTTTACAACAATTTGAATACTTACACAAATACCCTTATAAATAATAGAGATAGATATATGCTACCGCGGACTTTATTGTAGATCATTTAATTCTACACAATTCTTTCGTACATCATTTTGTTATATCTCTGACGGATTAGACAGCATACGCCATGAAAACTCGCTTAGGCCAACTTTTCCCCGACTTGATTCACTTACATTTGCTCAGCTCCTAAACATGACAGATGGGGGACTTTGTTTTATAATATGTAGTGATATTATCTGAGGGTTCGCTGGTAGTCTCTGTCTACCTCTCTGGGATACAGGCTTAAAGGTTTCACTAAAACACAGGTGAATTGGTAAGTACACAGTAAAATTCAAAACACATTTAATTCACGTACGTGACTTTCGTACTATCGTATAATATCGGACTTATTTGGACTGGGAAAACATGTTTAAAGTATATACGGAAAAAGAAAGGAGTCAATAGCCTATCGGTAGAGCGTTGACTTGAAAGATTCGGGTTCAATTCCCACTCGTTTAAAAAAATGCTAAGCACCAATTTTCTTAAAGAATACCCTGAGTGACATAGGCTATATTCTATTTTCAAAAAAATTAGGGATCCTTACTAAAACTCCAATAATGTAACCCAAGGTGTAAAATAATGACCTAAGAAATTCCTTACATCGTAGTGGTAGTGGTAGTGGTAGAGGTAGGGGGTAGGAGTAGAAGTAGGGGTAGGGGTATGGGTACGGGTAGGGGTGGGGGTAGGGGTAGGGTATATTTTATTTTGTTCGTAAATATCCACGGGCGAAGCTCTATAAAATAAATACGAGAAAATGGTACATTAGTAAATATATTAAAAGTACTCGAGTCACTAAATCCATTGAAAATATTCGTGAAATTGATGAGTTTCAGGGCTTCATAAAACTTAGGTGTAACTGATTTTCATGTTATTTTTTATTTCATACTGTGTCAAATATATTTATCTTTCGAAAGCTATTTAAATTTAGAAACTAAGACATATAGTTATCGCGTAATTTAAGATGTCATGAAGCATGGGACAACAGTTATGAGAAGTGACACAACAGACTTGTCAATATGTGTATGGCTCTAGTAACATGGTCCACTTGACGCCAGTACATTATTTCATCAAATACCATTCCAACGTTGCGGAGTCTAATCTGGATTCTAACTTCAAAATTTATTTGCATACATTTTGTAACATATCTTACTATATCCTACAAAAGCGTGCTGGCGCTAATTTATTCCTTGACTTTACAGCTCCAAAACATGATACGTAAACCATTCCATGTACAGTGAAAACTATAAGAAAATTGGTTTAGTAGTTTCACATCTGCGGTCCCTATTTACCCCATAAAGGATTAGGTGTGACGGCTAAATGTAAAATCCAAACTTATGATGTCTTGATCCCTTACGTGAACTATTTTACATGAAAACGCTGTTTGAATTTTAAAGGGCTTTTATTCAGGACAGCTGGTCCTGAAAATTTAGCCTAATCATTACTAATATTATAAATGCTAGAGTTTGTTTGTCCTTCTGTCACGAAACAACAGGGTAACGAATCGAGGTGATTTTTAGGGTTCCGTAGTTAAGTTTTGAAAAAAAATCTAGTGTCTATACGTAGTTTTGAACCGAATTTGATTTTAGAGTATAGAATACTTCTCACCGTTAGTTCAACTGATCTCCAACAGATGGCGTCTTATACAAAATAAATAAATAAATAAATAAATAACTCTAATTTTAAAGAAACATTTATTTTTGTTTTGTTTGTTTATTTTTCGTTATTAGAGGGAAAATCTTATCTATTAGAAATGGATATATGCTACCGCATCCTTTTTTGTACCTCATTTTATTCTACACAATATTTTCCTACATAATTTTTTTATATCTCGGATTACACAGCATACGCCATGAAAATTCGCTGGGGCTAACTTTTCCCCCGACTTGATTCACCAAAATTATTAATGCTCAGCTCCTAAACATGATAGCTCCATGTTGATTACTTGAAAACCTTCCTCGTGAAAAAAGCTGTCTAATAGTGAAAACCGCAACAAAATCCGTTCAGTAGTTTTTGCTTGAGAAGGTCACAGACAGACAGACGCGACGAAGGACTTTCTTTTATAAAATGCCGAAAGTTTATATGGATGTTTGTTATTCAATCACGCCAGAACGGCTTAACGAATCTGGATGAAATTTGGCACAGAGATAGATTATAGTCTGGAATAGCACATGCTTTTTATCCCGGAAAAAAATGTATGGTTCCCGTGGGATAGATTTGTTTTTTTAACTAGATCGACATGATTTTTTGCATAGTGATAGTTTAGGGTTAGAGAATGACATAATATTAATAATATACTACTTTTTACACCGCGAAAGGGGCAAATTACAGCCACGGGATTATTTCTTTTTGGATCTACTTCCACGCGGGTGAAATCGCGGACAGAAGCTTGTATGAAGTAATGTCTTAAGGCCAAAGCAACATGTGTGTTTGTCTATGTCATGGTTTTGTTTGTTTACCAAATAGACAAACATTTACATATTGACACAATAAAAAAACCTATATCTGACGTCCACGCGATTTTCATTGTCAGTATAAAAAATAACGAATTGTAAATACAGAAATCTGTATTGAAAAGCGATAGAATAGACTGCCAAAATTCTCTGATGGATTTCAGAGATCCTCTGTCATATACTCACGCCTGTATCCCAGTGGGATTGACAGAGACTTAAGACCTCCACATGCCACGTTCCTGATATATCTCTCTTGTTTACATACATATACTCACGCCTGTATCCCAGTGAGGTAGACAGAGACTAAGGACCTCCACATGCCACGATCCTGACATATCTCTCTTGTTTACATACATATACTCACGCCTGTATCCCAGTGAGGTAGACAGAGACTAAGGACCTCCACATGCCACGATCCTGACATATCTCTCTTGTTTACATACATATACTCACGCCTATATCTCAATGAGGTAGACAGAGACTAAGGACCTCCACATGCCACGATCCTGACATATCTCTCTTGTTTACATACATATACTCACGCCTATATCTCAATGAGGTAGACAGAGACTAAGGACCTCCACATGCCACGATCCTGACATATCTCTCTTGTTTACATACATATACTCACGCCTGTATCTCAATGAGGTAGACAGAGACTAAGGACCTCCACATGCCACGATCCTGACATATCTCTCTTGTTTACATACATATACTCACGCCTATATCTCAATGAGGTAGACAGAGACTAAGGATCTCCACATGCCACGATCCTGACATATCTCTCTTGTTTACATACATATACTCACGCCTGTATCCCACTTGGGTAGACAGAGATTTAAGACCTCCAATTACCACGATCCTGACATATCTCTCTTGGTTCATGCATACGTTTTATATGCAAATAATACCTACAGAACCTTAAAAAAGTGCATTTCACGCTTGACTGAATTTTTATTTGAAATGTATTCGGAACACCGAGTATAGAGCTTGGCATGCCTCTCTTGTTTAACCTATCAGTGGTTCTCAAAGTTCAAACAAAAGAATTTACACTATTCAAACAGTTCGAGAAATATTTTCAATTACACTACACCTAGCTTGGAAAATACTTTGCTGAAATCTTATTTCACTAGCATTGTACCAACGGTTTTGCTTCTGAAAATTTTGAAATCACTACATATAAATATAAAATAAAGAAATCCAAAGCATCTGTCTTTACCCTTTTTCACGCAAAAACTACTGAACAGATTTTATTACTGTTTAAAATATCAGATAGGTTGGTTCACACTAAATGTTTAAGAGTATATAAAATGGACCTTTCATGTTTAGGAGCTGAGTACTTACAGTATAAGTGAATCAAGTCTGGGAAAAAGTTAACCTCAGCGAGCTTTCAAGGCTGCTAATCCGCTGCCTAATCCGCCAGCGATATAAGAAAATTATGTAGGAAAGAAATGTGTTGAATAAAATAATCTATAAAAAAGTCGTAGGTAGCATATATGTATCTCAAATTAAAAGCAATTTTTCCCCATACATATTTTTATACTTGAATTTTCCAAAAAAATATTTCTGATAGTTCTCTCCACAGTAACTTTGGCTCATTACGTTCGTGATGTGTATTAACTTACTTTTAAACAAATTTTCATCCAACACAAGCATTTAAAATACGTTCGTACATTTTCTCTAGACTGCAATCGCCAAATATGAACATTGTTATGTCTCTGGCCACGTCGCAAAAATGCCGTGATGTTTAATTAAAAATGTTAGTTTGAGAACCACAGGTCAGTTAAATCATTGAGCTGCCATACTATATCCATCACGCGTGGACTATGTTATACCACATATTGACACTCGCATCGGAAAATGACGTAACGGGCGTACGCAAAAAATGAGATATTTCTATAGGCGGATTCCTCGTGGAAAGAGTTGTTTGTAAGATTTAGAAAATCGCAGATATGTTACCAATAATAGAAATACCAAGGTAGTCGATAGCCTAATTGGTAGGATTGTGGACTTGAAACCGGAGGTCCCGGGTTAGAGTCCTACTCGCGGCTAAAATGCTAAGCATCAATTTTCTTTAAGAATATGTGCTTAAATCGACTCCTCGTGCTTCGGAGGGCACGTAAAGCCGGCGTCCAGTCACCAACCCGCCTGCCAAGCGTGGTGACTATGGCAATTCATCTCAATGAGTACCACTACTAATATGATGCGCTAGAGGAAGACCAATGATCCAGCAGTGGATCTTAAAAAGGTTGATGATAATGATGAATAGAAATACGGCTAAATAACTTAGTAGACTTTTTATTAGTCATAGCTAAAAAAATATAAAAAAATACATTTAAATATAACAACTATGCTATAAATAAAAAAAATCATCAAGCTGCCTTCTGGAAGAGTGCCCATAAGGCTGGCTGCGTTGCCTCGTTGGGTAGCAGTACTTATCCTTTGAGCCATATATGAGCCAGCTCTTTGGTCGTGGGACACCTCTTCCGATCTTTTCTATTTCTTTGTAGACTATAGTTTATTGTTTACAATAATAATCTATCTTCTCCTGGAGCATACTTTACCCAACGGTAAAATAGACAACTCCCTATTATTAACAGAGTTAGACAATCGGAAAAGCGGTAATTATCCATGTTAAAGCACTATAGAAAAAAGTAACATCTATTTATGTCTTAAATTATGTTTTATATAAAGCATATTGACCGCATCCGGAAGGATGTCATTAAAGAAGAATGTGGAGTGAAAGATGATGTTGTGACTAAAATGAAGAAAGTAGTTTACGCTGGTTTGGATAATAAGGTTTATATGACTGAAGTGAAAGGAAATGCTGGCAGAGGACGACTAAAAAACGTATTGATCGATGGCAATATTAATAGTACACAGTAAATATAGTTTTTTATTATTTGAAACTCTGTCCAAAAGATTAGTTGCCAGTATTAAAACATACAGCCAGTATTTTCTACAAAAAGTATGAATGAGTACTCATACTTTACACAATGGCTGAGCATGTATGAAAGGTATGATTAATATAAAAAAGCGAAAGAGATATGAATGACATTCGATTGTCTCTGCCTACCCCTCTTGGGATAAAAGGCGTGATGATAGATAGATAAATAAATATTTTTTAGTCAGCGGCTTTATCTTTACAGATAAGTAAAGTTTGTATGTGTTCGGTGGGATCGACTTTAAACTTATGACAGTCTGTTCTGTATTACTTTACACTAGTGACCCGCCCTGGCTTTGCACGGGTAGTAAATTGTTTTTAAAAAAACAGGACATATATGTTTTCGTGCTATAAATAGTAGCATTATGTCTCTCTACATGACATAGGCTACAAGCGTACGTACGTACTAATTTTTGCATTTATAATATAAGTTAGGATTTATGTGATGTATAAATTTTCTATAATAAAACTTTTCTTCTATTTAGTTTTCTCCTCTCCTCCAAAGATTACATAATCCAGTTACAACCTTTGCCCATGCGGGTATCGATATTGTAAAGGTATCCTACATACTACCTGCATCGAATATCTGAAATTTACTACATATACTCACGCATGTATCACAGTGGAGTATATATATATATTATTATCTCTAAGGGGTAGACAGAGACTAAGGACCTCCACATGCCACGATCCTGACATATCTCTCTTGTTTACATACATATACTCACTCCTGTATCCCAGTGGAGTAGACAGAGACTAAGGACCTTCATATTCCTTTATTTGAACCGTAATTTGAATAATTTTAATTTGAATTCTCAGGATATTTAATACCTCTCCTAAATTAGTTAAATTAAAATCAAACAAAATTAATGTCGATTTAATATTTTGCGAGAACAAAGAGGATTGAGTATAATATTTGCCATTATTAAATTGTGATCGCATTCAAAGATCTTGTCGGGCAACGCAATATCCCCTGAAGCCCCTGGAAGAGATACAATTATTTTACCACCAAGGGGATATAAGGAAAGTGACAAAATATGTAAATAAAATGTAAGGTAAGGATGGGTGATTATTGTTTTTAAGGCTACTTAACAAGTGACAAACTCAGTTGAGGTATTTTGAGATTAAAAGGTATTTTAGTACAAGCTACCATATATCCTTAGTCCTCTGTATATTCTATACTAGCGACCAAGCTCACGGCTTCGCACCGGTACAATATCGGTTTATAAAAATTGTAATACCTACAAAAATAAGCGTTTTTATTTATTTATATCAGAAACTCACAAAGGTTCCATTAGACATTATCTTGTGAACACTTGCAGAAACAAAGTGATGAAAATTTAATTTTGGAATCGTATAGAAATTCCGAGCTCGCTGATTAAATTAACTTTAACACAAGTTTCTGAAACTCCTATTATCTGAACGCACCCATCTTAATACGCCTCCAAGGTAAAAAGTTGTAACTGGAATTTTCTAATATTAAGTGTTTTTAAATGTACTGAAAAAAAAATTGAACAAAAAAAACAGTTAAGACGTCTGGTATTAACTAGGCGGACCACGGTTCAATCCCCGACATGTACCAATGAGCTTATTATAATTATAAACAAACCACAGAGGCTTTTCCATCTAAATATATACCTCAACAGAACTTTGTTAGATATAGTCTCACAAATACCATAGGCTAAAAGAGGTAGACTTAATCTTCCGCTGTGTACCCTAGGACCGATGACACGGTTCTGGAAGTCGTAAGACAACCCTTGAAGAAATAAAAACACTTCGAAGTTCCTTATCGCACGTGACACTCCAGACACTTGGCTAATGAGAGTTAGGCCGAAAAAGGTGTAAGACTTCGACTGTCACGACACTTTTGTTATAGTACTTTACATCCATGCATGTAGTGCAATGCAGTTATATTCGTTGTTTCATACAAAATTTCATTCAAATAGTCAATTCATTCACTTCATTCAATATACTGTTCATTCGGTCTTTAATTTTCATTTAATTACTCTTGTTAATTTATTTCATTGTGATTGTTATTAAGTACATAAAAATAAAATTAATTAGTGAAATTTAATTAAAAATGAAAATATTAAAAAAATCTCTTAAATCATTTAATCATAATGGCCACAAGAAAGCAAGAGAAGTGTAAATATAACTCATTTAAAATTGTGCCTTACACCCTTCTCCAGGTGAAGCCACAAACTTAGCATTAACCGAACATATTTCGTGAGAACCTTCCAAGTTCGCGGTGACTTGTGTCTCTCAAGTTAAAACTAACTTTAGTTATTCTGCACCGTGACAGATATTAATTGGTGACAAGTCAACACTTTAGACTGACTCCTAGATCTTGGTGAACAATGATCCTAGATGATGATGATATGACAACATATCAATAAATCCTATCATCAACTCAACATCAACAACAATTTGAATATCTACGCAAATATGCTTATAATTAATTATCTATTAGAGATAGATATATGCTTCTGTGGATTTTTTTGTAGATCATTTTATTCTACACAATTCTTGCCTACATCATTTTGTTATATCTCTGACGGATTAGACAGCATACGCCAAGAAAGCGCGCTGGCGCCAATTTTTCTAGTGATTAAATATTATGATAATCCACATAAATTATTATACGACAATCTCGGTGCAACCATTTTCTAGCAATATCACTACTTATATAAAACAAAGTTCCCCGCTGCGTCTGTCTGTGACCTTTTCACGAAAAAACTACTAAACGGATTTTGATGCGATTTTCACTATTAGATAGGTTGATTCACCGGAAAGGTTTACGAGTATTAAATATAAATCTATCATGTTCAGGAGCTGAATATTATAAGTATAAGTGAATCAAGTCGGAGATAAATTGGCCCCAGCGAGTTATCATCGTATGCTGTCTAATCCGTCAGAGATATAACAAAATAACATAGTAAAGAATTATGTAGAATAATATAATCTACAAAAAAGTCCGTTGTAGCATATATCTATCTCTAATATGTAATAAATGAAGGTAGTATATATAATTATATGAACAAAAGTAGGAATGCAACATCTAGTTGTTTAATTAAGAATTTTAATTAAAAACTAATTTAACACTAGTTTGCTTCGTTCGCTCCAAGCGCTACATTCTATTATTGACTTTAGTTTTAATGTGTTTCTGTGACATTTTGTAAGCCTTATCATCACGCCTTTTATTACATGAGAGGTGGATAGGGACAATATAATTCAGCAGTGCACAAGTCCTGGAGGAATGAAATATTTCTAACCAAACCATCGTCGCTGGAAAGTGTATATTAATTATATGCCAATCTGTTCAATATTTTCACGGCGCGATACAAGTATTGAGGCATTATTGCTATGCCATGTAAGGACAAACAAAAAAAAACAAACAAATAATCACACTTTCTCATTTAAAATTATTATATGACAACATTTTACTCTATGATATACTATATGACACATGAAAGGGCTAACGCAAACTGAATTTGCTAAAATGTGCTAAGTTCATAATTTAATTTACTTTGTTGCAAGTTGCATAGATTAAATTATTTCTCATATTCACGCCTGCATCCCAGTGGGGTAGACAGAGACTAAGGACCTCCACATGCCACGGTCCTGACATATCTCTCTTGATTACATACATATACTCACGCCTGTATCCCAGTGGGGTAGACAGAGACTAAGGACCTCCACATGCCACGGTCCTGACATATCTCTCTTGATTACATACATATACTCACGCCTGTATCCCAGTGGGGTAGACAGAGACTAAGGACCTCCACATGCCACGGTCCTGACATATCTCTCTTGATTACATACATATACTCACGCCTGTATCCCAGTGGGGTAGACAGAGACTAAGGACCTCCACATGCCACGGTCCTGACATATCTCTCTTGATTACATACATATACTCACGCCTGCATCCCAGTGGGGTAGACAGAGACTAAGGACCTCCACATGCCACGGTCCTGACATATCTCTCTTGATTACATACATATACTCACGCCTGTATCCCAGTGGGGTAGACAGAGACTAAGGACCTCCACATGCCACGGTCCTGACATATCTCTCTTGATTACATACATATACTCACGCCTGTATCCCAGTGGGGTAGACAGAGACTAAGGACCTCCACATGCCACGGTCCTGACATATCTCTCTTGATTACATACATATACTCACGCCTGCATCCCAGTGGGGTAGACAGAGACTAAGGACCTCCACATGCCACGGTCCTGACATATCTCTCTTGATTACATACATATACTCACGCCTGTATCCCAGTGGGGTAGACAGAGACTAAGGACCTCCACATGCCACGGTCCTGACATATCTCTCTTGATTACATACATATACTCACGCCTGTATCCCAGTGGGGTAGACAGAGACTAAGGACCTCCACATGCCACGGTCCTGACATATCTCTCTTGATTACATACATATACTCACGCCTGTATCCCAGTGGGGTAGACAGAGACTAAGGACCTCCACATGCCACGGTCCTGACATATCTCTCTTGATTACATACATATACTCACGCCTGCATCCCAGTGGGGTAGACAGAGACTAAGGACCTCCACATGCCACGGTCCTGACATATCTCTCTTGATTACATACATATACTCACGCCTGTATCCCAGTGGGGTAGACAGAGACTAAGGACCTCCACATGCCACGGTCCTGACATATCTCTCTTGATTACATACATATACTCACGCCTGTATCCCAGTGGGGTAGACAGAGACTAAGGACCTCCACATGCCACGGTCCTGACATATCTCTCTTGATTACATACATATACTCACGCCTGTATCCCAGTGGGGTAGACAGAGACTAAGGACCTCCACATGCCACGGTCCTGACATATCTCTCTTGATTACATACATATACTCACGCCTGCATCCCAGTGGGGTAGACAGAGACTAAGGACCTCCACATGCCACGGTCCTGACATATCTCTCTTGATTACATACATATACTCACGCCTGTATCCCAGTGGGGTAGACAGAGACTAAGGACCTCCACATGCCACGGTCCTGACATATCTCTCTTGATTACATACATATACTCACGCCTGTATCCCAGTGGGGTAGACAGAGACTAAGGACCTCCACATGCCACGATCCTGACATATCTCTCTTGATTACATACATATACTCACGCCTGTATCCCAGTGGGGTAGACAGAGACTAAGGACCTCCACATGCCACGGTCCTGACATATCTCTCTTGATTACATACATATACTCACGCCTGTATCCCAGTGGGGTAGACAGAGACTAAGGACCTCCACATGCCACGGTCCTGACATATCTCTCTTGATTACATACATATACTCACGCCTGTATCCCAGTGGGGTAGACAGAGACTAAGGACCTCCACATGCCACGATCCTGACATATCTCTCTTGATTACATACATATACTCACGCCTGTATCCCAGTGGGGTAGACAGAGACTAAGGACCTCCACATGCCACGGTCCTGACATATCTCTCTTGATTACATACATATACTCACGCCTGTATCCCAGTGGGGTAGAAAGAGACTAAGGACCTCCACATGCCACGATCCTGACATATCTCTCTTGATTACATACATATACTCACGCCTGTATCCCAGTGGGGTAGACAGAGACTAAGGACCTCCACATGCCACGGTCCTGACATATCTCTCTTGATTACATACATATACTCACGCCTGTATCCCAGTGGGGTAGACAGAGACTAAGGACCTCCACATGCCACGATCCTGACATATATCTCTTGATTACATACATATACTCACGCCTGTATCCCAGTGGGGTAGACAGAGACTAAGGACCTCCACATGCCACGATCCTGACATATCTCTCTTGATTACATACATATACTCACGCCTGTATCCCAGTGGGGTAGACAGAGACTAAGGACCTCCACATGCCACGGTCCTGACATATCTCTCTTGATTACATACATATACTCACGCCTGTATCCCAGTGGGGTAGACAGAGACTTAGGACCTCCACATGCCACGGTCCTGACATATCTCTCTTGATTACATACATATACTCACGCCTGTATCCCAGTGGGGTAGACAGAGACTAAGGACCTCCACATGCCACGGTCCTGACATATCTCTCTTACCTCCACTAGCCATAATCTCAAATTTAAATATACTTTCTTCCCTTTTCCAATTCGTTATTTAATCCGTTAAAACGATTCTATTAAGTGATTCCGTATTTCAGTTAACTTTCAGGAATATTTTTCAGTTCGATAGAAACTTCGTACTTAGTGGTACAGAAAGAATTCCGTCAAAGTACTCGGTGCGAATAAAAGGGATTTGTTGAGAAACGTCCGCGTTTTTTGTTTCAACTCGACTGAGTGGCAACTGGATGGGTTCATGCAGTCAATACAATAGGAATTAAAAATTTACTCTGGTTTGGACACGTTGAAAGAATGAATGAATGAATGAATGAGTACACCACTTTTATTGAACATATAAAAAATGTATTGATCGATAGCAATATTAAAAGTACACACAATCGCCGAGCATATATGAATAGTATGATGAATATAAAAGAAGCGAAAGAGATATGTCAGGATCGTAACAAATGGCATTCGATTGTCTCTGCCTACCCCTCTTGGGATAAAAGGCGTGATGATAGACAGATAGGAATTAAAAATACTAATTGACATGCCTACATATTATAAAACAGTGAGTTTTTATAAGGTACACTGTCTAATTCGTCAGAGATATAACTAAAAGAATGTAGTAATTAATTGTGTAGAATAAAAGTCGGTGGCCGAGTGGTTAAGTCGTCTGGCATTAACTAGGCAGACCACGGGTTCAATCCCGGATACCGGCCATTGGTACCAATGGGTTTTTAATTAAAAACTTATGTACATAATCCAACAAACCACACTTTTAGAGGCTTTTCCATCTAAATATACCTCAACAGAACTGGCCACTCGTTAGGTATAGCCTTACAAATACAGGAGGCTAAACGAGGTAGACTTGGTCTTCCTCTGGATACCCTGGAACTTTCGGGAGCTGTAAGGCAACCCGTGAAAATAGAAAAATAAATGTATATAAGAATCTAGGATAGTGAAGGTCAAATCTCTCAACCTACCCCCTAAGAGACAGGCGTGATGATATAAAAAATCTTGGTTATATTTAGCGTAGTAACATCCATAGAGGGTAAAAGTTACCTCCTGCTCCAATGAGTCAAATCGCCACCGGTCAACCGTTACTAAATACAACTTTTCAATCATTTTCAAACCTTTTTACTCTAGAAATACCCTGTTTGCTGTAACCCGCAGCTTCAGACGAAGGTATTCCACATCATCACGGCCTTTTTATCTTCCAATGTGGCCAGAGACACAGTAACAGTGTCCACTTGACGTCAGTTGTCCATATTAAACAGAATAGGTGGTGCACTAGAAGCGCAAGGAGTCGATTAAATTGAACCCGGGACCTCATGAAGCAAATAGAACATATATTGAACGAAGGCAATATTAAAAGTAAACACAATCGCCGAGCATGTATGAAAGGTATGATGAATATAAAAGAAGCGAGAGAGGTATGTCAGGATCGTAACAAATGGCATTGGATTGACTCTACCTACCCCTCTTGGGATGAAAGGTGTGATGATAGAAATTGGTATACATTTTTGAAATCACAGATAGATAGATGGTATTTATATAAATCGATAGATGATTGATCACCCATCCAAAGTTAAGCCTTGATGTACGTCGCTTTACCCATAGAGTTAATATTTTTCGATTACACAGAGATAATAAATATATAAAAGTAAAACAGCTACAATTCTACATTACGCGAAATGTCTTACAAATTAATTTATATTTTTTCCCTTAGCCCAAAGGAATAGTCTTGCGGTGGATTTAATGGGAAATTGTATGTAAACAAGAGATAAATGTCAGATTCGTGGCATACGGAGGTCCTTAGTCTCTGGACGGTCTCTCACTCCACTATTCAGTATCATGTTTATATAACAACACAATTATAAATACTCATAGATGTCAGAACCTATATTGGCACGGTTTATATTATTCAGGAGAAATTCCGTGACGTTATATCCAATTTCCCGAAGATTAAATTTCTTCGGCTATAATTCGGCACGAAGACGCAATGGAGCGTCTGGTGGTACAAGGTCGAGTCGAAGGCAGGAGGTCACACAGTCTGTCTCCTACCAGATGGACTGACCTGATATGATCTGTGATGAAGTATTCCATCAATGAATGTGCTCGTGATGCTGGCAACTGGATGCGGTTGATATAAAGAAGAATATCCAGTTTAATTTAATTATATAAAAGCGTGGTGTAGCTAACTAACAAACAACGCGCAGCCTAGACCACGGAAGATGTAGAGGTGCACTAAGAAATGATTTATCGATGATCAACCTGGTGGCGCCAAATGCCCTAAACCTTCGATAGTGGGCGGCGACGCTGCGGTGCGCTGAATCAATTTAAATTGGAGTATACAGACTAGAAATTACTGAGGTTTTGTTGCAAGACAAAGGAAATGGCACTTACTTGAGATGGATGATGGTTTAGGGCCCCCTTGATGGACTTTTCTGGCGCCGTGGCATAAGAGTGTGTTGAGTTGCAGCACTTGCGCGGTTATATCCGATAGCACTTGTCGGTGCGATGCGTTTGCCGGTATCGTCACAACTGAACGAGTGATTAAGGTCAAGGTCACCAAACTATTGTCCCCAACGAAACCATTTCTATTTATAATAAATATGCGATAATTATTCAATACTAAAAGCTTGCGTAAATACAACCCCTAAGGGGGTGAAAAGGGGTGTAAAACTGATGGACCGATTTGAAAGCTAATTTGTTCGGGATGTAAGCAGTTTCCAAAGTTTTCATTTAAAGAATCAAGAGTAGAAAACTGTAGAATGGAAAATGGAATAGGGATCCTTCAAGGGATCAAAATGGAAAACTTAAAGCGATATCCACTGTCAGCTGCCTACGACCACAGAGTAGTTTAATATGGAGAAAATGAATGCTTCAAAATATTTGTATACATTATATTGGTGGAAACGACCACATCTTCAAGGCATTTTTACCTTGTGGGACACCAATAACAGTGATGATAAACCTGTTGTTGCACTTAGTGGAGCTAGAAGTGTCACTTGAGTCAATTCTTTAACGGACGTAATTATATGTTAAGGCTTTACATTCTTCGCACGGGTACAATATGGGTTTATAACAATTTGAATACCTACCTACATAAATACGCTTATATAGATAATAATATAATGCATCATTCTATTCTACACAATTCTTTCCTACATCATTTTGTTATGTTTTTGAGAGATTAGACAGCATAAGACATGAAAACGCGCGTGGGGATTTTGTTTTAACCCATTTAAAAAAAAAGTTCTCAATTCAGACCGTATTGTTTTATGTACATGTATGAACATCGATTACTCCGTCAGTTGTAAACCGATTTTGATGTTTTCTTTTTTATTTGACAGATAATTCTTCCGGATTAATTCCATTTTTTTCTTATAAAAACTGGTTGACTGGTTTTTTAGGAATTTTGAAAAAAAACTTTTAGACTGAGTTTATAGCGCCACAAAAATGCTCATATTTAAATGAAACTCGGCTCATTCGACGCAGAAAAATCCGCTGATTCCGAATATTTATATAACTCAATATCGCAAAATATGTCGCTTAAAACAAATAGCCTTTCACCCGTCGATATAATTGTCATTAGCATTTCTGGCGCTAGTGAGATTTGAATGTATTAAAATTTACCACACTTCGAACGTACAGTTGAAGAATGGCGCCCGGCATGGTGAACTCTGTCGACAGATAATCGGAAGTTTGTTTAGGGTCATCTATTGAAATAGGAAGCAATAATCTAACCTTAAAGTTAGGGGTTCGGTTCCTAGTTCGGTACGAATAAAGTGTGAATTTGAGTTTGATTCTGACAAATCTATTTGGGATTCAGAGATATTATTTAGTAGGATAGCTGCTTCGGTCGCATGGCCTGAAAATTCTGTAAAAATTTAGGTGGTAAATAATATTTACAAGTCTGCTCTTTTTAAAAATAACAGATTCTTTAAGAAGTGACACATCTAGGTCCATTAAGTGCAGCAACAGATTTGCCAACTGGCGTCAAGTGGTTTGTGTCTCTGGTCACACCGGTAGGCATAAAAGGCCGTGAAGATTAAGCATGGTGGTAATCAATAATTATTTACTCGTTTTTAGGGTTCCAAATATAGTTTAGCTGATGGTACTTGTGATTCTATACCTACCTAACGAGTGGCTAGTTCTGTTGAGGTATATTTAGATGGAAAAGCCTCTTTGTCGGATTATGTACATTTTTTTTTATTGGTATATGGCCGGGATCCGGGATCGAACCCATGGACGTCTTAACCACTCGGCCACCTGTCCGTCTGTCACAGCCGTTAATTTGTAATTTTTCTATCAAACAAATATCAAAGAATCGCGTTTTGGTCCATTTGACCAAATTTATATCCTCTATTTTATTGTGTACTAGATTTTCCGCCCGTGGATATATTCGATCCTATATATATATATACCATATATATCCATATATATATATATATATATATATATATATATATATATATAGGATCGAATATATATATATATAGCTTTCTATTACTGAAAGAATTTTTAGAATCGGTTCAGTAGTTTTGAGTTTATTCATTACAAAGAAACATACGAAAAATCAAATTATCTCTTTATACCTATAATATTAGTATAGATATGGAAGGAAAGTGATGTTGTGAGGTAGTATCGACCCTTAAAGCTACCGATTTCTGGCTTGTGTTCACTCAAAATTTGAATCTTTCATCTACCGGTACGATCAATGGTACAAAATCTCTTTCAAAAATTTTCTTAGAGCTCAAGGGTAGAGATATTTTAAACCGATAGTAAGTTGTAGGATTAGGTGTATTTAATACAGTTTTATAATTAATTAATTAAATACCATTATTTTGTGGGAAAATTTACATTTCTACTAAAATAGGGTGTAGCCTAGTAGTCAAGTGACAATCCAAGGTTCAAGTTCAAATACCTAAACGAATAAAATTAACATGACATATTTTATTTAAAAAATTTAATACCTATCATATCAATTTTCATTTTTATATTTTTATTTTATTGTCACATAATTTAACAATTATAAAAATAACAATAAAATATTTTCTTTAATTTCTGAAAAACTACTGAACCAATTGTCAACAAAACAAAATTGAGACAGACTTTGAAAAATTCTCTATCGATCAAAGAAGAAACCATCATAATTGGTTAAGCCATTTCACCGCCACATGCATTTTTTGGTTCCTTGATATAGATACTATTTGTCATTCAAAGTATATTTTGAGTTTCCAGAATATATTTAGATATGAAAGTTACGCTTTCTGCCCAATTGAGTGGCAAGTTAGACCGAAGTTAGGTCTTGAAGTTTCTAAGACTAGCACTAACTGAAATAGGGTCTTCCAACTTAGTTTAATAGCAACCTCATAATAACATTTCAAAATAGAATCTGTGAACATGTTTGTGCTACACTCAAAAACTACTAAACTAATTTTGTTGCAATTTTCACTATTAGATAGGTTATTTTATCAGAAAGGTTCACAAGTAATAAACATGACGCTATCATGTTTAGGAGATGAGCATTAACAGCATAAGTCGGAGACACACTTTGTAGCTAATGTGCTCTTACGGAATATAAATAATCTGTTAGATATATAACAAAATCATATAGATAAGGATTGTGTAGAATAAAGTCCACTGTAAACTTCGAAGGACACGTAAAACCGGTATCCACACTTTTATAAAAATAACAGTCGATATATATAATAGGTAATTTTTAGCACCATTGAAATCAGTGCAAATTAAAATGAAAATTTGTATCCCAGATAGCTCAGCTCCTAAACATGATAGGTACATGTTTAATACTCGTATAGCTTGCTAGTGAACTAATCTATTTAAAAGTGAAAATCGCATCTTAATCCGTTCAGTAGTTTTGAAATGAGTCGGTCACAAACAACAGACGCAGGGGACATTTGTTCTTATAGATACAATGTAGTTATATGGTATGTCCTACTGAAATGTTGATATTATTTGAAAATCACTTCAATTTAATTTATTTCTATAGATTTCTATACCGAATTTTCCTGAATTTTTTCTGAATATTCCCAAACAGGACAGTGTCGCGGTAAATAACTGCCCCAAACTGTGGCTGGAATGACAAATTCTCGTGGACAACACGCATCAATCACGGACCGTTGGGGCGGGAAGCATTTTTCACAAAATCCAGTGAAAAACGCCCCGATCGAGTTTTTCAGGAAATAATTTTCAGAAACGATATTTTATTTAAGTATCTTTTGGAGTTATTATTGTGTCGTACATCAAATAAAGTACCAATCTAATAGCTATTTATATTCTATAGGAATAGGTATTAATACAAGCGATTCGCCCTGGCTTCGCAAATAGTCTTATAACTACTTATCTATTAGAGATAGATAAATGCTACCGCAGACTATTTTGTAGATAATTTTATTCTACACAATTCTTTCCTACATCATTTTGTTATATCTCTGACGGATTAGACAGCATACGCCATGAAAACTCGCTGGAGCTACTTTTTCGCGCGACTTGATTTCTCAGCTCCTAAACATGATAGATTCATGTTTAATACTCGTAAACCTTCCTCGTGAATCAACCTATCTAATACTGAAAACCACATCAAAATCGGTTTAGTCGTTTTTGCGTGAAAAAGGCACAGCCAGACAGACATAAAGTACCAATTGACTAGTTCTAGTTTTAATAGTTTTTCCGTTCCGGCTTCACCCGCAAACATTTTTGAATTGTGATATAAGAATTTATTCCAAAGGATCTATTCATCTATCATCACGCTTTTTATCCTGAGAGGGGCAAGAGGGGTAGGCAGAGACAATCGATTGCCATTTGTTACCATCCTGACATATCTCTTTCGCTTCTTTTATGCTCGATGATTGCGTGTACTTTTAATATTGCCATCGATCAATACAATTTTATGTGTTCAATAAAAGTACACCTAGGTCCTCCTCTACCAGCATTTCCTTTCACACCAGCCATATACACCTTTATAAGCAATATTTCATCCTTCATTCTTTCAACGTGTCCAAACCAGAGTAAACTAACTAATGTCTACGACTTCTCCGGTTCAAATAAAGGTTCTATTTTTTACACAAGTACCCTAAATATTTCCGAGATCAAAAGTAACCTAGAATTCTCTATCGTCAAAATCGGTGCATACATTTCGAAAATTATCCCGGACAAACAAACAGACATAAACGGGTATTCGACTTTTCGTATAAAGCAAACATGCCGAAGCCATTGCGGAAATATTTAATAAATACTTATCCATATAATTCGACACCTTATCCATAAATAGTTCCTTAAGAGAAAATCTCCCATTTTCCCGACATAACATCTCACCGATATAAAAAAGATACCCAGTAGTTAATTAAGAACTCAATTTTCCACTTCCCTACAGAGCCGCCGGCCGACATAACAGACGTATCGACATTGCTCGGGGCACTAGATTGATAACATAGCCCTTCTACTTCGAAAAGTCGTTTACCACATGTAGGTTAATATGTCGGAAGTATTACCGACATATATCACGGCCTTTATAACTTGCGGTAAGGCCAGATACAGTAAATGTGGCAATTTTACACACAATTATAGTTTGACTGTAAGAAATAAAACTAAGTGAAAACTGGCTTTTCTGGACACAGATACATTTATATGTGAAATGATCGCTAGAGGCGTTATTACACGTTAAGTGGTCCAAATTTACAAATTAGAACATGTTATTTTATAGTTTTAAGTTTTCACTTCAGGCTATGCCTTTTCTTTTCTTCACGGGTTGCCATATAGCTCCAGAAACTGTTTTTTCAGTGCCAAGGTACCCAACAGATAACCAGGTCTTCCTCTTTTAGCCAATGGTATTTGTGAGGTTATACCTGACAAGTGGCCAGTTCTGTTGAGGTACATTTAGATGGAAAAGCCTCTAAATGTGATTTATCGGATTATATACATAAGTTTTCAATAATTATAAAAACCCATTGGTACATGGCCGGGTTAGAACCGTGGTCCGCCTAGTTAATACCAATTGTTTTTTTATAAAAATATCTATAAAAAAACTTACCAAGTTTTACTCGATTGTGTCTAATTTAATAATAGACAATTCCTATTTAAAGAGACCTTATTTATGGTTATTGCTCAAATAGTAAAAAAATAGTTTTAGGGTTCCGAACATCTCCTCTGTCTGTCCGTCTGTCACAGCTTATTTTCTCCGAATCTACTAGACGAAAAATGTTGATACTTGATACATAAATAGTGTTTCATGACTCAACCACGTATAGCGTAAATAATAGAATTACGATTTTGGGGGGAAAATTAACATGCATAGTTTATATTATATTAAAAAAAAATTAAGATAATTGACCCCCCCCCCCCTCTTTATCTCCGAAACTACTCAGTCTAAAATTTTGAAGAAAAAAAGGGAACAAATAGGGCTTCTCTTATAGGTTATAGGAAAACCTTCGCAACTTGGCCAATTTTTTACGATTTATTTCTTCTGTTTCCAAGTTGGACAAATGTCGTTATTTGAACTTCAAATAATCCGACATTACTGTAATTCTGTCTTTATGTCGGACAAAGTGGTAAAAATCAGGAATTCAGCATGTTTCGTGTTAACACGCTAGGTGGTCCAAATTGCTGCTATTACAGCCTGATCTCGCTTTTAGAGCTTTCAGCGCCTTAAGTACAAAAATACTACATACCTATACTCACGCCTGTATCCCAGTGGGGTAGACAGAGACTAAGGACCTCCACATGCCACGATCCTGACATATCTCTCTTGTTTCCATACATATACTCACGCCTGTATCCCAGTGGAGTAGACAGAGACTAAGGACCTCACATGCCACGATCCTGACATATCTCTCTTGTTTACATACATATACTCACGCCTGTATCCCAGTGGGGTAGACAGAGACTAAGGACCTCCACATGCCACGATCCTGACATATCTCTCTTGTTTACATACATATACTCACGCCTGTATCCCAGTGAGGTAGACAGAGACTAAGGACCTCCACATGCCACGATCCTGACATATCTCTCTTGTTTACATACATATACTCACGCCTGTATCCCAGTGGGGTAGACAGAGACTAAGGACCTCCACATGCCACGATCCTGACATATCTCTCTTGTTTACATACATATACTCACGCCTGTATCCCAGTGGGGTAGACAGAGACTAAGGACCTCCACATGCCACGATCCTGACATATCTCTCTTGTTTACATACATATACTCACGCCTGTATCCCAGTGGGGTAGACAGAGACTAAGGACCTCCACATGCCACGATCCTGACATATCTCTCTTGTTTACATACATATACTCACGCCTGTATCCCAGTGGGGTAGACAGAGACTAAGGACCTCCACATGCCACGATCCTGACATATCTCTCTTGTTTACATACATATACTCACGCGCCTGTATCCCAGTGTGGTAGACAGAGACTAAGGACCTCCACATGCCACGATCCTGACATATCTCTCTTGTTTACATACATAATACTCACGCCTGTATCCCAGTGTGGTAGACAGAGACTAAGGACCTCCACATGCCACGATCCTGACATATCTCTCTTGTTTACATACATATACTCACGCCTGTATCCCAGTGGGGTAGACAGAGACTAAGGACCTCCACATGCCACGATCCTGACATATCTCTCTTGTTTACATACATATACTCACGCCTGTATCCCAGTGGGGTAGACAGAGACTAAGGACCTCCACATGCCACGATCCTGACATATCTCTCTTGTTTACATACATATACTCACGCCTGTATCCCAGTGGAGTAGACAGAGACTAAGGACCTCACATGCCACGATCCTGACATATCTCTCTTGTTTACATACATATACTCACGCCTGTATCCCAGTGGGGTAGACAGAGACTAAGGACCTCCACATGCCACGATCCTGACATATCTCTCTTGTTTACATACATATACTCACGCCTGTATCCCAGTGAGGTAGACAGAGACTAAGGACCTCCACATGCCACGATCCTGACATATCTCTCTTGTTTACATACATATACTGTCGGGTTGTGGGTCCAGGCCGGGTAGGTATAGCAGGAAAACTCGTAGTAAACTTTCACCATTCGTTTATTGGTCGAATTAACAAGGAAGGAACAAGCAGCAAAAGAACAACCAGTAAAAGCATCCGTAAGGAGCCAAGGAGAAGGAGCCGTAAGGAGAAAGGAGCCGTCAAAGGAGAAAGGAACCATCAAAGGAGAAGGAGCAAGGAGCAAGGAGCAAGGAGCAAGGAGCAAGGAGCAAGGAGCGCACTGTAATAAAAATGAACTACACATTACTACAGGGCGTTAAGCTATTGAAGTAACACAATACAAAGTATGATAAAAATACTTACAATACTTATTTGCGCTCCTTTTATATTAACATAGATATTAGTTCTTGAATATTGATTCAATACATTTTATATAGTTATTTACTTAGTTGATAAAATAGAAATATAATAAATTTTACAATTGGCAGAGTACTGCCTAAGTCAACAGTTTGTGAAGGAATGAGTAAAATTTTAATTTAGGTTCCACACATCGAATATTTGAAAATAACATACAATGTTCTATTGAATTAAAATGAACAATATCGTGTTCTAAAATCAAAATAAATGCTATTTATGATGGCCAGCTTGTAAGCGGCCAGGAAAATAAGGTCGTATCATCACAATACCGGGGTTCCCCCGAAAAAATCCTGTCCTTAGTGAAGGATTTTATTCAAAGAATTAATAAAATAAAGTTATATGATGAGACTTATATAAAAATACTAATGAATGAAATGAAAAGATAAATTTACAAGTTTTATTATAAATAAAACTAATTATTTACAAGAGAAACGATTTCCACAATCACACAAATCACAAACATTCATCTTCATTTAATCTGTTTAATCTGTTATTAGTAAGTACAGTAAACTCATTTATAATATAGAGTAATTCCCATTTAATAAGGAATGACTCAAAAACGTTCTCGAAATTTAGTAAGGGCTTAGTTATACAGTTACCATCCGCTGTTTTAAGTTTATTTATATATAATACAATAGACGAAGGCTTGTTTAAAGAGTCGCAATCCGCTCATACGAACACCCATGGGAAATACATCCACAGATATAATAAGTAGTAATAACAGACGAAGGCTTTTTTAACGAGTCGCAATCCGCTCTAAAAGACACCCATGAATACCCTGATATTCATAGATATAATAATAATAAACAAATGTTTATTTAAAGAGCCGTAATTTGCTCTAATAAACACCCATGGAAATATATCCACAGATATTAGGTATAATATTTATAATAGACGAAGGCTTTTTTAAAGAGTCGCAATCCGCTCTAAATAATTACAAGTATTTACAATAAATGAAATGGTGAGAATGAAATAAGGAAAATAGTAATTATTAATCATGGTTATATATCCAACCTGTAATTTGCAAATATGTAAAAGTTTTAGTTGCTTATTTAAAATTATGTTTACAACCAAATTGTGAAATTGAAATAAATTTAACCTCCCCTGTAACCATAAGGTTATAAATACAATTTAATAAATTGTTAATAAAATAAAGAAAAATGTAAAATAATATAGATATAAAAAATTCCTCGGTTTAAGTAAGTGTAACTCATCCATATTGAAAGAGAAAAAAAAATTATGAAATAAATTCAACGCATGCGTTAAGGTATGCGCTAACTCAAACTATCCACGAGCAAAGCCAGTGAAAAGCTAATAATATAAGTACATGAAATAAAATAATATTTAAATTTAAATCAACATGACTACCCCTAGTTGTAATAAGAGCGTAATCATATGTCTATGAAATAGACTTCATAGTAAATAACAATTGAAAATAAAGAAAATCGAACGTCGTCGATTCAAAATTTAAAAAATTGTCAATGACAAAGAAATTATATAGGATACATTTGAAAATCGAATATTCCAATGCAATATTGCCGAGCAAAACAAATTGTGTAAAACAAAGAAAAATCAAGTGAGTTCAAATTCTGATATCGAGGTGCTTTTATATGTATCATAATTTATTTGAAATTTATTATTATATATTAAATTTATTCTCGGAAATATTTTAATTGCCTTACTTATGTAAACTGTAGGTGTGATATTAGAAATCATTAAAATAAGAATGGACAAATTGTTTTGGATATTTTAAAAATGTATTAAAAAAATCGCAATTAATGAAATTTTGGAATTAAATAATATTTATTTATGTATTATTTTATGAAATCACGATAGACTTTTAGGATAAAAATAGATATTATAGCAATTATAAGAAAAATTAATATATATTATTTTTCTTGAAAAAGTTACGACTATAAAAAGAACCTTTTTCTATTAAGAAATATTGAATTGACGGGATAATATAACGGAAATTAAATTAATTATTAATAAATTTAAGTTATGGGAAGTAATCTATAGATTTCAGATATATATATAATGAAAATCTCACATACAACCATACATTCAATGTGAATATATAATCTGAATTTACGAAATTAATAAGTAAATTTAGTGTAAAATGATTCAAGAATACTGCCTTTATATAGAAATTAAAAATATCCTCTTCAATAATGGAATCTGACCAAGATCATCAGACTTGTCAACCTCGAAGGTTTGCCGACATAACCTTGATTCAGAACCATCATCTCCAAGAAATATTCTACTGAATTTAAATAGAATTGCGTTATATATTGAGATTATATAGACATTACAAATCCTGAAATAAAAGTTTGTATTAAAATAAAAATTATGTTCTCTTACTTCGTTATTCTTTCTTCTTTATTCCTTCTTCCTGCAGTATTTTAATCACGTTTGGGCGCCATTGTCGGGTTGGGGTAGCCAGGATGGGTATAGCAGGAAAACTCGTAATAAACTTTCACCATTCGTTTATTGGTCGAATTAACAAGGAAGGAACAAGCAGCAAAAGAACAACCAGTAAAAGCATCCGTAAGGAGCCAAGGAGAAGGAGCCGTAAGGAGAAAGGAGCCGTCAAAGGAGAAAGGAACCATCAAAGGAGAAGGAGCAAGGAGCAAGGAGCAAGGAGCAAGGAGCAAGGAGCAAGGAGCGCACTGTAATAAAAATGAACTACACATTACTACAGGGCGTTAAGCTATTGAAGTAACACAATACAAAGTATGATAAAAATACTTACAATACTTATTTGCGCTCCTTTTATATTAACATAGATATTAGTTCTTGAATATTGATTCAATACATTTTATATAGTTATTTACTTAGTTGATAAAATAGAAATATAATAAATTTTACAATTGGCAGAGTACTGCCTAAGTCAACAGTTTGTGAAGGAATGAGTAAAATTTTAATTTAGGTTCCACACATCGAATATTTGAAAATAACATACAATGTTCTATTGAATTAAAATGAACAATATCGTGTTCTAAAATCAAAATAAATGCTATTTATGATGGCCAGCTTGTAAGCGGCCAGGAAAATAAGGTCGTATCATCACAATACTCACGCCTGTATCCCAGTGGGGTAGACAGAGACTAAGGACCTCCACATGCCACGATCCTGACATATCTCTCTTGTTTACATACATATACTCACGCCTGTATCCCAGTGGGGTAGACAGAGACTAAGGACCTCCACATGCCACGATCCTGACATATCTCTCTTGTTTACATACATATACTCACGCCTGTATCCCAGTGGGGTAGACAGAGACTAAGGACCTCCACATGCCACGATCCTGACATATCTCTCTTGTTTCCATACATATACTCACGCCTGTATCCCAGTGGAGTAGACAGAGACTAAGGACCTCACATGCCACGATCCTGACATATCTCTCTTGTTTACATACATATACTCACGCCTGTATCCCAGTGGGGTAGACAGAGACTAAGGACCTCCACATGCCACGATCCTGACATATCTCTCTTGTTTACATACATATACTCACGCCTGTATCCCAGTGAGGTAGACAGAGACTAAGGACCTCCACATGCCACGATCCTGACATATCTCTCTTGTTTACATACATATACTCACGCCTGTATCCCAGTGGGGTAGACAGAGACTAAGGACCTCCACATGCCACGATCCTGACATATCTCTCTTGTTTACATACATATACTCACGCCTGTATCCCAGTGGGGTAGACAGAGACTAAGGACCTCCACATGCCACGATCCTGACATATCTCTCTTGTTTACATACATATACTCACGCCTGTATCCCAGTGGGGTAGACAGAGACTAAGGACCTCCACATGCCACGATCCTGACATATCTCTCTTGTTTACATACATATACTCACGCCTGTATCCCAGTGGGGTAGACAGAGACTAAGGACCTCCACATGCCACGATCCTGACATATCTCTCTTGTTTACATACATATACTCACGCCTGTATCCCAGTGTGGTAGACAGAGACTAAGGACCTCCACATGCCACGATCCTGACATATCTCTCTTGTTTACATACATAATACTCACGCCTGTATCCCAGTGTGGTAGACAGAGACTAAGGACCTCCACATGCCACGATCCTGACATATCTCTCTTGTTTACATACATATACTCACGCCTGTATCCCAGTGGGGTAGACAGAGACTAAGGACCTCCACATGCCACGATCCTGACATATCTCTCTTGTTTACATACATATACTCACGCCTGTATCCCAGTGGGGTAGACAGAGACTAAGGACCTCCACATGCCACGATCCTGACATATCTCTCTTGTTTACATACATATACTCACGCCTGTATCCCAGTGGAGTAGACAGAGACTAAGGACCTCCACATGCCACGATCCTGACATATCTCTCTTGTTTACATACATATACTCACGCCTGTATCCCAGTGAGGTAGACAGAGACTAAGGACCTCCACATGCCACGATCCTGACATATCTCTCTTGTTTACATACATATACTCACGCCTGTATCCCAGTGAGGTAGACAGAGACTAAGGACCTCCACATGCCACGATCCTGACATATCTCTCTTGTTTACATACATATACTCACGCCTGTATCCCAGTGGGGTAGACAGAGACTAAGGACCTCCACATGCCACGATCCTGACATATCTCTCTTGTTTACATACATATACTCACGCCTGTATCCCAGTGGGGTAGACAGAGACTAAGGACCTCCACATGCCACGATCCTGACATATCTCTCTTGTTTACATACATATACTCACGCCTGTATCCCAGTGAGGTAGACAGAGACTAAGGACCTCCACATGCCACGATCCTGACATATCTCTCTTGTTTACATACATATACTCACGCCTGTATCCCAGTGAGGTAGACAGAGACTAAGGACCTCCACATGCCACGATCCTGACATATCTCTCTTGTTTACATACATATACTCACACCTGTATCCCAGTGGGGTAGACAGAGACTAAGGACCTCCACATGCCACGATCCTGACATATCTCTCTTGTTTACATACATATACTCACGCCTGTATCCCAGTGGGGTAGACAGAGACTAAGGACCTCCACATGCCACGATCCTGACATATCTCTCTTGTTTACATACATATACTCACGCCTGTATCCCAGTGGGGTAGACAGAGACTAAGGACCTCCACATGCCACGATCCTGACATATCTCTCTTGTTTACATACATATACTCACGCCTGTATCCCAGTGGGGTAGACAGAGACTAAGGACCTCCACATGCCACGATCCTGACATATCTCTCTTGTTTACATACATATACTGACGCCTGTATCCCAGTGGAGTAGACAGAGACTAAGGACCTCCACATGCCACGATCCTGACATATCTCTCTTGTTTACATACATATACTCACGCCTGTATCCCAGTGGGGTAGACAGAGACTAAGGACCTCCACATGCCACGATCCTGACATATCTCTCTTGTTTACATACATATACTCACGCCTGTATCCCAGTGAGGTAGACAGAGACTAAGGACCTCCACATGCCACGATCCTGACATATCTCTCTTGTTTACATACATATACTCACGCCTGTATCCCAGTGGGGTAGACAGAGACTAAGGACCTCCACATGCCACGATCCTGACATATCTCTCTTCTTTACATACATATACTCACGCCTGTATCCCAGTGGGGTAGACAGAGACTAAGGACCTCCACATGCCACGATCCTGACATATCTCTCTTGTTTACATACATATACTCACGCCTGTATCCCAGTGGGGTAGACAGAGACTAAGGACCTCCACATGCCACGATCCTGACATATCTCTCTTGTTTACATACATATACTCACGCCTGTATCCCAGTGTGGTAGACAGAGACTAAGGACCTCCACATGCCACGATCCTGACATATCTCTCTTGTTTACATACATAATACTCACGCCTGTATCCCAGTGTGGTAGACAGAGACTAAGGACCTCCACATGCCACGATCCTGACATATCTCTCTTGTTTACATACATATACTCACGCCTGTATCCCAGTGGGGTAGACAGAGACTAAGGACCTCCACATGCCACGATCCTGACATATCTCTCTTGTTTACATACATATACTCACGCCTGTATCCCAGTGTGGTAGACAGAGACTAAGGACCTCCACATGCCACGATCCTGACATATCTCTCTTGTTTTCATACATATACTCACACCTGTATCCCAGTGAGGTAGACAGAGACTAAGGACCTCCACATGCCACGATCCTGACATATCTCTCTTGTTTACATACATATACTCACGCCTGTATCCCAGTGAGGTAGACAGAGACTAAGGACCTCCACATGCCACGATCCTGACATATCTCTCTTGTTTTCATACATATACTCACACCTGTATCCCAGTGAGGTAGACAGAGACTAAGGACCTCCACATGCCACGATCCTGACATATCTCTCTTGTTTACATACATATACTCACGCCTGTATCCCAGTGAGGTAGACAGAGACTAAGGACCTCCACATGCCACGATCCTGACATATCTCTCTTGTTTTCATACATATACTCACACCTGTATCCCAGTGAGGTAGACAGAGACTAAGGACCTCCACATGCCACGATCCTGACATATCTCTCTTGTTTACATACATATACTCACGCCTGTATCCCAGTGAGGTAGACAGAGACTAAGGACCTCCACATGCCACGATCCTGACATATCTCTCTTGTTTTCATACATATACTCACGCCTGTATCCCAGTGAGGTAGACAGAGACTATGGACCTCCACATGCCACGATCCTGACATATCTCTCTTGTTTTCATACATATACTCACGCCTGTATGCCAGTGGGGTAGACAGAGACTAAAGGACCTCCTATTTAGATGTGACACATCATTAGCAACTTCTGAAAGATTTTTTTTTGTTACAGCTAGTACGGGCGGAGATAACTCGACAGTTATAAACACCTTAACAATGACGATTACAAGAGAAGAACTTGGTGGGAAGTTAAGATGTGTAGTGTCTTCGGCTGCTTTATCAGAAAGTATTTTTCGTGATATTGACTTGGATGTTAATGGTAAGTGTATATTATAGTATCATAGATTTAGCTGACAGACCCGATTATTTTAATTAGACGTTTTCAGTTGTTGATAATTAGACATTATCAGGATTAGAAATTTTCGGGATTACACATTTTCAAGATATGACATTTTCAGGATTAAAAAATTTCAAAATTAGATAATTTTCAGGATTAGACATTATCAGAATTAGAAATTTTGCGGTTTTTGTTTAGACATTTTTAGGATTAGACTGTTTCACGATCAGAAATTTTCGGGATTACACATTTTCAAGATAAGACATTTTCAGGATTAAAAAATTTCAAAATTATAAAAATTTTGCGGTTTTTGTTTAGACATTTTCAGGATTAGACTGTTTCACGATTAGACATTTTCAGGATTAGACTGTTTCAGGATTATACTGTTTCAGGATTATACTGTTTCAGGATTAGACATTTTCAGGATTAGACGTTTTCAGGATTAGATATTTTCAGGATTAGACATTTTCAGGATGAGACATTTTCAGGATTAAACTGTTTCAGGATTTTCCGCTACAAGGGCCTCTTATTTTCCCCATATAACTGATGATGCTTTTGAGGCTGCGTTGAGGTATTTCGAAAAAGAAAGAATTAAACAGACTTTCAATAGCTTCGGCCGTAGATATTTTCTAACAAAATAAAATATAGTCTATGTCACCCATGAATATCGTAGCGTTCTACTCGTGAAAGAATTTTTAAAATCGGTTCAGTACTTTGAGAGATTATTAATATTAGTATAGATAGAACTATGTGTAAATTAAAATAACTGAAAAAAGCGAATCTCTAGTATAAATTAATATCTACTAACGCTAACCTATAATTCATACTTATAATTTGGGGCGACTCATAAATTAGGACTATGCAAAAATTTATGAAAATTTAATGAAAATTAATATGAATTTTCTTAATGTTATCTCAGATAGTAATTGAAATAAGGTTGAAAACTAATGAATTGTGAAAATGTGGTTATTTGTTTGCTTTTTCTTTTTTTTGCCTTACAGCTCCCGAAACCGTGTTATCCAGGGTACCCAGAGGAAGACCAAGTCTCTCTCGTTTAGCCGATGGTATTTGTGAGGCTTATACCTAACGATTGGCCAGTTCTGTTCTGTTCTCATTGGTACATGGCCGGGATCGAACTCGTGGTCTGCCTAGTTAATACCAGTCGTCTTAACCACTCGGCCACCGACGCACCTTTGTTTTGTTTGTTTGTCCTTTTCTCACATCAAATCGTGTTTTTTTTTGACAATGATAGTCAAATAGGCTATTTTTTATCCTGGAAATATTTTGGGATAACTTATAGCACATGTGCCTTGCAGTTGCACCTGCGTTAATGGTTACTGCTCCGCTTTCTCAAGAATTAGGCTATCATATGCAAATAGATTTTGTTTTAATCCGATTGGTAGTTTCGAAGATAAGCGCGTTCAAACAGACAAACCAACTTTATTATTCCTTGACGCCTGTTCCCCAAAGGCCTACCCCCTAGAGTATGCAGCGCTATTTTCTAGATTTTTGCATATTTTCATACTTTTACAACTAGCAATACCGGGGCGAAAAGTTAGTCTATGCCAGTAAGGTGATAAAACATCAAACCCCATTAATTAGTTGGTATCAGCAGCAGGGTGTTTAATGAAAATTTATACCTTCATTACTTACTGAGAAAGGAAAACTGGAAAAATGTTGAAATTAAATGTCGCCCAGTCTTTAGATAAAATGGAAAGAATTATCTTAAAGACGCCTTGGAGACTTGAGAAATTTAATAAGAGAGCTTCAGAATCTAGCTTAAATCCAAATTAAATATAAGTATACAAACCTACATATTATGAAACAAACTGCTGAACGGATTTTGTTGCGGTTTTCACGAGGATCATGTTTAGGAAGTAAGTGAATCAAGTCTGAGGAAAATTTAGACCCAGCAAGTTTTCATGGCATATGCGGTCTAATCCGTCAGAGATATAACAAAATGATGTAAGAAAGAATTGTGTAGAATAAAATGATCTATAATAAAGTCCGCGGTAGCATATATCTATCTCTAATAGATAAGTAGTTATAAGCGTATTTATGTAGGTATTTAAATTGTTGTAAATCCATGCGAAGCCGAGGGCCGGGCGGGGTCGCTAGCTTGGAAGTCGAATTTAACCAACTTCTAATTGTCGTATTGATTTGGCACTATGCAAAGTGTATGTAATTCGGATGACAATACAATAATTTGGTACCATCGATCTGATCTGATGATGGAGCCAGGAGGTGGATATTGGAACTCTATAACGAAACGACGTAACCACCATTATTGAAAACTCTTATAAAAGTAAATTCTAAGTCAAAAAAATACCTTGATCTAAAAAATCCAGACAGGAGAATTTTATTTTATCCTGGATACCCCAAAATTGATCTAAGGTGTTAGTGATACCGAAAATAAGAGGCCGAAGTCACGCATCGGTCGGTTCAGGTCCAGTGGGAGCTATTGACCCTTTTCCAATAAGGTGGGCGGTACAATTATTGACACTACCCTTGTCTTCAAAATATATGACCATGTCAAAATTTAACTCGGAATGAAACTTTCACATAACTGTCCTAATAAAATATGCAATTATATCTCAAAATACCTTATCAGAAATTGTACATAATGAAAAGCCTCAAATTAATATCATCAGCTAAATGTAGAAGATTTGTCTCACACTGTATACCTTAGGGTAAGGGGAAGAACGGAATCAGATCTATCCGACCCTAAATGTCATCCTCACCTGCACGCTTTGTACCTTCTACTAGACAACAAACGAGACTCTGACGACCGAGCAATGGCGGTATAAGGCAACTGGCTGGAAGAGGCTACAGCGGGCCTGAAGACCTAAATGTCTGGTGCAGAAGGCAAGGGGAAACCACTGCACTATTCTTCCCAAGAAAGTTAACCATGGCGAGTCTATTCAAGGTGCGTCACGCTGTGGACCGCCATGATTGACCACAAGAGCACTACAACTGACAAGAAGATATACCTTGAGGCCGGTAACTCATCCTACAAGATAGAAAATCCATTAAAATCCAAATTGTATAGATATTAAACTGACAAATCTTGGTGATCTAAGATCAGGCTTGTCACATATTCTGTTTAATATGGACACTGGCAAAAAGTGGACACTGTTTACCAATTCATGCCACTAACATAACCTATCTTCGTAATGCGTACTATACAACATCATAAATCGCAGCCCTGAACCCTTATTGCATAAATTACCCCCTGCGTCACCCAATAAGCTTATTAAACCAATATTTTAAAGCGTCCAAGACTGGCACACTTACCCTACAAGTGCCCTCCAGGCATGATCAGACCCACTCGATATTGCAAGGTGGTAAAATTCCGTACCCTCATTATTTTTAGTGTTGTGCTTAGATGTGATATCGATAAAATTGTTAAATCAACAGTCGATACTTTTATCGACATAATATTAGCTAATATCCTCCCTTTTGTCAACAAAATAAAAATGGGCTTCGCACGGGTACAATATGGGTTTACAACAATTTTAATACCTAACAAATACGCTTATAACTAGATAATCTATGCATATGGATATCATTTTATTCTACACAATTATTTCCTACATGACTTTGTTATATCTCTGAAAATACGCCATGAAAGCGTGCGGGCACCTAATTTTCTCCTGACTTGATTCACTAATACCGTTAATGCTCAGCTCCTAATCATGATAAATCCATGTTTAATACTCGTAAACCTTCATCTTGAATCAATCTATCTACTTGTGAAATCGTCAATAAAATCTGTTCAATGGGTTTGTGCCAGACAGACAGACAGACGCGATCCATAATTAAATTTTATGTCAAAATTTACAACCACCGAAGAAGTTTTTATATGTTACTTGACGATAAGTTGAAATATAACCAATTTAACTTGTGTGTTGAAAGATAGATAGGTCTAAGGTACATTGAAGCTACTTAACAAGTGGCAAGCTTTATTTCGTGGGCTCGCCTTCTTGTACGCTGCTTTACCGCTGTTGTCGCTCATAGACACAGAGTCACTAGGTTACGGCCATATCCACTTCTTAAGTCACTTAAAGAAATGCTATTTTGTATGGCATGGATTCGACTGCATGGACTTTTGCATTGACGCGAAAGCAAGAACCCGGACAAATCTTGAACACGCAATATACTGTAGCAACGTGTGATTTCTTTTCTCCAGTGATTTGGCTGACTTTTGCCATATTGGCGACGAAAGTCTAAAAAGGGTTGCCAAAAAGAACCGACATATTAATTACTTTTATGTTCTTTATTTGCGATGAAATAAATTAAACTAAATTTGTTAATGTATAATTATACATTGAAATTGAGTTGGTAGTGTACACTTAACGCATGTACAAATAAACACATAAACAAACAGATCTTATGCACCACATGACTTTCAAAGAGCATACAAGTTCATTTAATATGTATATTTTGACAGCTGTCATCCGCACTAAAGATCTTATCGATAGCTTTCATTTTGGTAAAGACAAGACCAGTCTAGGGTCAGTAGTTTTCGAGATATGGCCCTTATAAGTTTGACATTAAAATGGTCATAACTTCAAAAATTACTATTTTGTTTTTAAATTAAAAAAATGTTCGGATATAATAATTATATAATCTTACTGAACTCGTACATGTAGAATAAAAAAAAGGTAAATACATATTGTACCTCAAAAAATGTCAAAAAATACCTATCAATACAAACATTTTGACACTTCAATTATCTATAGTGACCTACAACTTCCGGAGATCTCTGCATGTCAAACTTATGTTAAAAAAGGGTCCCTACGGAAGCGATTGAAAAAATATTTCCAATGTTAAAAATACAAATTTAGGTAATTATTTTAGAAAAATATTTTAAAGGTACGCGAAAATGTTATTAAATTATTTCATAAATTATGTATACAGTATATTTTGTACAGCTACCCCCAGAAGTCCTTTAAAATCCCAAACGCAATTAAAAGTGTATAACGCCAAAGGGCTTAATCTTAAAATAAGTTCGGTGCAAATATTATCTTTAAAATAAATTTGCGATTAAGATATTCAATATTTAACAATTTAAGTTGGCTAACTTGCGCTACTGAGTCAGTTAAACGTTTTAACTTTGTAAATTACTTCGATCTTTAGGGTTCCGTAGCCAAAATTACAGAAACGGAACAATTATAATTTGATATATTATCACTCAGGCTTTTTATAGCTTTCTATTCGTGAAAGAATCTTCAGAATCGGTTCAATAGTTTGAGAGATTATTCCCTACATCCAAACTTACAAAAATACCTCTTTATGATATCAGTATAGACTAGCGGGTGCTCGCGACTTCGTACGCGTTGTATTGGGAATACAAAGTTTACACCCCTTTTCACGCCTTGGGGTGTTGATTTTCGAAAAATCTATTCTTAATAAATAGAATAAACCTTCCAATTTTCATATTTATATCTTCAGTTCAGGCTGTGCGTTGATTGTTAGGTACTCAGCGACACGACGGTTTTATATATTTAGATTAAATATTTCAGTCATCCACTGCAGTGATGAATTCATAGGACTCTTGACATCCTCGTTTGTCTTAATGGAATGAGGGAAGTAATTTTTTTCGCGCAAAGTCTTATAAGACTGGTCCAATTTGAATGAATGCATAGTTTCGAAGTGAATCCAGCACAGGCAGACAAATTCATTAAAAAGCCTACGCCCTTAATTTCTGGCCAGAAAAAAAGTAGTTGTAATAAAATTATTTTTTTGCGTTTCTGTGAATACGAAAACCAGCGTCTGTATTTCTTCTGAAAATATCTTTATTTTAAAAACATCTGCTACTTTTCTGACCACGCGGCCTTTAATAAATGGAAAACTACTTCGTTTAAAATGTTCTTACTTACTTCAAATTTCATCATATTATTATAGCTTCCTCACCTCCCTCTACCTTATTACTGCTTCTGGATCCATGTTACCGGCCCCAAGATACCCCATAGAAAATAAAGTGAGGGACACTTATCTTAGCCGATAATATATGTGAGGCTATACGTAGGGCGTTCAATAAATTCTCAGTATAGATAGGTTGTAACTTCTTTTTGCATACTTTTTAATACTGGCCATATACATTCACTTAAGGCAAAAAAAAAGAAATGAAAAAATATTCATTTGTTTTTCTGTTAATGTTGAACATAAACGCTACATAATGAGCAATTTTACTTTTTTAGTTAAAATAGAGCATCGTGCTGTTATTAAATTCTTAACCAAACAAGGTAAAAGCCAAAAATGCATTAAGGAGGAAATTGATGGTGTTTATGGGGTAGCTGGCCCTTCGTTATCTACTATCCAAAAGTGGTTGAGTGAGTTTAAATGTCGGAGAGAGAACATCGATGATGACCCTCGCGCCGGCCGGCCTATCGAAGCCGCTTCACAGGAAAATGTTGAATAAGTGCAGAAAATTATATTGGAAGACCGTCAAGTGAAAATTAAATCTATAGCTGAGACTCTTGGCCTTTCTACTGGTACCGTATATAATATAATTCATGACCAACTTCTCATGTCAAAGGTGACCGCGAGATGTGTGCCGCGAATGCTGACGCCGCCTCAGAAACTAGCGCGCGTGGAATGCTGTTCACAACTTTTGAAGCTGTGTGGAAACAATCCAGACGCAGTGATCGAAAGAATTGTTACTGGAGATGAAACGTGGGTTCACCATTATGACCCTGAGAGCAGTCAAGAGTCGAATAAGTGGCATATTAGAGGATCAGCACATCCCAAAAAATTCAAGGTTGTTCCTTCGGCTGGAAGGGTCATGTCATGGCCACCATATTTTGGGATTATCGGGGTGTATTGTTAATAGACTACAAGGATAAAGGTGTCAATATCACGGGAACATACTAAGAGCAGACATTAAAGAAAAAAGGAAGGGAAAATTGGCTAAAGGTGTGCTGCTTCTGCATGATAATGCTTCTGTCCATACTGCTCACATTGTCCAAAATATAAGGACGTGTGAACAGTTTCACACTTACATAATACGGAATCTTATCCTTTGCGTGGCTCAAGAGTCGACACGCAATTTCTAATGACTTTTCATCGATATCGATACTATCACAGTCCCATCCCTATTGCACACTATCTCGCCACTTATTAGCTATCCGGTGGCAGCAATTTATTGGTTGGACCCAGAAAATTGGTCTGTAACATGGCCCTGTATAGAACTTAGTTAAGTGATAGTTTAATGTTCTTACATGTAAAATATATACGTCCACGTCTTAATGTATACAGGGTGTCATTAATAGAGACGTGAAGGTTGGGGCCTGAACTAAGTCTTATAAACACAATAAAGGCAGTGCTATGTTCGTTAATTTAATGTTAAGCAACATAGAGCTAGGTCAGATGAAGGATGGGTTATCACTAAGGTGACATATCTCAATTTTTTTCCGAATTGTTTTTGAAGTGAAAATGGAACATTCGCGACATGTTTTCGGTATGCTCGACCCGAGAGTGTCCGAACAGGAATTCGTGTACTGGCCTTCCACGTATGCCTGGGTCGGGCATTTTTGGTTGCGCATTTCTGACCGGCAATTCTTCGGTCCGGAATGTGAATGTGAAAGGTTTATATGACTGAAGTGAAAGGAAATATTGGCAGATAACAACCTAGGTGTATTTATATTGAACATAATATATAAAAAATATTGATCGATGGAAGTATTAAAAGTACCTACACCCAATTTAAACGCCGAGCATGTATGAAAGGTATGATGAATATAAAAGAAGCGAAAGTGGTATGTCAGGATCGTAACCAATGGCATACTATTGTCTCTGCCTACCCCTCTTGGGATAAAAGGCGTGATGATAGATATATACATAGAAATTAATTGACTTCTTCTGCACTGCGCAGTTAGTCGTCAAAGCGATGCAGCATCGATGCAAACCTGGCCGGCCACCTGGGAAACTTAGGGAAAAACAGAAGTAATTCTAATAGAAACAATTTATCACGACCTTTAAACCTTACAATCATGGCCAGTATTAGAATAATTCCCTTTTAAACAAGCCAAGTGGCAAGGCGGTTGCTAACTTTTCTCACCATGAGAGTCCTACGAAACACAAGTTAGGTTTTAGGGTTCCGACGGGTGCCGACGGAAACTCCGCTGTCCGTCCGTCTGTCACAGGGCTGTATCTTTTGAACCGTAATAGGTAGACACTTGAAATGTTCACAGAGTATGTATTACTATGGCCGCTATAACAACAAATAATTAAAATAAAATAAAGTAAAAAATTGAACCGGCTTGGTTTTTATGTTTTTTTTGCTAGAATAAAATCGAAACATCCTGTATACATACATAACGAATTACTAACCAATTAATGTAAGAAGTTATCGATACTGGACGAAACACCCTCTGGGACCACCTATATAATATTTTAGACATTAACGCGGGAAATGTCGGGAAAATTATCTAAGTTTATGGAATATATTACTATCGTACATTTAATATCAGCACGCCTGAATCTCTGTAGTATAGGCAGACAAATACAACGGGTTCGATGCCCACATCGGGTAAAAACGGAAACCTTATTACTAAGACTTCGCGCTGTCTGTCTGTCCGTCTGTCACCAGGATGTATCTCATGAACCGTGATAGTTAGACAGTTGAAATTTTCTCAGATGATGTATTTCTGTTGCCGCTATAACAACAAATACTAAAAAACAGATTAAAATAAATATTTAAGGGGGCTCCCATACAACAAACCTGATTTTTTTGCCGTTTTTATAGTTAATGGTACGGAACCCTACGTACGCGAGTCCAACTCGCACTATTAGAGATAGATATATGCTACCGCAGACTTTTTTGTAGATAATTTTATTCTACACAATTATTTCCTACATCATTTTGTTATCTCTGACGGATTAGACAGCATACGCCATGAAAACTCGCTGAGACTAATTTTTTCCCCGGACTTGATTCACTAATACTGTTAATGCTCAGCTCCTAAACATGATAGGTCTATGTTTAATACTCGTAAACATTCCTGGTGAATCAACCTATTTAATAGTGAAAACCGTAACATAATCCGTTTAGTATTTAGACTTCTAAGACAGTCTATCATACCGCTATAATTCCTAACTATTTTTCCACAGTGCCTCCTAACAAGATTGCCGTATCAGGAGTTGGAGGCCATGCAACTCAAGGAACTTATTTGACTTTGTCCTGTACTGTGATGGGTGCGAAACCGGCTGCAGAAGTAGTATGGTATAATGGAACTGATATCATTGGTGATCATACTACTAATGGAAATATTAAGGTAAGATTTGAGGATTGTTAAGGCTATATGAGCTCAAAATCGGTGCGTTTAAATAATGAAACTTGGTGAATGAGAACTAAGTAGAAAAAATACGTTACAGCCATGTGGTAGTACGAGGGAGACGTGGCCTTCCACTGGGTACCCTGGGACCCTATAACACGGTTTTGGGAGCTATAAAACAATCTGTGTAAAAAAAAATTTAAAAAAAAATACAAAAAATATTCATACATAGGTTCACGTCTTTTCCCAAAGGGGTAGACAGAGAGTATAGAACGCCACTTCTGTCGATCTTTGCATACTTCTCTTGCTTCCACACCCATACATAATTTCATACATGCATCTCATTTTTTAGTTGCGTTATCATTTGTCTGTAAGTGCAGCAAAATCACTTAAAAGGGAAAAATAAAGTTTACCTACTTCAAAATTTGGACTGAAAAGACCGGCGAAAAGGCTGGAAAAGACAACATTATACCTCAATGTGAAAAGTAAGAAATAATAAATATTTCGTCGTAGAATTTAAAGACAGTTGGTGCCAAATTAGGATACAAATGTTAATATTTAAATAAATAAATAAATAAATAAACAAAATTATGTAAACATAAGAAGATAAAGATCTGTTCAATATTATATATTATGTTTGTACTGATGATCGTAGGTTCCTAATGAATTGTCTAAATTAGTGAATTTGGGTAGTAAGTTGTTTCTAATTGGCAACAACCGTCTTCAAATTCTACGACGAAATATTTATTATTTCTTAATTTTCAGTGCAACTTTTTGAAGTCGGTACACTTTTTTTTTAAAAGGTTTTTGTAGTACTGGGTACCTACTTGAGATGTATTTTTAGAAGAAGGGCTAACGCCGGTTTTACCTGTCCTCCGAAGCATGACAAGTCGATTAAAGTATATATTCTTAAAGAAAATGATTGTTTAGCATTATTGGCACGAGTAAGTACTGAACCCGGGAGGTTTCAAGTCCAACGCCCTATAAATTAGGCTATCGACAATGCCAAGCATTTTTATACCCTCATTGTAACCTTTTATTTGCGGTATCGTTTTACTTCAGAACAGATAATAAGGGTTTTGTAGTTTGAGGAATCGTTTTTTTTCTTTCTTCACGGTTGCCTTACGGCTCTCGAAACCCTGTTACGGTTCCAGGCTACCCAGCGGAAGACCTAGTCTCCCTCGTTTAGCCGAAGGTATTTGTGAGGCTATACCTAACGAGCAGTTATTTAGATGGAAAAGCTTCGAAGTGTAGTTTGTCGGATAAATCGGATTGTGTACATAGTTGTTAATTAAAAAACCGATTGGTCCTTGGCCGGGATCCGGGATCGAAAGCGTGGTCTGCCTAGTTTATTCCAGACGTCTTAACCACTCGGCCACTGACGCACCCTTAAACAAACTTTTTACTGCTTATGTATTTGTAGCTCATTTTATTATATACTATATAAAATCCAATAGAAAAAAGCACTTTCAGTTTTTCCAGAATGTTCCAAAGTTCCGGGAAACGTTTCCAATTTTTCTTTCCCTAATAATCTTATTCAGACCATTACGAACATTTAAAACACAAAATTTGTCAAATCGGTTCAGCCGTTCTCAAGTGTTCCCGGGAGCTGTGAGGTAACCCGTGAAGAAAGAAAAAGAAAGCATATCATTTTATTATATATATTTAGGTATGGCGGTAAGCTTTTCTCCCGACTTGATTCACTAATCATATAAAACAATTTGAACATTATATCTAATAGCAAACCAGAACAAAGTTTCGGAGAAAATTGCGAAGAGTCTGATAGACAGTAAAAATAATTTCACTTAGATAGAACAATTAGAAACCGGTGTCACACCTCTCGACACCCCCAGCCGCTTACACCAATGTTGCCTGTCTTACTGCCGGCAGAAATGCTTAAAAATGGTGGTTGTTTTAGGAGGCCCATTTAGTAAACGGCGAGTCACCACCTGCCAATTTTACGTTTCATGAGATGAATGATACCGGCAGGTGACCGTAGTCTCTACCAATAAACTTGATAAACCAATCCATTTAACATCTCAAAACAATAGCCAGATTTTAATTTAATTTTATCTCAGCAATAGTCCAGGCACCTGACGGGGCCTGTCTGTGAGCACATTGTATGTTATGCATTCAGAGATAGGTTCAAAGGACCGGCTATTATGCCTGTGAATTTAGAGAGAATTTCACTTATAAACATGGCGATTGCTAATCCCACACAGCATTATAGATCAGTATGAATTATCTGCCCTGTATATTTCGCCAATTGTTTTTCTACCTGCGGAATTGAAGTCGGTACTGATTTTAATGAGTTTAGAACGTTTCAAAGTATCTGATTAAATATTTGGAAGTAAGGAGAATCAATTTCCCAAATTAAATGTACTTTCGGACCCTTTTAGAGTTCTGCTAACTTTGTAATTTGGTTTTTGTCTGTCTCCGAGTGGGGTAGTACCACTTAGTACCACCACAGGTACCACCACTTATAGTTGAGATCACAATTACTACTTTCCTGGAGAGTTTGTGTGACCCAAAACAAACGGGCGAATCTGATGCGGAAACTAGTATAGAATATATATATTATACAGACCACAGCTTGATGTCGTTTCTCGGTGTAATTTGAAATAGTTGTGAAGGAAACGCGGCCGCTCCACCTGCCTTCGTATGGAACAGGGAAAATTGTAGAAACGAATTAATCTTAACTGTGCAGAGTCTAACAAACGGCGCAAATATAGTTCAATTATTGAAAACTACAAATTTGTGCCGTTTGGTGTAGAAACTCTAGGTCCGTGGGGTTCAAATGCCAAAAAAAATAATAACGATGTATCCCCTCGACTGATCATCTCTTCTGGTGACAAGAGGGCTGGCTCCTTCCTCACTCAACGAATCAGCATCGCGATTCAGCGGGGAAATGCAGCCAGTATTCTTGCCATTATTCCACGCGGACCTGGTTTATTTAGTTATTTTTAATCTTTAGATTTAATTTAAGGTTTTTATATTAATAAAAATCTAATAGAAAAAAAAATCTTAACTAATATTATAAATGCGAAAGTGTGTTCAAGATGATCGACGTGATTTTTGTACTAAGGTAGTTGGAGGGGCGGAAAGTGACATACGCTATTTTTTATCTCGGAAATCCATTGGGATAAATTCTTATGTCACATTTCTACGGGAAAAGCTGGGGTGGAAAGCTAGTTAAATGTATATTATTTTGAAATCGAAAATAACAAAGACGAAGGACCATACCAAGATCCTGACATCTTACTTAATTCAAGGTATGAGGCGCGTCGAAGATAACCAAAAATCTACATTGAGGTCCACGGGTCACTATTTTTTGTAATATATTTTAATGGGTATACGCCTCGTTTAATTAAAACAGTAAATAACACGGTTTTACCTCATTATCCACAGATTTATTTAAAACTCTGGATTTACACGTTATGTCCAAAAAATTCACGTCGATCCCTTGGTTTAGTTTCATGTGAAAGAAAGACAAACAAACAAACATAATTAAATAGTAAATAAAACATAGTCAGATAAGTCAGACATAGGGACTGCCGACAGAAGTGAATACTCAAAACTATGAATAAATTTTAACTTCGATAAATATTAATTTATTGTTAATGGGAGCGTCATCTGCATTATTTAGAAAGAATCGCGTAACGAATATTTTTCTCTACCCTACTCAAATAAGTTTAATTGTTAAATATCTTGCTTTTCAATATAATATGTCTACTCCATATAATTCCCTGTTCCACTAAAACGAGGTGGTCAAAGCTCGCTTCATAAGTCAAATTCAATAACCCACACAGATGTAACCAACCAAGAACCAACCGGAGAAATAAATATTGCGTCCCCACTCTCGAGGATCCCTTGGGGGGGAAACCTTATATGACCGGGTGGGAAAAAGTAAACAATGAAATTTAACCACTACATATTATAAAAAAAAATATGATTAATGTTTAGAAATGCGTATTCTGTCTGATCTGTCAGAGATATAACAAAATGATGTAAGAAAGACTTGTGTAGAATAAAGTTATCTACAAAAAAGTCCGCGGCAGCATATATCTATATATAGATAAGTAGTAATGAGCGTATTTGGTTCGGTATTCAAATCGTTCTAAAACACTGAGACAAAGCCTGTGGCCATAAGAGCACAGCCTAATATTATTATAATTCTGTCGCAGCGTTTTTATGATAATTTTTGTCCGCATCGCAAAAAAATCTGACATTGACAAATTGTTAAAGCGCTTAATTCTTAGCAAGTGAAAGATTTTCTACTTGGAAAAATATTAAGAGGAACCGTATTTGTTGCCCCAGAAGCCTGATTAGCCTACAATTTGAGGCTATCTAATCTATATCTAATGATTGGTACGATCTGCGAGCTTTCCACCGCACTTAGCCTTTAGTCCATATAACTTTACTCCCATATTATGGTCTTGTTTTCAAACAAAAATCCCATAGAAAAAAAGCACTTTAATATTTCCCAATGTATCCAAATTTCCAGGCAATTTTTCCAATTTTTCTTTCTCTAAAGACCTTACTATCGCGAAAATAATAAAAAATAACCAAATCGGTCCAGCTGTTCTCAAGTGATGCGCTTACCAACGAACAGCATTTAATTTTTATTTATATAGACTAAGTCAATTATATAAGAAGAAGTTCGAACGCCGTTATTTCGTTCTCTCCGAAACGTGCTTAACATTTGAGAACAATATTTTGTCACCTAAGTTTAGATGTGTCACTAATCTGCAATACCCTAATTATAATATCTATCCCAAAGAAATATATTCGTGTCATGTATTTAATCACTTTTTTCTTTAGCCTGTTAGGTTAGGTTAGGTTAAACAATTTTTATATTGTTTGGTGATTCAGTTTCAGTGACGCTTTTATTATTTTGAAACCCAATATAATAATTGATGATTGATATTATTTCCAAGTGATTCTTAATTAATATTTAGCTAAGCGTTTTAATACTATTTGGTGATTCAATTTAGGTGACAGATCTACTATTTTAGGAACAAATTAAGTCACTGAAAATGCATTTATTAATGTGAGGATTGACTCCAAATGCTGCTATTTCAACTCCATTCGACGATATAATACAAAACATTAAAATATATACATAAAATAAGAATTTACATTAAAAGTTGTGAAAGAATGTTCTGTTCAAGATGGTCCTCTATTAAAATAATTGTTAAAAAGTTTACCTTGTAAACAATGCTGCCTTATCTCTACATTAGGGAGGGGAAGTTGTCGATAAAAATATGTATCGATACTTTAAAACATCTTATCATACGATAGCCTATTTGGTAGGGACGTCTCGTGTTCAATTCTTACTCGTTGCTAAAAATGCTAGCATTGCTTTTCCCTTCTGTTAAAAAAGTGACACTAGGTCCACCAGGTGCAGCAACAGACTTGCCACATGTCCTGTTTAATATGGACAACTGACACCAAGTGGATACTGCTATTGGTGTCTCTGGTCACACCGCAAGTTATGAAATAAGCCATGAAGATGTGTTTTGAATCCGGGGATTCCGGGGAATCGAAGTGAACAACAAAATCATGTTTGTTTTGCCATTTGGGAACTGAACAGTGACTGATTGACTGACACAACCAAATTAAAATGATTATGTTTTACAATAAAATTAAACAGATAAAACTTAATTTTCACATCTTTACTAGCGTTTTAGGAATAGCGGTAGGATGTTCACCTATCATGACAGTATAAAATTTGTGAATTCATATTCAGCTATTAGGTCTAAAATGCACCTGTAAAATAGCCTACGTGTCGCAATGCAACTGACCTCGTGACCTTATTTACAAGGTAATACCTAGCTCAGGTGGAATTACATAATGTTTTCAGTTAATGCTTTACGGCCTATTTCACAATGAACGTAATCTATATTAATCATTTCGTCGAGGGTTACAGTGGATTTTATTGAAAACTATCATAAATTGTCAAAAGTTGTCATAGTTCAACTGATCTCCAATAGATGGCGTCTTTTACAAAATAAATAAATTAGTCTAATTTAATTTTGATTTGTTTATTTTTCGTCATTAATAGAGGGAAAAATTATCTTCATAATTATATTAAAGGTGATATTTGACACCGGCAAAAAGATGTCCCGTGCGAATACTTCGCATCGTTAATTCAACTTATTTTCAACAGATGGCGTCTTTTACAACATAAATCCATTACTAATTACTAAGTATAAAATTTACATGAAAAGAAAATGTGAAAAAAGTTTTTCAGGACTAAGAAAAAAAAATTGAAAAATGTAGGTAGATCAAATTGTTAACAAAGTTATTTATATTAAACACCAATTAAATAAATTTTAAAATTCGTGATTCGAGGTCCTGACGACCATATTAAAATTTGATGGTACGGAACGCACGAGTCATACTAGCAGTTTGACAAAATTTCGAAACCGTGTTTATGAATTTTATAGTATGTTTGCTGGCTACCTTGATATTTTTCTTTTTCTACGTAATTTCAATTATGATGACCCGTGCGAATACTTCTCACCGTAAGTGGTGTCAATAATTCTCCCTACTTTTTTATAGATAAAATATCGATATTGTCCCATCCCTAGATCAAATTCGTTCACAATACTAGGGCTGCAACAAAAGGCGGTACATTCGCGCTTTATCGCTTCTCGTCGAGAAAAACTCGAGAAAAACGCCCTGTGATTGATAAATTTTGTTTGATAACTTTAATGATTATAATGGAACGGAGAATTTTCTTGTTAAGATGCTTTAGAAAAATTTTTCTCGTCTTATCTTTCCCCTTTTTGTGTTTTGTTGGAATTAAATGCGCTATTAATATTAATGGTGTTTTGTTAAGCGTATTTGACAAAAAAATCCCCTGTGACCTTTTTACGGAGACTACTGAACCGATTTTCTTGCGGATGTCACTATTCGATAGGATGATTCACCGGGAAGGTTTACGAGTATTAAACATGGACTTATCATGTTTAGGAGCTGTGGATTAACAATATAAGTGAATCAAGTTGGGAAAAAAAAAGTTAGCCTCAACGAGTTTTCATGGCGTATGCTGTCTAATCCGTCAAAGATATAACAAGACGATGTAGAATAAAATTATCTACAAAAAAGTCTACTGTAGCACATATCTATCTCTAATAGATAACTATTGTAAAATAAAATTTGTTTTGTTTGTTTTTACCGACTTCAAAAAAAGGAGGAGGTTCTCAATTCGACTGTATTTCTTTGACGCGATTAATCCATCAATTGTAAACCGATTGTGATGACTTCTTTTTTAATCCACAGAAAATGATTTCGGAATTGTCCTATTTTTCAACCGATATAAAAAAAATAGGAGAAGTTACTCAACTCCCTCATTGGTAGGTACTTCCAGAATGGCCGCATTCAGTAGTGTTTTGGAAATTTTGAAAAAAATAAATATTTCGATTCGCCGTTGAATTTGAAGACGGTTGGTGCCAAATTAGAAACTACCTAGCTCTAAAATGTCACTAATCTAGACAATTAATTACAAACATAGATAACATTAAACTGATCTTCTTTAGAATCTATTTTAATTTTGTAGCCAAGCCAAGACAAATGGACTGTCCTACAATCCTTAGTAACGGCTGAATGAATTTGAATAAAAATGAAATGACATAATCCAAACATACACTCAGTTTTAATAAGGTAATTTTGAAAATTGATATAGCCGCCATATCGTAAAGGATATTACGATCTTTTGTCTTACTTAACTTGGAATGGAGGAAATTGGGCTATTTGCTTCAAGACCGTACGTGGACTCAAGAATATTAAGGTATATACTCACGCCTGTATCCCAGTGGGGTAGACAGAGACTATAGACCTCCATATGCCACGATCCTGACATATCTCTCTTGTTTACATACATATACTCACACCTGTATCCCAGTGGGGTAGACAGAGACTAAGGACCTCCACATGCCACGATCCTGACATATATCTCTTGTTTACATACATATACTCACACCTGTATCCCAGTGGGGTAGACAAAAAATAAGGACCTCCACATACCACGGTCTGTCTACCTTTTTGAGATAAAGGCGTTGTCCTACACATAATTAAAATCCACCTTATATCAAATTCGAATTGAATTTTCAGCGAGTGTTAATACTTGGGAATTAGGTCGAAGTAATTTTTCATTCTGTCACCGTGTGTTTAATAAGAAATTGGCGGGAAAGGTGGGTGACACTAAAGACTGGGGGGATATGTGAATGACTAGCGACCCAACCCGTCTTTGCACTGGTAGGCAAAAATCATGTCATATTATTTTTTAATCGCTTAGTTGCCTGCCTCGTAGGTACATATCTTCCATCCCCCATCAAAATTTTTGAACCGACCAAAATGACTGGATTATTTGCACTCCGTTGCACGCCTTCTTAAGGGATGTTTTAAAAAATCCTAAAAGATGTATTTTATTATTTGTTTTGATGAGTATGTATACCAGGTTTAAAATTGGAATATGATTTTTCATACAAATGTTTGCACCCCATTTTACACCCTTAGCGGTTGATTTTCGAAAATCCTTTCTTAGCACCCCTAAGTAAACCTTCCAATAATTTAAAAACCATATCACAATATAGCTATCAGTACATACCACGCAATAACTACTAAACGGATTTTGTTGCGGTTTTCAATATTATATAGGATGGTTCACCGGGAAGGTTTTCGAGTATTAAACATGGACCTATCATGTTTAGGAGCTGAGTATTATCAGTATAAGTGAATCAAGTCGTGGAAAAAGTTAGCTCCAGAGAGTTTTCATGGCGTATGCTGTCTAATCCTTTAAAGATATAACAGAATAATGTAGGAAAGAATTGTGTAGAATAAAATGATCTAAAAAAAAGTCCGCGGTAGCATATATCTAACTCTAATATATTCACACACAGTAGTTATAAGCGTATTTAAGTAGGTATATTCAAATTGTTGTAAATTGATATTGTACCCGTGTGAAGCAGGGGGCGGGATCGCTAGTAAAATATAAAACGAGAACTTAGTCTGTTTTTCACATTTACATGTTTCTTAATAAATGATTAAAAAAAATTAATGTTGGGCTCAGAAGGTTATTCCAAGTTATTTATGTTCAACCTAAAATTACAAGACCGGGAATTAATTATCATTTGGTTTAATTAACTTTTAATATGACGACAGGAGTGGCCTAGATAATTATACTTAAGGAAATAAAACAATGGCGGTGGTTTGATTCCCAGATGCAGCAAAATATTTCTATCTATAATATAAAACAAAGTCCCCTGCCGCGTCGGTCTGTCTATACCCTTTCACGCAAAAACTACTGAACATATTTTGTTGCGTATTTCACTATTAGATAGGTTAATTCATCGGTAATTTTTACGAGTATTAAACATAGACCTGTTTAACATGTTTAGGAGCTGAGTATTAACAGTATAAGTGAATCAAGTCGGGGGAAAAGTTAGCCCCAGCGAGTTTTCAGAGATTTAAAAAATAATGTAGGAATTAATTATTGTGTAGAATGAAATTATCTACGAACTGCATTACAAATAGAATTTACCCAGTTATATGGCTTATTGCAGCAGTTAATGGACCTAGATGTGTCACTTCTCTAACAGAAAAAGTTAATAGCAATTGAATGAATGAAGACATTGTTACCATTGTCTCTAAACACGCCATAAAGTATAAATACCGTAATGGTACTTGGTGTTGGTATAATTCCATCTAAATGACAAGATAGGGAATTGTAAATGACAAAAAATTTAAAAATAATGCGGCGAAAGAAATAGCTCTTTTGTCGAGCGCTCAGCGAAGTAATCGAATTAAAACATAGGGATGTGGCACAGGACATATTATCGATAAAATATATTATACTGGTATCCTAGTGGGGTAGACAGAGACTAAGGACCTCCACATGCCACGATCCTGACATATCTCTCTTGTTTACATACATATACTCACGCCTGTATCCCAGTGGGGTAGACAGAGACTAAGGACCTCCACATGCCACGATCCTGACATATCTCTCTTGTTTACATACATATACTCACGCCTGTATCCCAGTGGGGTAGACAGAGACTAAGGACCTCCACATGCCACGATCCTGACATATCTCTCTTGTTTACATACATATACTCACGCCTGTATCCTAGTGGGGTAGACAGAGACTAAGGACCTCCACATGCCACGATCCTGACATATCTCTCTTGTTTACATACATATACTCACGCCTGTATCCTAGTGGGGTAGACAGAGACTAAGGACCTCCACATGCCACGATCCTGACATATCTCTCTTGTTTACATACATATACTCACGCCTGTATCCTAGTGGGGTAGACAGAGACTAAGGACCTCCACATGCCACGATCCTGACATATCTCTCTTGTTTACATACATATACTCACGCCTGTATCCCAGTGGGGTAGACAGAGACTAAGGACCTCCACATGCCACGATCCTGACATATCTCTCTTGTTTACATACATATACTCACGCCTGTATCCTAGTGGGGTAGACAGAGACTAAGGACCTCCACATGCCACGATCCTGACATATCTCTCTTGTTTACATACATATACTCACGCCTGTATCTCAGTGGGATAGACAGAGACTAAGGACCTCCACATGCCACGATCCTGACATATCTCTCTTGTTTACATACATATACTCACGCCTGTATCCCAGTGGGGTAGACAGAGACTAAGGACCTCCACATGCCACGATCCTGACATATCTCTCTTGTTTACATACATATACTCACGCCTGTATCCCAGTGGGGTAGACAGAGACTAAGGACATCCACATGCCACGATCCTGACATATCTCTCTTGTTTACATACATATACTCACGCCTGTATCCCAGTGGGGTAGACAGAGACTAAGGACCTCCACATGCCACGATCCTGACATATCTCTCTTGTTTACATACATATACTCACGCCTGTATCCCAGTGTGGTAGACAGAGACTAAGGACCTCCACATGTCACGATCCTGACATATCTCTCTTGTTTACATACATATACTCACGCCTGTATCCCAGTGTGGTAGACAGAGACTAAGGACCTCCACATGCCACGATCCTGACATATCTCTCTTGTTTACATACATATACTCACGCCTGTATCCCAGTGAGGTAGACAGAGACTAAGGACCTCCACATGTCACGATCCTGACATATCTCTCTTGTTTACATACATATACTCACGCCTGTATCCCAGTGTGGTAGACAGAGACTAAGGACCTCCACATGCCACGATCCTGACATATCTCTCTTGTTTACATACATATACTCACGCCTGTATCCCAGTGTGGTAGACAGATACTAAGGACCTCCACATGTCACGATCCTGACATATCTCTCTTGTTTACATACATATACTCACGCCTGTATCCCAGTGTGGTAGACAGAGACTAAGGACCTCCACATGCCACGATCCTGACATATCTCTCTTGTTTACATACATATACTCACGCCTGTATCCCAGTGAGGTAGACAGAGACTAAGGACCTCCACATGTCACGATCCTGACATATCTCTCTTGTTTACATACATATACTCACGCCTGTATCCCAGTGTGGTAGACAGAGACTAAGGACCTCCACATGCCACGATCCTGACATATCTCTCTTGTTTACATACATATACTCACGCCTGTATCCCAGTGTGGTAGACAGAGACTAAGGACCTCCACATGCCACGATCCTGACATATCTCTCTTGTTTACATACATATACTCACGCCTGTATCCCAGTGGGGTAGACAGAGACTAAGGACCTCCACATGCCACGATCCTGACATATCTCTCTTGTTTACATACATATACTCACGCCTGTATCCCAGTGGGGTAGACAGAGACTAAGGACATCCACATGCCACGATCCTGACATATCTCTCTTGTTTACATACATATACTCACGCCTGTATCCCAGTGGGGTAGACAGAGACTAAGGACCTCCACATGCCACGATCCTGACATATCTCTCTTGTTTACATACATATACTCACGCCTGTATCCCAGTGTGGTAGACAGAGACTAAGGACCTCCACATGTCACGATCCTGACATATCTCTCTTGTTTACATACATATACTCACGCCTGTATCCCAGTGTGGTAGACAGAGACTAAGGACCTCCACATGCCACGATCCTGACATATCTCTCTTGTTTACATACATATACTCACGCCTGTATCCCAGTGTGGTAGACAGAGACTAAGGACCTCCACATGCCACGATCCTGACATATCTCTCTTGTTTACATACATATACTCACGCCTGTATCCCAGTGTGGTAGACAGAGACTAAGGACCTCCACATGCCACGATCCTGACATATCTCTCTTGTTTACATACATATACTCACGCCTGTATCCCAGTGGGGTAGACAGAGACCAAGGACCTCCACATGCCACGATCCTGACATATCTCTCTTGTTTACATACATATACTCACGCCTGTATCCCAGTGAGGTAGACAGAGACTAAGGACCTCCACATGCCACGATCCTGACATATCTCTCTTGTTTACATACATATACTCACGCCTGTATCCCAGTGGGGTAGACAGAGACTAAGGACCTCCACATGCCACGATCCTGACATATCTCTCTTGTTTACATACATATACTCACGCCTGTATCCCAGTGTGGTAGACAGAGACTAAGGACCTCCACATGTCACGATCCTGACATATCTCTCTTGTTTACATACATATACTCACGCCTGTATCCCAGTGTGGTAGACAGAGACTAAGGACCTCCACATGCCACGATCCTGACATATCTCTCTTGTTTACATACATATACTCACGCCTGTATCCCAGTGAGGTAGACAGAGACTAAGGACCTCCACATGTCACGATCCTGACATATCTCTCTTGTTTACATACATATACTCACGCCTGTATCCCAGTGTGGTAGACAGAGACTAAGGACCTCCACATGCCACGATCCTGACATATCTCTCTTGTTTACATACATATACTCACGCCTGTATCCCAGTGTGGTAGACAGATACTAAGGACCTCCACATGTCACGATCCTGACATATCTCTCTTGTTTACATACATATACTCACGCCTGTATCCCAGTGTGGTAGACAGAGACTAAGGACCTCCACATGCCACGATCCTGACATATCTCTCTTGTTTACATACATATACTCACGCCTGTATCCCAGTGAGGTAGACAGAGACTAAGGACCTCCACATGTCACGATCCTGACATATCTCTCTTGTTTACATACATATACTCACGCCTGTATCCCAGTGTGGTAGACAGAGACTAAGGACCTCCACATGCCACGATCCTGACATATCTCTCTTGTTTACATACATATACTCACGCCTGTATCCCAGTGTGGTAGACAGAGACTAAGGACCTCCACATGCCACGATCCTGACATATCTCTCTTGTTTACATACATATACTCACGCCTGTATCCCAGTGTGGTAGACAGAGACTAAGGACCTCCACATGCCACGATCCTGACATATCTCTCTTGTTTACATACATATACTCACGCCTGTATCCCAGTGTGGTAGACAGAGACTAAGGACCTCCACATGCCACGATCCTGACATATCTCTCTTGTTTACATACATATACTCACGCCTGTATCCCAGTGTGGTAGACAGAGACTAAGGACCTCCACATGCCACGATCCTGACATATCTCTCTTGTTTACATACATATACTCACGCCTGTATCCCAGTGGGGTAGACAGAGACCAAGGACCTCCACATGCCACGATCCTGACATATCTCTCTTGTTTACATACATATACTCACGCCTGTATCCCAGTGAGGTAGACAGAGACTAAGGACCTCCACATGCCACGATCCTGACATATCTCTCTTGTTTACATACATATACTCACGCCTGTATCCCAGTGAGGTAGATAGATGCTATAAGACTATCTATATAGGTTGTCAGTGTTATTGTTGATTTATTTATTTTTTCTTTCTTCACGTGTTGCCTTACAGCTCCCGAAACCGAGTTACGGTTCCAGGGTACCCAGCGGAAGGTAAATCAAAGATCTCCCTCGTTTAATTATTTATGTCTAAGGTAGTTATTTCATAATTTACTGCATAAAGAAACCTAACTTTTTAAAGTAAAAATTTCTTCCAATTAATTTAGAAGAAAAATGTACAACCATTTTCCTCAGAAAGCAGCAATCAGCGGTTTCAAATACTACAATAAAATTAATTAAATTCTAAAACCGTTTATAGATTATCTCTAGTGGAACCGCAAGGCAGAGATAGTAGTTTATAATTTTTAAACTTTTAATTTGATTATTCTTAGTTTTTGAGTTATTTAAAAAATAAGGAAATTTATTAAATATAGGAAAAATGCTGTTTAGTTTTGCTTGTGTTTTCTAGTTTGGCCTTGGCCCATCTTATTAGAATTTATAAAATTAAATTATTGAAGTGAAAACTTGTTTAGGCGCGTTAAGCGATTTTTCGTAGGGGAAAATCTTACGAATTCGCGACATGTTATCGGCATAAGACCGTATATTGCCCGGATCGAGTATGCTCGACCCGAAAATTCTTCTTCAAGGTGGCCATTCATTCGTCCAATTCTTATAACGAACGGTCCGCCAACATCTTCCGACGGCCGGAATGGCAAATTTTCGGTGCTATGCCGGACCAATGTGTGGCCTACTTTAGACACGCGCTAGGTTATATACGTTATAAATTAAAACCACTGTTTTTCATCGTTTTCAGTTTTCACTTCTGCCTAGTACTCATCAATAAGGTCGGTTTTTATATGTTGAAATATGAAAAATTATTTGAAGTAAATATTTAAAACCGTGGTTTAATCATGTTGAAGCCATAAACAGTAGATTGAGTTGGACGTTAATATTCTTGTTTATAAGTTAAACATCTGTTTGAGGATAATTACATTTTATTACAATTTTTAATATTTAGAAAAATATTACGTGTTATTTAGCCCCAGGGAAACAGCAGTAAACATAAGTCTATCTCATATTTTCTGATGAGATTTTTGAGGCCACAATTTAACGATTGGCCAGTTCAGTTGAGGTATTTTAAGATTGAAGTCTCCCTCTTTTAGCCGATGGTATTTGTGAGGCTATACCTGACGAGTGGCTGTTGAGGTATGTAAAAAATGGAAAAAACCACTTAGTACAGAAAAGTACCTACCTACTAGTAATTGTGACTAATTTTTTTTTCTCTTTTTTCATGTACGACTTCAAACAGACGATAGAAACATTATCGGTAAGTAACATTTCAGTTTATCTTTCAGGAATTGAATCTATAGATACAAAATATGTATGCGATTCTTCAAGGGTTGCACGAAACCGTGTTACGGTCCCGGGGTACCCAGCTGAAGACCAAGGCTACCTCTTCTACCTGATGGTATCTGTGAGGCTATACCTAACGAGTGGCTAGTTCTGTTGAGGTATATTTAGATGGAAGAGCCTCTAAGTGTGTTTTGTCAGATTATGTACATAAGTTTTTAATCATAAACCCATTGGTACATACATATACATGAATACAAATATCTAAGTGAGATATTCTAATATTTACTAAGGACAAACGCAAAAAGAAATAAGTAATTAAAAGAATTAAAATTATTATATTTCTAATTATTGATGGCATTAATTTTTCATTGCGTACTTTGTTTGTAGAGCTCCGAAGTTAATTTTTCCATTATCAAATATTTGTTTTCCATATCAAACTAGCGACCCGTAGATTTTTGTAGATAATTTTATTGTACACAATTATTTTCTGCATCATTCTGTTATCTTATGGATTAGACAGCATACGCAATGAAAACTCGCTGAGACTAACTTTTACCCGACTTGATTCACTATAACTCATATTTCTCAGCTCCTAAACATGATAGATCCATGTTTAATACTCGTAAACGTTCCTCTTGAATCAATATATCTAATCTTCAAAACCGCAACAAAATCGGTTCACTAGTTTTGGAGTGAATCGAGTATAAAATCAACTATAAATGCGTGGTCATGTAAATCCTAAAACGTTTTAACCTACCAAGGGAATCGACACGTACTCCCGAGCCATTATAAATTATTCTAACGCTGATAATTATACTTAAGCATAAAACAGTTACGCACTGGAAGTTCGAAATATACTGTGCTTGTAATAATGCGGCATTTACATAGAAAATCCCCTTCTTCTTTGGTATCGCGTTATCCCATTTGCTTTGCTCTTTTGCGTCCTCTTCCATGAGGCCCATCTCCCTCATGTCCTTATGGGCCTTCGTCAGCCAAGTGGATTGGGGTTCTCATCTCCGCCTCTTGCTTGTAGCCATGGTCAAGCACTTTTTCACGATATTCATCTTCTCTTCCATCTATCTCATTCTACCATAATATTTCAGCCTGGACTCTGGTGTTTACTATAAGTGAACATTTCTTTAGGTGCGTTAGCGATTTTTGGTAAGGGGAAATTTTATGGGTTCGCGTCACCGACATTCTATGGTATCTTAGAGCAAAGCCTATCCGCTGAACTGGACTGTGCTGGGCCCTACTATCAATAACAGATAAATGTATATGTGAAATGCTCACTGGATTATACATTATATAAAGTTTACTACTGTCCCTAGTCCCCATGACTGCCTACCTGTTTCTATCATTAATACACACCTAGGTCGTCCTTTACCAGTATTTCCTTCTTCTTTTATTATTATGGCTCCACCAATGTTAATCGGTGATTTTCCAATGTCAAGTATTACAGCCTAAGCCAATTAATCGGTATTTGAGATGTTCCCGCCGAGTGACTATTCACAACTATCACAGCGCGGACGGGAATTAACTGGATTCCCCATCATGTCACGGCGGGACGCGCTTGAGATCGCCATAACATGACGTAGAAACCAGTATTACCTATCTCTTCTGCCATAAGTAAACTTATGTCATTGTAGTCAATCTTTTATCCTTCATTCTTGAAAGAATGGCCTAAACCCTTGTGTAAATATTGCCACATCCATTAAGTTTTATGACTCAATGTGACTCCCTCAAGAGGTGAGTCTAACCAACGAGTGCTTCTACATAATTTAAGGTGACGGTTAAGTACGGATAGAAAAATAATAACATTATTATTATATTTATTTACTAGCTGTCTACCGCGGCTTTGCTCGTGCGTGAGATATTCCCCATTCACACAGTCATATGGAACTTGCAGTTACCCGCGCTTACCGCCCGCCCCCCCCCCCCCCTTAGGGGTTAATTTTCTAAAAATCCTTTTTACCCTTTGGGTACGGAACCCTAAAAACGAGCGAGCCTTACAATAGTCGCATATGATGTGTAACATCTGACATCTCACCTTGGTAACAACACTTTTTAATTAACCTCTCGGAAAATGGGTTCTGACGGCGAACTCTACCACCGCGCTCGGTCATTGGTCAAATCAAATAGCGCGCGCTTCCCCGGCTTCCTGTTACACACTTCCGTCCCTTTTCACGAAATCACTCAGATTACAGGAAATCCAGAGGAAAACTGTTGCATTTACGTATTAGATAGGATAAGAGTTTTGCTGACTCTACAAAAGTATCTTAAATAGATGAGAATACATAAACATGTGACCTTCTTATATACATTACCCACGCAATAATGTTAAACGTTCTTCATATTAAAAAAATCCTTTTTACATTCCTACATGGCCAGAGTAACAATTTACACAATTAGATAGTTTCCCGACCAAGTGCTACTACAGTTGTAACTTCTTTTAAAACTTCTACTCACACTTGGCCTCTTGTATGGGGACCCCCTTTAATTTTTAACTTTATTTTATTGTTATTATTTGCTGTTATAGCGGCCATAGTAATACACACTCTGTGAAAATTTCAAGTCTCTACCTATTACGGATAGGTAGCTTAAAGATACGAGTAGCATCTGATAAATTATTTAATAAAAAAAAATCCTTGGGAAAATTATTTGGTAACATATCAAAAATTAAAAAAAAATGCATTTGATAGCCCAATTATTGAGGGGGTGAAATGGGGTGTAAACGTTTGTGTAGGAAATCGTATTCTCTGCGTATAGCAACTTGAAGCTTTTCAAGACAATCCTTAAGGAGGGGTGCAACGGAGTGTTGAAGTTTGTATAGGGAAAAATGTTGTATTGATCGGATGTTCTTGAAACTTAGCTAGAGGACATAGGAAGGATTTTTTGGGGGTGCAATGGGGTAATAAATTGTCTACGGCGAAATTGTATCGCATTTAAAAAAAATCAGGGGAGACGGGAATATCAGGTACCAAATAATCAGCAACTAATATAAAATTAAGCAAAACTTTTCGATACAACGATTATTGTCTCTGTCTAACCCTATTGATCAAAATTTGTTTTCACAGAGTGACAGCACCTACGAAACAGTATCCAATTTTACTTTCGAAGCTACGCGATACGAAAATGGAAGAAAATTTCGCTGTGAAGCTGTAAATAAAGTCATGCTGCAATCTATAGAAAGACCTATTCATGCCACAAGAGAACTTGAAGTTTGGTGTAAGTAAAACATGAATACAAATACATCTTCACGACATTTGTACCTTGCAGTGTGGCCAGACAGAAAATGATCAGTAATAATATGAACCCAGGACCTCCCGGTTTCAAGGCCAACGTCCTACCAAATAAGCTATTCACTCCACAAAATGCAGATTCCTATGATCCCTGAAATTTTTGTCCCATACAAATGACATGCTTCATGACTTCTTAAATTACGCGATAACTATTTGTCATAATTTTGAATTTTAAATAGCTTTCGAAAGATAAATATATTTGACACAGTAGATTTTTTTTAAATATGAAAATAAGTTACACCAAAGTTTTATGAAGCCTTGAAAGTCATCAATTTCACGCGTATTTTCAACCGATTTTGCGACTTACTAATGTACCATTTTCTCGTATTTATCCTATAGACAATTTCACATACTTTATTTTTATATAATACTGGAATAGCATATGTCCGTTTTGTGTATTTTCGCAAGACGATTTTTTGTGAAATCGTTCTTTCTCATGATTCTGGTACGTGAATCTTGGCTTATCTTATCCTTAGTTATTTTATCGATTGGCTTTGCAGTGTATTTCTTTAACTTTTAAAAGAGATATCTACAAAATAAGCCGCTAACAAGCTTGCTCTTAAAACGGTTATTTTTAATTGCACATGAAAGTACGACCCTGTTGGCGCGTAGGGGTAGGGTTAGGTTCCCCTGAACTTGTCACTTGACAATATCATTGCCTAGTCATCCATCTCTGGAACTACTTATCCGATTTTGAAAATTCTTTCACTAATAGGAAGCTACATTAGCCCTGAGTGCTATAGGCTATATATTATTTTGTTCTAGTCAGTAATAATTCATATATATATAACATTTCAGACCCTCCGATAGTGCAAGTAGACCCATCCAGTATAACGGTCGTTGAAGGAACAAAAATTCTATTAAAATGTGAATATGAAAGCAACCCTGCTTCACTCACTCAAGTTATATGGTAAGTACTGATGAAAAATTTTTAAGTATAGGTACCGATTTCAAATATTGTTCACTGAAACAAGTAGTGATTTCTGTTGAGGTAGGTATATTTAGATGAAAAAGTGTGGTTTGTCGGATTATGTACATAAGTAATCTTTTCAATGTTATGTAAGTTTGTAATTAATTGTCTAGATTAGTGAAGTTTAGAGCTAGGTTTAGTTTCTAATTTGGCACCAACCGTCTTCAAATTCAACGTCGAAATGAAATATTTAATTATTTCTTGCTTTTCAGTGGACAATGTTTGAAATCGGTATACTTTTTTAAAAAGTTAATTTATTTTATGACTAAAATAGCCTAAGTTATTTTTTCAAAATATCTGAAACTACTGAACCAATTTTTATCAAAATAAAAATGGAACTAACCAGAAAGAACTCTCTGTCGATTAAAAATAAAATCGGTTAACAATTGGCGGAGTAATAGCATAACATACATACAAAAAATACCGTCGAGATAAGAACCTCCTTCTTTTTTTTAAGTCTGTAAAACAACCACCAAAAAAAGGGTTTTTCGAAAATAAACTCCAAAAGGTATGAAATGAGGTGGAGGAGGTTTTAAAGAAGGGGTGCAACGTGGTGGAAATACTTACCGAATTTACACGTTTTCGAACTTACTCACAGGGCATTTATGGGGGAAAAAAACCACCAATCGTCTTCGCTTAAGAACGGTGGCAAGGTCACCGGTCGTCTTCTCAAAAAAAAAATGTTGTAAAATTCGTCCGTAATTTTCAGGTACAAAAATGAAACCGTCGTTGGCATTTCTGATACTAAACGGTATGCTGGAGGTACACCAGACCAACAGGCTCTAATTATTCTAGAATCTAATAGTGATGATCTTGGTAACTATACATGCAATCTTGCTAACCAAGTTGGGAATGGGACCAGTCCTACTGCCATCGATGTCAATATACTGTGTAAGTATTTTTTTATGAACACTAACACGTATAGGGAAGCACAACCATCGTTAGATTCCACGTCACGCCTTGGTGTATAACGCAAGCGCTGCCGAGACGTGATGGGGGAATCCAGTTTAATCCTGTCCGTGCTGTGATGGTTGTGATTAGTCGACGACTAATAAGACATATCAGGGTCGGCGGGATTATCTTAAATACCGATTAATCGGCTATAAACACTATAAAGAAGAAGAACCATCGTTGAAAATGCCGTCAAGTGATACTTAGTATCGAAACAAAATAAAGATTCTAAGTCTCCTCTCCATCATGGTCCCTAAAAGTTTCATCAAAATCCATTGAACCGCTTCGGAGATAAACATTGGCACAGACAATAGAATCCGTGATAGAAGAAAACGTCCCCCTGAACTCCAGCGTATGCCCAGCTATCTTTAGAAAATAATGAATATCCCGTAATAACCAACATCTACGTACCCTGAGTTGAACATCTGTACTCACCAAACACAAACCACTTGTCTTGGTGACTGTATAACTACTGTGTCATCACACAACACAATTTTTTTGCTCCTGGACCAGTTCGTGGACTACAAATCTACTTATCTAAAAAAAAACCCTGATTTTCTCCTTTCATAATTTCACTGCTACACCGTGTAGTCTCTACCAATCGACTTGATTAACCGATCCAATTAACATCCCAAAACAATAGCCCAATTTTAATTTAATTTAATCTCTGCAATAGTTCAGGCACCTGACGTGCCCTGCTTCTGATGCATTCAGAGATAGGTACCGATAGGTGCTAGCCACAACACTTTAGATTAAAGACTCTAAATGGCCTCTACGTGTTGAACCTATGTCCCCATGCAAGCCTTATTGGACCGGGCATTTTGCTTGGTGTTACTATCTTAAGGCAATATTTTTTAGTTCATCATAAATTCATATATCGTAGCAGATGCCATCGTACTTGTCACCAGAAAATATTTTTAATTTTTCAAAAATTTCCAGTTAAACCTCAAGTGGAACTTAAAATGAGTTCCACCAGTCCAGTTATGGAGCCTGACCACAAAAATGTGACACTAACATGCGATGTGGTGAATGGCAACCCGAGTATTTTGGACGAAGTAATTTGGTATTTAGATGATGTACAATTGAAACATCTACCTGAATGTAACAATACTGATGATGTGATAATGGAAGGTAAGGTAACAGAGCTGGCCACTCATCTGGCTCTAAAGTATAATCGACTAAATGGGGAAGACTTGGCTACTCCTGGGTACCCTGGGTTTAAGGAACCAATAATGGAAAAAATCGGTTTAATTAAATCCTAAAATGCGTAAGTGGACAAATTTTGGTGTTCACAACATTTACTTTTGAAATACATTCTATACAATAACAGATGCCTACATATTTTAAAGATGCGATAAATCTAGGTGCATGAAGTGCTGTTGGCGCACTGCCACTGGCTAAAAGTAGACATTGTTACTGATGCTAGCACTGATACCTGATACTGATACCGCAAGCTATAAAGGTCTTTAAGGTGTGTTTGTTTGTTGTATTCAGCTTTTAATAGACACCACAAACATTTGCATATACACCGAATTCAAATCCAGGATCTTCTAATTCATGAATAGGATAGTGATCCACTGCTAAATCAAAAAAGATATTGTGTATTCAAAACTTTAATAAAATTAATGTATCGAGCCCGATATTAGAGAGAGTTTAGCCTTTTTTTTTTGTTTGCAGATGGCACAAACCTTTGCAACGAGGTAGATCCATCAATGTTATTACTACAAGACACTACAAAAAGCTTTCACGGGAACTATTCATGTAGAGGCAAGAACAGTGCTGGATGGGGACAAAGAAGTGCTATTCAAGAACTCTTAGTATACTGTAAGTATTAACATTACATATTAAGGATATGAAGCGGGAGATGCGGCGGAAATCGCAGGTGTAGAAACTCTAGGTTCGTGGGGTTCAAATGCCAAAAAGTTTATTAAAGATACAACCCCACAACTGATTATCTCTTCTGGAGACAATAGGGCTGGCTCCGTCCTCGCTCAACTTAAAATGCAGCCAGTATTCTTGCCACTATTCTATGCGGACCTGGTTAATTTAGTTATTTTTAAGGTTTTCATATTAACAATATAACTATATACTATATAATATAACTATATAATATAACTATATAATATAACTAAGTAAATAAATATACCTAATATCATCTATTAGATACATAGAAAAGGCAAAGTCCTGACTGATTGACTCATCATCGACTAGCCCCAAACCGCTAAATATAGAAATTTAAAATTTGGAGAAGAGGTTAATTTTATATTGTATGCATTGTATTTCTCGAAATTCAATCCCTAATGGAGAAAGAGGTGGCTCAGCCAGTATAGGGAAAATATTTACTCTTGGTATTAATGTTCTTCGACATAAAACATTTTTATCAATCTTTCATCTTCATCCTTTCATTGCTTCTAAACCACACAACAACTTACAATCTTCAATTTTCGTGTAACTAATGTCGAACTTTCTTAAATTTCAGATCCACCAGGCCCAGCCAAGTTGTCGTATTCACCATGGAGGGTTGTCAAAGACAAGTCCTTAGTCCTGACTTGTAGTGTGGAAGAACGTGGGCGACCTGAAGCAACTAGGTAAGTCATTATACCAATATTATCCGCTCCGACTTTTCACGAATTTTTAAAATGTGACATTAAGTCAGGTTAACAGCTCCAGAAACCGTGTCTCCCTCTTTTATCTAATAGTATTTTTGATGCTATACCTAACGAGTGGCCAGTTCTGTTGGATGGAAAAGCATCTAAGTGTGGTTTGTCGGATTATGTACATAAGTTTTTAAGTACAAAAAAACCCATTGGTACATGGCCGGATTCCAGGATAGAACCTCTCCTAGATAGATAGACAAAATCCATGCCCTTCGCCTGGCATATATTTTATACTTCATATCTATTTAAGTAATTCTTAATGTTATACTCTTTACCCATTTATTTTCAGATTTCGATGGTATCGAGGAGGTCGTGTGATCACTGACATAGTATCGAACTCCTGGACCATAGATCCGGTATCATTGGATCATCGTACCAACTTCTCTTGTAAAGCTATCAATACTGCAGGCCCTGGAGAGGCGGCGCATGTCACTGTTAACGTATTAGGTGAGATTAAGATCTTTATACCTTGTGGTGTGGCTAGAGAGTAACAGTGTCCACATGCAGCCAGTTGTCCATATTGAACAAAACAGGTGGCAAGTCTGTTGCTGCACTTAATGGACCTATATCTGTTATTTTTGAAAAAGTGTGGCGTCGGTTTTTATTTGCACTCCGAAGCTCGAGAAGTCTAATTCTTAATACCACATAAAAATTTAATAAATTTTATTTCCTATTTCTTTCAGCTCCACCAAAATTCATGCACGCAATGAACCAGTACAGTGGTGCCCTCTACAAAGCTGATGTAAGTTTGGTTTACAAATGTCAAATACCTGGTGAGAATATGCCGTAGGGTTAGGTTTGTGAAAACATATTACGAGAAAAGTTGGTAAAATTTCTTCCACCATCATATTTCGGAGCCGGTCCTCTCGTTGACAGTCTGCATTAGACTATTTGGGCTTGTTGAGTTTCCCTATGCATTGACAACGGTTTTGGCAAGCATATCGCGATTCGGAACAAAATTTTGCACAAAATTGCCTTTAATTTTTTTTTAATGAGATCGGTACCTTCTGCTATTTAGTTACTTACTTACCTAAGCCTTTGTTCGCTCAGCCTTTGGTTCATCAGTATTTCGATTATGTTGTATCCTTTAATTGTACAAATCCAGGTTAAAACGTAAAGCGAAAATTTGAGACTTTGATTTTATTAAGGAGACGTCTCATAACTTTTGTCCCATACAAATTACATGCTATGTCTTAGTTTCGAAATTTAAATAGCTTTCGAAAGATAAATATATTTGACACAGTATGAATTTTAAACAATATGAAAATCAATTACACCTAAGTTTTATAAAGCCCTGAAAGTCTTCAACTTTGCAACTCGAGTTATCTTAATATATTTACTAATGTACCATTTTCTCGTATTTATCCTATAGACAATGTCACATAAACTTGCTATTTCTAATAGTATTGTATAATACTGGATGATCATATGTTTTTTTTGTGAAATCGTTCTTTCTTGTGTTTCTGATACGTGAATCTTGGCCTATCTTATCTTCTCCTTGGTTATTTTATCGATTATGTATCTCTCTAACAACTTTTTAAAGAGATTTTTAACAAGCTTGCTTTTACAACACAAGTCAAATTTAAATTAATTTCTATATATTTTTTTTTTAATTTTAATTTTTTATCTCATACTAATATAACAAACTTAAATAAATACATAATCTAATCAAATTATAAAAAAAAACTTAAAATAATAACAAACTAAAATATGTAAGAACTTATCTAATTAAAGGTTGAAAAGGTCTCGCCCTAATGGCATAGTGCCAAGAACGCTGGCTGCATTTCCTCTTTGGATTGCTATACTTATTTTCTGTGCTAAGTAGGAGCCAGCCCTCTTGTCACCAGAAGCGACAATTAATTTTGGTGTTAAAGTTTTTATAAAGTCTTTTGCTGATGGACTCCATGGGCCAAAGGTTTCAACTGCAAACGGCGCAAATATGTAATCTCTTATGAGGCTTTCATATTTGTGCCGTTTAGTGTTTTCGGCAGATAAGGCAGCCGTCCCAGCTCTTGAGACAGATCCTTTAATTAATTTCTTGATATTTTTCAGAAAATATTTCTAACCTGCACAGTAGAATGCGCTCCTCTATGCAGTATACAATGGTACAAGAATGATGTACTTATAGAGGCTGAAACTACAGACAGGTACTATATCAATGAAACTGTAGTGGAGCCTCAACCCAATAAAAACGACTTTGAAGCTATGCAATCTACTTTGGTAAGTACCTATATATATCTATCTATCTATCATCACGCCTTTTATTCCAAGAGGGGTAGGTAGAGACAATCGAATACCATTTGTTACGATCCTGACATACCTCTTTCCCTTCTTTTATATTCATCATACCTATCATACATGCTCGGCGATTGTGTGTACTTTTAATATTTCCATAAGTACACCTAGGACGTCTTTAGTCAATCTTTCATCTTTCATTCTTTCAACGTGTCCAAACCAGTGTAAACTACTTTTCTTCATTTTAATCACAATATCATCTTTCACTCCGCATTCTTCTCTAATGACATCGTTCCGAATGCGGCCGACAAAGAGTTTGTTTGTTTGAAAGCGCTAATCTATGGAACTACCGTCGGATTTAAAAAAATATTTTTTGCATTTGACAGCCTTCTTGAGGAAGCTTTATCTGTACTTCCATACTAATATTGTACAGAGGTAAAATTTTAGTTTTTCGTATTTTTGTTTGTATGAATAAACTCAAAAAATACTGAACCGATTCTAAAAAATATTTCACTTATAGAAATGGCAATACATACAACAATCATACGACTATGAGTAAAAGGAATACTCCCCAACGCACATCGTTGGAAAGTTGCAACATATACCAATCTATTAAATATTTTCAATGGCGCGATACAGGTTTCAATGAGATAGTAACGGTGCGACATCTATCGACCGCCACACACTAATATTCACGGGCGAAGCCGGAGGCGGAAAGCCTATGGGCGCGACTGACTATATTTTGTTCAAACAGTCGCGCGTATTCATTGACCAATCACCTTCGCTTAAGAGTGTAGTGTACCGCGTCCATGGGGTCTCCTACAATATCTCTAAAATGTTCTGATATAATTTTAGAATATATAGGTACATAAGATATAACATTACATTCTATAATTATTCATTTGCTATAATTTTTTTAAAACCTAAAATCGATTTCTGTAATTTTCAAAATCACTATTATCAAAATATATAAAATTAAGTTCTATAATTATTCATTTCCTATAATTTTTTTTTACCCTAAAATCGATTTCTGTAATTTTCAAAATCACTATTATCAAAATATATAAAATTACATTCAATAATTATTTATTTGCTATAATTTTTCTTTTGTCTAAAATCGATATCCGTAATTTTCAAAATCACTATTATCAAAATATATAACATTAAATGATCTACTTTATAATTTGCTATAATTTTCGTTTTATCTAAAAATGTTTTCTATAATTTTCAAGATGTCTAAATTATCAAAGGTACAACATTTAATTGTCTAATGATTAATTTGCTATATTTTTTCCAGTTTATTTGCGAAATATTTATTAATATATAAAAATCTTCCTTTCTTATTATATATATAGGTATCATATCCGTTATCAACAAGTGATGGTTGTTTAGGTATTTATGAGTTTCTGGCGCTTCGCCGTCCGCTGCCGCGGAACGCTCGCTTCGCTCGCTCGTCTCGCGCTCTGTTTTAGCACTATTCGAACCACGCTCGTCGCTTCGCTCCTCGCTAACCTATTTTTATTTACAAATTAGGGGAATAGGAATCGAAAATTACTGCAACAGACATTAACAAAATCTACTGTAAATTTTAATAATAGTACTTATTTAAATTGATTACATTATAGAAAATTATTTTTTATGATTATATATTTGTAAATGTAAATAGAATGAAGTTATACGTTTAAAAATATAGTGAGTACACTTATTTTAACAATCCATTAGAGCAAATGATATTATAGATTAATAAATTTATAGAAATTGAATTTATATATTTAGAAAATTATAATAACTGCAATTATAGAAAAGTAACCATTAGTGCAACTGAAATTAGAGATTATAAAAATTATAAGACTTGAGATTATATATTTTCAAAATTATAGTAACAGCAATTATAGAAAAGTAGCCATTAGTGCAATTGAAAATAGACATTATAAAAATTATAGGACTTGAAATTATAGATTTTGAAAATTATGGCAACTGCAAATATAGAAAACAATACGTTATAGGAATTAATATTATAGATTTAAAAAAATATATCAAACAAATTTATAGATTTTTAAAATTACAGGACTTAAATTTATAGAAAATGAATATTTATAGCAACTAAAATTATAGCTTCTGAAATTATATATTTTATTTTAGAGCATTTGAGAGGATACCGCGTCCATGTCCATACAAACGGAGAAAACGTTTTACTACCCCTAAATATCATTTAATTTTAACGATTTTGTAATATGTTACTGACATAATGAAAAACTACGTACGTATTTTTTCCTTTTTTCAAAATTCGTAATAGGTCAAAAGTTATAAGCCCCTCAAATCTCGGTTTTTTTGGTTCATAACTTGCTCGTAATAAACCGTCTGTATTTGAGAAACAAAGCAAAATTTCAAAAAAAGCAAAACGTACGTACGTAGATTATAATCTGCTAAAACGTTTGACACCAAAATTATAAGGTTTCGTTATAGTTTAGTAGGTGTAAATCGTTTTCCCCCAAAACGAAATTTTCAACGAAGAACATACCTACGAACACTCACGAGCTGCAGTGTTCTCTGTCGCACTGATGCCCGGGGGAAGAGCGCGCTTGAGACAGAATATGATTTTCTAAATACCTATTTCGCTGCGTACGCTGAGCTACACGAGCCTCTTAAGAACAGTAGTAGCATAATTGAGGAACCGCGCCATCGTTCGATCGACTCGAACAGTCGAAAACAAGGAGTGCATACAATGGCCAGCCATAGAATCCGTGTACTGTTGGTCGAGCATTCCATAGTTGGCCATTGTGTTGGCCCCACATGTCGTGTTGTCTATAAAAAAACCTAATATCCTTTTTCAGTACTGGAACATGTCAGCATGGCCTGGTGGTATTTTAGATAGAGCAGCTGATAACGCTCAGTACACTTGTAAATCGTCACACAACGACGCTGGGCCCGGAGTCAACAGCACAACCAAGTTCGCCACTGAATGTAAGTATTCTTGGCTAAATGTACACACTGTTATCAAGTATTTTTTGCTGTAAAGCATTAACAATTTAAAATCCTTCAATCGAAACCTGAAGAAATATCTAAATATACCTCAACAGAACTGGCCACTCGTTAAGTATAGCCTCACAAATACAGGAGGCTCGTTCTCGTGCTCGTTCTGCCGTATTTATATCCCAAAATAATTCCACGGCAACATCGACGGCAGTAGGCATTTACATTCAGCCTCTCGCCTTACTTCACGTTCAACTCCCGGCAATGAAAGTTGACAAATATGCTGCGTCGCCACTCTGCTTATTAAGTATAAATAATGATTTAAATGTTTTAAAAAAGATGTTGGATGATATCAGTTTATCGTAATAGAACGTTATAAGTAAAATACATGGAATTGAGCTGAGTGTCAACCGGGTATAAAAGAGGGGGAGACTTGATCTTCAGCTGGGTACCCTGGGAACGATAATACGGTTTCGTGGTTCGTGGAAATCTGTTGAAAACTTTCCTTTTATTTTGAAAATCTTCAATTTTTATAGCGGGATGTTAAAAATCGTTATGGAGATGCCAAACTCAAAGGGTGTTAAAGTTATGATGACAATTATTAACTCTACGCGAAGTTGTTGATTTGAAAGTTTGGCTTTAAGGTCAGTGACTTTACGCAGCAGCAGTCCCAAGTTCGATTCCTATGTTATCCTTACGAATCTTCTTAAATTGCTTAATATTCGCCTTTGTTAACCTTTTTTTGGTCTAAATCGTCATACTAATGCCACGCTTATATTGGCGTTGCCATACTGAGAAGAGTGATCATGTGTCAAGTCACTTAGGTGGGCACTAAATAATTAAAATATTTCTAATTTTCAGTTGAACCAGAAAATATCACAGTCACTCCATCGGTTGTATCGGTCATTGAAAACGAAGTGCCTCAAAGAGTTATATGTAATGCCGTGTAAGTATATCTTCACAACTATTTCCCAAATACTATCTAGAGACGGCAATTTTTTTTTAAAATGTAGGTGTCTCTGAGATGGGATGCTGAAGCATAAATAATGCGTTTAGATCTATTGTTGCTTTTTAAGGGTGCTAACGGAAACCCTATTACTAAGGCTCCGCTGTCTGAAGTCTGAACGTCCGTCCGTCTGTCACAGGCCTTTTGAACCGTAATAGTTAGACTAGACACTTGAAATTGTCAAATAGTGTGTATTACTATGGCCGCTATATCATCTAATAATAAAAATCAAATAAATTAAAAAATTAAAGGGGGTTCCCATACAATAAACATTTTTCGGCGACTTTTTCTCGATCTTAACAATAGCAATACAAACAAACGTCTAACTAGTATAAATATAATGCATACTCTTAAGTAAAACAACAAATAATAAAAACCGGCCAAGTGTAAATCGGACTTGCGCAATTTTTTTTACTAAACTATTTTAAAAAAATGTTGAATATTGTACGGTGGTACGGAACCCTACGTGTACGAGTCCAACTCGACATTTAAGGCAGACTACAGCTAAACCGCCAAATAAGTATTTGCCAAAAGCAAGAATTTCAGCTTCAAATGTTTTTTTTTCTTACAGTGGTTTCCCAAAACCTAGCTACACCTGGCGAAGAGAAGGTGGCAAGTCAACAGCCAAGAACCACCATTTAGGAAACCAATCTTTTTCTCTATCAAGCACAAATACTTTAATGTTAGGAGCTGTTCAGCGAAAAGATGCTGGGAATTACCAATGTGAAGCTTATAATAGACATGGTGCAGTGACTACCAAGTTACTCCTTGATGTCATGTGTGAGTATGTTTAAACCATGGTTGGCCATGGTAAGCCATTCTAGCCATCATTGGACAATATTGGACAAACTTAGATGTCTGTCTATCTATCTATCTATCTATCATCACGCTTTTCATCCCAAGAGGGGTAGGCAGAGACAATCGAATGACATTTGGTACGATCCTGACATATCTCTTTATTTTGCTTCTTTTATATTCATCATACCTTTCATACATGCTCAGCCATTGTGTGTACTTTTGTTAATTCCATCGATCAATATATTTTTATATGTTCTATTTTTATATGTTTATATGATCCCGGCCGTACCAAATTTAATCAAAAAAATATGTACATAATCCGACAAACCACACTTAGAGGCTTTCATCTAAAATATATCTCAACAGAGCCACTCGTTAGGTATAGCCTCACAAATACCATCGGCTAAACGAGGGAGACTTGGTCTTCCGTTGGGTACCCTGGAACCGTAATACGGTTTCTAAAGCTGTAAGGCAAACCGTGAAGAAAAAAAAATAGGTGTACCACAGAGCACGGAATTATTTGTCGCCGTGCTCTGTAAGGTATAACATGTCCTAGTAATGGATATATTCTAAATTTCTACCTAAACTGAATAAAACCCAAATTCAAGGTATAACGTCAGCAGTAACATTATAATCAGGTTGTGGGAAAGTGTTATTGCCATCATGATTCATGATGCAGGGCATTATTTTGAAATAAACTGTTTTTTTAACTTTCAGTTGCCCCAGAATGTGGAATCAAACAAGTGGAGATAGATGGCAACCAGATGTTAGTCTGCACAGCTCATGCTAATCCTTCTGAGGTAAATATGTCTGGTATGACGTAATGTCCGTCTTGTGACGGTCGGTTATTCTATATTGGGATGAAGTTTTTTATCTCACGTTACACTCCAGACACTAAATTGGCGAATGAGAGTTAGACCGAAAAAAGTGTAATACTTCGACCGTCACGACACTTCTGCTATAGTACGTTACAGCCACGCATGTAGTTTTAGTAGCAATAATTAATTACAATTGTATTACCATTCCTTAATTTAAAAACAAAAATTAGGTATCTACTCTCAAACGTTGTTAATTTATTTAATTGTCCCTGTTTTTGATGTGTAACATCTTTCCTCTGGCTTTCCTGCAATATGTGGGAGTGATTTCGTGAAAAGGGACGGAAGTGTGTAACAGGAAGCTGGGGAAGCGGTGGTAGAGGTGGCCCTTCAGATGGTACCGACCCATTTTTCGAGATGTTGGTACTGTGAGCTAACAGTGTGTGCATGTACCAAGGTGAGATGTCAGATGTTACACATCATATGCGACTATTATTCTATGTTGATGTGTAAATTTTTAATACGCATTCAACTTCCACAAGAAATGCAAATCATAATAGCGGGAGTTTTTCCCCGGCGGCTGTGAATACACAGAACATTGCCCCAACCACAACATTCACTCTTTATATTAGCTTCTCTAACTCTTCTGAAACTATGTATATGTCGCCGCCAAATAGTTAAAACGGCCACTCAATTGGATGGCTAGGCATTTCACTAAATGGCATCGAGTTTGGGCTCATTTGGTTTGGGCAAGTGTGCTTTACTGACAAAAGCTATAATTATTTACAGGTAACATTCACATGGCAACTGAAAAATGAAAACGACAGCCTTACAGACGAATATATTTATCAAGATGGGAGCGCCAGTTATCTCAAGTTACGAAGTGGCGTAGAACTATACCGTACATATCTGTGTCGTGCTAATAACACCGTGGGACTATCACGACAATGCGAGCGGGATGTTATGGGTACGAATTCTAAATTTAAAACTAAAACTGTAGATCACTTTTTTCTGTATCTTAACACGTATTTCCAATGATATTTTGGATAAATTGTATTTAAAAATATTGGGTGATGGGTTTTTAACTGTTAAGGCTTCCCCGGACAGACAGGATAATACCATCGGTATATAACCTCAATTTTTTTATTAATTTATTAAAGATCATTTAAAAATGATCCCTGCCACTAACCTCGAAAATTCATTTCGTCTTCTATCTTTTTAATGCATAAATTGTAACATTATTTTTTCCTTATAAAATACCTCGCTAAGAATTACTAATATATTAAGTAGTGAACCTTATTCACAAAATATTACAAATTTCATTATTGCTTTTACAGCCAACATGGAAAATTTAAGTAAGTATTAATAATACTGCATAGGTTCTGAATGTTGTTCGTGATATTGCTTTTAGTGTTCTAGTCAATATTTCTGACTTCATCTTAATAATCGCGGTTTAACAACTGTATAGTTATATGATGTTTGACTGTTAGATTTGTTTCAGACAATCTCTTACAATCTTTTAAATATAGGAACCTTTATTCTAGTCTTGAATCTAGATCACACCAAGGGTTGAGGGTATAGCATTTCTCCTACCCTGATATTTAAGGTTGATAAAGTAGATTGGTAGAGTATATAATATATTGCGTAAATAAGGGTTTTTGTATGATTTCAAATAATGCAGATGTAAAGAATTACGATTACATTATATAACCTAAATATTTTAAAATTCAAAAGTAATTTAGTCTAATATCAAGCCTGCTAATTTTCGAAATTTAGCAAAATAAATCATAATGTAAATTTTGACATTTTGGGCAATGTTAATACATTTCGATTACGACTTCATTTTCTGAGTTGAACGTCTTGTTGAACCAATTTATTAATAATTAAAATCGCATTAAATCCGGTTGGCTCTATTTATAAAGAAAGGCCTAGTAAAATTGATAGGGTTGGCTGGTGGCACTAAGAAACTAAATTTTTACGCACACATTTTTCTTTATTGGCACTTGTATTTGGTTATATTAAACCCGCTAAGCTAATGAATGTATAAATGCATGGAAGCGTAGCTGCAACCAAAATAGCAATATTTATTCTTCGGAATAATATCTCAAATAGAATGTTACAATAATTTTACTATGAAAGGAATTGCGATAACTTTTTTAAGGCTACCCTATACCTTTAGTATTATTAAGATTTCTTAATTTTACGAGAATTTTGTGTATTTTTTTGTTTTTGACTGTTTATACTTTAACTTTTATTATTTCAATGTTTTATGTATTTCTTCAGGCACTCGAGTATGGTGGCGAGATCAACAAAGACTTTTAATATTGGGAGGCGCAGCATTGGCTGTTTTACTTATAGCTGCAGCTCTATGTATTTTCATAATATGTGTTTGTCGAAGAATGAGGGCGAAAAATAAATGTAAGTGATATAGAAAAGCGTACATACGTATAAATGTTCATTACAACTGAATTTTAGGGTAGGCAGAGATTAACATCTAGAAAGCTACGATCATGACATCACGATTCTTTTACTATTTAAGTACTGATTTATTTATTTATATGACTAAAACTAACCATCCTGAGTTCCTGAAAATTTCCTGTCTTTTTTCCCGGATTTTTATATAATTAAATACACTTAAAGATCATTAGTCTCTGTCTGCCTTCCATAGAAATATATGTATGTATGTGAAGTAACAAGATAGTAAAAAGTTTAACTCTTGGTTTTAATTCGTTGTTGCTAAAACTGTAATTTGCTAAATTTGTTTTTCTTTGTGATTTGTTTTCGGGCCGCTGCTTCATAACCGTACTAATATGGAATGAATTTTTTGAATAACATTAAAAAAATAGACAATAATCCCGTGGAGTTAGAGGAACGAGAAAAGTAAGTGTGTTTTTTTTATTAACTGTAATTTTAGTGTCATTATTACATTTATTTGTTTATATATTATTTACTTATTATTTTGTAGGTATAAGTATTATTTTATTATACCATCACATTCTTATATTGTGTTAAAATCAGTTGAAGACTATTTAATATAGCTTCCAAGCCCTCTCTCCTTAGTGTAATGTAGTTGTTTTATTCCTCAAATCATATTTTGCAATTGCATTTCATTGAAATCAGTTCAGACCACAAACAATGAACTTTCTTAAATCAGAGGTAAAACCGATTTCAATGCAGTTATTTTAGTTTGAAAGTCTTCAAATGATTAATACCTACATTTTCTTCATACTTCTTTTCTTAATAATTAATTTTTGCTTTGTACCTTACAAGCGTTGGTGCTCTATGAAACCACAATTAATGCATTCTTTAAAATCCTTTCAAAATAAATCTAACAGATATTTTACACACGCTGTTAAATAATATAAGTAATTTATTTTAGATTATCTTAAATATGAATGCATTTAATTTATAACTCTTCATACTGATCGAACTCATATGTGAGTATAATATTGTAAATTACGCCCGCGATCTCTTCCGCAAAAAAAACTTTCCCGTGATTGTAATATTTACAAGCCCCTCTTCTGTCCTATTTTACGAAATCAAACGTATCTTACTTGTCAATCTAAATTATAATAATTTTACTGATTCAAATTTCATTTAAATCCGTTCTAATTACGTAACAATGAATTTCACATTATTAATATGAGTAGTTATTGTTTATAAAGAATAGTAAAATTAAAGTAAATAAGGATTTATTTTTACCAACGCCTGTGAGTACTAAGTAAAAACATTGGCGGTTTCAGCCTCGCCCTTGGTCCGAGCGGATTCGTGGCACAATATATCGATGCCGCCCAATATATGATATTCAGCAACAAAGAAGGTCAAGTTTTATTTTACAGAGTGTATTTTGGTTTTGCTTGGACCAATGGCGATTGTAGATATTTTTTGTGCAATAACTCTAATAGGCTCCTGGGTACAAAAAAAGGATATCATGTAGAAATAGTTGGGTCATCTTATTGTCTTTTACTTTCATGGGACGTTTCTTCCTTCCTGGTTTTATGTGTGCTTGGAAATCGAACATATTTTTTTAATTTACATTTTTAGAATACTTCCATAATTTGCAAATCTTAAAATATCCAATTGTTTCTTGATGCACTCCTTGACTTCTTCTTCTCAATTTCTTCTGATATTTTAAAAGTTTCACATCGGGTGGCCCAGATATAGACGGATTTATTAATTTTTAAATAGCATCTTTGGCATCTTAGGTGTTCGGGGCAGCCTTAATACGCATACCATTCGAACCATTTTCAAATTCATAATGTTATGACCCGAGAAGTCTATTAGTTGTGTTTTAGCTGTTTTAGGTTTGTGTGTGAAATATCGGTTAGTTTAAAAATTTTATAGATAAATCAGTTAAAGAGAGTCAGAGTTGTTTAAAAGCGAATGCCTCGATCCTAATTACTAATAGATGTTTTACGCAAAATTTAATGAACCATATAAAAAACAATAATACATCTATTTGGTGCTAGGCCAAAACGTTCGCCCTTAGTTAATCATATTTTCTTCATCTCACTCTCATATTGAGAAGTTATTAGAAAAAAAAACAAAAATGGCAGTTAAACTCCTCACTTTCTTTTCTGATTAATCTGAATTTCATTTTTATTGGCATGTCTTTACATTATTTTATTCCACGTGTTTCAATGCTCACTAGAAGTACTATTTATAAGAGATTATTAAAAATAGTTTGTGAAATTGTTAGTTGTGCATTAAGGCATGTGCCTTTCATTATAAATGCTATATTTTGGCTTTCCCTTGAACGATATTACCGAATTTACTAAATTTTTCGAATTAAATTGATGATTTATTTTTCATTTAGAAAAATATTTTACAACTCTATTGCAAGGTCGTTTTATAAAACCATTGATTTTTATAAAACAAATATGAGCGAAAGTCAAAAAGGACTAAAGTCAAAATTATTTTTTGAGTAACTTTCTAATATTTTTTACATTTTTAGTATTACCTAATTGGGTGTTTGACTGTTTTGAAAACTATTATTTTCTTCTACTTATTTTATAATGGCACCATCAATGTTAATCGATGATTTGCCATGTCAAGTAGGTAATATAGACGTCACAGTAACAATAGCCAATATATAAACAGTAGCTAGGATGTTCCCGCTGACTGTGATAGGTCTTATTAATCACTGACTAAACACAACTATCACAGTACGGACGGGATTAAACTGGATTCCCCATCACGTCACGACGGACGCGTGCGTTGGTCACCATGTCGTGACACCATCCCAACTATTATTTTTAATACATACTTGTATTAATAAACGAACACTGTCAGATTTTTTTGCAATTTTGATTGATAGCAACGTTACCTTAAAATTGATTTAAGAAAGAAACTGCCAAAAACAATATTTTAAACCATTTAACTTTTAAATATTATTATGACCTTGCAAATAGACTTGTCAATGCTTTACTTATATTAAAATGTAATAATAACTAATTATTACCAATTGATATCTGCATAGGTTCCTATCTGCATTAACCCCTGATGTCCTGAGACTAACAGCAATCAATTCTTCAGGTATTTTCTTAACAATATGTATATGTATGTATTTGTCAATTTGTATTTTATATAGAAGAATGCTTTCTTCTTTCACGCTATTGTAATTTTTGTGATGTGCTTTGTAGTATTTTGCTTAAAAAAATCTTTAAGTTATTTCTAAAATTAACCAATATTCTCTATAAATAAATATCATGGATAATCTATAAATCTTATTTTACGAATAATTTTACCTTAACAAAAAACTATGCTCTAATGCGAACTATAGACAAGTGTTTTCCATTTTGACGAGGATCTTTTATGGAAGATTTATAAAATGCATTTTACATAGGTCTTGTGTAGAGAAGTCTAAGTCATAATGCTTTTGAAAAATGGATGCATGGAAACATAGAACTGGAAAGCATTCTTCTAATTTATTCTATTATTTGCACAATAGTAATGTATTTATTCTATAATATAACATACTTATATGTATTATTAATAACATATTCATATCTGTCCACATCGATGGTCTCATTTTGATTAGTTACACATAATTTTTTTGTTTGTCATCTATGTTAGAATTTTATGTAAGAATGGCTGTAATAAAATTCATTATTTTGTACATTTCTATTATTAGTGTCATTATAATTTGATAACAAAAACTTCTAAAACTTACAGTCTATTTTGCATATAAATACCATTTTGTTAACAAATTTTTTTTGTTTCTTTTCATGTTTTATTTTCACTTCACAAAAACAGTCCGGATGGTAGTTGCATTAACGAAATATCTATCGCTCAATCCATCATATCACAAGCTCTGCCTGCACTGTCACCGAGAATAAACTTGACATTTAATCACAAATCTCCGGATAGGACAAGGCTTGTCGACTCACAGCCTAACGAATCACGAAGTCAACTAGAAATGAGTAAATTCAGTAATAGAAATTCCACTATGGCAAGCACATTACAAGCGAATCTGACACAACTTGAAGCAAGTATCAACGCTTCGAAATCAATAGACATTATTGAACCTGCCAGTGAAAGTTCTGATAATATTGAAGAAACTAAAATCGATAAAGATAATGATAAAGTTCAAACTGTTGTGACTCCCAGTAAATGGCCTTTAAAACCTGGAGTGCTTGTCCATGTTAATGACAATCACACATTAAGTCCGAAAAATCAAGCTCGACTTCAAAAGAAACAAGATGAATCTGTAACTGTTGATGCTAATCTTGGACTATTAGAACGAAATAAAAACATCGTAGAAGAAGAAGAATCGAAAAGTTGTATTGACAATCAATATTCCAAAAAACCTGATAACCTAAAGAGAAATAGTCGAACATTTATGTCTGGATTCTTAAAGAATTTCAGAAGGAAAAGTGACAATGATAACTCTGATGATGAAAGTGGAAAATACAAGAAAATAAACAAATCTAATAAACGTGCTGTATCTTTAGTCAAACTAAATAAGTCCGGTTATTCGATACAGAAGAGTAGAATACGATCGTTCTTCCAATACGACGCTCCAAACGTAATAATTACTGAAGGAGGTATAAATGCAATACTCATTATTTTAAACAGCAAACCAAAAATATAAAGTTTGCATCTGTTATTTGTACTTTTGGTTTTGATATTATTTATAATTAACTTAAAACACATAGACAATAATTTAAACATACATACTTTGTACCTTGTGCTAATTTCGGTTAAATCAATTTTTGCTTTCATATTTTTTAAGAATGGATATGAAATTAATTTGCAAGTTTCATAAATGTCTATTATTAAAATAATGGATAAGCAATATCATATTAATTCTTATAAATTGATTTATTTGCATGGTTGTGTTTGTTTTCATTTGGCATGATTGTTTTTAGTTGTATCATTCAAAAGACCTGCTAAGCTAACACCAAATGCACCCATAGTTAGACCTTCATTAAATGAAACTCCTGTGAGACTAGAAGGAACCAGGAAGCGGAAAAAACCCGGTGATAGTAAGTATAGCATGTTATATCTCACACCATTTATTATGTGAGTGTATTTTAATAATTGTGTTATCAGTTGCTATTTTAATTATTTATATATTCTTGTAAACTGACATCATATTTACGATAATTATGTCACATGTTAGACATCACATCACGTGAATTTAAAATGTCTGAAATTGGATGGTTCGGTCCCGGAATGATACTGTCACCGACTATAATAGATTATAAATATAACATACCTACTTCCGTCTATGAATCGTGATCGTATGACCTTAAAATGTTTTCAAAACGCCTACTTATAATCTCAAGAAGGTTAAATATTTACATAAGTACTTACATTTTATAAAACTTTGTGTTAAATATTATTTCAGGTCCACCAGCGAATGGCGCAGATAATATGAACGGTGTTCCCCGCGATGCGGCTTTATACGAAAATCTGCCCTTCCACCACCTTCAACAGCCGCCCAATAAGGTAACTTTACAGTTAATAATTACAATACACATCAGAAATCATTAAATACACAATTTGTAATAAAACACAAAATAAATTACATTTTATGATACAAATATTTAAATATTTAGGCTGCAATTCAATGGTTACCTCTCTTACAGACTGTATCAGAAACAAATATTGATTATTTATAAAACTAACCAGAGGTAATCATTGGAAGCCCAAACCAAATGTTGCTAGATATTGTTTTTTTTTATTTGCTTCTAATAATATGTTTTTTGTTTAATTAATTTGCATTATTTTTATTTCATGTTGTTTTTTGGCATGCTTACTAAAAAGCCCGTGCAAGCAATCCAACCGAGAATAGTAGAAACTAACAGGAAGCCACCGAAGACTATAGAAACTTTACAGAGAGAACTGCAAACAAACCCTTCATTCACACCCCGAGTTGTTTGTCCTCCATTTGGTCCAAATACAATTGCTACCTATCCTGTATCTTCTCCCACTAGCCCACCGTATCCTGCCCCTTACGGCATACCCATGTTATCACCAATTCAGCAAATGTATCCGCTCCATCAAACAGTCCTACTTAACCCATATCTGCCACAAATGCAAACATCATTTCTAAAACAATTTCCTACTATTGAAGAAGCCCCAGAGTGTCCTGCCGATAAAAAATTTTCTTCACTTAATACAAGGAATCCCAACAAAAGACCACCACAATTTCAATCTATGAGAGTTGTACGAAAACGGATGATGGAAAGATTCTATCCTAATACAGAATATGGTGAAAATTTCAACGAAATCAATAACAATAAAAGTGGAAACCAACAAAGTAGTGGCAATAAAGATGATAGTGAGACTGTTATATACGCCAACTACCCACATTTGCTAAAAGTAAAATCAAATATAAGTGGCATTGAGGAATTTCAAAATCTCACAGATTCCATTCAAGTGTGTGAAGAATTTCAAGATAATTCGCTGCAGAATATTTCAAATGAATCGATGAATAAACCAGTACCTGCACCTAGAACAAAGATATCACCGTTTTGTTCTCCAACTAAACCAGATCATGTCTATATAAATATGTCAATGCCTATTATAAATCGATCCAAACTCTCATATGATATTCCTGATGCCCCAGTGAGACCGAGTAAATCAGTTGACAATATAATGAGGAAACATAAAACTGAAGAAAAGCATTTTGAACAAATAATTGTCAAAAAAGCATCTTCCAGTACTAACGACTTGCCAAAGATTAAAACTGATAATATACTCTCAGAAGAGGAAGATAATGATGAAGAAATTGACAAAAAAGCGAAAGCATGTAAGCCAAATATAATAGCAGCCACGCCAAAGAAGTCACCTCCAATGATGTTACCTTCTACAGCCCTAGTAAGGTCAGCTGTAAATAAACTGAATAGTGAAGCAAACAAAGACATGTCAAAGGATGGACCCAAAAAACAAATAATAACTCCAAATAAGACATTGCAAATACCAAAGTTAGCCGAAAAACCTATACCAAAGAGAACAATGTTGCGACGAAGCAACTCTGCACAATGTAGAACAACAAGTAACTTAGATTGCATTGATAATACTCAGGTAGAGTGCTTACTTTTTATTTTGTTAAAATTTTCTTATGTGTACTTATTACAATTAATTATAAATTAAAGACTTTATAATGCATGATTTACTAACTACTAAATGTTTTCTTTCAGAACACTAACATATTGCAGCAACAGTACCTTCAAAAAAGAAATCATTTTGTAAACTTAAATTCTAAGGGCAAACATAAGAAAAATAATTTCCAAATCCCATTACAAAAACACCACAGCTTTTGCTACTTTCAACCTATTAGAGTAGATAAAAGAACAACCGTAGAACAGGACAGAGCTTATCATAACACTATAGGTCCTTTAATATATCAGCCTAATGATATGCAGTATTATAGTAAGACTTTAGATAGGAATAGAGATAAAAATGGCCAGAAACTCAATCGGTTGAAAAAATCTGAAAGTCTGAGAGAGAAATTGTCGTGTGTCGGAGTTTACAATTATGAAAAACCCGACTATCCTGAACGACAAGAATATACAGAGTCTGAAAGGAGATCGTACCTGCAACTCCTAAAAGGCAATTACATATCGAATTCTACAAGAAACCTACCGAATTCTCACAATTACAACACTAATTATAACACAATGGGTGCACATTCTAATAATGATAAACTACATAAGGATTCTAAACATAAAAAGTTAGTTTACGCTGATTTAGCTCTAGGTAATCATAATTTAAAATTTAAGAATACAGTTAATTCAAATAGACAGTTATATTCAATAAACACTGAAGCTGGCGCAACAGATATCGCCGGTCGACACGCGCGTCCCGATTACGCCACACTTAACTTCAATGAAATTGATGTATGAGAGGTAACTACTAATTCTCTAACATTGATTTAAGACTCTGAATATGAAGATCTTACTTTAACACTCGTAAATTTAACATTATTAACTAAATAGAAAGAAAAGATCTCGATGTTCAAAGTACAAATCTACTATTATATGTTTTAAGTTTTGAAAACATGGTAATATGTATAATATTTTTGTCATACTAAATCAAATGAAGCTGTTACATTTCTTCCCTCTTAATATAAATTTAGTTTAACTACATTCTACATTTCCCTTACCCACATGTACCGCATGAGTGCTACTTTGTGACGTTTATTTTTCTCATTTCTAGGGACGCTTTGCCAAGAGTGACACATACATATTTTAAAATAAGGTAATCTTCGAGGTTTATTAGCTTTGCGTATTTTTGCTTAGCTAAAAGTTTCTGAATATCATTGCTTATAGCACTTAAAAAAATCTTCATATATGTTTACATCACTTTGCTTATTTGTAATATTTTATTCACTCGATCGTCATTCATCATTTTCCAATTAAACTCAATACATTTTACACTTAAACCGTAATGAATGGCAACTAAATAGTGAAAGTTTTAATTTGGAACAATAATACCGAATTAATTTTGCATATAATCATTATTTATCAAATTGTACTTCCTTATTGACGTACTTTGATCGGTGTGAGTATTATCATCTAATCTCTAACGAAGCCAGACGTGTTCCTTTTGTGGATTGTTTCTTCACATCCTATGATTAGGAATACACTCATCAATATTTTAATTCACGATGTGTCTAACAGCAAATTTTAACTTTCCATTCATCTATTTATCCAATTAACTTTAAAAGATTTTTTATTAGATTCTAAAAACATATTACCATTTTTTCCATCTAAAATAATTCATAATTGTTAGTAGTAATCGCAAGACAAACTACTTATGCTTATCTGAATATTCAAATTTAGGTCAAAGGGACGCGCAGTATTTGATATTCCGCATTACATAGTTTTCTCTCGAACCGTCGCAACTCGTCACTATATACTTTGATGATCATCACTTCTTTTGTTTGGTGTTTTTATGACTAAGGTATCTAAATCGAAAAACTTCTTATCATTCTTCGATAAAAGTTCAGAAATATACCAACATTGAAATTAGATCCGCCTGTTGGACGTTGCACTTGTACTAAAATGAAATTATTAACATAGATGTTATTGATAAAACAATGTTTTTTCCACAGCCATTTGTACCAGACGATCAACTAATATACGCCGATGCTGAATTAAAAGACTACGGCCCCATAGACTACAAGGCTGCATCTATATACGCTAGGATGAAGAACATTAAGGAACACCAACGGCTGCAACAAATCTACGATAAACAACATCCGGACAACGATCTATTATAGATAATGTTTATGTCTTTTTAAGTAGGACGTGCAAAGTGTTATGTCAAATCTATGTTACTCAGAGATGTTACACTTAAGGGCCGTTGGTCAAGGTCATCTCATCACTGTCAAAAATATGACAAATCTCAATTAGTCCTGGAAAGTTGAGTACATGTGTACAACATTTCCATCCCACACAGTTAATAGTTATTATTTTAAATTGGATTAAGACATATTTTTATTATTAATAGTTCTAAATAGACATAGTTTTCAAAACGAGCATTGTTATCAACTGTGTGGGATATAAATGTTTATATAAACTCAACTTTCCAGGATTAACAGAAATTTGCGATATTTTTGACAGATACAAGATGACTGAGAGCAACGGTCCTTAACATCTGTACTTGATACTTGAAAAATATAAATGCACCTTTCTGCAGGTGTGTTTTAGAAGGTACTCCGGATAAAAATTCAGACGCAATTATAAATATTTGGTACACATCTCAGATTGGCATTCATGAATCTACTGAAATCGATAAGCGTCTTGTTGGAAACTAATATATTACTATAAACACTGTACTACATCGACATTGCATAATAACCCCAATTGAGATTTTTAAAGGTTAGGTATTTACAAATTCATTGAAATTAAAAATTAGGCACATATTAATGTTATAGTATTTTCAATACAGGATTATGGCTACTAAAGTTTCCTTAAAATTGAGCCTTTTTTAGCTATAATCTTTTTTTTAGCTATTTTATTTTGTATAGTATATATATATTAATATCCGTCCAAGCGGGAAGTAGTTACAACTTTAGTTAATTTTAACTAACTAGTTAAATGTAGCTAATTAGATAACTCCTGTACAATATTGTCTAGTTATTACCTATCATAAATTTATTTTTTCAATTTATATTTTTTTTAATTATTGAGATAACACATTTTATGTGTGAAGTAAACAATTCTGATAATAGTTATTTTAATTTTGTAGAGGTAAAAGTGCTATTAATACCTCATTTTGTTATATTTCTGTATATACATACCTACAGCAGTTACGTAAGTAAAAACAACTGGCTAGATGTATTCGTAGATGTGTTCATAAATAGGTAATATTTAATGGAGTCCGATAAAGTATGAAAATTAGTGAACGAATATAATAAGAATATCGGCATTTATTTTTTAAATAATTTATACTTTTAGTATATTTTATACAGATTTATTTTCATAACATTCTTTTAACACACGATTGAATTATTATAATTTTATTTATTTATTTATTGTGATATTAATATCTTTTACGATTATTTTGTCTAACTGTACTTAATATTTTTAATAGTCCCAAATTAATGTATTAAACTAAAATAGTTATTTATAACTAATGTAAATAAATACAAGATATAATGTTATTGGTTTAAAAAGGCACTGAGATATTTGATGTGCTCAATTTTAAGGCTCCGATATTACTTTCTACATTCAAGTTTTCAATAATTATGTAAGATCAAAATTGAAATACTTTTTATGCACATCATTTTAATATTTTTTTTAATCTTTAATGTATCTGAAGTGTATTTTATATGCAGACTCGCTACAGACAGCTTTGTTTAATTTTCAATAAAAAGTACTTTTTTGAAAGTTAACTCATTTTGAAATACATGGCAGTTATCTCATTTTTGATCTTAGGTCATATTGACCGCTTTGAATTTTAAAGAGAGTATGTCATTGCCTTGTCATAGATTAAGTAATGTGAATTAACTAAATTAACGGCCACTTCAAGTCGCGTAATTGTAATGTGTTTTGTACATAAAAACCTGACTTGTTATATATAATTGTCGAATAGCGTTAATAAAATTAATTTATGAAATTTTTAATATTGAATTTTATTTACTGAGAATATTTTACCTTCATACAATTTTAAATCATGGACAACCACAAGTGGCTGTTAGAAGAAACACAGTAACGGGTTCACATTTAGCCAGTTATATCAAACAAGACTTCTCAAATTTTTTAAAGAAAAACTGACATGTTACTTACCTGACGTTTTTTTACGTTTTAGCATATAGGAAGTACTGGCGACGGAATATTGGTCCACTTTTTATGATTGCATAAAGGAATGAGTTACTATCAATTATCAACATCTTCGTTAAGGTGCCCACTCATACGGTCCACCGAAATCGATCACAGACTCGTCCAATTCTTGTAATGAATGGTCCGCCTAGATCGTCTGGCGGCCGGAATGGGAAATTTTCGGTGCGATGCCGGACCAATGTGTGGCCTACTTTAGTATCCAGACTATCCTAGTGATTAAATCGAATGTCAAAGAGAGATTTAACAAAAAATATGTATAATACTAATATTATAAAGAGGTAAAGTTTGTAAGTTTGGATGTAGGGGGTCATCTCTCAAACTCCTGAAACGATTCTGAAAATTCACAATGAAGCTACGATATCCCTGACTAATATAGACTATTTATTATTTTGATCCAAAATATACACGTGTGAAGGCTTGTTTTTTTTTTATATTTGAGCATTTAGGTGAGCCATTATTTTTGTATGTTTTGGTGCCCCACGCTGTGGTTCACTATTAGCCGTCTATCCACTAAATGTTATTTTATTTTTTCTTCACGGGTTGCTTTACAGCTCCCGAAACCGTGTTGTCCCAGGGTACCCAGCGAAGGACCAAGTCTTCCTCCTTAGCCTATGGTATTTGTGCTACTTGGCAAAATCACTAGACCAGTTCAGTTGAGGAATAATATTTAAAATAAAACTCAAATTAGGTACTTATATAAAAAAATCACTTAATTTATTCTTTGAATTTTATCATAATCACAGCCACAATTGAGAGACAGGTCAATTATTTCAATACAAAATACAAATTTACAAAAGAAAATCTGTCTCCAAAAAATTATGATTTTAGAGGTTAATATCACAATAATAGCCCTCCATACAATGAATCACTTAATTCTATTTCTTAAAATAATATTGGAAAAAACGTTACCTATATCATGTATGAAAATGATGCTCTACAGTCTACCTCCTTAGGAGATAGGAATATACTAAATTACAAACATATATAATTTTATTGTCTATCTGTTCTTTAACTCAAGATCGGCTTAACTGTTAAAGTGTAAAGTTAACGTGTGAAAATATACGAAAATTGAAATATATAATACACTTCAAAAAAGTGGTTTAGAGCCTGAAATTCTAAGTATCAAGAGAATGGCCACCCCACCCCTCCTTTTAACCCTTTCTACCTTACCCCATGGAAATTAGGTGTGAAGGTGTGTTCGTTAGTAGAGATATCATTAAAAATTGTTATTATTAAAATATATCACATAATTTCTTAAATAACACAGCGAGTCACGTTTTTATCAAATGTTAAAGTTCATAACAAATCTTTGTTGACAATAAACAAAACTATACTATTATATCCTAAACAAAAATCAGCCAGTCAACTAAATGGCTAGACAATTGGTATACATTAAGTTTTCAAAGAGAATCGTCATGGAATTAAGTGTGCTGACATTTTAATCTAAAATCATGAAAACAATTTCTTTCAATAAAAGATAAGTTTGATATCTTATCGCCTAGACTTGACAGAAAGTCGAGTTATTTTTAAAAATCACATAGTTAATTTTTTTATCAACCACGACGGTTCACTTTTCGAACAAACTCTAAAACTTATAATTATCTCTTCCTCACTCACTCATTAAAATATATTTCACTAGATTTTTATTTACAACATTTTGCCTTTAAAATATCTAATAACATTGTAGGCCATGTTAAAAAAAATAGATGATTTGTATGAAAAAAAAACATTTCAAAGCATCCCAACAAAGGCCAATTTAAAAAAATGCATTCATAAGGCACGATTAGTAATAAACTGGTTTAACTCATTTTTTTACATTTAGGTTATTACGCCCTTCTCAATAGAAGTCGTTCTGCCCTCTCCCAAAGTATACATAGTCGCTGCACCAATTTCGTGCGACCAAGTCAGTAGAGCAGCAAGCTGGGTATGCAAGTGGTGATTTTGTTAATTTTGCACATCTTTGACATAGGTCGAGCAGCTCATCCTGAAGCAAAGAAAAATACTTTGACCTAGAGTTTCTACCCCAAACGGCACAAATTTGTTTAACCATGTGAAAACATAAATCAGAGTCATAAGAAAGAGTGAAGGGAAGAAAGAGTGAAGGTAGGCGAATTGACGAAAGACTTAATTGGAAGGATCATTTAGATCAATTATGTCGCAAGATAAGTAGTTTTACATGCTCTAAGAAAGTTAACGCTCGTTATTGATATCAACACTGCAAAAATAGCATATCATGCATATGTAGAGTCGATAATGAGATATGGAGTCATTTTTTGAGGAAATTGTAAAAAAAGATGTATTAGAACAATTTTTAATTTAAAAAGCACAGACAGTTGTAAAGAATACTTTCGGACTCTACCTAGTACATTTATGAAGTATGGACGTATGACTAAAAAGGTGTTTTAAAGAGGTGATTTCAAAAATTTAAGTTATCGAGAAAATTTTCACCAATCATGTTTTTATCCTACACAATACTAGATCAAATCCTCTAGTTTTCAATGCCCAAATTGTATGTTCATAGCATTCGTAAAATTCGGGAATTTCAGTTCAGCAATCAACCGAAATTATTCGTTCCTCCCCTTAATGAATAAAAGCTTTAAATCATGAAAGTAAATATAGACTTAAGGTGGTTCGTTTTCCATACAAAAATGTAATTAAGATAAACTAATTAACTAATCAGTAAAAATGTCTAAATATGTGCTTACTTAACTATTTTCGGCTTTTATGTTGCGCGAAATCAATAAAAAATAACTTTTTTATAATAGAAATCATTAATATTAAACATGATTCTTTTTACATATGATGTTTAATATTAATGATTTCTATTATAGAAAAGTTATTTTTTATTAATTTAATATCTAAAGCTTTAGATGTATGTCCCATTGATCGGAGAGGTTGTATTTCAAGAGAAAAATACAATTTATTACTTACTGGCAAAACATGCTAAGTTAAATATTAACAATAATCTAAAAATGGAATATTAAATACTACAGTTAAATATGTATCTATATTCTTAGTGATATTATACACCCAAAAACCCATGAAAATAAGTTTGTATACATTACTAGAGACTAGGTTTACAATAATTACAATAATAAAACGAATTAGACAGCATACGCCATGAAAAATCACTAAGGCTAACTTTTCCCCCGACTTGATTCACTTATACTGTTAATACACAGCTCCTAAACATGATAGGTAGATGTTTAATTATCGTAAACATTCCTGGTGAATCAACCTATCTAATAGTAAAAACCGCATTAAAATCCGTTCAGTAGTTTTTGCGTGAGAAGGTCACAGACAGACAGAGCTGAGGACTTTGTTTTATAATATATGTCGTGAGATTCTAGTTTTGGAACCATAATAATGGGACTGGAAACTTTCCTTTATAAGAAAAATTAAAAGGTTAAAAACAATATATTTTTCTCTGGAACCAGACAAAACAACTTTTGCTAATTAATGATAAGAATTACTAGTTCATATTTTTGTTTGTTTAGAGCATTGGCCGCACTTGGTTATTTGACCTCAGAATCGAGGCAAGTTACCCTTGCACTTCCGTACTGGAAAGAGTTTGAAATTTCTTTAAGGCAGGGTGCAAACACGAAAGTGGCATTTTTGAACGCTTACTTTGAAGTGTCAGGAATCAATCTCAATCTCAAAAAAATATAGTGGATAGCAAATAATACTACATAAAACTTTAACCGCATAGATTTTTCATAAGTGTTTTGGTCTATTGAAAAAAAATTATGCAAAATACCTCTATAAAAAAACTTTTGAGCGTAAATTCACAATATTTTGCGCGACAACTATATAACTTTTTTTTAGGAATCAAATAGCTTGAATAATCTATTAAAACTTTAACCGAATACTTTCACTGTTTAATTGTTTTTCTTTAACAAATTTTAAGAAAAAGCTACAAAATAAGTGAAATTTCAAGTGTAGCTGCATGACCACGTAAAATATGCCAAGCAATATACAACCTTATATCGTCCTACATAAGCATCCGCCCACCGGAGTGCAAATAGTATTTTTTATTGAGGTTGATCCCTGCCTTAAATCAGGTATATGTTCTAGTTTCCGTAACTTTCCACAAAACAATTTGTTCATGAACAGAAAAATGTATAGATACTATAAGGAGATTAGCGACCATATCCCTTACGCTTATAACTACTTACCTATTAGATATAGATATATATGCTACCGCGGACTTTTTTGTAGATCATTTTATTCTACACAATTCTTTCCTACATCATTTTGTTATATCTCTAACGGATTAGACAGCATACGCTATAAAAACTCGCTGGGGCTAACTTTTTTTCCGACTTAATTCACTTATTAAATTATTGCTCAGCTCCTAAATATGATAGATCCATGTTTAATACTCGTAAACCTTCCCGTTAAATCAACCTATCTAATAGTGACAACCGCAACCAAATCCGTTCATTAGTTTTTGCGTGAAAAGATCACAGACAAACTTTAAAAAAAATTACAGGCAGCCAACTTTTATAATTCCAGCCAGACCTTTTTAATAGTGGTACCACGTGGGACGGTGGTACTAATGCCCCCAGTGGTACAGATAAAGGTGGCAGACCAATAACCGCATTGTCACCTGCATTATCTCAGACAGCATGACTACAAATAACAACTTTGTTGATTCCACTCTCATTGACCTCCCTCGGACTTTACTTCTTTCAAATCATTTTTTTTAAACAATTTTTCCGGGAAAATGACATATTTTACCAGGACTAGTTATGCTGTTTATATTAGGCAAGAAGTACCTAACAAAAAAACTCACTTTCACATAATTATTATCACTACATATTATAAAACAAAACCCCCACCACGTCTGTCTGTCTGTCTGTCTGTCTGTGACCTTTCACGTAAAAACTACTGAACGGATTTTAATGCGGTTTTCATAACTAGATAGGTTGATTCACCAGGAAGATTTACGAGTATTAAACATGGAGCTATCATGTTTAGGAGCTGAGTATTAACAGTATAAGTGAATCAAGTCGGGGAAAAAGATAGCCTCAGCGAGTTTTCTTACCGTATGCTATCTAATCCGTCAGAGCTATAACAAAATGATGTAGGAGAGAATTGTGTAGAATAAAATGATCTACAAAAAAGTCCGCGGTAGCATATATATATATATATATATATATATATATATATCTCTAATAGACAAGTTATAAGCGTATGTATGTAGGTATTTAAATAGTTGTAAACCCATATATGACAATCTTTTAAATATTTTCAATAGCGCGATACAGGTTTCAGTATTGAGACAGTGGCGCCATCTATCGATGAGCCGCCACAAGCTTTTTAACAGAGAATGGATTATTAAAATCGGTCCAAAAGTTTATGAGTTTACAATTTTGGCCACAGATCTATTATTTTGAGCACAAACTCTAATAATTAGGATCCTATATAGCAACTAAAAGTCTAAATGAAGGCATTGTTACCAGTAGGTAGGTACGATATGAAACTACAAAGTTAAAGATCATAAGTTCAAGAGTTTGTTTATTAAATGTTTTACTTATCTTTTATTGACAAGTTTGAAATGGTTCCGGGATTCTATTTGATAATTTACAATTTCACTAATTATTATATTTTTCCAAAAAAAAAACAAAGTCTGTGCCCATTTCACTCAAAAACTACTGAACAGATTTTGATGTGGTTTTCACTATTAGATAGGTTGATTCAAAAGGAAGGTTTACGAGTATTAAACATGGACCTATCATGTTTAGGAGCTGAGTATTAACAGTATTAGTGAATCAAGTCGGGAAAAAAGTTCGCTCCAGCGCGCTTTCATGGCGCATGCTGTCTAATCCGTCAGAGATATAACAAAATGATGTAGGAAAGAATTGTGTAGAATAAAATTATCTACAAAAAGGGTGGTAAGGGGGAGAACGGAATAAGATCTATTCGACCCCAAACGTCATCCTCACCTGCACGCTTGCTACCCTCTGCTAGACAACAAACGAGGCTCTGGCGACCGAGCAATGGCGGTATGACCGCATACACCTAGCTAGGAAACTGGCTGGAAGAGGCTACAGCGAGCCTGGAGACCTAAATAGTCTCAAAATGTCTGGTGCAGAAGGCAAGGGGAAACCACTGCAATATTCTTCCCAAGAAAGTTAACCATGGCGAGTTAATACAAGGTGCGTCGCGCTGTGGACCGCCATGATTGACCACGACTGCTCTGTCAAGAGCACCACGACTGAGAAGAAGGTAAACATTAAATAGTTGTAGTGGCACCTTTAATCCCATCGCTAAATGAAGTCACTGTTACCAGTATTAGAATACTTACGTCAGTATTGCAGGCTGCTGATTGGTCGAAAACTCCGCTCCCAGATGCCAGCCAAGGGGGCCTGGCACTCACTGAGTTTAAGTAAACTATAGTGATTATTATTAATATAGTTATAACATTCGTCTGGAACAAAGAAAAACTTAATTAAGGCCAGAATTAGGATGGGTGACCATTTTGAGATCGATATTAAAAATATGCTATTGAGCTCATACAAAAAAGCACTTTCAGTTTTTCCCGAATTTTCCAATTTTTCTTTCCCTGAAACCTGATTCGTAGTATTACGAACATTTATAAAAAATAATGACTAAATCGGTACAGCCGTTCTCAAGTTATTTTTATAAGATAAAGTTGAAGAGTTTGTATGTTTGAACGCGTTAATCTCAAAAACTACTAGTCCGATTTGAATAATTTATTTTGTAATAAATAGCCAGTTTATTGAGGAAGGGCACAGGCTATAAACCATCACGATACGACCCAAAGTAACAGAGCAGTAACGATTAACGTCAATCAATCAAAAAAGTTAAAGTTTTGTAAGAAGTAAACTCCAAAACTACTGGACCGATTTGTGAAATGATTACACTTCAATACAGCTATATTATTCCACGTAGATATATGCTATATTTTATTTAAATATAGTTAGGGTTCCGTAAGATATAATAATATTTGTAAAAAAAAAAAATCGAAGTTTTTTAGATAATTTTTCTTTCCTTTTTTAGGGTTGTAAAATCACTGCCTATCCACAACCGAAAACAAAGCGTTATATTACCATTTATTTATCTTTGCAAAGCTGATATTCTAGGAAGAGTAGACAGATACCAATCGAATGTTTTGATACGATCCTGACATACCTCTTCCGCTTTTTTTAGTCACAACATCATCTTTTATTCTGGATTCTTCTCTAATGACATCGTTCCGGATGCGGTCAATACGTTTTATATCACACATTCTACGTTATATTTCCACTGCATCTATCTTACTTTCATGCTTCTTATTCCATACCCAAGTCTCGTTTCCATAAGTAAGTGATGGAACTAAAACAGCATTATGTATATTAATTTTACTTTTAGTTGTAAGTTGTGTGTTTCTGCATACATTTTTATATCTATATTTAATAGATAAGTAGTAATAATGTTTACAATTTAAATTACGCAATAAAAACATAACAAAAATTGTTTTTATTTTCGCTAATTTGTTTACATATGTGTATTCTCACGCCTTTTATAGCATATATATAGCCCTTCCAAGACCAGACATCGATGCAGTAAAAAAAATTAAATGCGTGTACTTATGTACACGCGTGAAAAGTACACTTCTTTGGCATCATTAAATAAATAAATAATTTATTTTCTTTCATTATTTATGTTATTTTTAGCATAGCATCTTCCGGTAATGACTTATGAATAGTAAATAATATTAATCAAAATATTGGCACTTGTATGAAACTACAACACCTGTTGTGAATGTAGAAACTAGAAACATGTGGATAAATATTATAAATATGAAAACAGTGATCAGAGGCGACGAGCGTGCCAACATGCGCGACTAATTGAGGTTCTATTCTATTTTGTTGGTAGCTTTTTCATTTCAGTATCGGCAACTTCATTCTATCAAACACTCTCGGCAACTTCATACTGTAACTTTTTTCTTACATCGTATAATTTCACTCTCATAATATTTTTTTCATAACGCGCACCGTGAATGAATGCAGTATGAAACCAAAAGACGTAGCGTGAATTTTTATAGGTACATATAAACCTTTCTTATAAATCAGCCTATCCAATGATGAAGACCTTATCAAAAGCGGTCCAGTAGTTTTTGAGTCTATAAGGCACAAACAGACAGACGTTATCCTGCCTAAACGTAGGCTTGCCTTCACTACTCCTACCCTTACCCTACCCCTACCCCTATCGTAAACAACAAAAAAAAACGCATTTATTTCACCCAATATCCGAGCGAAAGAAATAAAATGAGAAAGAATATTTCCAAACAAAATTAAAATACACAAAACGGACTTCAGCAATTCAAGTATTGTACAAAAAATATTAGAAATAGTACATATATTAAGAGAACTGGAATCGCAAAGTCTTCATAAAACCTAGGTGTAGCTGATATTGACATATTTTTTACATATTGAGTAAGTATAGATAATTTCATCTCATTAATACTTTAAGGATCCATTAACTAGAACTTGCTATTTATAATAAGTTTTGTACAATACTTTAATTGCTCAAGTTCGTTTTTGTATGGGACAAAAATTATAAGGCGTTTCCAGCATGTTAAATGCGGACTTTGTTACCAGTTAGTCTACGCCGCAAGATAATGAGTCACATTTGAAACTAGTAAAATCTGATCTAAGGTCCGGTATACATTATCATATAACACGTGAAATCACTTCCGTGTACTTTGTACTGAGATTATAATAATTGCTAGACTTGTCTGTGTTTTAATTGATATCACATGGTAATTTTAGAGATTAGATATCACAACTTTTATGCGTTGTGGCGTGGCCAGAGACTTTAGTAACAGTGGCCATGTTTAGTGAGCTCTCTTGGTCGCGTAACCAACTAAAAAAACGCATGTGTTCGAAAATTTTGCATCTCTTTCACCCAATATCCGAGCGAAAGAAATAAATAGAAAAAAAAAACAAACAAGATCAGTATTGTACCTACAATAAAATACACAAAATGGACTTCAGCAATTCAATTGTACAAAAAATATTTTTTTTCGTGAATTCTGCTGTTTTTAACCGACTTCCAAAAAGAGAAGGAGAAGGTTCTCAATTCGGACAGTATATTTTTAACAACCGTCTTCAAATACTAGGACGAAATTTTTATTATTTCTTACTTTTCAGTGCAACCCTACTCCAACCCCTACCACTACCTCTACCCCTACTCCAACCCCCCTAGTCGCAAAGTCGGTTGAAAATATGCATGAAATTGATGACTTTCAGGGCGTTAAGGATCCATTAACTAGAAATATTATAAAACAACTAGCTGCTTGCATGCTTAGCACAAAATATCGGTTCATAATTTAAATACCTACACGAATACGTTTATTAAGTACCTACTTATCTATTAGATATTGGTATATGCTACCGCGGACTTTTTGTAGATCATTTTATTCTACACAATTCTTTCCTACATCATTTTGTTATATCTCTAATGGATTAGACATTGTGACAAAAATGAGGAAAAGTAGTTTACGCTGGTTTGGACACGTTGAAAGAATGAAGGATGAAAGATTTACTAAAAAGGTTTATATGGCTGAAGTGAAAGGAAATGCTAGCAGAGGACGACCTAGATGTACTTTTATTGAACATATAAAAAATATGTTGATCGAAGGAAATATTAAAAGTACACACAATCGCCGAGCATGTATGAAAGGTAAGATGAATATAAAAGAAGCAAAAGAGATATGTCAGGATCGTAACAAATGGCATTCGATTGTCTCTGCCTACCCCTTTTGGGATGAAAGGCGTGATGATAGATAGATAGATAGATAGATAGATAGGATTAGACATCATAGATACCACACGAAAAAGCTCTGAAGTTAACCTTTTCCCCCGACTTGGTTCACTAATACTATTAATGCTCAGCTCCTAATCATGATAGGTCCATGTTTAATACTCGCAAAACTTCCTCGTGAAATTATGTAATCTTTAAAACAGCAACAAAATTTGTTCAGTAGTTTCTGCGTGAAAAGGGCATACACATATTAGTGTATACACGTTTTGAGTGTTAGTGTATAAACTTTTATTAGATTCTAATCCGTTAGAGATATAACAAATGATTTATGAAAGAATAGGGTAGATGACAGGGTAAACAAAATATTATTTTATTTAGTCCGTCATTTAGATTATCAAAAAATATTGGACACGTATTTTTTCTTTTGTCAATCAAACAAAAAATGACAGAGATAAATCGCGTCAAAGTTTGGGAGTGGGGGCTGGTGACGTCACGCCTTGCTAAAAATTGTACTAAGGCGTGACGTCACGCGAAACTTTAGCGGGCTATATCTTCATCATTTTTTGTCTAATTGACAAAAGAAAACATACGTGTCTAATATTTTCTGATAATCTAACTGACGGACTAATGAGATTTTTTGTCATCATGCCTATTGTGTATAAATGATGTACGCGTGAGAAGCCGGGGGTAGGTCACTAGTAGAGAATAAAAAAGATCGAGAAGTTTGAAGGCAAACTAAATTATGTTTATCTATAAGCAAATTTAATTACATGAAGTGTTTAATTGAGTATCAATGCCTTCTTTGCGCATTTTAGTTGCAAACATTAAAAATGGAGTGAGAAGTCGTTTATTATTTTTGACCAATTAAAAAAAATATTAAAGGGTAATGGTATAACAGCGCTTAACAAAATTAAGATAGAAGAATAGATTATGTAAGAGAAAACAGGGGCAAAATAATCCTTTATTCTACCACCCATATTTCTAATTCATAACAGCTATTTCACTTAGATATATTGAATAAGTAACTATATGCTAAATTACAGTGATACAGGTGGAGTATTTACAGAGAAATTGGGAATAGTTTATCACCCATACAAATTATGGATATATCAGAACTTCTGAATCAAGACGGTGAAGCAGTTAGTACCTACAGCGCGCTTTCGTGGTGTATGCTGTCTAACCCGTAAGAGATATATCTTATATATAACAAAATATCTAGGAAAGAATTATGTAAAATACAATGATATTCAAAAAAAAGTCCGCGGTGTCATTATCTATCTCTAACAGATAAGTAGTTATAAGGGTATTTATGTAGATATTCAAATTGTTGTTAACTCATATACACGTGTGAAGCCAGTGGCGGGTCGCAAGTGGTATTTTCTTTATTATTATAAGGATATAAAAGTAACCACGCCAGAACAGCTCAACGGATCTGGATGAGTACAGAGATATATTATAGTCTGGAATAACACATAGGCCACTTTTTATCCCGGAAAAATGTATGGTTCCCGTGGGATCAATTTGTTTTTGTTTGTCACGGGATCGACATGATTTTTTGCATAGTGGTAGTTTAGGGGTCAGAGAATGATATATACTACTTTTTATACCGCGAAATCGGGCGGGGGAGGGGCAAATTACAGCCACGGGATTTTTGGATGTATTTCCACGCGAGTGAAATTTGTATCTGTCTACCTCTCATGGAATAAAAGGCATGATATATATGTTTATAATTGTCATGTAAATAAATAATATATATATATATATATATATATTACCGTGACGTATCTTACGTAATATATGATAACAAAGTGGGGCACGTATATACTTATATATCTTGTTGTTAAGTTGATATCTCAAGGTAATCGGTATAGTTTTCTATCTAATGATAACATAGCTGTAATTCTAACTTAAGGCGCTGTCTGTTCGTGAATTAACTGAGAAAGGGACTACATTTTTAAAGAGTAAACCGAAAATAAAGTTCTAACTGCGCCAATCTTGGGAAGACTGCGTGAAGTAGCCCACGCACTGGTACGGTATCTCACCGAAAATTTTCGGTCCGGCCGCCGTATGATCGAAATTGAACACAGGTCACACATTAGCGATGTAAATCATACGATTTAGATCACATGCAATTTACCTACTTACATAGACACACAAGAGTGTCAAACTATCAGCGGTGGATGTGTGTGTGTGTCAGATCGTTCCGGCCATCAAAATCAACCACAAATACAACGATTTGAAAACGGATGGCGGACTGCTCGTACAATAATTGGACGAGTTTGTGGTCGGTTTCGGTGGACCGTACGGCTTAAGAGTGTTCCAGAAGTCTCTATTCTATGGACAAACAAAAAAACTTTCGCATTTATAATATTTATTAGTATTTGCGTACCTACATGAGATATTTGCAAAACCCATGGCGCCTTAAGAATCTCAATACAATTGGTTAAATGAGAATGACTTATGTTTTCCGCTGGATACCCTGGTCTGGTAACTTGGTACTCCGCATGGTACCCGGAGCTCACAGGTGAATGATGAATCATATGTCGTGATATTAATATGTTAAAACAAATCGGATATAGATTATGTTATCGCAATGTAAAGATTATTATTCTAAATATAATCTAAGTATTATGCATGTCTGAATTTTGATAAACGTATGGATGTATAGATTCACTGCAATTTACGCAAAAACTACTGAACGGATTTTGTTACGGTTTTCACTATTAGATAGACAGATCCACGAGGAAGGTTTACGAGTATTAAACATGGACCTATCATATTTAGGAGCTGAGCACTAACAGTTTTAATGAAACTTGGGTGAAATTATAGCGTGCTTTCATGGCGTATGTCTAACATGATCTATAAAGGGTCTGCGGTCTTCTAATGGCCATATTCATAAACATATTTTAAAAGCGTTTTAGTTAAAATATGTTTTGTCACTCTCTAACAAACCTGTCTTTATTAATAATAGAAAGAAACAAAACACATTGTAACAAAAACGTTGCTATAATACCTTTATGAAGAATGGCCTAAGTATCTAAATTACGGTTTTTAAATTGTTGTTAACAAATATTGTACCCATGCAAAGCCGGGGCCGGGTCTTTAAATTGTTTAAGCAATATTTGTTTTTTTGCTCAAACGGCGCTTTTTTACATTGTTTAAGTAACACATTTAAGGAGACGCCTCATATCTTTTGTCCCATACAAAATCAGACTTCAGCAATTCAAGTATTGTACAAAACTTATTAAAAATAGCAAGTTCTAGTTAATGGATCCTTAAAGTATGTGAAATTATCTATACTCAATATGTAAAAAATATGTCAATATCAGCTACACCTAGGTTTCATGAAGCCCTGAAAGTCATCAATTTCAAGCATATTTTCAACCGACTTTGCGACTCCAGTTCTCTTAATATATTTGCTAATGTATATTTTTTCACATATCGAGTAAAAATAATTTCACATACTTTACTATTTCTAATATTTTTTGTACAATACTTGAATTGCTGAAGTCCGTTTTGTGTATTTTATTGTACCGATTTTGTTTAGAAAATTTCTTTCTCTATTTCTATCGCTCGGATATTGGGTGAAAGAGATGCAACATTTTTCAACACGTGCGTTTTTAATTGGTTACGCTACCAAGATAACTCTTAAATTTGTTTTGTTTCCATTGGGTGTTTATTTAACCGTTATTAAATACACTTGATTGTTGCTTTTTACTTCAAAAAGCTATCTGGCGTGATTTAGGAAATATTTAATGATAAGTTAGTGACAGTTTGTTTGCTTGCGTTATTCTCAGACACTTTGAAAAAATACTATTGGGAAAGGTGGTTATATATAACATAACGCTACGACCCAAAGGAGCAGAGCAGTAACCATAAAGACACAGCTTGTTATCGAGAACTTCGAAGACAAACTTTTCTTTCACCGATACATTTAAATCTTATTTTTTTAATGAATATGTGCTTTAATTGACTCCTCGTGCTTCGAGAGCAAGTAAAAACGTCAGCACTTCTAAAAATAACAGATATTTACGTCTGTTAAAGAAGTGACACATTAAGTGCAGCAGCGGGCTTGCCATTCTGTTTAATATTGACAACTGTCTCTGGCCACACCGCAAACTATAATCTATATCTCATAAAATATATCTCCGTCGATTTAGATGATTTCTAATATTATTATTTCATGAACAGTGATTTTTCAGTAATTTAGAAAAATAATTTCCTCAATTTCCCATTGAAAATATGAGTTAGTAGGAAAGTCACTAATTTAAATTATTATGTAGATGCCGATTTCGGTGACTTCTTTTTAGTCGAAAAGGTATTATTCTAAAATTGGACACTGTTACTGTCTTTGAACACACCGCAAAGTATTGTAAAATTAAAAACTTTGGTGCTCATAAAACATAGGCTATATAACATCATGCTACGACTCAAAGGAGCGGAACACCCGCAACCGCAAGGCACAGTAGTCTATACTTCTACTAGGTAAAATTAGATTTTTTATATTTTTGTTTGTAATGAATTAACTCAAAAACTACTGAACCGATTCTAAAAATTATTTCACTAAAAGAAAGCTACAATATCCCTAACTGACAAGCTATATTTTATATAATATATTCACGGGCAGAACCGAAGGCGAAAAATCTAGTCTATTATAAAGAGAGAGTGGGTTTGTTTGTAAGAAGCAAACACGATAACTACTGGACCGATTTGAAAAATATTTTTACTGTATTATAGCTACATAGATACAGATAGATATAGACTTTTATTTTTAAAATGTCAGGGTTACGAGTCCAAAATGAAACGCCTGGTATTATTTAATTAATTAGTTTTTATAATTAAAAATTTATGTACATAATCCGACAAACCACTCGTTAGGTATAGCCTCACAAATACCATCGGCTAAACGAGGGAGACTTGATCTGAAGAAGAAGTAAAAAATGTGAACTAACCATTGTATATCTAAACGAAAACGCAGCCATTTTTCAAATAAAAAATCCAGTATCACTATCACTTCACTAATATATTTTTGTTTTATTTAAGTTAAATATAATATAATATTTTAAATATTTCCCGACCGTTCTTCAGTACGTTTACATAGATAATGTCCAGATACAAGTCCGTCTATTTAATTTAATAGGTATAATGTTATCAATGCAGGAATCACTGAGACAGAGCATGCTAACACTAATTTAAACTTAATTAATTTGTGCCTATTATTATTTTCATAATGTTTATCGATGTATAAAAATAATTATCGTCTGATTGTTTGTTTTTTTTAATATTGATGTTATAACGACGCCGCCGCTCTATGCTCCCTTGTGTGTGTGTGGCGTGTATACTATATACTTCGATGCTTTTCCAGTATATAGTTTTACATCTGGTGGGCGTAGCGTGGCGGCTACCTTTTTTCAATGCCATCTAAGTTACGGTTTCCGGAAGCAATAATACAAATGAAATATATATAAAAAGTAATGTCATGGGGACTGATCAGGTATACGTGGAAGCCAGTACACGATTTCCGAATCCATAAGATTTCCTCATACCAAAAATCGGTCAAAGCGCCTAAAGAAGTTTTTACTTCAAAAACCTAGACGTATGGCCGACCTTTGCACAAATTTAGCTCAAAAACCAAAAACGCTCACCAACCGAAAAAATCCGCTACAAAAATTGAGGACTTTCAGGCATCATAAATTTTTCCTTTACACCGAGTTGCTTGTTTTGGCATTCACTAATATAAAATGTCTTAGATGCCGTTTTTACTATGGTTTTCTGAGGATGTGGTTTCGAGGTGATTTCAATGTAGAACAACATGCCATCGACATTAGTGTCGATAGGTTTTAAAAACCATAGATAAAAAATAAGGCCGCTGCCTAAAGAAGTTCCACTTCAATAACACATCATATCTTCAGCATTCCATCACCACAAATTATAAAATAAACTTTTAAAAAAAAGTGTACCGCCTTCAAAATTTACACTGAAAAGTAAAAAATAATAAATATTTCGTCGTAGAATTTGAAGGCGGTTGGTGCCAAATTAAAAACAACTTAGTTCCCAAATTCACTAATCTAGACAATTCATTAGGAACCTACGATCATCAGTACAAACATATGCTGTCTAATCCGTCAGAGATGTAATAAAATGATGTAGTGAAAACTTGTATAGAATTAAATGATCTACAAAAAAGTCTGCGGTAGCATATATCTATCTCTAATAGATAAGTAGTTATAAGCGTATTTATGTAGGTATGGCGGCACATCTCGTCGATAGATGTCGCATCGTTACTATCTCATTGAAACCTGTATCGCGCCAATGAAAATATTTAATAGATTGGCAATATTGGCATATATGCAACTTTCCAACGATGTGTGATTTATTTTATTTATTTATTTATTTACACATATTGGAGTAAAGCAGAATTTATTACCATCATACCTAATATCAACTTTGATCTATGAATACCTGAAGGTAAAGTAGTTCGCACTGTCTAGTTAATTAAAATTTAATTATACTTTATCATTGTTTTGATTTATAAACTCCGGCATTCCTCAGTGTTTTTATTGTAAATGACCCATTGCTCTTACTGAAGCGTGTGATCTGAGGTGATACTTAGAAATATTGTGTCTGAGTTGACAGTATCTAACCGACATTACTCACATATAGAGTGTAGTAGTCTGTCTCCGTGTGGGGTAGTACCACCACTCATAGTTGAGAATGTCGTCAAGTGATACATAGTATCTCGTTTCCACTCACACTATGAGTTGACAGTATCTAACCGACATTACTCACATATAGAGTGTAGTAGTCTGTCTCCGTGTGGGGTAGTACCACCACTCATAGTTGAGAATGTCGTCAAGTGATACATAGTATCTCGTTTCCACTCACACTATGAGTTGACAGTATCTAACCGACATTACTCACATATAGAGTGTAGTTGTCTGTCTCCGTGTGGGGTAGTACCACCACTCATAGTTGAGAATGTCGTCAAGTGATACATAGTATCTCGTTTCCACTCACACTATGAGTTGACAGTATCTAACCGACATTACTCACCAATAGAGTGTAGTTGTCTGTCTCCGTGTGGGGTAGTACCACCACTCATAGTTGAGAATGTCGTCAAGTGATACATAGTATCTCGTTTCCACTCACACTATGAGTTGACAGTATCTAACCGACATTACTCACATATAGAGTGTAGTTGTCTGTCTCCGTGTGGGGTAGTACCACCACTCATAGTTGAGAATGTCGTCAAGTGATACATAGTATCTCGTTTCCACTCACACTATGAGTTGACAGTATCTAACCGACATTACTCACATATAGAGTGTAGTTGTCTGTCTCCGTGTGGGGTAGTACCACCACTCATAGTTGAAAATGTCGTCAAGTGATACATAGTATCTCGTTTCCACTCACACTATGAGTTGACAGTATCTAACCGACATTACTCACATATAGAGTGTAGTTGTCTGTCTCCGTGTGGGGTAGTACCACCACTCATAGTTGAAAATGTCGTCAAGTGATACATAGTATATCGTTTCCACTCACACTATGAGTTGATAGTATCTAACCGACATTACTCACATATAGAGTGTAGTTGTCTGTCTCCGTGTGGGGTAGTACCACCACTCATAGTTGAGAATGTCGTCAAGTGATACATAGTATCTCGTTTCCACTCACACTATGAGTTGACAGTATCTAACCGACATTACTCACATATAGAGTGTAGTTGTCTGTCTCCGTGTGGGGTAGTACCACCACTCATAGTTGAGAATGTCGTCAAGTGATACATAGTATCTCGTTTCCACTCACACTATGAGTTGACAGTATCTAACCGACATTACTCACATATAGAGTGTAGTTGTCTGTCTCCGTGTGGGGTAGTACCACCACTCATAGTTGAGAATGTCGTCAAGTGATACATAGTATCTCGTTTCCACTCACACTATGAGTTGACAGTATCTAACCGACATTACTCACATATAGAGTGTAGTTGTCTGTCTCCGTGTGGGGTAGTACCACCACTCATAGTTGAGAATGTCGTCAAGTGATACATAGTATCTCGTTTCCACTCACACTATGAGTTGACAGTATCTAACCGACATTACTCACATATAGAGTGTAGTTGTCTGTCTCCGTGTGGGGTAGTACCACCACTCATAGTTGAGAATGTCGTCAAGTGATACATAGTATCTCGTTTCCACTCACACTATGAGTTGACAGTATCTAACCGACATTACTCACATATAGAGTGTAGTTGTCTGTCTCCGTGTGGGGTAGTACCACCACTCATAGTTGAGAATGTCGTCAAGTGATACATAGTATATCGTTTCCACTCACACTATGAGTTGACAGTATCTAACCGACATTACTCACATATAGAGTGTAGTTGTCTGTCTCCGTGTGGGGTAGTACCACCACTCATAGTTGAAAATGTCGTCAAGTGATACATAGTATCTCGTTTCCACTCACACTATGAGTTGACAGTATCTAACCGACATTACTCACATATAGAGTGTAGTTGTCTGTCTCCGTGTGGGGTAGTACCACCACTCATAGTTGAAAATGTCGTCAAGTGATACATAGTATATCGTTTCCACTCACACTATGAGTTGACAGTATCTAACCGACATTACTCACATATAGAGTGTAGTTGTCTGTCTCCGTGTGGGGTAGTACCACCACTCATAGTTGAAAATGTCGTCAAGTGATACATAGTATCTCGTTTCCACTCACACTATGAGTAGACAGTATCTAACCGACATTACTCACATATAGAGTGTAGTTGTCTGTCTCCGTGTGGGGTAGTACCACCACTCATAGTTGAAAATGTCGTCAAGTGATACATAGTATATCGTTTCCACTCACACTATGAGTTGACAGTATCTAACCGACATTACTCACATATAGAGTGTAGTTGTCTGTCTCCGTGTGGGGTAGTACCACCACTCATAGTTGAAAATGTCGTCAAGTGATACATAGTATCTCGTTTCCACTCACACTATGAGTTGACAGTATCTAACCGACATTACTCACATATAGAGTGTAGTTGTCTGTCTCCGTGTGGGGTAGTACCACCACTCATAGTTGAAAATGTCGTCAAGTGATACATAGTATATCGTTTCCACTCACACTATGAGTTGACAGTATCTAACCGACATTACTCACATATAGAGTGTAGTTGTCTGTCTCCGTGTGGGGTAGTACCACCACTCATAGTTGAAAATGTCGTCAAGTGATACATAGTATATCGTTTCCACTCACACTATGAGTTGACAGTATCTAACCGACATTACTCACATATAGAGTGTAGTTGTCTGTCTCCGTGTGGGGTAGTACCACCACTCATAGTTGAAAATGTCGTCAAGTGATACATAGTATCTCGTTTCCACTCACACTATGAGTTGACAGTATCTAACCGACATTACTCACATATAGAGTGTAGTTGTCTGTCTCCGTGTGGGGTAGTACCACCACTCATAGTTGAAAATGTCGTCAAGTGATACATAGTATCTCGTTTCCACTCACACTATGAGTTGACAGTATCTAACCGACATTACTCACATATAGAGTGTAGTTGTCTGTCTGTCTGTCTAAATAAACGGAAAACTACTGACGTAATTTGAAAGCTAATTAATTTATTATTAATTTCATGTTTCAAGTTCATACTGTGATAACCTAGTAGAAGGTAACATGATGTTTACATAGCGTTGTTGCTAATGGGTTTGTTAGCGTATTTCTGTATACCTGCTTAGACTGCTTACCCCTTATATACCGTGATATCAAAAGGAGGACCAAAATTAGTAAATTTATTTCTTGTTAGCGCAATGAACTCAGTAAACGGCACGGCTTATTTGTCGATATCTGAGATATACTGCAAAAAGAATTGATAAAATAACCAAGGATAAGATAGGATAGGTCAAGATTCACGTACCAGAAACACGAGAAAGAACGATTTTACAAAAAATCGTTTTTGCGAAAATACACAAAACGGACATATGCTTTTCCAGTATTATACAAAACTATTAGAAATAGCAAGATATTTAATTTTTGTTTCAGAAACCAATTTTGTAGTCAATAGTAACTTTTATATTTTTGTTATGTTTTCTAGATATGATCCTAAAAGTGAGGAGCCAAAATGAAAAATCTCCCTTAAAGAAAGTTAGACAATTTCCCACCCCCCTACTGTCTATGTTTGTATTTGGAGTAAGAGGCATGAAAATAAGATAAATGCAGTAGAAATTATACAATACAATAATTTGAATACCAACACAAATACGCTTATTATCTATTAGAGATAGATATATGCTACATCAACAGAACTAGCCACTCGTTAGGTATAGCCTCACAAATACCATCGACTAAACGAGGGAGACTTGGTCTTCAGCTGGGTATCCTAGGACCGATAACACGGTTTCGGGAGCCGTAAGGCAACCTGTGTTGAAAAAATGCTGCCGTGGACTTTTTTGTAGTTCACACAATCATTTCCACGCACTGGAGCTACTTTTCTCCGATTTGATTCACTAATACTGCTATGGGACCATTAGGACAATGTGGGCAACAAGGGTTGGTGGGGGGGTTATTGGGGCGGGAGGGGGGATTTTAATAGATAATGAGCATACACAGACCTTTTAAAAGTCCAAGCAGTCGTTAAATATTCATTGAAAAGGATTTTCAACAATTTTTTGCAGCGTATGGAATTATTGGTATTTTCACGAGGTTTGGGGGGTGGCTAAATAGGGGTTAATTTAATCGAAATCGGATGGCATTGATACACACCATTATTTGTACTTAGGACAGTATAAATTTCGAATGCCATCCGATATGAACAATTTTTATTTTATTTTTTTTAATTATTGTTGAAACAAGCGAAAAAAAGGGTTTTTCGGCGACTTTGAGGGGGTTGTTTCTCCGAAACTGCCCATCAGGATCGGATGGCAATTTTTTCCCAACGTTTGGTGGTGTCAATAAGTATGCTCACTAATTTTGAAGTGGTTGCCTCTTCACTTTTTTTTTTAATCGCTAGTGCAAGAACGGCCCGCGTGTTTCGGCTGGCAAAAAAAAATATTATATAATCAGGGTATTTCCTTTAATGCTACCGCATTTTTATCCGGTTGCCTTTTAAAAAAAAATCTATTTTGCCCCATCCCCATATCGCCGCCCCTGTCCATTTGGGGTCACTTTGGCCGCTACCAGGGGACTCTGTACCACTCAAGGGCCCAGATTACCACTCGCCATCCGGTTGCCTGTCCAATATCGGCTTGACGTGCCACTGCCTTGAATATACCATTATTCTTCAATTATATATATCGCTTTTTATTTGTAGCTTATTAAAAATTGAAAAAAAAAATGTTTTTTTAATTTGGCAAAAATAATAAAATTATTATTATTTTAAATTTTCAATAAGCTACCAAAAAATTCGATATATATAATTGAAGGGTAATGGTGTATAACAGGGCTTTTAAAAAAAATTAGAGTTTTGTGATAGATTATGAAAGAGACAACAGGGGCAAAGTTAAGCCACCCATATTTCCTATTCAATAAAACCCATTGAAAAAATAACAGCTATTTCACTTAGATATATTCAATAAGTAACTATATGCTAAATTATAGTGACACAGGTGGATTATTTACAGAGAAATTAAGAAAAGTTTATCCCAGAAAAATTCCCAGTATAGGACCCTTAACATAAAATAAAAAAAGGCTTGATCGTGCGCGAGCATCGTAAAATTTCACTCTCATAATTTTTCAAGGGCCTAAAGAAGTATAACTTCAAAAATTCATACAAATCGTGTAGGTATATGAATATTAATACCGGGGGTAAGGGAGAAAACGAGGCTCTGGCGACCGAGCAATGGCGGTATGACCATGCTAGGAAACTGGCTGGAAGAGGCTACAGCGAGCCTGAAGACCTAAATAGTCTCATGTCTGGTGCAGAAGGCAAGGGGAAACCACTGCACTATTCTGCCCAAGAAAGTTAACTATGGCGAGTCAATACAAGGTGCGTCGCGCTGTGGACCGCCATGATTGACCATGACTGCTATGTCAAGAGCACCACGACTAAGAAGGTAGGTGTACCGCACCTGCATTGAAATCTGCCCAATCTCATGACAGTTAAAAGAAAAACTTAATAACCCTAGTGAAATAAAGTCTAAGGTGCGAATTCCAATTAGATGATTTTCTAAAATTGCAGGATTGTATGTATCGTGACCCGATAATCTGTTTACGTTAATAATTATGTTATTAAAGTTATTTTTGGGCATATAATTTCCTGCATTTTTTGATCAACAATAATATTTTGTTCCATATATACCTGGACAATCTGTTATGCGAGAATAATATGCGAAGTATCGGTTGAGATACAGAATGACAACAAATTTTGTCACGTTTTAAAGGTGTGAAAGGGATTCTACGTTATGACATGGCGACCGACGCACGCGTTACGTCGTGACATGATGGGGAATCCGTCGATGGGGTGACGGGCAAAGAGAACTTTATCCCCGTTTACTCACCTACTACATCACTCTTTTTAGGGCTTCGTATATCCGATGAAAAAGGACGTTACCCCATCGAGTTTGGTCTCGTTTGATTTGTCTTCAGAAGTAGGTACTTTGGTCCTAAATATACCTTCACGTCAATTCGTTTATCCTTCTATCACGTAAAAGTGATATACGGATTCTTTCGGAACAAACTCTCATGTCACTTTAAAAAAAATGTAGGTACCTATATGTATATAGGTACAATAGTGACTTCACACTCGTGAAAAGTCCCAAATTCCTTTTTTTCCGGGATAAATAGCCTATGTGCATCGGTGGCTGGTATTAATTAGGCAGACCACGGGTACGATCCCGGACCTCGGCCATGTTCCAAAAACGTATGTAGGTACTTACATAATCCAACAAATCACACTTAGAGGCTTTTCCATCTAAATATACCTCAACAGAACTGGCCACTCGTTAGGTATAGCCGCACAAAAACCATCGGCTAAACGTGGGAGACTTGGTCTTCCGCTGGGTACCCTGGAACCGTAACACGGTTTCAGGAGCTGTAAGGCAAGAAAAAAATAGCCTATGTTCTAATCCAGGATACAAACATCTATCATAACGCCTTTTATCCCTAGAGGCGTAGGCAGATACTATCGACAGACTTACTTTCTCTCGCTTCTTTTATATTCACCATACCTGTCATATATGCTCGGTGATTGTGTGTAGGTACTTTTAATATTGCATTCAACCATTTTTTTTTCAAGTTTCTTTGTTTGATTTTTGCATTCTCGAGAAAGGCTAGCTATTTAAGGGGCGGTGGTCAAGGTCATCTTGTATCTGTCAAAAATATGGCAAATCTCAGTTAATCCTGGAAACGTGGGTTTATTTATACAACATTTCCTTATTTGATAGTTATTATTTTAAATTGGATTGAGCCATATTTTCATTATTAAGAGTTCTAAATAGTCATAATTTCCAAAACGCAAAGGCACTGCTCGTATCGAAAACTACGGCTCTTTATAACCCTAAATAATAAAAATATGGCTCAATCCAATTTAAAATAATAACTATCATTGTATGCTGAGGAAATGTTGTATAAATAAACTCACGTTTCCAGGATTAAGGGGCTGATAATCGTCAGCGTCCTTGACGATTTGATGTTTTAAGTCACGCCCTTTTTCCGACCTAGCCTGCGAGAGACTATCATAGTTAGAGAGACCACGCTTTTAGTTGCCGTCTGGCGTCTAATACTAGACTGTATGTGATCAGTAATTGTCGTCTGACACAGGACTGCATGTGATTATTTGTCTCCTAATACCATACATACTGTATGGGATTAGTTGTCGTTTAGTAATCTGTCAAAAAATATTTTATAAGATGTTGCTCCGTATTGACGTTAAAAAGGACAAATCAACAAACAAACAATCACTCTTTCACGTTTGTAATATTAGTAAGGAAGTAGGAATAACTACCTATTTACACGCTTGATGATAAAATGATGCTTTTTGCCCCGGCTTTGCTCGTGGAAATGTTTGAAATGTGACAAGCGAGCTCTGATGTTTTATTAAAATTCAACATTATACTAGATTTCGACTAATTTTAGGACTCTGAATTCGAATTTGATATCGATTTCGCAATTCAATATGACGACATCTGTCAATTTCGTAAAATTCGACATTATACCAGATTTCGACTAATTTTAGGGTTGTGAATTCGAATTTGACATCGATTTCAAAATCGAATATGACGACATCTGTCAATTTCTTTAAATTCGACATTATACTACATTTCGACTAATTTTAGGGTTCTGAATTCGAATTTGATATCGATTTTACAATTAAATGTAACAACATCTGTAAATTTCTTTAAATTCGACATTGTACTAGATCTCGACTAGTTTTAGGGTTCTGAATTCGAATTTGATATCGACTTCACAATTAAATATGACGACATCTGTCAATTTCTTTAAATTCGACATTATACTAGATTTCGACTGTTTTTAGGGTTCTGAATTCGAATATGATATCGATTTCACAATTAAATATGACATCTGTCATTTTCTTTAAATTCGACATGATACTAGATTTCGACTATTCCACATCCGGTCATGGCGACATACGCACGCGTTTTCGTCGTGGCGTGATGTGGAATCCAGTTTAATCCTGTTCGCGCTGTGATGGTTGTGATTAATCAGTGATTAATAAGACATATCACGGTCGGCGGGATTATCTTAAATACCGATTTATCGGCTATATACACTATAAAGGCTATAATACTTGACATTGGCAAATCACCGATGAACATTGGTGGAGCCATAATAAAAAAGAAGAAGAAGAAGTTTTAGGGTTCTAAATTCGAATTTGATATCGATTTCACAATTCAATATGACGACATCTGACAACTTCTTAAAATTCGACACACACATTTCGACTAATTTTAGGGTTCTGAATTCGAATTTGAATTTGATATCGAATTCAAAATTAAATATGACGACATCTGTCAATTTCGTAAAATTCGACATTATACTAGATTTCAACTAATTTTAGGGTTCTGAATTCGAATTTGATATCGATTTTACAATTAAATATAACGACATCTGTAAATTTCTTTAAATTCGACGTTATATTAGATTTCGACTAGTTTTAGGGTTCTGAATTCGAATTTGATATCGATTTCACAATTCAATATGACGACATCTGTCAACTTCTTAAAATTTGACGTTAATTTCAAAAGACATCTGTAATTTTTTTAAATTCGACATTATACTAAATTTTGACGAATTTTAAGGTTTCCTCTAACATTCATAACACATTAATATTGCACAAAATAGTGACTTTCTTTATAATAACAATAATTTCCATATAAATATGTGCTGCTCACATCAAAATTCCATAGTGAATGAATATTTTAAATTACCTGCATTTTATTCAAATCGTAAAAATATAAATCAAAACAAAATAAAATTCGCAACGTATGGGATTCGAATCGGCGACCTCAGCGTTTAGCAGCGCGGTGCCTCCCACCTAGCCACTTCGGCTTGAACTTGTTTAGTCGAAATTTGACATTGCATAGACATGTTAGTATTCACATTTTTAACCCATAACATAATATTCAAATAGTACTTTAATCCAAACATAAATGATGAACAAAATAAAAATATGTACAAATTTAGAAATTGTTAAAACTTAAATATCGTGAACATGTAGGTTGATTGGAGGGAAAATCTTTGTCAACTGTCGGTCTTGCAATTACATTCAGGTCTTGCTGTTGCAATACTATATTTTTATCTCCAATCGGTTCTCTTATTTGAAGCTTTCTGGTGAATCTAGGATCTACATTACCTTAAATTACAATACATTAAATTACATTACATTATTATTATAATATAACGTCAAGGTCAGGAACGTCATCGGTAGATTTAGAAAGAAGGGTAACATTTTCTTGAGTTTCTGCTAGTGACACATTGTTTAACCTGTAATAAAGTTTACAGTTATATGTAAAATTTCAAATTTTTTATAAACATTACACGACAAGTACAGGATGTAAAATAATAACTCCAAAAACAAGTGTGTTGTAAATCTATTAATTCTCAATTTTCGTACGAAGAAACTTACTCTGTCAATGAAAAATCTGACGTTTCAGTTGTTTCACACGTAGTATTTTCTTCCAACTGTTGTTTCTTCCTGATATAATAAAAAAATGTTTAATCACATACACTGTCTAGAACTCTAAAATTTGTCGAAATCTAGTATAATGTCGAATTTTAAGAAAATGACAGATGTAGATATATTGAATTTTGAAATCGATGTCAAATGCGAATTCAGAACCCTAAAATTAGTCCAAATCTAGTATAATGTCGAATTTTAAGAAATTGACAGATGTCGTCATATTGAATTTTGAAATCGATATCAAATTCGAATTCAGAACCCTAAAATTAGGCGAAATCTAGTATAATGTCGAATTTTAAGAAATTGACAGATGTCGTCATATTGAATTTTGAAATCGATATCAAATTCGAATTTAGAACCCTAAAATTTGTCGAAATCTAGTATAATGTCGAATTTTAAGAAATTGACAGATGTCGTGATATTGAATTTTGAAATCGATATCAAATTCTAATTCAGAACCCTAAAACTAGTCGAAATCTAGTATAATGTCGAATTTTAAGAAATTGACAGATGTCGTCATATCGAATTTTGAAATCGATATCAAATTCGAATTTAGAACCCTAAAATTAGTCGAAATCTAGTATAATGTCGAATTTTAAGAAATTGACAGATATCGTCATATTGAATTTTGAAATCGATATCAAATTCTAATTCAGAACCCTAAAATTAGTCGAAATCTAGTATAATGTCGAATTTTAAGAAATTGACAGATGTCGTCATATTGAATTTTGAAATCAATATCAAATTCGAACTCAGAACCCTAAAATTAGTCGAAATCTAGTATATGTCGAATTTTAAGAAATTGACAGATGTCGTGATATTGAATTTTGAAATCGATATCAAATTCGAATTCAGAACCCTAAAATTAGTCGAAATCTAGTATAATGTCGAATTTTAAGAAATTGACAGATGTCGTCATATTGAATTTTGAAATCAATATCAAATTCGAACTCAGAACCCTAAAATTAGTCGAAATCTAGTATATGTCGAATTTTAAGAAATTGACAGATGTCGTGATATTGAATTTTGAAATCGATATCAAATTCGAATTCAGAACCCTAAAATTAGTCGAAATCTAGTATAATGTCGAATTAAAAATTTTGGCTGACCAGCGGCGTTGCGGCGTTGTCCAACCATGTAGAAGAGGTTCTATAATTCTACTTCTTTTACTTTTTTCACGTTTTGTGGAACAAGGGATTGACGTGATTTTTTGCACAGAGATAGTTGGAGATATAGATAATGACATAGGCTACTTTATATCCCAAAAATTCTTCGGGCTTGCCACTCTTTTCCACGACGAAGCCGGGGCGAATAGCTAGTATATCGTAATTTTATCATCAAGCTTGGATAATAGGTAGGTATTGTAACTTCCTTACTAATATTACAAATGCGAAAGAGTGTTTGTTTGTTTTTTCAAATCAATACGGAGCAACGGATTGACTTGATTTTTTGCACAGAGATAGTTGGAGATATAAATAATGACATGGGCTACTTTATATCCCAAAAATTCTTCGGGCTTGCCACTCTTTAAATATTTCCACGGCGAAGCCGGGGCGAATAGCTAGTAGGAGGGTCTATTATGTAAAACCAATACGTATGTAACATTGTTTATCGTAATTTTATCATCAAGCTTGGATAAAGGGTAGGTATTTTAACTTCCTTACTAGGTAATGTTTCAAATGCAAAATAGTGTTTATTTGTCCTTTTTTTAATTAATCTACGGATTGACTTGATTTTAATGACATATCCCACAAATCCTTCGGGCTTGTCACTTTTCAAATACTAGCGAAAAGCTAGTCTATCATAAGTTTTCCATCAAGCGTGCGTGGATAAAATATTACAAACGCGAAAGAGTGTTTGTTTGTCCTTTTTATTCAAATCAATACGGAGCAACATGGGAGCAACGGATTGACGTGATATTTGCACAGAGATAATGACATGAGCTAATTTATATTTCGGAAGTCCTTGGGGCTGGCACATTTTAAATTTTTCTACGGGGGAAAAGCTAGTATATCATAATTTTATTTGCCTTGCAATGACTTCTGCAATATGTTTCCCGTACGCATTTTCTATGTATTACCTACCTACCTACTTTGCTGTTTATTAACTTATTTCCAATACTGGAGTTAATTATTTAATATAATTACGCTCACAAAAAGCAACGCTGACTCCTAGACTAAAGTATACAAATAGCAACTTCCTTATGAAAATATTGCCTAATCGCTACGGTAATGTCATTTATGAATAAAGTTTACCATTAATAAATTAAATTTGAGCCAAAAAATACACAAATAATACAAAAACTTCTGAGCGATCGAGTGGCCGCGACCGTCTAGCATCACGATTCAGCCGTCACTGCCGACAAGGCGAGTGTGAATAAAGAAGAGCTAAAGCGTTTCCGCTCAGAGTAGAAATCGTAAGCGCCATTTGACATAATCATTATTTTTTAAATAACTATACAATTTATTTGAATATGCAAATGACAATTATATGGGTAATTGAATATTACAAAAACAAATTAAATGTCATAGTACTAAAATCACTAGTACCGCCGTTTTCTTTTTTTGAAAACTTTCAGAGACCACATTTTGGGATTATTTTCTATCGAGCGAAAATTGTGTAATCGCGTTTTCAGAATGACAATTATATCAATTATATCCTGTAGAATAATATTTTTTTTTTTCAATCTTGGAAATTGTCTTGTTTTTGCTAAAACATTCTTTAAATAATCGTATATAGGTGTTATCTGCCCCTTAACTGAGTATTGCCATATTTTTGACAGATACAACATGACTGAGAGCCACGGATCCTTAATAGCACGCTATTTTTTGTATTTTTGTTTGTTATGACAACTCAAAAACTACTGAACCGATTCTAAAAATTATTTCATTAATAGAAAGTTACGATATCCCTGAGTGACATAGGCTATATTTTATATTGTTCGAATATATCCACGGACGGAGCCGGGGGCGGAAAGTCTGGTGTTAATTAATAACATACCTATTAGTAGGATATTAACCAGTAATACTTCACACGAGGATAGATCTCCGCTCTCATACAAAAGTTCGCTCAAGATAACCTACTTGTCAAAAGTCCAAGACTGTGTTTATTTATATAAATTCGTCATAACGATATAAACAAGTGTTTTTGTATGTTTTCGTTAAATTATCTATTAAATTAAATAGGTATTCGTTAGGTTTAGTTAAAAAAAAAGTTATTACTAACCTAACAAATCAGATATAAGATGAAATATACAAGCACATCTATACAGTCTGTTGGCAGCAACAGTGCAGACTTAAGAGCGTTTACGACTAGATCGCCACTTAATGTTTAGGTATTTCACAGCAAGTGTCCACCTGCACGAAAGCGAATGTGTTTGTGTGCGTAAAGAAAGTATTCGCTGTCATTATAGTCGGACACACCAATTTTGGTCCTCAGTTTTATTTATTATTTATTAAATGAATCGCGCGCTGATTTTAATAAAACTTTTTAGAAATATTTAAAAAATATTACAAAAGTACTATACTTGTAATTTTAACGCTTAAGTTTTAAAGAAGATGTTGTTCTATTACAATAAATAATTATCATATCAAATGAAGTGAGATACCTATATAAAGAAAATAAAAATTTACTGATAACTATTTTCCTGCGGATATTTATAGTCTTATGGCCTTATTCATAAATACATTTTAGAAGCGATTTAGTTAAAATATGTTTTGTCACTCTCTAACAAACCTGTCTTTACTAATAATAGAAAGAAACAAAACACATTTTAACAAAAACGTTGCTAAAATACGTTTATGAATAGTGGCCTAATAATATTTTTTTATTGTGAGATCGGCAAGTGATTTCAGAAATTTGAAGTTTGAAACTTGATGATGAAAGCGAAATTGATAAAACCCGTCTTAATTATCTTGTTATATTTCAAAAATTCTTTATTAATTTAAAAGTTTTCTTAATTAACTTTTTAGATAACAATATTCTCTATAATATGGCTAAATAACAGGTAATTTCTTTAAGTGCTTCATGGAAATTATACTGTTCAAATAGTACAGTTTTTGATCCAAAAGTACAATTAACTTGTACCTAACGCTCTTAATAGAAGTTGTAGTTGTTGTAAAGAAAATTGGCCCGTTAGGTATAGCCTCACAAATACCATCGGCTAAAGGGAGACTTGGTCTTCCGCTGGGACCCTAGGACCGATAACACGGGAGCTACAAGGTACCCGTAAAGAAAAAATTAAAAAGGCATAGGCAGTCATGGGTACTGCCGACAGAAGTGAAAACTTAATGAATAACAGTTCCAGCAATTGGAAGCCAGTACACGAATTCCTGCCCGGACATTCTCGGGCCGAGCATTCGCTGCTATAGCTGTGATATTTCCCTGATATTTCTTTGTTTAGATACACAAGTAAGAAAAAACACTTAAAACTATGAATAACAGTGATTTTTAATGCATATAATGTATAACAACGTCCTCTAGCGATTCACATATAAATGTATCTATATCAAGACCGAAGAATTGTCGGCTAGAAAAGAGCAGCCAAAAATGCCCGACCCAGGCTTACGTGGAAGCCAGTAACGAATTTCTACCGACATCCTCGGGCCGGGCAATCCATGGTCTTGTTCCTAAAACAAGTTCGCATCCGCCGAGACGTGATGGAGAATCCAGTTTAATCCAGTCCGTGATGTGATGGTTGTAATTAGTCGACGACTAATAAGACATCACGGTGGGCGGGATTATCTTAAATACCGATTAATTGGCTATAAACACTATAAAGGCTATAATACTTGACATTGGCAAATCACCGACGAACATTGGTGGAGACATAATAAAGGAAGAAGATTTCCTCCTACCAAAAATCGTTCAAGGCGCCTACTTTATATAGGCTACTACTAAATGTGGAAAATGTTACCAGTATAAAATAAAAACCACAAAATTCTTCAAGTTTCTTTATAATAATGCGACGCCACCTCTGTCAACCAATCTTTATTAATAACCATCAACTCCCTCATGTACGTCTTATCACTGCTACTCTGCACGCTGCAGAATACGACCCTGAAATGAAAATGTATGTAAGACGTATGTTTTTTTTTAACCCGACAACCATCCACTTGGTGGGAAGTGGTTATGGGAATTCATGATTATTATTTTTATAGAGAAGACGACAGACTTGCCTGTTCTGTTTAATAAGGACAACTAGCAATGAACACTGTTACTGTTGGCAGGGTATAAAGCAACCCCCTGTAACGTTGTGCTCATTTAGCTAGTAAATGAGACCACTTTATTATAATGAGGGTTGAATAGTCGTAAACCTCCTTACAAAATAAATTACTGATTACCTATAATTGAGGAATTATTCAAATTAATATGAATTTGGAACAGTTTCTGCAATTTATTCATTTTTCTTAAATTTTAGACCTCATAGATACTTCATAATGTCAATAATTTAATACATTGAACAAATTACAAAAAGCTGATTAATAAATCTATACTAATATTATAAAGAGGAAAGATTTGTACTTTTGTGTGTATGTTTGTAATGAATAAACTCAAAAACTACTGTGCCGATTTCAAGCTATATTCACCCTGAGTGACTAAGCTATAGTCTATTTTCAAAAAAATTATGGATCCTTACTAAAACTCCAATAATGTAACTCAAGGTGTAAAAAAATGACCTAAGAAATTCCTTACATCGCGTGCGCTGCAAAAACTATTGATGATAGAACAAAATAATGTAAAGTGTCGCGATAGCATATGTCTAACTAATGTAACTTAAATTTATTTTTATATTTACTTTAAAAAAATAATTAAAAAGCCGCCGCTAGATAAGGCTCTTTATTTGTACCTTGCTATTAATCCTTATCAAAATAAATTACTTTATATGCATGACTGCTTTAATACCTTTATATAACTTTTTGAAATATTCAATTCGGACATTCCATTCCAAAGATATCACGAGTTTAAAAATTTTAAAAATTTAGTATTTTTGTATGAACAATATCCAAAGGTAGGGGGTAGGGGTAGAGGGTAGGAGTAGAAGTAGGGGTAGGGGTGGGGGTACGGGTAGGGGTAGGGGTAGGGATAAGGGTATGGGTAGGTATTATATTATAGGGTATATTTTATTTTATTCGTAAATATCCACAGGCGGAATGCTAGTATATTATAAAGGATCATGATATTCATGCTCCTATGTTACTACTATATACTCCTATTATTGATCTGAATCAATATCTTCATTCTAGTATCTCTATCTTGAGAATTAATGTAATTTTCGCCACTTTTTTATTAATATTGTGGCTAGTTCCCTTAATCCTTATAACTCCCATAAGGAGGAAAGAGCTAGGCGCCACCCTATAGACCTCATCACAACAATAGACTCACCATTTAGGCTGCTGAGTATTAGACAGACAGCTATCGGGACTTATGTGTAGTGAAGCGCCCTGTATACTCTTATATCCTTCTACTACTAGATACGCCACTTGTTGGAAACAGCCGGATAGGACGCATTTCATGACGCGGATGCATTTTCCTGAAAAAAAAAAGGAAATTATTATGATAACCAGTTTCCTTTGATGCCCTCTAACCTTCTCTGTGCAAAAAAAGGAAAAACAAGCAAGGAAACCAACACACTTTATTTATGATATTAGTAAGGATTTAAAAGTAGTAAACGTTTGGACATGTTGAAAGAATGAAGGATGAAAGATTGACTAATAGTAGTTTATGATACGGGATCATAATAGGGGTAATTAAAACTCAAGGGGATTTTTTTAATAGCATCCACGAGTGTTTTAATTCCAAGTTATGTGCCCGTTCATACACTACTTTATATAATCCCATGCAATAGTAAAAAAAATATTGAACCAATATATTTTTCTTAATCGACAAATTACCGGCAAACCGCGGTTACCTGCCTACTGCGCATGCGCGTTAACTGTCAAGTGACTCGGACATGCGCGTGTCGATATTTTCATACGGCCTTATTCATAAACGTTTATTAGCAACGTTTTTGTTAAATTGTGTTTTGTTTCTTTCTATTATTAGTAAAGACAGGTTTGTTAGAGAGTGACAAAACATATTTTAACAAAAACGTTGCTAATAAACGTTTATCAATAAAGGCCGTAGAGTTTAATGTGGCTGTATAAGACAAACCCTTTCTGCATTTAAAAAAAACACAACATTACGATATCGTTTTTGTATGAAAACTTCGGTAGGTACTGTAATAAATTACAGTATCGAAGTTTGACATATTACAGACGCGTGTAAAATAAAACATAAATCATTATAAAGTATAATTCGATTTTGAAATAGACGATATAAGAGTAGATAAAAAGGTTTATATGGCTGAAGTGAAAGGAAATGCTGGCAGAGGACGACCTAGATGTACTTTTATTGAACATATAAAAAATGTATTGATCGATGGAAATATTAAAAGTACACACAATCACCGAGCATGTATGAAAGGTATGATGAATATAAAAGAAGCGAAAGAGATATGTCAGGATCGTAACATATGGCATTCGATTGTCTCTGCCTACAGCTCTTGGGATGAAAGGCGTGATGATAGATAGATAGTATTTAAAATATGTTATGAATCAAAGAAATACTCCATCATTTCTGTCTACCCGTTAGGAATACAGGCGTGATGTTTTGCTATTATACATGTATTAGTTGGCCCGTGTGAATAATTTTCATGACTGTCACTAGATGGCGCTTTATACAAAATACGGTTTTTAGGGTTCCGTACCCAAAGGGTAAAAACGGAAACCCTATTACTAAGACTCCGCTGTCCGTCCGTCTGTCTGTCTGTCTGTCTGTCTGTCTGTCTGTCTGTCTGTCTGTCTGTCTGTCTGTCTGTCTGTCTGTCTGTCTGTCTGTCACCAGGCTGTATCTCATGAACCGTGATAGTTAGACAGTTGAAATTTTCACAGATAATGTATTTCTGTTGCCGCTATAACAACAATTATACTAAAAAACAGAATAAAATTAATATTTAAGAGGGCTCCCATACAACAAACGTAATATTTTTGCTCGTTTTTGCTCGATATTGATAACGGCAACAGGTAGACGCTTAAAATATTTCCAGAATATTGAGTTATATTATTCACTTTAAAAATAAATAATAAAATTAATATTTAAGGGGAGCTCCCATACAACAAACGTGTTTTTTTTTGTTTTTTTTTTTGCCGTTTTTATAGATAATGATACGGAACCCTTCGTGCGCTGGCCAATTTTTTTATTCTACGTCATGACATGATGGGGAATCCGGTCTAGTCCTGCCCGCGCTGTGATAGTTGTGATTAGTCTGTGATTAATAAGACATATCACAGTTGGCGAGATCATCTTAGATACCGATTAATCGGCAAATTGATACATACTTGACATTGGCAAATCATCGATTAACATTGGTGGAACACCATAAAAAAAGAAGAATAATACGGATTTAAAAGTAGAATTTTAACATTTAATTTTGATTTGTTTGATTATTTGTCGTCATTAAAGGGAAAAATAATCTTCAAAATGGCATATCAAACATTAATTTTAATGAAGTATTAACACTATTGAGAAATAATATATTGAGATAACTTGCCTGTGCCTAAATCCGGTCCCTCAAACACTTTATTTGTCATATTAAATTTCTTGACCAACTTTTCCAAGTTATTTCTTATTTCAACAGCCTGTAAGAAAGTTATTAATTAAATTGTTTTTATAGAGAAGACGACATGTGACCTTGCCACCGTCTGATTATTAAGCATCGGTGGTTGGTTCATGAATGCGCGCGACTGGCAGAACATAATACAGTCCGCCATGTCCCGCCCACTAGAGATGCCCGTAGAGATGCTTTTTCACGCTTCGCTTGAAGGACCCCAGGTTGTAGGAAGGAGGAAAGACCGACGCCGGAAGTTTGTTCCACTAAGTTCGTATGCAGTAAATAAAAAGTAAATAAGAAATTAATACTAGTAATAATTAGTACTAGCGACTTTCCCCCGGCTTCCCACGGGTACAATATCGGTTTACAACAATTTGAATACCTACACAAATACGCTTGTGGCGACTTATCGATAGATGGCGCCACTGTCTTAATACTGAAAGCTGTATTGAGCTATTGAAAATATTTAATAGATTGCCATATATACAACTTCTCCTGTATTCCCTTTTACTCTCAGTCGTTGGTTTTTTTTATTTCTTTCTTCAAGTGTTACGGTTCCAGGGTACCCAGCGGAAGACCAAGTCTCCCTCGTTTAGCCAATGGTATTTGTGAGGCTATACTTAGCGAGTGGGCCAGTTCTGTTGAGGTATATTTAGATAAAAAGTGTTGTTTGTCGGATTATGTACATACGTTTTTAATTAAAAAACCCGTGTTCTGCCTAGTTAAATACCAAACGTCTTAAGGCAGGGATCAACCTCAATAAAAAATACTATTTGCACTCCGGTGGGCGGATGCTTATGTAGGACGATATAAGGTTGTATATTGCTTGGCATATTTTACGTGGTCATGCAGCTACACTTGAAATTTCACTTATTTTGTAGCTTTTTCTTAAAATTTGTTAAAGAAAAACAATTAAACAGTGAAAGTATTCGGTTAAAGTTTTAATAGATTATTCAAGCTATTTGATTCCTAAAAAAAAGTTATATAGTTGTCGCGCAAAATATTGTGAATTTACGCTCAAAAGTTTTTTTATAGAGGTATTTTGCATAATTTTTTTTCAATAGACCAAAACACTTATGAAAAATCTATGCGGTTAAAGTTTTATGTAGTATTATTTGCTATCCACTATATTTTTTTGAGATTGAGATTGATTCCTGACACTTCAAAGTAAGCGTTCAAAAATGCACTTTCGTGTTTGCACCCTGCCTTAACCACTCGGCCACCGACGCACCTTGTGTTGGTTTGTTGTGTCATTTATATATTGGTGAACCCATATGAACACAGCCTATGCCAGCCACTTCTATATGACCCCGAATCCTACTCCCACTTCCCACTGATGGCAATCAGTCTTGACCAGACCCACCGGCACGACATGACGACAAGTCATCCCCACATCACGACAGGTGTACCCACCGCACAGTACATGCCAGCCACACATGGATATATACACGCGTTTTCCCTAGACTTGATTCATTAATACTGTTAATACTCAGCTCCTAAACATAATAGATACATGTTTAATACTCATAAACCTTCCTCTTGAATCAGTCTATCTAATCGTGACAATTGGAACAGAATCCGTTTAGAAATAACGGAGAAAGGGTTTTTTTTAATAATATATATAGGTAACACAACTTACTTTCTCCATAACACGATGGTTAATATACATCTTATTGCACCACTCTTTAGTTAATTTTTTGGACTTTTTCTCGTCTTTCGTGCTATTTTTAATGTTGGTATACGCGTCGAATACGTTCAGGTACATCATCACGTCGCCTTCCGCTACCTAAAAAATAGATAAATTATTTATTTTTGAAACTTTAAAATGGTGCGCGTCGGTGGTCGAGTGGTTAAGACGTCTGGTATTATCTACGTAGACCACGGGCCATGTAATATTTTTAATTAAAAACGTATGTACATAATCCGACAAACCACACTTAAGAGGCTTTTCCATCTAAATATATCTCAACAGAACTGGCCACTCGTTAGGTAGGTATAGCCACACAAATACCATCGGCTAAACGAGGGAGATCTGGGTACCCTGGAACCGGTTTCGAGAGCTGTAAGGCAACCCGTGAAAAAAGAAAAAAAAAATTGATTTTTTTTTCATTTCGAACATATCCACGGGTGAAGCCGTGTGCGGAAAGCTTGTCTAGTCACGGAATACAAAAGGTACGGAAGAACAAAAAATATTTAAATAAATAGCACCTCTTAATACGACGTAATAAAGTGCAGTTCAGCTCGCACAGTACTTTTTGCCTAAAATCATATTCACCTACAAGGGGCCTCTCTTTCTATCGCGTAACTCTATAGCGCGCGTTAGGGTTGACGAATAATTAATCTGAATATTTACTTACCAGTTATGTACATGTTACCTGTGTATATATCTATCATCACGCTTTTTATCCCAAGGGGGGTAGGCAGAGACAATCGAATGCCATTTGTTACAATCCTGACATACCTCTCTCACTTCTTTTATTATCAACATACTTTTCATACATGCTCGGCGATTGTGTGTACTTTTAATATTTCCATCGATCAATACAGTTTTTATATGTTCAATAAAAGTACATTTAGGTCGTCCTCTGCCAGCATTCCCTTTCACTTCATTCTTTCAACGTGTCCTATATACTGTGTATATATACTAAGTAAATAGGCATATACTATGCACGCTTAGTACTTCGTAAAAGTGTTTTAGGTGTTTAGCATTTCTAGGCAAACGCCGCGCGTCAACAATAGGTATTCAACATTCATAGTTTAAAAATTACCTCAAAATTATTCCTTCTCGATACCTTTGCAGCTATATTATCTTTGCCGATACTCGACTTCGTAAACACACCGTCCACTTGTAGCATACTAACGATGGACAGAGCCTCCTCTATGCAGCCGTATTCAGCTGGAAACGAGAAAAATAACATTGTTCGCATTTATTGCGTCGTTCGTAACAGGAAATGGGACTAGGAGATATCTTCTATAATAGCAAGCCAGCGAGCAGAGATTTGGCGGGAGGCGGGGTTGGAAAGGTGAATCTGGGGGAAAAATTGGGTATTAAAAAAACCGGCCAAGTGCGAGTCGGACTCGCGCACGTAGGGTTCCGTACCATTATCCATAAAATCGATCAAAAAAAATCACGTTTGTTGTATGGAAGCCCCCTTAAATATTTATTTTATTCTGTTTTTTAGTATTTGTTGTTATAGCGGCAACAGAAATACATCATCATACATCACTTATATATTACTAGCTGTTAGCCCTTGGGGCCTGTACTAAGCCCTCAGATGGTTGGATTTTTAAAAAGTTACCTATGTTCTTTAGGTTCAATCTATCTCCGTATCAAATTACATCAAAATTGGTTCAGTGGTTTAGCCGTGAAAGCGTAACAGACAGACAATAAATATTTTCGCATTTATAATCTTATATATAAAATTCTCGTGTCACGGTGTACGTAATTGAACTCCTCTGAAACGGCTCGACCGATTTTCGTGAATTTTAGTGTGCATATTCGTTAGGGTTGAGAATCGGACAACATCTATTTTTCATCCCCCTAAATGTTAAGGGTGGTCCACCCCTAATTTTTTTTAATTTTGTTTATAGGTAGGGTAGGGGTAGGGGTAGTGCGGGCAAGTCAACGTTTGGGCAGGACAACGTCTGCCGGGTCCGCTAGTATTAGTATAGATTACTACTAGCGACCCACCCACTGGTTTAAAACAATTTGAATACCTATACAAATACGCTTATAACTACTGTATATGCTACCGCGGACTATTTTGTTGACCATTTTATTGTACACAATTCTTTCCTACATCATTTTATTATATCTCTGACGGATTAGAGAGTATTCGACATCAATACGCGATGGAGCTAACTTTTTCCCCAACTTGATTCACTAATACTGTTATTGCTCAGCTCCTAAACATGATAGGTCCATGTTTAATACTCGTAAACCTTCGTCCTGAATCAATCTATCTAATAGAGAAAACCGCAACAAAATCGGTTCAGTATGACAGACTTTGTTTTATATGTAGTGATATACTCACGACTACTGCAAAGTATTTTAGCACATATAGGCTTCATAGGCAACTCGGACATATAAACACCCAACTCTGGTGTCAGCGCACCATGTCGATCTATAGCCGATAAAGCGTACAACGACTCCAAGCCTGCGAGCAGAGATTTGGCGGGCGGCGGGGTGGGGAAGGTGAATCTGAGGGGAAAATTGGGTATTATAAAAAAAACCGGCCAAGTACCATTATCTATAAAAACGAGCAAAAAAAATCACGTTTGTTGCATGGGCGCCCCCTTAAATATTTATTTTATTCTGTTTTTTAGTATTTGTTGTTATAGCGGCAACAGAAATACATCATCTGTCAAAATTTCAACTGTCTAACTATCACGGTTCATGAGATACAGCCTGGTGACAGACGGACAGACAGACAGACGGACGGACAGCGGAGTCTTAGTAATAGGGTTTCCGTTTTTACTCTTTGGGTACGGAACCCTAAAACCCGACTAGTGTGTCGTGAAGGAAAATTGCGTCATTTTCGATATTTCACATCTGCCGGGCGTCCCGTGACGGCCACCTTTTTTATTATTAAACTGTATCAAATAGAGTTGATAGCCTAATTGGTTTGACTTCCAACCGGGAAGACCTGGGTTCTCATCTTACTTGTGACAAAAATACTAAGCTTCTTTAACAATCTATGCTCTAATCGACTGTGCTTCCGAGAGCACGTATACCAGGCGTCCGGGCTTCTTCTAAAAATTACAGATACAGAAGTGAACACATTTAGATCTATTAAGTGCAGCAACAAACTTGCCACCTGTTCAACAAAGACCGTAAAGATGTGAAAAAGATATAAACTTACTAAACTTTAAAGTACACAATTACATAGACATGATAGAGTCTTAATATCTCGTGACGGTCGGTTTTTCTGTGCTGACTCCGCCAATAGTATCAAAAATATTACCTTAGTAGATTGTTAATGCCCAAAGCTTTGAGTTGTAGCAGTATAGCAGATAAATCACTTCTCAACATCTCTGGAGGTACACATGGGGGCAGTTTCTCATATTCCGTTTCAGTGTATAATCTGAAATTTAAAACTAAATTTACTACTGAAACTACTGAACCAATTTTGTTGCGGTTCACAAGGAAGGTTTACGAGTATTAAACATGGACCTATCATGTTAAGGAGCTGAGCATTAACAGTATTAACCCTCCGTGTACCAGGTGGGTTATGTCACACCCCAGTAGTTAAAAAATCACCACTATTTGAAAATTATAAAAGCATTCAATCAGTCTAGCAGCTAACATTACACATTTCACACGCTTTCAAAATGCGCTCGTTTAGTTTAATTATTATTGTGGCGGCACATCGCGTCGATAGATGTCGCACCGTTACTAACTCATTGAAACCTGTATCGCGCCATTGAAAATATTTAATAGATTGGAATATATGCAACTTTCCAACGATGTGCGTTGGGGAGTATTCCTTTTACTCATGATCGTTGGATTGTTGTATGTAGCCATTTCTATATTGGTGACCCCGTATGAACACGCCTGTATTCCTGACCCCGCAATGCCCCGCATCCTACTTCCACTTCCCACTGACCAGACCGCCGGCCCGACATGACGACAGGTCATACATCACGACAGGTGATTCAGCCGCGATGCAGTCCACCACACAGTCCATCACTGCTGACAAAGCTAAAATGGATGTTGGTTTTCATACTGTATCGACCTCTGGTCTGGGAAGGGAGTCATGTGGCGGCACATCTCGTCGATAGATGTCGCACCGTTACTAACTCATTGAAACCTGTATCGCGCCATTGAAAATATTTAATAGATTGGAATATATGCAACTTTCCAACGATGTGCGTTGGGGAGTATTCCTTTTACTCATGATCGTTGGATTGTTGTATGTAGCCATTTCTATATTGGTGACCCCGTATGAACACGCCTGTATTCCTGACCCCGCAATGCCCCGCATCCTACTTCCACTTCCCACTGACCAGACCGCCGGCCCGACATGACGACAGGTCATACATCACGACAGGTGATTCAGCCGCGATGCAGTCCACCACACAGTCCATCACTGCTGACAAAGCTAAAATGGATGTTGGTTTTCATACTGTATCGACCTCTGGTCTGGGAAGGGAGTCATGTGGCGGCACATCTCGTCGATAGATGTCGCACCGTTACTAACTCATTGAAACCTGTATCGCGCCATTGAAAATATTTAATAGATTGGAATATATGCAACTTTCCAACGATGTGCGTTGGGGAGTATTCCTTTTACTCATGATCGTTGGATTGTTGTATGTAGCCATTTCTATATTGGTGACCCCGTATGAACACGCCTGTATTCCTGACCCCGCAATGCCCCGCATCCTACTTCCACTTCCCACTGACCAGACCGCCGGCCCGACATGACGACAGGTCATACATCACGACAGGTGATTCAGCCGCGATGCAGTCCACCACACAGTCCATCACTGCTGACAAAGCTAAAATGGATGTTGGTTTTCATACTGTATCGACCTCTGGTCTGGGAAGGGAGTCATGTGGCGGCACATCTCGTCGATAGATGTCGCACCGTTACTAACTCATTGAAACCTGTATCGCGCCATTGAAAATATTTAATAGATTGGAATATATGCAACTTTCCAACGATGTGCGTTGGGGAGTATTCCTTTTACTCATGATCGTTGGATTGTTGTATGTAGCCATTTCTATATTGGTGACCCCGTATGAACACGCCTGTATTCCTGACCCCGCAATGCCCCGCATCCTACTTCCACTTCCCACTGACCAGACCGCCGGCCCGACATGACGACAGGTCATACATCACGACAGGTGATTCAGCCGCGATGCAGTCCACCACACAGTCCATCACTGCTGACAAAGCTAAAATGGATGTTGGTTTTCATACTGTATCGACCTCTGGTCTGGGAAGGGAGTCATGTGGCGGCACATCTCGTCGATAGATGTCGCACCGTTACTAACTCATTGAAACCTGTATCGCGCCATTGAAAATATTTAATAGATTGGAATATATGCAACTTTCCAACGATGTGCGTTGGGGAGTATTCCTTTTACTCATGATCGTTGGATTGTTGTATGTAGCCATTTCTATATTGGTGACCCCGTATGAACACGCCTGTATTCCTGACCCCGCAATGCCCCGCATCCTACTTCCACTTCCCACTGACCAGACCGCCGGCCCGACATGACGACAGGTCATACATCACGACAGGTGATTCAGCCGCGATGCAGTCCACCACACAGTCCATCACTGCTGACAAAGCTAAAATGGATGTTGGTTTTCATACTGTATCGACCTCTGGTCTGGGAAGGGAGTCATGTGGCGGCACATCGCGTCGATAGATGTCGCACCGTTACTAACTCATTGAAACCTGTATCGCGCCATTGAAAATATTTAATAGATTGGCATATATGCAACTTTCCAACGATGTGCGTTGGGGAGTATTCCTTTTACTCATGATCGTTGGATTGTTGTATGTAGCCATTTCTATATTGGTGACCCCGTATGAACACGCCTGTATTCCTGACCCCGCAATGCCCCGCATCCTACTTCCACTTCCCACTGACCAGACCGCCGGCCCGACATGACGACAGGTCATACATCACGACAGGTGATTCAGCCGCGATGCAGTCCACCACACAGTCCATCACTGCTGACAAAGCTAAAATGGATGTTGGTTTTCATACTGTATCGACCTCTGGTCTGGGAAGGGAGTCATGTGGCGGCACATCGCGTCGATAGATGTCGCACCGTTACTAACTCATTGAAACCTGTATCGCGCCATTGAAAATATTTAATAGATTGGCATATATGCAACTTTCCAACGATGTGCGTTGGGGAGTATTCCTTTTACTCATGATCGTTGGATTGTTGTATGTAGCCATTTCTATATTGGTGACCCCGTATGAACACGCCTGTATTCCTGACCCCGCAATGCCCCGCATCCTACTTCCACTTCCCACTGACCAGACCGCCGGCCCGACATGACGACAGGTCATACATCACGACAGGTGATTCAGCCGCGATGCAGTCCACCACACAGTCCATCACTGCTGACAAAGCTAAAATGGATGTTGGTTTTCATACTGTATCGACCTCTGGTCTGGGAAGGGAGTCATGTGGCGGCACATCGCGTCGATAGATGTCGCACCGTTACTAACTCATTGAAACCTGTATCGCGCCATTGAAAATATTTAATAGATTGGCATATATGCAACTTTCCAACGATGTGCGTTGGGGAGTATTCCTTTTACTCATGATCGTTGGATTGTTGTATGTAGCCATTTCTATATTGGTGACCCCGTATGAACACGCCTGTATTCCTGACCCCGCAATGCCCCGCATCCTACTTCCACTTCCCACTGACCAGACCGCCGGCCCGACATGACGACAGGTCATACATCACGACAGGTGATTCAGCCGCGATGCAGTCCACCACACAGTCCATCACTGCTGACAAAGCTAAAATGGATGTTGGTTTTCATACTGTATCGACCTCTGGTCTGGGAAGGGAGTCATGTGGCGGCACATCTCGTCGATAGATGTCGCACCGTTACTAACTCATTGAAACCTGTATCGCGCCATTGAAAATATTTAATAGATTGGAATATATGCAACTTTCCAACGATGTGCGTTGGGGAGTATTCCTTTTACTCATGATCGTTGGATTGTTGTATGTAGCCATTTCTATATTGGTGACCCCGTATGAACACGCCTGTATTCCTGACCCCGCAATGCCCCGCATCCTACTTCCACTTCCCACTGACCAGACCGCCGGCCCGACATGACGACAGGTCATACATCACGACAGGTGATTCAGCCGCGATGCAGTCCACCACACAGTCCATCACTGCTGACAAAGCTAAAATGGATGTTGGTTTTCATACTGTATCGACCTCTGGTCTGGGAAGGGAGTCATGTGGCGGCACATCTCGTCGATAGATGTCGCACCGTTACTAACTCATTGAAACCTGTATCGCGCCATTGAAAATATTTAATAGATTGGAATATATGCAACTTTCCAACGATGTGCGTTGGGGAGTATTCCTTTTACTCATGATCGTTGGATTGTTGTATGTAGCCATTTCTATATTGGTGACCCCGTATGAACACGCCTGTATTCCTGACCCCGCAATGCCCCGCATCCTACTTCCACTTCCCACTGACCAGACCGCCGGCCCGACATGACGACAGGTCATACATCACGACAGGTGATTCAGCCGCGATGCAGTCCACCACACAGTCCATCACTGCTGACAAAGCTAAAATGGATGTTGGTTTTCATACTGTATCGACCTCTGGTCTGGGAAGGGAGTCATGTGGCGGCACATCTCGTCGATAGATGTCGCACCGTTACTAACTCATTGAAACCTGTATCGCGCCATTGAAAATATTTAATAGATTGGAATATATGCAACTTTCCAACGATGTGCGTTGGGGAGTATTCCTTTTACTCATGATCGTTGGATTGTTGTATGTAGCCATTTCTATATTGGTGACCCCGTATGAACACGCCTGTATTCCTGACCCCGCAATGCCCCGCATCCTACTTCCACTTCCCACTGACCAGACCGCCGGCCCGACATGACGACAGGTCATACATCACGACAGGTGATTCAGCCGCGATGCAGTCCACCACACAGTCCATCACTGCTGACAAAGCTAAAATGGATGTTGGTTTTCATACTGTATCGACCTCTGGTCTGGGAAGGGAGTCATGTGGCGGCACATCTCGTCGATAGATGTCGCACCGTTACTAACTCATTGAAACCTGTATCGCGCCATTGAAAATATTTAATAGATTGGAATATATGCAACTTTCCAACGATGTGCGTTGGGGAGTATTCCTTTTACTCATGATCGTTGGATTGTTGTATGTAGCCATTTCTATATTGGTGACCCCGTATGAACACGCCTGTATTCCTGACCCCGCAATGCCCCGCATCCTACTTCCACTTCCCACTGACCAGACCGCCGGCCCGACATGACGACAGGTCATACATCACGACAGGTGATTCAGCCGCGATGCAGTCCACCACACAGTCCATCACTGCTGACAAAGCTAAAATGGATGTTGGTTTTCATACTGTATCGACCTCTGGTCTGGGAAGGGAGTCATGTGGCGGCACATCTCGTCGATAGATGTCGCACCGTTACTAACTCATTGAAACCTGTATCGCGCCATTGAAAATATTTAATAGATTGGAATATATGCAACTTTCCAACGATGTGCGTTGGGGAGTATTCCTTTTACTCATGATCGTTGGATTGTTGTATGTAGCCATTTCTATATTGGTGACCCCGTATGAACACGCCTGTATTCCTGACCCCGCAATGCCCCGCATCCTACTTCCACTTCCCACTGACCAGACCGCCGGCCCGACATGACGACAGGTCATACATCACGACAGGTGATTCAGCCGCGATGCAGTCCACCACACAGTCCATCACTGCTGACAAAGCTAAAATGGATGTTGGTTTTCATACTGTATCGACCTCTGGTCTGGGAAGGGAGTCATGTGGCGGCACATCTCGTCGATAGATGTCGCACCGTTACTAACTCATTGAAACCTGTATCGCGCCATTGAAAATATTTAATAGATTGGAATATATGCAACTTTCCAACGATGTGCGTTGGGGAGTATTCCTTTTACTCATGATCGTTGGATTGTTGTATGTAGCCATTTCTATATTGGTGACCCCGTATGAACACGCCTGTATTCCTGACCCCGCAATGCCCCGCATCCTACTTCCACTTCCCACTGACCAGACCGCCGGCCCGACATGACGACAGGTCATACATCACGACAGGTGATTCAGCCGCGATGCAGTCCACCACACAGTCCATCACTGCTGACAAAGCTAAAATGGATGTTGGTTTTCATACTGTATCGACCTCTGGTCTGGGAAGGGAGTCATGTGGCGGCACATCTCGTCGATAGATGTCGCACCGTTACTAACTCATTGAAACCTGTATCGCGCCATTGAAAATATTTAATAGATTGGAATATATGCAACTTTCCAACGATGTGCGTTGGGGAGTATTCCTTTTACTCATGATCGTTGGATTGTTGTATGTAGCCATTTCTATATTGGTGACCCCGTATGAACACGCCTGTATTCCTGACCCCGCAATGCCCCGCATCCTACTTCCACTTCCCACTGACCAGACCGCCGGCCCGACATGACGACAGGTCATACATCACGACAGGTGATTCAGCCGCGATGCAGTCCACCACACAGTCCATCACTGCTGACAAAGCTAAAATGGATGTTGGTTTTCATACTGTATCGACCTCTGGTCTGGGAAGGGAGTCATGTGGCGGCACATCGCGTCGATAGATGTCGCACCGTTACTAACTCATTGAAACCTGTATCGCGCCATTGAAAATATTTAATAGATTGGCATATATGCAACTTTCCAACGATGTGCGTTGGGGAGTATTCCTTTTACTCATGATCGTTGGATTGTTGTATGTAGCCATTTCTATATTATTATTAATTATGTTAATTTCTGTATTTTACGTAAACAAGTATATTTTGAGATAAAGAAAAATCTGGCCCGGTTGACAGAAGATGACATTTGAGGGTACTTATCGAGGAAGAAGACGATTTTGTGTTAGAAGGTGTAGAACAAGAACCTGATAATGAATCTGACCAAAGTGACACAAATAGTGTAGTTGATGCTGAGATACTGTCATTTAATCCGGACAATTACAATATACCACTTTCATGTCCTAGAAAGGAAGACAGGAATACTAAATATGATTGCATGGACCGTGCAACAATTAATTTTTAGCTTTATTGTGTTAAATTCTTGTTTAATTATAATTATACCGTATTATAAATTGAAACGATTGTTATTAAAATATGTGCCATTTAAAATTAGTAGAGACTAGCTGTTTCCCACGACTTCGTACGTGTCTATTTCAGAATGTTGGCAAACATACACTTCATACATAGCTTTTGTCATGTTCACCTCTGCCTACCCCGTTTCCGTCGTCATGCCGTGATGGTATATAGCCTATGTTACTCAGGGATAATGTAGCATTCTAATGGTGAAAGAATGATCAAAATCCGTCCAGTAGTTTTTGAGTTTATTCGTAACAAACATACAAAAATACAAATCTTTCCTCTTTCATTGTCATAATTTCAAAATATTTAAGATATATTGGTTTTATGGTAATTTTATTGTTGGGGTATCTCACACACCACCTAGTATGGTATGAGAGATTTAGTCACCTAATACACGCAGGGTTAATGAATCAAGTCTCTGTGTCGAGTTATTCTTAGATAGTATAACTCTATAGGCAGTATATCTCGCTAAATGTGGACATTACCTGTAACATTTCCCCCGCTGCGTCCTGCCCGCTCTGCCAGCCCTCTGTGTCGCGTTATTCTTAGATATTGGACACACGACCAAACATTCTACACCTAGTTCCACTTCGTAGTACGGCAGTTTATGGAAACCGCTGTCAATTACTGAAAAAAGTTATTTAATAAATTAAAAAACGTAACTAAAATAAAAAAAAAATTATTTACGCTGGTTTGGACACGTTGAAAGAATGAAGCATAAAAAGGTTTATGTTGCTGAAGTGAAAGAAAATGCTGGCAGAGGACCTAGATGTACTTTTATTAATGACTAGCTGTCCGCCCCCAGCTTCGCCCGTGGATATTTTCGAACAAAATAAAATATACCCTATAGCACTCATAGATAATGGCTTGCCTGCACTACCCCTACCCCTACTCCTACCCTTATCCCTACCCCTACCCCTACCCCTACTTCTACTCCTACCCCTATCCTCTACCACTACCACTACCTCTATATCATCAATATTTTTCGCAGCGCACGCGATGTAAGGAATTTCTTAGGTCATTTACACCTTGGGTTACATTATTGGAGTTTTAGTAAGGATCCCTATTTTTTTTTGAAAATAGAATATAGCCTATGTCACTCAGGGTGAATGTAGCTTTCCAATGGTGAAAGAATTTTTGAAATCGGCACAGTAGTTTTTGTATTTATTCATTACAAACATACACATAAAAATACAAATCTTTCCTCTTTATAATATTAGTATAGATGAATATAAAAGAAGCGAAATATTATTTTACTCCTTTTGGAGTCGAGACCCTAGGACCGTGGGGCCCTAGTGCATTAAGCCACTTCAAAGAGATTTCGAAGAGGCTTATAGACGTGACTGGCGACCGGAGAGCGGGCAGCTTTCTCGCTCAGCGAATAAGTTTAGCGATACAGCGAAGAAACGCTGCCAGCATCTTAAACACAATGCCGCAGCGGCCTTTTTTAGATTTAATTTAACATTATATATTTTCTTTTAGTCTAATTTTGTATATTTTGGTTATTGCTTATTTAAGTTATGAAAATAAATTATATACTTAAGTCCAAAAAAAAAGAAACGAAAGAGATGTCAGGATCATAACAAATGACATTCGATTGTCTCTGCCTACCCCTCTTGGGGTAAAAGGCGTGATGATAGATGGATAGATAGTAGATTTGTTTACGGAGCAACGGATCGACGGATTTGTCCGAAGAGTGACATAGGTTAGGCACTTTTTAACTATCTATCCATCATCACGCCTTTTATCCCAATAGGGGTAGGCAGAGACAATCGAATACCATTTTCTACGATCCTCACATACCTGTTTCTTTTATATTCATTTCATACATGCTCGGCGATTGTGTGTACTTTTAATATTGCATTCAATAAACATTTTTTTTAGTTACAGATCTAGGTAATATAAGAGTTATATAAAACACCTACCATAAACAATGCCCGGTATAGTAACGCTAGTTTCAGCTATATTCGTAGCCAATATCACCTTTCTAACACCCTTCTCCGCCATTTGAAACACCTTTATTTGTTTGTAATATGGTAAAGTGCCGTACATGGGCAAGACTGCCATATTTGAGGCCAAAATACCACTGGCGTATTGTTTTCTGTATTTATTCCTTTCGTTATTCTCTTCAGAATATTGGTTTAATATCTCTACCGCTGTCAGAATTTCTTCCTGAAACAACAGTGTTCCAGTGAATTTAGGTTTTTTCTTTTTCACGAGTTGCCATACAGCTTCCGAAACCGTGTACAGTCCCAGGGTACCCAGCGGAAGACCATATCCCCCTCTTTTAGCCCATGGTATTTCTGAGGCTATACTTAACGAGTGGCCAGTTCTGTTGAGGTATATTTAGATGACCTGGTTTGTCGGATTCTGCACATAGGTTTTTAATTATAAAAAACCCATTGGTACATGACCGGGATCCGGGATCGAACCCGTGATCTGCCTAGTTAATATCAGACGTCTTAACCACTCGGCCACCGACGCACCAAAGTCCCCCCCCCCACCGGCCGCGGCAACAAAACAGTTGCGCTTTTCATTAGTATAACCCGATAAAGAAACGATTTAAAAATGGTGTATATTATTGTGCTTTCTCCCTCATTTTATGTTGTCATCAATATTTGACGCCTGTTTATAAATAATTTTGATGTAACAACGTCTTATAATTCGATGAAGCCGGTTGCACGCACGAAAAAACATGACTCATGCGGCGTTACCTCGCTCTGAGAAGTGCAAGCGAGAGCGCGGAACGAGCGACAAAGAGGCACAATCGGCCTCCGCGTTCGGTAGCGTTCGACATCTGTCTCTCTCCTACTTGAGTGAGCGATGCGTCCGCGTGGACAGCTTTCTTATGACGTTGTCACGTTCAACTATCGTCAGTAAACCGACTTTACAGACAACCGATTTTTTTTGACGTGATAACGTCTTATAATTCGATGAAGCCGGCTGCACGCACGAAAAAACATGACTCATGCGGCGTTACCTGTCATGCGGCGTTACTCTCCTACTTGAGTGAGCGATGCGTCCGCGTGGACAGCTTTCTTATGACGTTGTCACGTTCAACTATCGTCAGTAAACCAATGATATACTATATAAACTGAGGTAGATGCGTGATTGACGCTTAAGCTATAGCAAGGCAAATGAGAGGTAAGTGTCCCACTATAAATTTGGTCGCGCACAGTCACGCACAATCCTACGACTAGTGTACATGTCTCTCTTGAGTAGAATAATCCGCAAAAACATCAAGAAAAATGACATCTTGTGTGTTCCGCTTTTGCAGAAATTATACTGCAACTGTAAAGGATAGAAATGATATCTCATTTCATTGGTAAGTACAGAAATTTTATAATTATGGACATAACAATATTTTATTAATAATAATGCGCTGTTGCCAGTTCGCCGCTTGCCTGAGCGAGACGAACGATGCATTTTGTATGAGAGTGATAGAGAAGACAAAACGAAATGGCCGCGACAGACTCAGCGACTGATTATGGGGATGGTTGGTAATATCGGACCTGTCAATAAATTACATGAACCTATTTAAAAAAATTATATATTTTATTAAATGTACGGAAAATGTATATACATAATTATATTTACATTATTATAAATTTATATATTATATTATTGTTGTATGTATAGTATTATGATACTATATTATGGTACCCTGGAACTGGAAGGTTTCGGGAGCTGTAAAGCAACCCGTGAAGAAAAAAAAAAAGAAAAAAAAAAAAAGTATAGTATTATGATCTTATTGTATTTATTTATCTTTTAGTCTCCCTAGAAGCGGATTAAGAAGAGAAATATGGATAGAGATAATCAGAACCCAAAGACGAGAATATGATTGGTTGCCAAGTTTTTACTCTAAGGTTTAGACGTATGGTGCAACGATACAACCAGCAGTTTTGCGAAGTGGACATATTTTCACATTCTTTGTATATATTTAGGAAAAATATCTGTAACATTCTAAATAGTAGTTAATTGTAGTAAACTTTTTTTGTATTATTTGTTACCTATTTCTATATTTTTTGGAATTTGCATAAAAATATCCTGTTTTGAATGTATGTATACACAATACGTTTGTATAAACAAACGTCACTGACTATATGACAGTTATTTTTTTAATATGTATCTATGTTGTAGTAATCTTTGTTGTATAGTTGTTTGTTGTCCAGAATAAAAAAAAATAAAAAATAAATTTAAAGACTTAATTTTAAATTACACTACATAATACATAAATTGAAAGTCTCACGTCAACTTTAAAGGAGTAGACTTACAGTAAGTCTTACTGGTAAGACTATCCGGTAAGACTACTGGGAACAGCCCAAATAAGTAGCATACTAATATCCTATACCAAGCCATAATCTACCTCTATGCTAAATTTCATTTAGAACTGTTCAGCCGTTTGAGCGTGATTGAAAGACAAATGGTCTATTTGTTGTAAAGTCATTGATTATTACATTATATTTATTAGTAAAATAAAAGTTTTTTAATTACATATTGTATATTTTATTAATCCAAAAATATTTCTAAGTAAAATATTGAGTGTTCCATTTAGACAATCTTCCCCTAGTTCCTCCGGAGAAGGTCACGCGTCGATGACGTGTCGCAACTTAAAACATATATTTATCTCTTTTTAACAAATGGATTTCGGTATTGAGCTGTGTTTCTCTATCCCTTTCATCGCTTGAATATATAAACGTAAGTAATTAATAGGTAGCTATAGTATTGTTCAAGCTGTTTATTATCTGCATTTAGTATGGGTATAACGTGTCTACTTATAGTACGTCATTGCAGTAAACTGACTTTGCAGACAACCGATTTTTACGAATTATATAGATAGGATGATTTACCGGGAAGGATTAAGAGTAATAAACGTGTACCTTCCTTCCTACATCATCCAGGTTGATCCGCTTTCACGGCTATACCACTGAACCGATTTTGATGTAATTTGATATGGAGAAAGCTTACTATAGCTAATATAAACTTATAGGCTACTTTTTAAGTCCATATAATACGGGAAGAAAGTATATCTGACTGATTAGGCAGCGTATGCTACGAAAGCACTCTGGCGCTAACTTTTACCTCGACTTGATTCACTAATGCTCAATATGTCCGTGAATCAACCGCAACAAAAATCCGTTCAGTAGTGTTTGCGTGAAAAAGGGAACTTTGTTTCATAATATGTAATGATATAACTGTACACATTGCCGCTGCGAAGTAATATTCCTCACCTGTGAAGTAAGAAAAGCCAGTACATCACCGAATGGTTCATTCTCATGTATTTTTATTATTGTATCCACAGTTGCTTTCACATAGTCTGCTACCGGCTCTGAAATAATATGAATTTAGTGTTAATATAATCCTTAGTGATATTATAAATGTGAAAGTGTGTTTGTTTGTTTGTTTGTCACGTCAAATTTTTATTTTATTTTCAGGGTAACTTTTCGATTTGGACTATAACGAACATCTAAAAAAATTGCCAAATCGGTCCAGCTGTTCTCAAGTAAGTTTTTATTATAGGTATAGATTTCAAACATATTTTTTATAGATAATTCACATGACATGCGCGCGACTGGCAGAACATAATACAGTCCGCCAGTCGCGCCCACTCAAGTTCTCTTAATATATATTTAGTAATGTATATTTTTTTTACATATCGAGTAAAAACAATTTCACATACTTTATGGATCCAATAACTAGAACTTGCTATTTCTAATATTTTTTGTACAAACCTTGAATTAGAATTGATTAGTTTTGTTGAGAAATCGTACTTTCTCATGTTTCAGGTACGTGAATGTTGGTCTATCTTATCTTATCCTTGGCTATCTTATCGATTTTAATAGTAGTCCATCTTTCTCACATATTTCTAAAGAGATATGGACAAAATAAGTCCGTAAAACTGAGTTCATTAGCCTTAATATGGATAACTGGCAATTTTTTTTTACCCAGGGGAAGCACAGTTTTCCACATTTAGCCGACAACAACATCTTACCTTCAAGATAAAACAAGTCTATCGGATGAGTCCTGCCTTGCACACACATTATAGTGGAAGTACCACTTCTTCTGGAGTCGGGCCCGTTAATATTGAAAAAATCTCTCAGAAATTCTGCATCCATTGTCGCCGAGGAGACGACAATTTTTAAGTTTTTTCTTTTCTAAAAACGAAAAATAAGTTAATGATAACCTACTCGGTATGTGTATAGTATTTTTAAACCCCAGGGTACCCAGCGGAAGACACATTCTTCCTCACTTAGCCGAAGATTTTTTTTTGAGGCTATACCTAACGAGTGGCCAGCTCTGTTGAGGTATATAGATGGAAAAGCCTCTTTGTATGGTTTGTCGGATAGTGTACATAGATTTATTATTATAAAAACCCATTGGTCCATGGTCGGATGTGGGCATCAAACCCGCGACTTCTCACTTGTGACCCGACGTTTTACCCACTCGACCACCGACGCCCCTTCCTATCCCTAATCTATTACCAACTGAGTTTTGAATGCGATCTCTGATTTCTATAAAAACGGCCATATTCCTGCCCGGACATTCTCGTGTCGAGCATACTCGCGCCGGGCAATCCATGGTGTTGTGCCGAAAACATGTCGCGAACACAGGTCGCGAATCCATAAGTTATCCTTCTACCAAAAATCTCATAACGAACCTAAGTTTTTACATCAAAAACTCATGACAGCGCTAATCTCAGAAACTTCCTGTACGATTTGACAAATTCTTTTGGCGCTAAATAGGAAGGTTATAAGATATATACCATCACGCAACAACCTAAAGGGGCAGAGCAGAAACCATTTTCTATATTTAGAATAATATAAAAATACTAGCGGACCCGGCAGACGTTGTCCTGCCCAAACGTTGACTTGCCCGCACTACCCCTACCCCTACCCCTAGCCCTAGCCCTAGCCCTACCACTACCCCTACCCCTACCCCTACTCCTACCCCTACCCCTACCCCTACCCCTACCCCTACCCCTAACCCTATAAAAAAAAATTTGGGGTGGACCACCCTTAACATTTAGGGGGATGAAAAATAGATGTTGTCCGATTCTCAACCTTAGCGGATATGCACACTATGTTCAATAACGTACACCGTGACATGAGAATTTTATATATAAGACTTACTCGAGCAATTTTTTTCAGTAAACCCATAAGGACATCCGTCATCTGTGTTCTTTCGTGTACCTGAAATATTAAATACAACTTTTTAAGCGAAGTCGACATAGGGAGTCAACTCAGAAAAATCGAGTGTCACGATACGGTAGCGAAGTCATACCAGACAGTTGTCATCTTATCTTTTTTTTTTATTCTTCACGGGTTACCGTTGCCGGCCCTAAGGTACCCAGTGGAAGACAAAGTCTTCCTCATTTAGCCAATGATTTGAGGCTATAGCTAACGAGTGGCCAGCTCTGTTGAGGTATATAGATGGAAAAGCCTCTTTGTACGGTTTGTCGGATAATGTACATGGATTTTTTATTGTAAAAACCCATTGGTACATGGTCGGATGTAGGAATCAAACCCGCGACTTTTCAGTTGCGAGCCGACGTCTTACCCACTCGACCACCGACGCCCTGTCATCTTATATGAAGCTTTTGATTTTGTTAATCACGCCATAAGCTCTTGCACAACCTTGATCTATATGGTATCCGAGGCAAAGATCTTGATTGGATACAAACTTACAAAAACGTACTTTTTTTATGGAGAAGACGACATGTGACTATGCCTCCGCCTGATTATTAAGCATATGTGGCTGGTCCATGAATACGCGGGACTGGCAGATCATAATATAGTCCGCCAGTCGCGCCCACTAGAGATGTTTTTTCACGCTTCGCTTGAAGGACCCTAGGTTGTAGAAAGGAGGAAAGACCAAAGCCGGAAGTTCATTCCACTTTTTGGCAGTATGACACAGGAACGCGTCACTGAATTTTTTCGTTCGTATGCAGAACGTGTCGACGGTGTGAGGATGACAACTGTATCCTGTGCGAGCAGTGCGGGTGCGAAAAGGGGATGGAGGGACGAGGCCATGGAGTTCTTCTGAACACTCCCCATAATACAGTCGATCAAGTATTCAAATATTAAGCTAATCAAGTATTGTACAAAACTTATTAAAAATAGCAAGCGGGGGAGGGGCAAATTACAGCCACGAGATTATTTCTTTTTGGATCTATTTGACTAATAGAAGTGTGTACTGTATGATAATCTGCCTGATGACATTAAATTACTACATGGAAATAACTTTAAATCTAATTTGACTAAATAGCTCCTCGAAGCCTCGAACATTGCTTTTATGGGATTCATAGGTTCCGGGGTGGTACCGCCCCCTAGTGGGCCCTGGAGCTTTTCGTGGGGGCGGTAACGGGTCCAAAGGCAAATGGGGGCAAATGTTTTTATTATAACACGTTTTTATATTTTTAACTAATTGATAAACACGACCCTCTGCCACGACCACGAGGAACACGATTCTCTAATAGAGAGAGAATTAATTTTTAATTTGAGATTATTAATAGACAATAGACAGTAAAATTGGTATAATTAACTATTATGTAAAAGGGGGCGTTGGAATTCTGTTTTCTTGGTTGGGAACCTATAGGATAAATGAATACATGTGTCACAAAACTGTAGATCGAAATTGCGGAAATTTATTGTAATTGTGTAGATATTAATAGCCAATATTTTTAATCATTCATATACCTACCTAACAATTGTTTGCATACCTGCTTGCAGGTTGAATACTTGTCCATATACTCACCATAATTTTAAGACCAATATATAAAGTGGTTTTTTCAAATAAAATATTTGATTTGAAAAAACCACTCAATCATTTGCCTATACGACATCGGTTCACTCCGAAATTACTGAACCGATTTGTTTGCGGTTTTCACTATTAGATATATAAATTCTCGAGTAAGCTTTACGAGTATTAAACATGGGCCTATCATGTTTAGGAGCTAAGCATTAACAGTATAAGTGAATCATGGTATGCTGTCTAATCCGTCAGAGATATAACAAAATGATGTATGAAAGAATTATGCAGAATGAAATGAGCTACAAAAAAGTCCGCGGTAGCATATATCTATCTCTAATAGATAAGTAGTTATAACCGTATTTATATAGGTATTCAAATTGTAAACTGATATGTCTAGTTTATCTAAGGCGATTGTCTGAACATTATTATCGTTCCTATTTTATTACATATAATCTAGATTCTAGATTAAATGCAAGTGCATACAAAGTAGGTATTTACTTAAACAAATATAACGTTATCAAACCCAAGTATATTTTACTTGCAATATTTTATGAGTGCAACAGATATCAGTGGGGAATTACTTCGACGGATTATACAGCATACGCCATGAAAAATCGCTGGGACTAATTTTTTCCCCGACTTGATTCACTAATACAGTTATTGCTCAGCTCTTAATCCCTACTTATATTACCGCTCATATCCTCAAGTTGCCTTAATTATGTACCAATTACCGGCAAGAAATGCGCAGCCCCAGGCCTACGTACACGAATTCCTGACCGGAGCCGGACATTCTCGGGCCGGATAATCCATGGTCTTGTGCCGAAAACATGACGCAAAAGATTTCTCCCTACCAAAAATCCTAAGACGGTTTCACTTCAAAAAGCTTACCTCATCAAGAACAATACAGGAATATTGCATCAGCAGTGGCGAGGCAAACATCTCACGAAGCAGGACACCTTCTGTCATGAACTGAAATTTTAAAAAATTATGATATTAGTTTTTTTTATAGTTTGTGACAAATTTTAGAACTTATGTAGGTATATAATAAAAAATTAAATGCTGTTCTTTGGTAATGGGACACTTGATTTGGATTTGGATTTTTTGAAACAGAGCAACAAATCGACTTTTTGCACAGAGATAGTTAGATGTGGCAGATTTTAATTGGCCATTTTAAGGTAACCAGCGGAAGACAAAAATCTTTCTCTTTTAGCCGATGGTATTTGTGAGGCTATACCTAACGTGGTCCGTCTGGTGAATACCAGACATCTTAACCGCTCGGCCACCGAAGCACTTTTCCTATGATTATGTCTTAAACTTACCACAATGCCAGTATCTTCCGACCTCTGTGCTATCATGCCAGCAGCGTAACCCACGCCTTCCCCCAATATATCCGCTCTCTCCTCCGCCACTCTCGTGGCTAAAGCCACGGCAGCAGCCACCCGTGGCTGAGTGACGCATACTTTGTGGCCGGTTTCTCTTAGATACTGTAATGGAAAACATTTAATATTCATTTTACTTGTTAATTTGTTCCGTATGGACTCAAAAAATACTGGACCGATTTTGTTACTGTTTTTGCGATCAGATAGATTGATACGAGTAAGGTTTAGGTGTTAAAGTATTAAACGTAGATCTATCAATTTAGGAGCTGAGCTGTTATTGCTATTAAGAGAATCAAGTCGGGTAAAAATTAGCTGCAGCTCGCTTTCATTGCGTATGCTGTCTAATATATACCTACCTAACAAAATGAAGGAAAGAATTGTATAGAATAAAATTATCTACAAAAAAGTTGCAGCTCCCGAAACCGTGTTACGGTCCCAGGGTACCCAGTAGAAGATCAAGTCTCCCTCGTTTAACCGACGGTATTTGTGAGGCTATACCTAACGAGTGGCCTGTTCTGCCAGTTCTGTTGAGAAATTGTTGTAATTGATTCTTGCCCCCGGCTTCGCCTGCTAATATTTTCTAACAAAATAAAATATAGCCTGTATTACTCAGGGATATCGTAGCTTTTTCGTGTTCGAATCGGTTCAGAAGTTTGGGATATTACCCCCTACATCCAAACTTACAAGTGCGTCCTTGACACTATGAAATATACAATAGTAGGTATCTGGCAATTTGTGTGGTAAATTTTTTATATTTGCAACACATAAATATTTTATAATGCAAAGTATCGATTCATATGCAACCTTGTACACTATTGTACAGCTTATGTACATAAGCCCCGTCCCGTTTATTCTATGAAGGCATTCAAGTGACACATCTAACCTCATAACTTTTGTCCTATACAAATTACATGCTTTAAATTACGCGATAACTATATGTCTTAGTTTCGAAATTTAAATAGCTTTCGAAAGATACATATATTTAACACAGTGTTAATTAAAATCATCAATCTCACGCGTATTCTCATCCGATTTTGCGACTGGAGTTCTCATAATAATAATTATATTTACTATTTGTATAATACTGAAAGAGCATAGCATCTGATAGAACGCAAATTTGTGAGTTTTTGTATTCCGACTCGACGGCTAAAAACGACGGGTCCGCACCAATAATTCAACCCTATAATGTCCGATAGACTATAGACCCAACAATTATATACATATGTACTTATAGAATAATAGATGGTATATACAATCAAACCTAGCCTTTCAGTATATGACCACTAGGCTATAGTGTCAAACTCTTATCAATATACTCATTTATTGATAACAAATAGGAAACTTTTTACTATAGACTATAAAGTATTTATCTCGCTTTCCGCTCCGGCTTCGCTTTCGCTTTTTTGAAATGCGACCTAAAAAAATATGCTGAAGTATTTCCGGGATAAAAAGTAGGATAGGTAGGTATATATCAATCTCCGGTATCACTATCTCTGTGCAAAAAAATACTTTTTTGTTTGAAAGGGTATACTTCACAGGTAGTCCATTTTTTTTAGTGGAAATTGGTTCAGTAGTTTTTTAGAAATTTTGAAAAAGCTGAGTTTATAAGTACATTTTTCTTAATATCTCGATGAAATATTTACCCATTTTGACGACTTATTTTTTTAAGGATACAATAATTTTTCGACATTATCTTACAGACATAATGACAAAAATCGGTTAAGTAGTTTTTCAGAAATTCAGTAATTTGTCTCTGTTTTCGGCTGAAAAGTATGTATCAGAGAAAAGCCTTAGCAACGGTTGCTATTGACACGAAGTTGTCAATTTTAGTATCGACGGTGGTCTAACGGCTAAAGGTATGGTATGGTATGGTGCAGCTTAGGATGCAAATGGTTCAAATCCCATCCACAGCAGTTTCTTTTTAGTTTTCCATAATTTTTTTTATTTGCGTTATTATTTGTCTCTCAGGGCAGCAAAATAACTTAAAAGGGAAAAATAAATTTACTTAAAAAAAAAGTGTACCGACTTAAAAAATTTGCACTGAAAGTAAGAAATAATAAATATTTCGTCGTAGAATTTGAAGACGGTTGGTGCCAAATTAGAAATAACTTAGTTCCCAAATTCACTAATATAGACAATTCATTAGGAACCTACGATCATCAGTACAAACATAGATAATATTGAACAGATCTTTATCTTCTTAGATGTTTATTACTTTGTATCCTAATTTGGCACCAACTGTCTTCAAATTCTACGACGAAATATTTATTATTTCTTACTTTTCAGTGCAATTTTTTTAAGTCGGTACACTTTTTTTTTATAGTAAATTTTATTATAACACTAGCATTCCGCCCCCGGCTTCGCCCGTGGATATTTACGAACAAAATAAAATATACCCTATACCCACCCCCACCCCTACCCCTACTTCTACTCTTACCCCCTACCCCTACCCTCTACCACTACCACTACCTCTATTTATCATCAAAGTTTTCGCAGCGCATGCGATGTAAGGAATTTCTTAGGTAATTTTTTTACACCTTGGGTTACATTATTGGAGTTTTAGTAAGGATCCCTAATTTTTTTTTAATATAATACAGCCTATGTCACTCAGGGTGAATGTAGCTTTCCAATGGTGAAAGAATTTTTGAAATCGTTACAGTAGTTTTTGTGTTTATTCATTACAAACATACACACACACAAAAATACAAATCTTTCCTCTTTATAATATTAGTATAGATAAGTTAGGACTAGGATTTGCAAGTGTATCCGCCAACGGCTTCGGTCCTACAGCGATATTTTCTGAACCTGAACCGCACATCGTACTAATGTGCTTCATATAAATCTGTGGTACAAGACGCAATGGAGCGCCTAGTGGTACAAGGGTCTCCTACCAGATATAAATTCGCTTATAACTACTTCTCTATTCGAGATATATGTATATATGCTGCCGCGGACTTTTTTGAATATCATTTTATTCTACACAATTCTCCTTCTTTTCCTGTGTACCCTTGGCTGTTCCATTGATGGTACAGTGGAAGATCAATTTTAATTGCTGTACCCTTGGCTGTAATCTTATATTTAAAATGCTATTTACCTATCTATCATCACGCCTTTCATGCCAAGAGGGGTAGGCAGAGACAATTGAATGCCATTTGTTACGATCCTGACATATTTCTTTCGCTTCTTTTATATTAATCATACCTTTCATACATGCTCGGCGATTCTGTGTATTTTTAAGATTTCCATCAATCAATATATTTTTTATATGTTTAATAAAAGTACATCTAGGTCGTCCTCTGCCAGCATTTCCTTTCACTTCAACCATATAAACCTTTTCAGTCAATCTTTTATTCTTTCAACGTGTCTAAACCAGCGTAAACTACTCTTCTTCATTTTAGTCACAACATCATCTTTCACTCCGCATTTTTCTCTAATGACATCGTTCCGGATGCGGTCAATACGCTTTATATCAGACATTCTACGTAAAGACCGCATTTCCACTGCATTCATGCTTCTTATTCCATACCCAAGTCTCGCTTCCATAAGTAAGTGATGGAACTAAAACAGCATGACGTATTAATGTTACTTTTAGTAGTAAGTTGTGTATTTCTGCATACATTGTTTAGTCCACCAAATACCTTGCTTCCCGCTTTCACTCTCCTTTCAATTTCCTTGTCTATCTTTCCACTTCTTGTAAACATATTACCTAAATAAACAATTTCATTCACTTGCACTAATACATCCTTTCACACAAATGTTACACTCCGTCCTTTCATCATCCTTTTCAGTTATTTACCTATTACAGGATACAACTCATGAGTACCACTATAGAGTATAGAGACAATAATACGATATTTTCCTGTAATACCTAATTTAGAAGTGATATTAAATCTCTTTAATTACCTAACTGTATCTTTGTTTATGCTATAATCTTCTTTATTTATGCGTAATTGTCTTAAATGATGTATATTTTATTTGTTTGAAAAATTGAAAAATTTTATGATTTTATTATTTATTCCGAAATAATAATAATTTTCCTGTGTATTCATGGACCATTATCCGAACCACGCTCCTCGCTAACCTATTTTCGCTTAACCCACCGAACTTACAAATAAGTTAAAAATAGATTAGCGACAAGCGTGATTCGGATAGTGTGACGAGGAAAATAAATTCCTCGTGGTCACACCATTGTGACAAAACGGTGTGACGAGTCCGCACTGACTGGTATTAAGTAAGCCTTCGCCCTACCATGAAGACGTGCATATAAGAAACAAAACAGCACTTGTAGTACGTACCTACAACTGTTTGACTATGTAATGGTTTTTTTTCATAAATTTTTCAAAAAAAAAAAAGTTCGATCCCGGATCCCGGCCATGTACCAATGGGTTTTTTAATTAAAAACTTATGTACATAATCCGACAAACCACACTTAGAGGCTTTTCCATCTAAATATATCTCAACAGAACTAGCCACTCGTTAGATATAGCCTCACAAATACCATCGGCTAAACGAGGGAGACTTGGTCTTCCGCTGGGTACCCTGGAACCGTAACACGGTTTCGGGAGCTGTAAGGCGGCAACCCGTGAAGAAAAAAAAAATTCAAAATAGCAAAAAGTACGAAATCACATTATATTGAGTGTAAGCGTATTTTAGAAGAAAATGAGATAGCAGAGGTTATATATGAAGAACTAAAATCAAGTATAAAGGAGTATGATCTACCTATAACAAAAAAATACGAAGATAAAGTTTCGGAATTTAAAAAAACCTAAAAACTTACTCACATTCCATTGCTAAGACTCTCCTAGGAATAAATAAATAGAAGTTAAAAAAAGGTCTTCCGCTGGGTACCCTGGAACCGTAACACGGTTTCAGGAGCTGTAAAGCAACCCGTGAAGAAAAAAAAAAAAAAAAAAAAGAAAAAAAAAAAAAAAAAAAAAGTTAAAAAAAATATAATCCGTATATCTACTGAAATCGAAATACGTAGTAAGTTCCAGGATTCCTTATTAGCCGATTACAGCTACCAAAACACGCCTATTGTTGTTTTCTGTTCAGAATATTCCAAAGAGATCATTGGTAATATGTCAGAGTTTTTTGTTGATAGGACATTTGCTAGCTGCCCCGATCCTTTCATACTGCTATTTTCAGTACACGGTAATCAGTTCGACGTGTAATGAAAACGCGCACTCTTGGCTGAACTCCTTTGTTCGAATAGAAAGGAGCGCTGACGTTGACTCGCCGAGGCAGACAGTCTCGCAGCGAACGGCGTACTTATTATTTGTATTTATCCTAGAAATTGTGTAGTAATAACAACTGTTATAAACTTTGGACAGTACAACGGTTTGCGCCCATGTGGTGACTATCGTATGCTCAATGCTCGCACAATCCCAGACAGGTACCCAATCCGACATATTAGGACCTTATTCAATGTATAACTGGTTGTAAAATATTTTCAACGCTAGATTTAGTCAGATCCCCGCCAGCTCTGGAGATTTTTTATAGAGAAGACGACATGTGACCTTACCACTGCCTGATTATTAAGCCTAGGTGGCTGGTCCATGAATGCGCGCGACTGGCAGAACATAATACAGTCCGCCTGTCGCGCCCACTATGCCGGCCCGTAGAGATGCTTTTTCACGCTTCGCTTGAAGGACCCCAGGTTGTAGAAAGGAGGAAAGACCGACACCGGAAGTTCGTTCCACTTTTTGAAAGTGCGACACAGGAACGAGTCGCTGAATTTTTTCGTTCGTATGCAGAACGTGTCCGCTGTGTGAGGATGACAACTGTATCCTGTGCGAGCAGTGCGGGTGCGAAAAGGGGATGGAGATATACCAAAGACCAATTTTCGTATATGACCTTCGGACTTCGTAACGCTGCCGCTGGCCAAACATTTCAAAGGTTTGTCGACGAGATTACACGCGAATTAGATTTTTGCTATTGCTACTTAGACGATTTTTTGATATTTTCCTATCAGATAAGATTCCGTTCATGAAGATCACGACTGAATGAAAGATTACGGCGTTCTAATGAACCCTTGAAAATGCACTCTCGGTGCCGTTGAAGTAAGTTTTTTTCAGTTACAATCTTTGAGTAGGTAGGAGACGTGTAGCTTGTAAATCACCGAACAATTTTTTCTGCCACTTTTGGCAGCCCCTGTACCACTGATTTTTATGTCGTTTTATTGTCGCAACGGATTTTACGTTATATGATGATTATGTTAAAATACAAACATAATAATTATAATTAATGATTGGAAACACTATGTTCTCGCAAGTTTGACGTCCTAGATCGCCTTTCCCATTTAAAATATCACAGTTAACTATTTTCCTAGAGCTCTGTCTCGCGACACAAAACGATACCAACGAAACTCCTGGTCAGTTTAACTGGTCAAAGGGGAAAAAATTGGCGAAAGGGAGAGCCCGTCTATGGCCCCTCCATAATAAAGCTATTAAAAATTTCCCCATCCCGAAGAATATCAGGCAGCTAAGGTATTCGCAGGCGATTTTAGCCAAATATTTGTCTAATAACAAAATGTGTTAGTTCGTACATCAATATCGGGTACAGCTAATGGTAATAACCCCCATTCAACAATCTATCCCAGCCGCCTGAGCTGACGTACATAATAGGTAGGTATCCCTCCTATCATTTCCTCAATTATACTAATTAGATACAGTTTTCCTCGTCGCCAAATGTAGTGTACACTTGGGATCGCCGGAGCGGCTAAACGGATCTGGATGAGAGTTGTCACAGAGATAGATTACAGTCTGGAATAGCACATAGGCTACTTTATATCCCGGAAAAAATGAAGGTATGTATGGTTCCCGTGGGATAGATTTCATTTTTGTTTTTCACGGGATCGACATGATTTTTTGCATAGTGGTAGTCTAGGGGTCAGAGAATGATATATACTACTTTTTATACCGCGAAAGCGGGCGGGGGAGGGGTAAATTATTATTAGGGGATTATTTCTTTTTGCCGCGGACAGAAGCTTGTTATACAATAATTTTGTATCGGATCGTAGCGATAGATCGAGATGCTTTTTCACGCTTCGCTTGAAGGACCCCAGGTTGTAGAAAGGAGGAAAGACCGACACCGGAAGTTCGTTCCACTTTTTGAAAGTGCGACACAGGAACGAGTCGCTGAATTTTTTCGTTCGTATGCAGAACGTGTCCGCTGTGTGAGGATGACAACTGTATCCTGTGCGAGCAGTGCGGGTGCGAAAAGGGGATGGAGATATACCAAAGACCAATTTTCGTATATGACCTTCGGACTTCGTAACGCTGCCGCTGGCCAAACATTTCAAAGGTTTGTCGACGAGATTACACGCGAATTAGATTTTTGCTATTGCTACTTAGACGATTTTTTGATATTTTCCTATCAGATAAGATTCCGTTCATGAAGATCACGACTGAATGAAAGATTACGGCGTTCTAATGAACCCTTGAAAATGCACTCTCGGTGCCGTTGAAGTAAGTTTTTTTCAGTTACAATCTTTGAGTAGGTAGGAGACGTGTAGCTTGTAAATCACCGAACAATTTTTTCTGCCACTTTTGGCAGCCCCTGTACCACTGATTTTTATGTCGTTTTATTGTCGCAACGGATTTTACGTTATATGATGATTATGTTAAAATACAAACATAATAATTATAATTAATGATTGGAAACACTATGTTCTCGCAAGTTTGACGTCCTAGATCGCCTTTCCCATTTAAAATATCACAGTTAACTATTTTCCTAGAGCTCTGTCTCGCGACACAAAACGATACCAACGAAACTCCTGGTCAGTTTAACTGGTCAAAGGGGAAAAAATTGGCGAAAGGGAGAGCCCGTCTATGGCCCCTCCATAATAAAGCTATTAAAAATTTCCCCATCCCGAAGAATATCAGGCAGCTAAGGTATTCGCAGGCGATTTTAGCCAAATATTTGTCTAATAACAAAATGTGTTAGTTCGTACATCAATATCGGGTACAGCTAATGGTAATAACCCCCATTCAACAATCTATCCCAGCCGCCTGAGCTGACGTACATAATAGGTAGGTATCCCTCCTATCATTTCCTCAATTATACTAATTAGATACAGTTTTCCTCGTCGCCAAATGTAGTGTACACTTGGGATCGCCGGAGCGGCTAAACGGATCTGGATGAGAGTTGTCACAGAGATAGATTACAGTCTGGAATAGCACATAGGCTACTTTATATCCCGGAAAAAATGAAGGTATGTATGGTTCCCGTGGGATAGATTTCATTTTTGTTTTTCACGGGATCGACATGATTTTTTGCATAGTGGTAGTCTAGGGGTCAGAGAATGATATATACTACTTTTTATACCGCGAAAGCGGGCGGGGGAGGGGTAAATTATTATTAGGGGATTATTTCTTTTTGCCGCGGACAGAAGCTTGTTATACAATAATTTTGTATCGGATCGTAGCGATAGATCGAGATGCTTTTTCACGCTTCGCTTGAAGGACCCCAGGTTGTAGAAAGGAGGAAAGACCGACACCGGAAGTTCGTTCCACTTTTTGAAAGTGCGACACAGGAACGAGTCGCTGAATTTTTTCGTTCGTATGCAGAACGTGTCCGCTGTGTGAGGATGACAACTGTATCCTGTGCGAGCAGTGCGGGTGCGAAAAGGGGATGGAGATATACCAAAGACCAATTTTCGTATATGACCTTCGGACTTCGTAACGCTGCCGCTGGCCAAACATTTCAAAGGTTTGTCGACGAGATTACACGCGAATTAGATTTTTGCTATTGCTACTTAGACGATTTTTTGATATTTTCCTATCAGATAAGATTCCGTTCATGAAGATCACGACTGAATGAAAGATTACGGCGTTCTAATGAACCCTTGAAAATGCACTCTCGGTGCCGTTGAAGTAAGTTTTTTTCAGTTACAATCTTTGAGTAGGTAGGAGACGTGTAGCTTGTAAATCACCGAACAATTTTTTCTGCCACTTTTGGCAGCCCCTGTACCACTGATTTTTATGTCGTTTTATTGTCGCAACGGATTTTACGTTATATGATGATTATGTTAAAATACAAACATAATAATTATAATTAATGATTGGAAACACTATGTTCTCGCAAGTTTGACGTCCTAGATCGCCTTTCCCATTTAAAATATCACAGTTAACTATTTTCCTAGAGCTCTGTCTCGCGACACAAAACGATACCAACGAAACTCCTGGTCAGTTTAACTGGTCAAAGGGGAAAAAATTGGCGAAAGGGAGAGCCCGTCTATGGCCCCTCCATAATAAAGCTATTAAAAATTTCCCCATCCCGAAGAATATCAGGCAGCTAAGGTATTCGCAGGCGATTTTAGCCAAATATTTGTCTAATAACAAAATGTGTTAGTTCGTACATCAATATCGGGTACAGCTAATGGTAATAACCCCCATTCAACAATCTATCCCAGCCGCCTGAGCTGACGTACATAATAGGTAGGTATCCCTCCTATCATTTCCTCAATTATACTAATTAGATACAGTTTTCCTCGTCGCCAAATGTAGTGTACACTTGGGATCGCCGGAGCGGCTAAACGGATCTGGATGAGAGTTGTCACAGAGATAGATTACAGTCTGGAATAGCACATAGGCTACTTTATATCCCGGAAAAAATGAAGGTATGTATGGTTCCCGTGGGATAGATTTCATTTTTGTTTTTCACGGGATCGACATGATTTTTTGCATAGTGGTAGTCTAGGGGTCAGAGAATGATATATACTACTTTTTATACCGCGAAAGCGGGCGGGGGAGGGGTAAATTATTATTAGGGGATTATTTCTTTTTGCCGCGGACAGAAGCTTGTTATACAATAATTTTGTATCGGATCGTAGCACAACACCACGTTTTTACTCCACACGGGTAGACAGCTCAGTGTCCCCTCGGTCCTCTCTCCCCGCGGCCCCCACAGTGGCTTGCTCAAGACGACAGATTTATAACAGTTTTTGGAAAGCGTCATAAAACTACGAACATAGTAGAAGCATGGTATGCAAATATAAATAGAGGAAAAAATAAAAATACCGTAAATATTTTTCGGTTTCTAAATGTATTGAAACAGAATGATAACATGTTTTTTGGTTTCAACACAGATTGGATAGTATTAAAAGCGGGAAAAAAATGATTTGAGCATAAATATTTAAGAAATGTTCAATTTAAAACTAATGAACTGTGAAACGACATTAGAACATAATGCTAGATAAATTATAATCTAAAGTGGCACAGGCACTTCTGTTATGAGGTATATTCTGTAATAAGAAAATAAGATTGTTTGTTTAATTTCACGGGAACCGCCAGGGTACACAGAAAAATTTGTGACAACTCTTTCCTACATCATTTTGTTATATCTCTGACGGGTTAGACAGTATACCTACGACATGAAAACTCGCTGGAGCTAACTTTTCCCCCGACTTGGTTCACTATACTGTTAATGCTCAGCTCCTAAACATGATAGGTCCATGTTTAATACTCGTAGGTAATAATAATGAAGTTAGGGTTTTGCATTTTAAAAATACTAATTTGAAGCCGGAGATAAAAACTAGTGGAAGAATGGAAATGAAAACTTGATTTATTCAATAAAATATATTTTTAATATCAATTACAATCAGTCACTTTAACATCACACCATATTGGCACAATTTAATCTAAATTATCACAATAATACAAGAAGGTGGAAACAGGTTATGGAAATCCAGGAATGGTGGTGATAGTCCTGTATGTCACCTTCATTATGCTGCAGCTTATTGATAACACTGATAGTTTACCCAGCAGAAAAAAATACCCATCGGCTTTAGAAAAGGAGTCGATAGCGTAGCGTTGGACACCACAAACCGGGGGGATCTGGGTACATATCTCACTTGTGACTAAAATGATATATCTAGGTTAAGTGCAGCAACATACTTGCCACCTGTTCTGTTCAATATGGACAACTGGCGACAAGTGGACACTTTTACTGATGTCTCTAGCTGCACCGCAAGGGATAAATGCCGTGAATATGTGTCTTCATTCGACTTTCTAAAGACCGATGGGTATTCTAATGTCTACTCTACCAAATTTCCAATCTTTTCGTAAACATACTTATTTAACTTAGAATTAAATTGAAAAAACCTAATAAATAATAATTAAATTAAACTAATATCTTAATCAGTATAAAAACAATTTAATTAAATTCACAGTAAGTACCATGTTAAGATTAGATAAAGAGATTTTCCATTGAAAATCGTCCTAATTCTAGGAATCGAATCAATAAAAATAAAATAAACACAATATAATAAAGACGATATTACTACCCTACAAATGTATGTCACACATTAAAAAAAAACAGAATAATACAGTAAGTCAATGTCAATAGAGAACATCTAAGTAATATTATAAATGCGAAAGTGTGTTTCTTTGTTTCTCTGCTTGTCCTTTTTCACGTCAGAACAGACCAACGGATCGACGTGATTTTTTGTACAGAAATAGCTGAAGGGCCTGAAAGTGACATAGGAGGCATAATCCTTCGAGAACTAGGTTTATTAATACAGCCGTAAGTGAAACTCAGTTAAACTGATGCAAAAATGACAAGAGTTCAAATACTATAACTCAGAAGTGATATTTTGTGCCATAACAATAACAAAATACTCAGTGACACATACAGCCACAATCAACGCCAAAAACCCAACAAAATGAACCGTTTTCAAAAACAACCATGTTTTATCACAGTAGATAGCTAAAGAGAGTAGATGTAAATAGCTATGAGGGTTCACAATTCTCCACATAGCTGTCCCCGAAAAAAACATATCAGATTTGAAAAGAGCTTCCCGTTTCAATACATCCAACCCTGTATTATTCTCCAATAATTCTTGATAAAGATCTATATACCTATTCCACGCCAAAGAAGACAGCACCATTTGCCCCGAAAATAAACCCAAAACTTGAACAATCTTATTATAGCCAACTTTCGTTTTGTAAGAAATCCCCACTTCGCTATTAACATCCTTCTCAACATCATCATTTGTGTTGATTTCTTTTAACTGATGATACGGTAGAATATTAGCTGGTGTATTCTTGTAGCCACGTCTAGGCGGATTGCTTTTAAAGTAAAGAAATACACTTGTCATCATAGCGATAACACCAATCAAATCGCAGATTCCGTCAATCCAATACCCTAAAGTACCTACTTCTGATCTTTCTCCTTTAACATGCTTACGTTCCCTAGCAATGTGACCATCCAAATCATCTAAAAACATACGCAATTGGAATAATACAACAGCCAATCGTCTCATAGCTAAGCTTTGACTTATCAATAATCTAGCACCTACGAAAGCTACAATCACATGCGATGCTGATATTAAATTAGGTGTTAAAAACAGCATTTTCTCTGATATACTTAAACCTAGATCAAGTACATTACATAGCGGGGAATAAATATAATGATTAATATGGTCTACCATTAATCCTTTAACAGTAGGATGGCAGATTGGATTAACAGTACAAGGCACCCAAGTGACATCTTCATATATAGCATCGTCTTTAACAATTGTATCATTAATTCTATCAAAAATATCAATTCTATAATTATGTATCCTAAAATATTCGAATGTATCCATTGTTATGCAATAAATAATTGTTATAACTAAAATTATAGTTAAAATTTTGCTTGCTCGCGATGGCGGCCACATTTTCAGAGTGATTTAAACAGCTATTTATAAACTATGGCTTCCTACTTCAGGCGAGAGATTCTTCCAAGTCACAATTTTTTTTATAAAAATGAATTAATTAATCTTCATTTAATTTAACAATCACATCACTTAAAGACATCTGTCACTTCACTTCATTCAGCTTCATCAAAACAAAATCCATTATGAAATTCTAAATATTTGCTTAATTCTTCATAACAATGGCATAACGAGGCATCTTAATGAAAACATTAAACTCTTTTATAGATTTTACATTTCATATCTCCGCAATCGTTCGTGTATTAGTACAAAATGCGCGCGCATTGCCCAGAAGTGTGTATAACAATGCCGCAGTTCCAACAACCTAGCACTCGAGTTACATAATCACGGCTTTAATCCAATAATAGATAGGCAGACATATTTTTCAAAATAAACAACGGCTGTTTATAGTTGAAATGTGAATTTTAGAAATCTGCATGTTTTTTTAAAGATACTTAAAAATCAACAAGTTTTAAAAGCTATCAATCCTTGATCTAACTCATTTTAAAAGGGGTGTTATAAGTTTAACGTGTGTATTACATGTGACATCGTAGCTCCTAAACAGATGAACCAATTTTGATTTAGTTTTTTTTTGTTCGCTTAAAGGAAGGAGGAAAGACCGACGCCGGAAGTGCGTTCCACTTTTTGACAGTGCGACAGAACGAGTCACTGAATTTTTCGTTCGTATGCAGAACGTGTCCACTGTGTGAGAATGAAATCTATATCCTGTGCGAGCAGTGCGGGTGCAAAAAGGGGATGTAGGGACGAGGTCATGGAGTACTTCTAAGTGACTTCATCGAAAGTGTTCTTAGCTATGATTCAAGAAAATCTGTTCAGCCGTTTGAAGATCATCAGCTCTTTTCTAGTTTTATAGGATGTGAACAACCCAGTAGAGATCTGATCAATTCGAAATTTAGTATCATGTGACTTCAATGATATTACAATAATGACCATGACCTTATACTGCAGCATCATCTGGAAACAGCAAGTAAAGCCGGACGTGTCCGCCCTTCTGAAATTGACACATCTAGGTCCATTAAGTGCAGTGCCACCTGTTCTGTCGTCAAGTGGGCACTCCGTAACACGCAACATGGTTAAAAAAACCGACCAAGTACGAGTCGTACTCGCACACGAAGGATTCCGTAACGCCGTACAATAAAAATGGTTTAGTAAATAATTAGCGCGAGTACAACTCACACTTGCCCGGTGTTTATTATTTGTTGGTCCCAGGGTGCCAATGCACTAATGCCCAACGGAAGACCAAGTCTCCCTCTTTTAGCCTCCTGTATTTGTGAGGGTTGAAGAAACCATGATACATACCATGGTAGAGTCATGCTTAAAGATTCGAAAAAAGATGTACACAGTACACAAGATCCTTACACATATTTAGGAAAAAGTTTTATATGGCAGAATTTAAAGGAAATACTGGCAGAGGACAACCTAAGTGTACTTTTATTGAAGACTAGCTAAAAGGCATGATGAATATAAAAGAAGCGAAAGAGGTATGTCAGGGTCATAGCAAATAGTATTCGATTGTCTCTGTCTACCCTTCATGGGATAAAAGGCGTGATCATAAAAAAAACATTAATTGTCTTGTTTCAGAGGGAATGTAATAATCTCTCTACCACGACCCAATGTCCTAGTTTTTAAAATAAAAAAAAAATCAACACATGGTCTCCAACCGAATAGTTACTTAAAAAAATCTACTTATATATTTGTTGAATCGAATGATGTGACGCCACAACGCCACAACGCCACAGTGGCCATATTTTGGGAAGAGATTATTATTTCCGGCCAAGGCTTCGGCCGAGAATTTTCTTGCCAACTAAACTACGGATCTCTAAAAATTTCAGTGGGCAGGTGGCACCGTACTAAATTTTTTTCATGGGCGAATCTTGGCTAAAAAACCTTACTATGGACTTGAAAATGTGGGTCAAAGTGATTTTTTTTCTTATAAAATTAATGTCAAGGTTTCCATGTAAAAAATATAAATATATCATGTCATACACTTGCGATTCGGACTGGATTCGCACAGGTACAAGTTAATATTTAGGGTACCGTAGGCAAATGGCGAAAACATAGCTTTTGCAAGTTCGTCACACTGTCTCACTTCCGCAAATTTTCACGAAATTTACCTCCCCCCAGCTCACCCCCGCACTGCCCATCTATCAATCTATGACCAGAAAAAAAAAACAGCTGATTACGTGATTACATAGGCAACGCATAGTGAGCCTCGTGCTTCGGATGGCATGTAAAGCCTTCTTCTAAAAATAACAGGTATATGTTTACACCGGTTGTGGACACAGAATAAAATTTCATAGATAAGTTTATATATTTTAAGAATTATTTTTCTAATAGTATTTGTATAATACTCATATAAGTATAGCTGAAGTCTGTTTCGTGTATTATCGCAAGACAGTTTTGTTGAAAAATCATACTTTCTCATGTTTCTGGTACGTGAATCTTGGTCTGTCTTATCTTATCGATTTTAATAGTATTCCATCTCGCTCACATCTTTCTATAGAGATATGGACAAAATAAGTCGCGCGTAAAACTGAGTTAGTTACCGAATTTTACCGAAGTTCCCTGGTATGTTTTTTTTTATTTTGGTTATTTTTCTGAGAAATTGTGCTGCATAGAAATTGTACTAATAATGAAAATAAATTAAAATGTTCGTCGGTCAGCTACAAATGAAGACGCAATGCACGGTTATGTAATCAATAATCAGATGTAATCAATACCTGAGTCTATTAATTTCTAGCAAAAATCTAATTAAAGCAAGAAAAAATATGGAATTAGAAGACGAAGCCAAGGCAATTTTGCTAACCGTACTCTACTTAATTTAAAAAAAGTCACTTCAATTATTAATATAAGTATAAATAAGTATATTGATGGGATTCCACGACACGCCTTGGTGGATAGCACACGCTCCCGCGGAGACGTGTTGGGGAATCCAGTTTAATCCCGCCCGCGCTGCGATGGTTGTGATTAATCAGTGATTAATAAGACATATCGCGGTCGGCGGGATTATCATACATACCGATTTATTGGCTATAATCACCGTAAACGGCTATACTACTTGACATTGGCGAAATCACCGATTAATATTGGTGGAACCGCCATATTGAAAAAAAAGAAGAAGAAGAAGAAGAAGAAGTATATTGATTGTTTGTCTTATAAATTACATTTATTTTTATGTAACTCTAAATTCACGGGCTTGCATGGGGACATAGGTCAAACACAAATAGAGGCCCCGTCGGGACCTATCTCTGAATGCATCGGAGACCATGCGCTCACAGACTCCGTCAGGAGTGTCTGGACTATTGCTGAGATAAAATTAAATTAAAATTGGTCTATTGTTTTGGGATGTTAAATGGTTCATTGGTTGAGACCGCGGTCAACTGCCGGTATCATTCATCTCAATCAAAATTGACATGTGGTGGGTGACTAGCCGTTTACTAAATGGGCCTCCTAAAACAACCACCGTTTTTAAGCATTTCTGCCGGCAGTAAGACAGTTATTATACTCCCGGAAACGAGGTAAATACCCAAACTACCGGTGGTTAGGGCTGCAGAGAGAGGAACCTCCTCACAATACGTGCCGTGCTGAGGAGTACTGCCTTCTGGATCTGGCCCTTGACCGAACCGCCAATCTCTTGAGGCCCTAAGGTGGAGGTCAAAACTCTTGGCAAAGAGATAAATTCCAATTTTCACCTTGATATTCTAATTAGTTTCGAAGATATATAGTGATTTCCACGCGAGTAAAACCGCGGACAGAAGCTAGTGTAGGCTCCAAAAGAGTCCAAAATCACACGTGATTTCATCCACGATCACGATCCATCTGACCATAATACAAAGTCTATGAGACCTTCGACCTTGTCAGTATCACGTCACTTTCCAAAACCCCACTGCACTGCCGCGAATATTTGAGACACGCTGCTCACAGCTTCGTCTGTATTATTTTGGTGTTACTGTTCACCCGGACCTATTTTACAGCCAGACAGACAGATAGACAGACACGGACATAGATTATAAAAAAAACCAAGTTGCGAGTACCTAGGACTCACGCACATAGAGTTCTGTTCCATCGAAACGAGACCTCTGGCTGGCGCAACTTCGAACAAAAAATTTGGGCTCGGAAAAATGAGCCAATATTAATGGCGTCGTATCGTCGTCTCTTTCACTCCATATACAGATAACAGAGATAACAAATATTTCTGTACCAATCCACAGTCAAGTAATCCTTAATGTTGTTAGGTTGGCAGTACCTTTCGGCCCTAAGTTTGGCAGTCCCGACGCTTATTAAAGAACATAGTGATTGCTATTTACTCTATGCGAGACCTCTGGAACACTCTGGACCAGCCTCAGGACCAGCGGGACCAGCCTCAGGACCAGCGGTCGTCAAATGCGGGGTTGCCATCTGTAAAATCAATAAACTAGGACAAGCGAACACCCCGGATCTTTGAGCTTCAAACCCAGACATTTTCCGCATATAATTTATAGAAGTTTAAATAATTTTAATTTTTTATCTTCCGCTATGAAAAGTAAAAATATAAGTTGTATAAATAAAAAACTGGCCAAGTGCGTTAAAAAAATCACGTTTGTTGTATGGGAGCCCCTTAAATATTTATTTTATTCAGTTTTTTTAGTATTTGTTGTTATAGCGGCAACAGAAATACATCATCTGTGAAAATTTCAACTGTCTATCACGGTTCATGAGATACACCCTGGTGATAGACGGACAGACAGACAGACGGACGGACAGCAATAGGGTTTCCGTTTTTACCCTCCTAAAAAGTAGAAACTGACGCCATCTAGTGGGAGACTGTTCGAAACGTTCGCCCTTGGTCCACATGAAGTATGATAACAGATGGCGATACTGTCGTTATTACAAAAGTTTCAATAAAATTCATTCAGCCTATTCAAAACACCTATTGTAGACAAACATTGGGACAGATAGACACTTCAGTCTCTATATAATATTTCTCAAAGGTGCTTTTTTGTCGCTATCAAATATCTCCCTTAATACTGTATCAAAGTTAATTTTTTAAACGCCATTTTGAAGATTATTTTTCAAACAAATCAAAATTAAATGTTTCTTTTAAAATTTGACTAATTTATTTATTGTGCAAAAGACGCCATCTGTTGGAGATTAGTTAAACTAACTGTGCGAAGTTATATTTATTTGTATAGAATAACTTCTATAGTTAATAGGAAATTAGACTTCCAATTGGTAGAAAGTGACTGTGAGTGAGTGAATGAATGAAGGTGACAAACAAGAGTAAATAATTATGCTAGTACCATGATTGTCACCTTCACTATACCAGCTTATTGATAACACAGTGGTTCTACATGCATCAAGACAAAGTGGACTGTGTTTGATGAGTACAGATATTCAACTCAGGGTATGTTAATGTCTGTTATATACTCGATACTAACCAAATGTATCACTTGACAGCACAGATATAACAAAATGATGTAGGAGAGAATAGGGGTGGGATTCCACATCCGGTCATGGCGACATACGCACGCGTTTTCGTCGTGGCGTGATGTGGAATCCAGTTTAATCCTGTTCGTGCTGTGATGGTTGTGATTAATCAGTGATTAATAAGACATATCACGGTCGGCGGGATTATCTTAAATACCGATTTATCGGCTATAAACACTATAAAGGCTATAATACTTGACATTGGCAAATCACCGATGAACATTGGTGGAGCCATAATAAAAAAGAAGAAGAAGAAGAATAGGGGTGTAGACAGTAAAAGAAAATAAATACATATTATATATTTTTATATAGTTTATAACATATAATCACTGAAAATAATGTTTATTTATTTGTTTAATTAATGTACTTTTTTTATAACAAAAAGAAAAGTCATAAATTGATACTTCCAGTCACGTGACTGCAAACGGGAAGTGACGTCACTATATCCTAAATGTCAAATAAATTACCACAGACTAGTAACTATATTATAATAACTGCCTGTCAATCATAATTACTTATAAGAAAGTGACTAAGTTATTTCCTCTGTTATTTTATCTAATCTGTGACCAATAATTTGTTGGTTTACTAGAACGTGACGTCATCTACGTTTTCGCGGGAATTTGAATTAAAAATATGATTTTTTTAATGAAAATACAAATAAAAAAATTCTAGATATTTTATTACGTATAGTAAACCTTACAGCTATAATTTAAAAGTATTTTTAAAAAAATGTATACACCCCTATTGTGTAGAATAAAATTATCTACAAAAAAGTCTGAGATAGCATATATTATCTATCTCTAATTGATAAGTTATAAGCATATTTGGGCGAGTCTCTAGTTTATTCTAATATTATAAGGAGGTAAAGTTTGTAAGTTTGGATGTAGGAGGTTCTCTCTGAAACTACTGATCCGATTCTGAAAATTCTTATCCTCGAGTGCCATAGGTTATACTTTATTTTGTTCTAAAAGCTAGTTCTAAAATACAAGTAAACTAACCTGAGGCACCTGCGTAGACTTCCCGGACCCTGTCTCACCAATAAGCACCAAAGTTTGATACTTCTCCAAGCAATACAAAATATGAGTCCGGAATTGAAAAATTGGTAGTTTCTGTCTCTGAGATGTTAGTGGGAGGTGATGATGTCTATTGTATGTGAAGTTGGTCTTCGCGTCATTGTCTGATGCGAGGGCTGTGTCGCTGTTTGGTTTTATAAGTATCTCTAAAGTGCCATCGCGATTTCTTGTTGGGTATAGACTTTCGTTGCCTGCAATAAAATATTAGATTAGATATTTCATGTTGTTGTAGGTATCTAAAACAAAGGAAAGTGAATTGATGAAAGATTGACTAAAAGGGTTAATATGTCAGAAGTGATGGCAAGTGTACCTAATTTTATTGAACATATAAAAATATTATTGATTGAAGGCAATCGTCAAGCATGTATGAAAGGTATGATGAATATAAAAGAAGCAAAAGAGGTAAGTATATATCAGGATCATAGCAAATGGCATTTGATTGTCTCCCCCTACCCCTCTTGGGATAAAAGGTGTGATAATAAATAGATAGCTATTATATTCATAATTTTTTTATTGTTTTTAAGAAGTAAAGTAGAAAACTACTGAACCAATTTAAAAAATGATTAAACTGTTATGAAGCTAAATTGTTCCAGATGACTATGTTAAATTTTTAAAAAGTTAAGGACCAGAAGTTATTTAATACCGATACAATATTCCAATACAATAATTTCTTTATTGCGAGTAAAATTGTGTCTGAAAAGTAACTATTTATAGCAAAATAAAATGATAAGAGAAAATTTGCCTATTTTAAGAGATTGTAATATCCATGGTCGCGGCCAGCATTGCACTTCCAAAACTTTTTGGCACTTTAGCCCGCCATAAAACAACAGCCGCACTGACAACAACCGACACCTGCACACCATAGGTAGCTGCAAGCCACCTTGGTGCATCTAAGTTAAGGGTAGTCAGCCCCGAAGCTAATTTAGGGTATTATTTCATTTTACCTAAGTTGAAATTTAAGTTTAACTTACCTGGCTTAATAAATCTTGGTCGTTCTGTACCAAACATGTCTGCTATATCACTAAATTAACTTATTTAACTTATTTTTAGCCACAATTATTCGTAGTAAAGTAACACTAGTTTAACTAAAACTACTTTGTTTACAAACTAAAAATAACCTCAAATTACTTTTTTTTTTTTTTTCATTTATCGGAAAAGGCAAAGGCAGCCATACAGCCATACATTTCTGAGATTTTTACACATAAAAAAATCTTTAAATTAATATAAACATTAAAAATAACTAAATTAACCAAGTCCGCATTGAATAGTGGCAAGAATACTGGCTGCATTTCCTGCTGAATAGCGATGCTGATTCGTTGAACGAGGAAGGAGTCACAAATGACAGCTAATAAGGTTATTTATTATATTATATTTTTACTCGTTGTTTTCTCCCCGGCTGTGTACAGTAATTTACAGAAACATGATAAAAACTGGCCTAATATACTTAGTAGAGATTAGCATACCTACCTATAAAAATACATAGCTTACACGCTTCTTGTTTGAAGGGTCAAAGCTGAAATTCTATTCAATTTTTTCGTGTTATTTCACTCCAAAAAGAAAGAAAAGCAGAGCAAGAAGGCTCCACTTGCCAAAGCCCCTGAAAAGGGGAAAAAGGCGAGAAAAAAAGCAGCAAAGCTCAGGCCCCCTCGTTCCGCGGCTGTAGTGATTATACTGCAGCCCGCGGCCTGCGATAGGGGCTTGACCTACGCCGCGATCCTGACCCAGGTCCGGGACAGCATAAAGCTAGAGGACCATATGTATTTCTGTTGCCGCTTTAACAACAAATACTAAATTAAAAACAGAATAAAATAAATATTTCAGGGGGCTCTCATACAACAAACGTGTTTTTTTCCCCCTCGTTTTTATAGATAATGGTACGGAACCCTTCGTGCGCGAGTCCGACTCGCTCTTAGCAGGTTTTTTATTAAATTTGAATAAAGCAAGAATAAAGTATCCAGCTGTTTTACACCGGGCAATGCGGCTTGGCGGAACACTTGTACAACTCGCAGGGGCCGCGGCGGCAGCACGATGATTCGCGCCGACGTCCAGCCCACTTTCACTTTTCTGGCTTTGGCCAGCTTACTGGCCGCGACCATGGGGACTTTCAGCCATAGAGACCCGGGCGCAGTCACTTTGAGACGCCGGATCTCTCCCATCTTTATTACTTCAGGCGAGCAGCCCCCGGTTGAAGCGATCGCCCGCACCACCTCGATGACCGTTGTGGTTTGTCCAGGTCCATAATACGCATTTCTGCGTATTTAGTGGACCTGCAGCCTAATTGCGTTATTCAAATTTAATAAAAAACCGGCCAAGTGCGAGTCGGACTCGCGCACGAAGGGTTCCGTACCATTATCTATAAAAACGAGGGAAAAAAACACGTTTGTTGTATGGGAGCCCCCTGTAATATACGGTTCATGAGATACAGCCTGGTGATAGACGGACAGACAGACAGACAGACGGACGGACAGCGGAGTAGTAATAGTGTTTCCGTTTTTACTCTTTGGGTACGGAAACCTAAAAAAGATACAGCCCTGTGAAAGACGGGCGGACGGACGGTATTAAGGTTTCCGTTGTCACCCTTCGTGCTGGTGCTACCTATTATGGTTTAAAAGATACAGCCCTGTGACAGACGGACGGACAGACAGACAGCGGAACTTTAGTTATGGTACTAATAGAGTAGGTAATAGGATTTTCGTTGGCACCCTTTGGGCATTGGGTAAGGAAGCCTAATAAAACACATACGTAGGTAAGTATATTTTAAATTTTATTTATAAAAAAAATAGATTTTGATTTTGAGTGTGTAATCTACCAAATCTGAAAAACAAAAGAGATATGTTAGTAACCGCGGCTACAATATCGACCCATAATATTAAAAACAGCTTTTTCTTTTTTTATAGTGAAGTGTTGTAGACACTTCTTCTTTATTTATTGTATAAAAATAACAGTTACAAGAATGTAGCAGTTAATATTATAATAAAATACCAAGTGTGACTCAAAATAAATTTCTTTGTTGTACTAGACTCTACACTAGGGGTGTGCGAATAGCGTTCGAATCGAATCTAATCGAATATTAATATTCGATTTTTCGAATTATTCGAAATTCGACGAATAATTCGAAAAAAAAACAAATAATTCGAAAATGTTCGAATAATTCGCGAAGTATCGAAATATCACTGGATTTTCTATTGTTTTCAATTTAAATTCCATCACAACATGTATCAAAATATTTTACTTACGAATAATATACTTTTTGATTTAAAATTAATTACACGGAGAAAACAATTGCTTAATTTTAATATATATTATGTTCATTTCTGTCAGTAACATAAAAAATCTAGATAATATAATATTGGCAAGAGATCTTTTCAATTCGTTTTGGTTTTTATAATTATTAACTTCTGTTTGAAAAAAATCTATAAGAAAAAGGTTACACATGCAATGTTTAAAAATTCTCGAAATAAATTTCTCCAAGTTTTTTATTCATATTCTTAATTTTTTTGTTCAATAAAAAAAATTAACTTAGTCATTTTATTCTCTTTCAAAAAAACTATACTAATTGTTCTATTTGTGTAATCACATTTCATTGTTTAAATAAAATGTATATTAATTGTTAATTTCAAATTTGAATATCGAACATAACAAACCATAAATTTAAAATACTCAAAAATTCGCGAATAATATAACTATTCGCGAATAATTTAGAAAGGAATTCGATATATCCGAAAAAAAAATTATATATTCGATAAACATTCGAATTTTTCGAATTATTCGATTTTTTCTAATTATTCGATTTTTTCGTATTCGATTCGGAACGAATAATTCTTAAGTTTGAATTATTCGCACACCCCTACTCTACACACATAATATAGGTATCTATCTATCTATCATCACGCCTTTCATCCCAAGAGGGGTAGGCAGAGACAATCGAATGCCATTTGTTATAATCCTGACATATCTCTTTTGCTTCTTTTATATTCATCTTACCTTTCATACATGCTCGGCGATTGTGTGTACTTTTAATATTTCCTTCGATCAACATATTTTTTATATGTTCAATAAAATATAGGTACTTTACTTTTAATATTTAATTGTGTTCCTTGTGTGACGATCTTGTGATATTATTAACAAAAAGATCCACAAAATACGATTTGAATGGACAGAACCTACGTCAGGAAGTAATACGTATTCAAATAAATAACTAAGTAGGTAGCCCAAAACAATTAATTTAATAATTGTTATTATCACCTACGGCTCGGACTAAATACACCGTCTACATGTCTTTCCTGATGCAATCAGTCCCTCAAACAAAATGTTTGCATACTAATATCCTACGTACATCAGATGCCGACTGCAATCCGAAAGAAAGGACATATCCTAAAATAATATATATATATATATTTATGTGTAAATAAATAGGTACGTAACATACCCTGTTAAATCGAAGAGGTACATTTGCAGGCCGAATCAGAGGTTTATTTTTCTGTAAAATAAAAATAATGATATCACTACTCTCTTTACCTACGTTATAAGTTGTGTCACTTAAAAAGAGCTCCTGTTTTGACCTCAAGACCTCAGACCACACAAAAAACTATTTATTTATTAATTTCTGTGTACCTATTTTAAGTTAGTGATATCGGTAATAATAGTTTTTAGGTGGCATACTCCAGCGTAGTATTTTAAGGATAGTGAAGTATTTTTTAAACTTTTCTTCAAAATTCTATTACAGTTGCCCTACGGATCCCGCCCGAGTCTAGGCCTTTTGTAGGGATTTATTATCTTATAAGGAATAATTTGCCTTTTAAAAAAATGGGAAAAGTGGATGGGATTTGAACCGTTTGCATCCTGAGCTGCACCATACCATACCCTACCTTTAGCCGTTAGACCACCGTCGATACAAAAATTGACAACTTCGTGTCAATAGCAACCGTTGCTTTTTCCGATACATAATTTTTAGCCGTAAACAGAGACAAATTACTGAATTTCTGAAAAACTAGTGAACCGATTTTTGTCATTATGTTCTTGTTGTGTGTTTCTTTGTTGTTGTTTTAATATGTTTTATGTAGAAGTGGTAGGTTTTGGTAGATTTTGTAGAAATTATAGACGGCAACACTATTGCACATTTGACATTTAACAATTACAATAGTGTTGCTGTCTCTAAATCCTACAAAATCTACCAAAACCTACCACTTCTACATAAAACATATTAAAACAAGAACAAACAAACACATCTTTACGGCTTTTATATCGTAGTCTGCATAGTTGTTGTGATACAAAATATATACCTTTTCAAACCATAAAAAATGCTTAAACATACTTCCTAAATAATAAACTAGATTAGTTATAAAAACTACTGAAATAATAGCATATCTAGTAACAGGGTAACATTGGTTGACAAGTTGACAAGTAAATATTTTGCTAATATTAGCCGATATAATGACGTCATTCATAGGTGAAATGTAGGTTAAGTAAATTATTTGTTTTTGAAAAAATAAAGACAATCTCACGATTTTAAGAACTATAAATTGAAAAATACGGATTATTAAACCAATATCTCGAAACGGTTTTAAATTCAGCATACCTTAACTTTTACTTTACATACCGAATTGAGAACCTCCTCCTTCTGTTTTGAAGTTCGGTTAAAAACTAAACCTTTATAAAATCAATCTTGTGTCCATCTGTTACAGAGGCTTTTCTTGAAAACTATGTACTTAGGTATTGTAAATTTATTTTGACATCATTTTTAGAAACGGCTTGAGGTTTCAATTTACTTTATCACATACTAATATAAATTTAACACAATAAGGTAGGCCTTTCCAAGCGATTTTCGTAATAAAAAATATCTTGTAATTTGACACGACGGGAGATCTATTTTACGGAACCCTATGATTTTACGAACAAGCTCCAAGTAGTATTAATTTATGTTTTCAACAAAATTTTATATAAAACAGTCAAGTACATACAGTGTTATTTTGTTTTTTTCTATCCAATGACCTTAATTTTCTCGATAATACATCATTGTCCTGTAAAAATATATAGATTGTAATATTTTAATAAGTAGCCGAAGTTTGCAACTGAGTAAAATAGAATGTATGTGCCGCTAACATAGATCTAAACAAACAAACAAACAAACCGCTAATCTTAAATAGTTATAGGTAGATATAAAATTAAATTTAATAAAAAATCTCAAAGTACTATAATCTAGGTATAAACTTAGAACATTAGTACCATAGCAAATGTATTAGAGTAGGAAAAGTTAAAATTTTAAATTCACTTAAACATTATTTTGCAAACATAGTATCAATAGGTTTACTCAGTTATTTCTCTAGAAAAGTATTATGGCTGGTACTTACTTCATTACTTGCATCAACTATATGTGTTTTGCAATCAAGTTTAGCTGTAGATGTATATGTGTCAACACCAGATAGAAAAACACTAACTAAATCTCCATTAACCCTTATCATTGTTATTACATCACTGATATGTTCTAATTCTGGTGACAGTGATACAACATTACAATTTGTTAATATTTTTTTGTATATATCTTCAATATCTTGAATAAGACTTGTAGAATCCCTAAGCTCAGCCAGTGCTCTTTCTCTAAAGTCATTGAAAGGTATGCGTAGTTTGACAGTGAAATATTTATTTGGTTCTGGTGTCGCAATCAGGTAATTTAATTCAATATCACCCTTTACTTTAGACAGACAAATGCGATTAAGCTTATAGAGAGCTCTTAAATTTAAAAGTGATTCTTTTTCAGTTGGAGAACGATTCATAGACGAATAAATGTGATTTAATAAATTAAAGTACAGTTTCAATTCTTCTCGTATGTCTTCAGGTTTCGTTTGTGAACCTATACATTTCCCCCCACCCAGCAATTCAAAAGGTATTTTGTATTTAATAAAATGTCCAATTTTATCGTTTGGTTTTGAAGGTTCGTCAGTATTTATGACTGGCAAAAGTAATTTTTCATGTTTGTGAATAGGTTGTTCCAAGCTATTGTCTTTTATATTAGGTAGCGCATTTTCAAAATCAAGAGGCAAATCAAAACCTGTTTCAGGAAGCGTATGCTCTTGACTTTCTTCTGGTGAGTCATGTTCATCAGGTATATCAGGTATTTTTGGTACGGGTAATTTGCCATTCAAGAAATATTTTTTATTATGTTTATTCTTTTCACAAGGTTTTTTGGTAACTTCATTTGTTAATGGAAGAGAATCTTTGTGAGAGCACGAAGTATCAATTGAACTTATCATTTCTTTAGGGTTGTCAAAGAATAATTTGCAATTTGGAATATCATCTATAAACATTTTGAAAAGAAAATATTTTACGATAAATTGCTTATAATCAGACGAATGAGGGCATACAACTTGATGATGGGGATTATTGTTATTATCTATAGAGCCAAGTATATCGTCAACATTTGCATCATTCAAATGATGATTAAAGAAACGTGTCATAAACTGGACGCATTGTGAACGTAGTGATACATAATTAACTCCAAAAGAATTGTCAGGTGATGAATACTGGTTACGTTGTTGGTTTAACAGGTCAGCGGGTTCTTTGTACTTAAGTGTATTTTTAAAAATTTGGTCGTAAACATTGGCATTATCATAGCTTGATCGTCCTGACCTTTCCTTTTTGTGTACTTTATCCATAAGTTTCTTTAAACTTACCATAAAATCAGAACCATCATCTAAATCAATGTGCATTAATGGATCATGATCGACCTTATTATTTGCTACATTATCAACTATCACCTGTATAGGTGCTTTAGTAACATCATCCTCATTGTAAATACTAGCTCTAATTTCGTCTATTTTTTGTGTTAATTTTGAAACATCACTGTATAATAGGTTAATGAAAGCCTCATATGTAGTCTTGCATAGCTCAATATCAGAATTAGAGTCACCAATTACAGATCTGGTACTGGTTTTTTGTTCTAAATCATAAACTAATCCATTAATTTTATTTTGATACTCATCATAGAACTTAACAACATCATCCCATATATCAACAACAGCTTGATCCTTAGATTTTGTCTTGATACTACCATCATTATAATAGTTATTAATTTTACTCCGAAGTGTTTTACCTATATTACGTTTATTAATATATTGCATTACCGTTCCAATATTGTTTTTTAATCTATTCGTAACAAGTGCCAGTTCATCCATCGCTGCTTTATTCAATTGTCCATTCTTACATATATTGTTACTGTCATCGGTTTTCGGAGATGTTACTTTAACCTGCGTGACAAACAAAATATTTGTTTTAACTTCTATAACGCAATCGTTAAAATAACCTGGGCAAAAAATTTCTAAGCATTATTTTCCTTCTTGTGCTTCAAATTCTCGTGAATATAGTTTTTTTTAATCTACAGATGCTAGGTACTACAATTCTGTTTAAAAGAAGATAGCTAAAAGTTCATGAAATTGCTTAATAAACGCAATCAAGCTACGACGCAAGGCATGGTACCTAAAGTATGTGACATAATTTTAAAATTTTTAAAATTTATTAGTACACATATTCATCAACATCATCATTACTATCTATTTAATAAAATCGTAAAACCAGAACGAGGGACAATAAGGTGCGTCGGTGGAGTTCGATCCCGGATCCCGGCCATGTACCAATGGGTTTTTTAATTAAAAACTTATGTACAGAATCCGACAAACCACACTTACAGGCTTTTCCATCAAAATATACCTCAACAGAACTAGCCACTCGTTAGCTAAACGAGGGATACTTGGTCTTTCGTTGGGTACCCTGGAACCGTAACACGGTTTCGGGAGCTGTAAGGCAACCCATGAAGAAAGAAAGAAGAACGATATAAAAAAAAGGCGGGATGGCGCCCTACGAAACTTTATTGACACGTTTCCACCAAACGGCGTACTCCTTCTCAGGAATTTGTATGTATTTCGATTCCTTGATCTCGGGAATCGCGAAAGACTTAAGAAAATATGATATTGGGTGTGTAATTTTTGTATAGTAAGCAAAATAACATCGCATAAAAACTGCGAAAGAATAAAGTCTAAACTTACCGACAAAGGAGTTTGCTTCTGTAGTTTTTGTTTGGCCAATTTAGTTTGATGCAATTTTGTTACTTCATTATTTATATTCTTTAGGACCCCATGTAGTGTTTCATTTTGAGCAGCTATTATTCCCTGAAAATGTAATAAAATGATTAAATTATAACAACACTATCCGTTTATTATTTTTCATTTCACGATAGGTTTCCATGGTATTTTACCCGTAATCCACTCGCCGATTTTTATTCTACGTCAAGAGACCTTGTTTTCCCAATACAACGTTGTGTACTTTCAATTTTCTTCTCAATTTATTTAACTCCCAGTAATTTTTTCATCAACCTATCGAGTCCATAATAGACCACTTTGGGATATAATACAATACAAAAATTTACCGGGAGTCAAATAAAGCTAAACTTAGCTAGTCGTCGTAGTGAGTCCTGAGTTGCCAGAACGAAAATGCAGTATTTTCATGTGTAACATCTTAGCTCTTGCTATGTAGCGTTTTGAAGTGAGTAATTTTGTAAAGGAGGACTTAATTGTATAATCTCAAATGAAACGGAAATGCATAACCAGAAGTAAAAAAATGTTGTGAATTTCGAAATGTTACTCGTCATTGGCAACTGCTGTAAAGGTGCGATCTTTCACATTGCAGTTTTTAAGGCAGTTGTATGTTGTATCATCTCATGCCACAAAACCAAGACAATTTGCTTGTAATCTGAAATTGTGTTTTATGTGAAAAATTACTAGTTATATCCAACAGAAGTTTACAAATAAAATCTGAGAATATAGAAAACCACAACTGGATCTAGCTAACAAATAATGAATAATCAATATTCAGATTAAACTCACCATTCTCCAATACAAAACATTGTGTGTGAAGTTTGTACCCTATACTACCTACGACAAGCTATACAAGCTTGGGGCTAATGCAATGTTATTTTGCTATCAAACTTACACTATAATCTCCAACTAATTTAGATAAATGCTCCAGACTATGTGTAATCTTTTCTGAAATTGATTTGATTTTGTTAAATGAATTCGTCTTCTGTTGCACCTCAGTAGCTGGTGTAGTTAGTGGTAGATCGTCATTATTACTAAAAGACGGCTTTGCTGTTGGTATCCGTGTGCCCAATCCATCGAGCATGTCTAATATTTTTATAACTTCCTTTAATTCTTTTGATGTAACTAAATCTTTGCCACCGTTCTGTAAATATAAAACAAAATCACGAACGTACTTATACTCTTCCTTTAGATGCTTGCTAACATTTGTCCCTTAGCATCTATATTACCATTAATAAGTACTATTGATAATACTAATTAATTTTTAACTATCGATTTCATGTTTCAATTTTGTTTTTTTTAATTGTAATTGTATTTTAGTGACATATTATTTAGACATTTTATTATATAAATTGTATTTTACTGTTAATCTGCTAATTCAAAAGTGTATTGTATTTCTAATTGACTGTTTCAAGTGTGCCTTGTGTACCTACGTAATAAATATATTTTGAATTGAATTGAATTGAAAACTAGCGGTTTGGTGAAAATTGTTCGAAAACAATTGCTCGAATTGAGAATTGCTCGAATTTCATATTCAATAATATTATACGAAATTAATCTTTCCGTTACCTGTTCACGGCTAAACCACTGACCCGATTTTGATTAAATTTAATATTGAAAAATAGAAAATCTAGAAACTTAGAAGACCTGATGATGGACCCTATAGGTCTACCTAAACTATTATAGATAGAGGAATGTTGAACAAAAAAAAATATTCAGTAACAGTGGCAATTGGCAAAACATGGGAATTCTGGTGACGTGGAAGACTTGATGATGGACCCTAGAGGTTTACGTTAGCTATTAAAGATAGAGTAATCTTGTTCAAACACTAGAATTTACATTTTTTGCTAATTGTCAGTGCTATGTGTTAAATATTTTTTGTTTAAACATTTCTCTATATCTAATAGTTTAGGTAGACTTATAGGGTCCATCATCAGGTCTTCCAAGTATCCAGATTTTGTATTTGTCAATGGTAAATTTTATTAAAATTGGTTTAGTAGTTTAGCCGTGAATTAAATATTTCGTTCGTTCGTTCGAGCCATCGGTTCGAGCAATGAGGAAGATGTAAATGAAAATAATTTTTTTTTTTAACCCCAACAAAAACTTTAAGTAATTAGATTAATAACTGTGAAAAAATTATGTTGATATCATGTAAACTGAATTTTTTATAAGCAAATCAATTTGGGTACGCGGGAAAACTGATTGCGTCCGCCAATTATGGCTGACACGTCACATCGCCGGAACGGCGGCGATAGCCATAGCGCAGCAACGACAGTATTGTGAGTGAAGCGCGCACGCTTTGTGCTCTGTATTGATTACTTTCTTTCATTCCGATATATTTATTACTATTTAATATACTATATATAACCAACATGGAACTAGGATTTTCACGTGGGCAATCAAATAAGTAGGTTTTATTCCTTCTAAAGATTATCCGGTTTAGGCGCTTCTCCAGACCGTATTGCTGACGATTGCATAATAGAGATAAAGTGCTTATTGTCTAATAAAAAATTTAAAAATTATGTTAAAAGATCGTGTTGTGGGACAAAAATATTAAGCACAAATGCAAATGCAAATGTAATTGCACACGAGGATTTTGAAACTACAAAAACGGATATACATGAAGTAACGTATGATAAAGATTATTGCGAAGAGTTAATCAGGAAGTGTGAAAAGTTCTGGAAGTAACTGCTCTAAAATACTCCGATAGTTAACGCATCCCAGTACTAGCAATCTTTATATCTCCAGTAGTTAGGGATCGATTCAATTTCAACAATTAAATCAATTTGTTGGATAATCCTTTAAACATCGATGCCTTAACGTCGATTATTAATTTAATTCTTGTAAATATGCAGATTAAACCGAAGGATTCAATTCTCACGTTAAGTGTTACGTTAAAAGCACTGACTTTCTTTAGAAATGCGTGAATCATCTTTTCACGCATTCAAATTATAAGGAAAGGAAAAATAATTATGCTTCTATTAAATAAGTGACAGATTTGCTTTATCACTAAATGTGGACATTGTTACTAGTGTCTCTTGCCACAAACTTTAAAACACTTACTGAGTTATCCAACTCCACTACCATTTTAGGACTTTCTTGAACATTGGGATTCACATTATTTGGAACATCATTATATGACCATTTTTGACGATTAAAATTCACAAATGACTTCAATGGTATTTCTGCTGAATCTTCTCTTTGTAAAACAGATACCTTAAACGAAGTTTTTTTTATAATTTCTTTCGTAAACTACAAACTATATAAGTACTAAACATTAAATTTTACAACATCATGGAATGCAGCTTATACCATTTTTACACAATATTATCAAATGTCTCTTGGAAGCTCCTCAATACTACAAGAAAACCAGTATGAAAGCAGCTTAGTCATAAAAACAAAACAAACAAGTAGACATAATATTAAAAACAAAAAATAATACTTAACTGTGAAATCGACCAAATTAAGTATGAGATAAATCTGACCAACCACAAAAGGACCGAATGCCTTCATTATGTGGGTAAAATATTTTTTAAATAACGAAACAGGCTCACTTATAGCAATTTATCCAATGAATTAACAAACATGTTAGAGTAATGTACCGTGTTATTGAATTTTACTTAACATTAATAGCAAAGGTAACTATAATTTTTATAATGATATTTTAGATGATGAGGAAGTAGTGAAATTTTAAAGACGTCATAACTAAAATTGAGAAAGAAATGCTAAGACGGATTGTATTTATAATAATGGATTTTTTTAAATATACGAAATTAAAGAGCACGTATTGTGAATGGAGTTTATAATACTCTTACATACTACGCCGCACCATAAATGTTGATAATCAACAGATGTACAATTTTGTATAAATGTATTCTTAAATCTATTCTATCGCTAGCTATTAGTTTTTTTTTATATTTTCCAGGGGCTAATGGACATCCAAACAATAACACTTGCTTGCACAATGCACATGAACATGAATGCACATAAGGCAAAGAACCATCAATATCTATCTATCACCACGCCTTTTATTCCAAGAGGGCTAGACAGAGACAATCGTATGCCATTTGTTACGATTCTGACAACCTCTTTCGCTTCTTTTATACATGCTCGGCGATTGTATGTACTTTTAATATTGCCTTCGGTCAATAATATTTTTTTATGTTCAATAAAAGTACACTTAGGTCTTCCTCTGCCAGCATTTCCTTTCACTTCAGCCATATAAACCCTTTTAGTCAATCTTTCATTCTTCTACTTTTCTACATTTTAGACACAAGATGATTTTTAGGGTTCCGTACCCAAAGGGTAAAAACAGATACCCTATTACTAAGACTCTGCTGTCCGTCCGTCTGTCTGTCTGTCCGTCTGTCACCAGGCTGTATCTCATGAACCGTGATAGTTAGGCAGTTGAAATTTTCACAGATGATGTATTTCTGTTGCCGTTATAACAACAAATACAAAAAAATAGAATAAAATTAATATTTAAGGGGGCCAATACAACAAACGTGATTTTCCCCCCCGTTTTTATAGATAATGGTACGGAACCCTTTGTGTGCGAGTCTGACTTGCACTTGGCCGGCTTTTCACACCGCATTATTATGCGGTGAATACGCTTTACATCACAAATTCTACGTAAAGACCGTATTTCCACTGTATTTATCTTACTGTCATGCTTCTCCATACCCAAGTCTCGCTTCCATAATAGTAAGTAATGGATATAAACATCATTATGTATATTAATTTTACTTTTAGTTGTAAGTTGTGTATTTTTGCATACATTGTTTAGTACACCAAATACCTTTCTTCCCGCTTTTACTCCCCTTTCAACATCCTTGTCTATTTGTCCACATCTTGTAAACATACTATATCTGTAATATCTGAGTCTTAAAAAGCGATACAGTTAATAAAGCAGGTACTATTTATTGCCATTCTTAACAAAGGTCTAGATTTATTTAGATATAAGGACATATTTAGATTTTACTTTAAAATAAAAAATAAATAAACTCAATGCATGGTGAATGCACGCCTTTTATGCCCATATCAATCAGAACAGGTGTTATTATTTATTTTTAGAATAAGTACGAATACTTGTTTCACATGCTGAACTAATGGAAAAGATATACTGTGACTTTGAATGTTTCTCTTAAAACTGCAATAATTTTAAGAATTTGGTTTTGTACATTAAATTTTTAGACTCCCTCAATGAGGGCTTCATTTGATTATGTAAGTAGAGATATTTTTGAGAAATAAAAAGACGATCAAGTATAAATAAGCAAGCAGGACTCGTTTTCTGAGATGGTTCGGTCCGACCCATAGCAACATGTACTTGTTGTACCGCAAATATTTATTTTCTATTACGAGGTACGGATTTAAAAACAGGCAAGATTGTAGAACTAGGAAATATCCTTATAGATTTTGCCAATGTTAAACTAGCACCTTCTTTTACAGCAGTATATGGTTATAATTCGATATAAAATTCAACTTGATATTTTATATAGTACTAGCATTCCGCCCCTGGCTTCGCCGTGGATATTTACGAACAAAATAAAATATACCCTATACCCACTCCTACTCCTACCCCTACCCGTACCCCTACTTCTACTCCTACCCCCTACCCCTACCCTCTACCACTACCACTACCTCTATTATCATCAATAGTTTTCGCAGCGCACGCGTTGTAAGGAATATCTTAGGTAATTTTTTTACACCTTGGGTTACATTATTGGAGTTTTAGTAAGGATCCCTAATTTTTTTGATAATAGAATATAGCCTATGTCACTCCTAGTGGTGAATGTAGCTTTCCAAATTTTCCAATGGTGAAAGTATTTTTGAAATCGGCACAGTAGTTTTTGAGTTTATTAATTACAAACATACACACAAAAATACAAATCTTTCCTCTTTATAATATTAGTCTATACTAATATATCTATATATAAGAGGTCTGTTTTGTACGGAACACTAAAAAAATTGCCAAGAGCGAGTCGAAGTCGCGTAAAGAGGGTTTCGTGCAATTTTTTTTCTTGAGAACAGGATTTTCGTTTAGGTTAAAATAAAACTTAGATTTCTATCTATTTATCATCACGCTTTTTATTCTATCTATTACTGTCAGAGACAATCGAATACAATTTGCTGGATACTCGATGCTGACCTGAGAAGTTTTTGGCCCCCAAAGAGTAGGTACCTATGCAATTTCATTACGTTATTTTCTGTCATTATGGTCTTCTCTACACTCTTCACATCTTGCTAGTGCTAAGTGATTGTGAGTACTTTATTAATCATAATTATCGTAATACTGTATAGACCTACTTCGGTGTCTATATCGTAGCCTAATCGCAGACTTGAACCATTTACTGATATGTCAGAATAATCAAGTGAGACGACGCGACGCTTGCTGGTCATATCATAATGTAAATAAAATTTTGCAACTTTTCTACGTTACTTTAGGTTTATAATTTTGTATTGTACTCAATTGGGTATATGGCAGAATTTAATCTACATTATAAAAAGTTCTAATAGAAGTGTTGAAATAGTTAGCAATATTTTAGATGACCCGTGCGAAGACTTCGCACCGTTAGTGTTTACGTAAATAATTAGTAGATATAGTTAATTAGTTTTGATGTTAGATGGCGCATTTACCTGTTTGTCATTGTCATAGTTCATCCGATCTCCAATAGATGGAGTTTTAATTTTGTATTGTTTGTTTATTTTTCTTCATTATAGGGAAAAATAATCTTCAAAAAACACATTTGAGAAATAATATATGGAGATTATATACTAGCAGTTGCCTGCGACTTCGTACCTCTACACCCCAATTCACCCCCTTAGGGTAGGTAGCCTGCTGATGTTATTTTTTTTTTTCAAGTTTATTTTTAGTATAGATTTCTGTTTTCCTACTTCTAGTACCTATTGAATTTGATTTAAGTTAATAATAATAGGATTTTCACAAAATGAGGGGATAATAAAACTCAAAAATAAATTGCGAGAATAATGTAATTAATTAATAATCATATAAATTATATCGTTATAATCCTTGATACTGCCAAGGTCGAGACTAATGGAGATCTTTATTTTCTGCTTAATACTACAAGACCATTATATATTACAAATTTATGTTAAATGTAAAATAATACAATAGAAAAAAATCTAAGTTGATTCTCGTAAGAACAATTTCCAAAAATCATAGACTTATCAAATGGCCTGGTGCAGAAGCAAAGTTTAAAGTTGCGGTAGACGGCTACCATCACATTTATCTACATGTGTTAAATATTGGATATAAAGTTTCTTAAATGTATCAACTAAGTTATCCAATGCAGATTCTTGGCATTTATTTTTTGGGACAGGAAATACTACATCTAATCCTACTGTATTATCCTCAATAGGCGCGTCACTTATTTCAGTTGAAAATCCTGCATATTTGGGTTTCCTAATACTTGGCTGACGTTGTGATGGGTGAGGGTAACCCCTTTGATGTCCTGGATTTGAAGCTTCCATTAGAATGTTACCACTTTCTCTAAGATTCATTTCTTTTTCTTCATCAGACGCATTACCATTATGTAAAGTTATGTATATTCTTATTAGTTTAAATAAGTTAGTTAGGACTTCTTGTCCAGGACTGTCCATGCTATGGCCTGATAGAAGTTTTGACAGCATTCGCCAGGTTGATAATAGGTTTTTGTTATAAATAGCGCATATGTATTCTTCAAAGTTAGCAACTGCTGCTACTGGTTGCTGATGTTTTTGCTGAGGTGGATGTGAATTACTCCAATCTTCGGTACCAAAGTGATGAGAATAAGGTCGAGACTGAAATGAGGTTATGATTAAATAAAAATAATCATATAGGAGCGTCCAATTTGGAAGAGCGTTACCAGTTTCGAAAAGCACGTAAAGTCAGCGTCCACACTTATTTAAAAATAATAGATTAATTATAATAGATTAAGTGCTACAACAAGCTTGGCAAGACTGTTTATTATGGATAACTGTTTAAAACTGTTACCTACTCAAACTATGGAGGTCTTTATTTGTTTGTTCTAGATTTTATTGAATAAAAGTTAGGGTTCAAGATAACTAAAAAGGTTAAAAACGATCTAATAGGCCATCACTTACTTATGGAAGCGACACTTGGGTATTAATAAGAAGCATGAAAGTAGGATAAAATTGCAGTGGAAATGCAGTCTTTTGTGTGATAGAAATCGTATCAAATTGACCGGATCCGGAACGATGTCATTAGAGAAGAATGCGGAATAAAAGATGATGTTCTGAGTAAAATGAAGAAAGCAGTTTAAGCTGGTTTGGACACGTTGAAAGAATGAAGGATGAAATACTGACTAAAAAGGTTTATTTGGCTGAAGTGAAAGTAAATGCTGGCAGAGGACGACATAGGTGTACTTTTATGGAACGTATAAAAAATGTATTGATCGATGGCAATATTAAAAGTACACATAGGTAATTGCCGAACAAGTAAGGAATGATGAATATAAAAGAAGCAAAAGAGGTATGTCCTCATGGGATATAAGGCGTGATGATAGATAGATCGGCTAAAATTTAAAATAAGATATGAAATCCTTGGCATACAAATTTTTAGTGGCCGTAATTAGTACGTGGTAAAAGCCTTGGAGCGGCTATAATCTCAGAATAATCATACGACTTATTCTATGGCTATAATGTACCTAAATAACGCATGACAAAATGATTTGATTTTACATGCATTTAATAAACACCTCATAGTGCTAGAACAAATTACTCTATCATTTATTAAATCCATATCATTAAACAAGGCTATTCTATTAATAATTGCATGATAACATTGTACACGTGTTCTCGAAATGTTTTTTTTTTCTTCCTTACGGCTCTCGAAACCTTGTCATTGGTGCCAGGGTACTTAGCGGAAAATAAAGTCTTCCTCTTTTAGCCGGACGACCTAGTTGTACTTTTATTTAAAATATAAAAAATGTATTGAATGATGGAAATATGAAAGGTAATATGAATATAAAAGAAGCGAAAGAGGCCTATACCCCTCTTAGGATAGTTACTTCCAATTTTAATCAAAATACTTGTAGATTGAATCATCAAATTAAATTCAAAATGCCACTTGGTTAAAGTTGCAACGCAATTTATCTTGTATATCGATTTGCGGTTTTCGAGAGCCATATTTGCGTTGTACACCGTCTACTTCATGCTTTATATGATAGCAAAGTTTTGTTTCTACCAACACTTTATAGATACTTACAAATTTTGATGTTAGTGGCCTATATAGTCCAGGATAATTGCTGCTACCCTATTAAATGGAAGATAAAAATTAATATATAATACGGATCGGAATATTTTTAACATAGCTTTTGCTGATCAATATAGTTTTCGAAGAAGAGAGGCTAAACAGGTAAATTATGATGAGACTAAGTTAGAAAAATACTAACATTTTTTTTAACTTTCTTGCTCAGCTTCTGTTGTACTTACCTACTTATCTACTACTAGCTACTAGAAATCAACATAATGCTTCGCACGTCTAGATTTTTTAAAAGATTCTAATAAAAATATATCACTGTGCAAAAGCTTTTAAACTTTTCGTAACAAATGTCAAAAGAAGATATCAATTAAAATAATAAGAAAAATCAAAACATACTATCTGTCGTATGAGATGTTCGTCGTTATTATTCACATTATATCTGTGGGCGAGTGGCACTCCATGATTAACTTGATTTTGATTAACCTGAATTACAAAACATATAAAAAGAGTTACATAAAAGTACCTATACTAATATTAAAAAAAGAGGTTGTAAGTTTGGATGTAGGGGCTAATCCCTGAAACTGCAAACCGATTGTGAAAACTCTTTCACTAATATGAAGCTACTTATCTCTGATTATCGCAGGAGAAAAGCCAGTTCTTATATAAAGTGTAAGAGTATATTTGTATGTATGCTTAAACGCGTTAATCTCAGAACTACCAAACCGATTTAAATAATTAAAATATTGCGATAAATAAATATCAGTAATCATATACATCAACCAATCTGGCAATAAAATCTACCCAAACTGTGCCAAAGGTGACCAAAACACCAACTAATCAGAAAAATCAATGGCCGAAGCCGGCGCTGAAAACTAATTTTAAAAAGAAAATACATTATGACAGTTATTAGTTTTTATTTAAGGGTTGTTGCTTGCTTTTACATAATTGCATTATATTTTTTTGTTAATAACACTAGATTTAAAGGATAATAATGCCATGATTTTCCTGTGTAAGTGAGTTTCACAATTAATTAGTATTTAATTTTTTTAAATGATATTTAATGTTCATAATATATGTTTCTTTAATAATGGCAATTTAATGAATACAGTGTAATAAATAATTTCAAAGGCAGTTACAAGTATTTACAACCAAAGTAACAGGTGCGAAGTAATTGTAACATATGTAGGTATTTCTTTAAATACGCTAATAGCAGAACATTTTAAGATTTACTTAAAGTTGAAAAAAGGTATTTTATAAATAAATAAATTGCCGCACAGTTTTACTAACTATAATGTTACTATTATCTTTAAGCTGCTAATACAAAACTTGGCCATATCCATTCGTCACATAAATAAATAAATACAAACCTCTGATTCTAGTTCAGGGGTAGTGCGTGTTGGCCTCATACGTTGTTCCTTAAAGATATTAAACAAATTAATAGTATAATATTTGTGATAGATAATATTGTGACTAAATGAAGAAAAGTAGTTTACGCTAGTTTGTACACGTTGAAAGAATGAAGGATGAAGGATTGACTAAAAAGTTGTATATGGCAGAAGTGAAAGGAAGTGCTGACAGATGACGACGTAGGTGTACTTTTATTGAACATTTAAAAATGTATTACTCGAAGGCAATATTAAAAGTACACACAATCGCCGAGCATGTATGAAAGGTATGATGAATATAAAAGAAGCGAGAGAGGTATTTCAGGATCGTAACAAATGGTATTCGATTGTCTCTGCTTAACCATCTTGATATAAAAATTAGTCTATTATTCAAATCTATTTCATTTTTGCGTAATTAATGAAATACCCTGTACCGTGACTTCTTAGTAGAAATAAATTTTACCTTAACTACACAATATTTGTCCAATAAGTACAGCTACATGCGGACATAGTTACTGGTGTGTTTAAATACTTACTCTTGTATAAGGGTTCAAACTACTCGAATATTGCCCGTACATGTTACCAGTTGAATATCCCCCGGAATATTGAGCACCGTACGATGCTTGTGGAGCAGTTCCATGTGGTGATCCTTGGGGACGACTTCCATATGATGATCCTTGGGGATTACTTCCAAATAGTGATCCTTGGGGATTACTTCCAAATGGTGATCCTTGGGGATTAATTCCATATGGTGATGCTTGTGGAATATTTCCATATGGTGATGTTTGTGGATTGCTTCCATATGGTGATGTTTGTGGATTGCTTCCATATGGTGATGCTTGTGGATTGCTTCCATATGGTGATGCTTGTGGATTGCTTCCATATGGTGATGCTTGTGGATTACTTCCATACGGAGTGCTTTGCTGATTACTTCCATATGGTGATCCAAAAGGTTGATTCATACTCTACGCAGATAATAAACAATAAATTATACAAAACAAACTACATCGATTTACGAGAGATTGTGTGAGTTTTTTCGTCTGTAAGAAGGTAATTCGAAAACTAATAGATTGATTTGAAAAATTAATTACACACAAAGAATCTTCTTATAAACTAAACCTTAGCAGAATTGAGAAGAGAAAGACACTAGACAAAACGAAACTTAAGGAAAGGCAAATTGTATAATGTCCTATCATATGTATAATGTTAGTTTTCCTTTAAGTCATCACGCTGATGTTTCTGAACACATCTTCTATTCTAGCTTCAGCTCTTTCGTTCTGTAGCTCAAGACAAACATTTTGCCCTCATGTTTCCCTTCTTTAATCAGTTTAATATTCAATTTAACATTGCAGTAACGATTGAAATGCAATATATAGTGTAATTTCGTTGACTTCCTACAAAGAATTTCATTAATTTTGAATTCTTATTTAGGTCACCAATTATGTCAGGATCAGGTTGAAATTAATAGGTATGTCATCAACTTTATAATGTTTTTTGTATTCGAAAATTATTAGAGCGGATAGCTACTTAGGTGCCACATTTATAGTCTAATTAATAAATTGCTTAAAGTACTCACATAATAAGGTATTCCCGACAAACCACCTTGTCTTGAAAGAGGTGAGACGTCCGCATCTTCTCTACGGTGATGCTGAAAACATATTATGAAAACTGAACCATATATCATAACGCCGTATATAGAGGGCTAGGCAGAGACAATAGAATGCCATTTGCTACGGTCCTGACATACCTCTTTCGCTTCTTTGACTTTCATATATGGTCGGTGAGTGTGTGCTTTAAACAATAAATTTTGTATATGTTCAATAAAAGTACACATAAGGCGTTCTATACCAGCATTTCCTTTCACTCTTGCCATAAAAACGTTTTTAGTCAATCTTTTATCCTTCATACTTTCAACGTGTCCAAACCAGTGTAGTCACTGAACCAATTTTAATATAATATCTTTAAAACTTATTATATTTGGACATGACAATAAAATTATCAAAATTAACATAGCTAGCTATTTTTTTTATTTACTTGACACAAAGCATATACGAGTATAGTACTCATTTCATTTATTCATTTAGAATATGTACAAAAATAATTTACATCTCGCAGGCCAAGTCTTAATTATGTCTTCTTAAAAATCTTCAAATTATATCTTAGAAGAACTGGTATATTCATTCCATCTTAATTTTGTTGATTATTAATTCTAGATTATCTATTAATTATATATTTCTATCCATCCACTCTTGCCAATTTTTTTTTAATATAGAATGTTACAACCATTGATATAAAAAATTATATCAATGGTTACAACGATAAATATTACAACAAAAAATATTAAAATTAGCCCGTGCTCCCCCGATACCATTAGCACATTCGTCGAATAAGGAACATTGACATTATTGGTTACTGCTCGGCTACCAAAAAACGTAGCGTTATGTTTTATACACGTAAACCTTCCTCGTGAACCAATCTTTCTATGGCGCAAACGGTAACAAAATCGGTCCAGTAGTTTATTCATATGTTTTAGTTTTAGCCTACTTAGAGTAAAATAAATGGTAAGGAAAACATACGTCAAGATATTTTGATAACGGTTTTATATTCTTCAGTCTCCAAGGAAGAACCTGAAATGATAATATAATTTCGAATTTGCTTTCCCAGTTGCTATATTCGATGTTCTATTTCTTAGAACATGTATTTCTATATCTAGAATCCTTTAGAATTTTTGCATAGAAAGTGGGATTGCACTTTTAATAATGGATCGAACTGCTTGTACGAGTACAAGAAGGGAAGAAGTAGACTCCGCTGTCCGTCCGTCTGTCTGTCTGTCCGTCTGTCACCAGGCTGTATCTCATGAACCGTGATAGTTAGACAGTTGATATTTTCACAGATGATGTATTTCTGTTGCTGCTATAACAATAAATACTAAAAAACAGAATATTTAAAGGGCTCCTATACAACAAACGTGGTTTTTTTTTTTTTTTTTTTTTTTTTTTGCCGTTTTTATAGATAATGGTACGGAACCCTTCGTGCGCGAGTCCAAATCGCACTTGGTCGGTTTTTTCTTTACTCTTTTACATTGTCGTGATAGAGAGAAGTGGACCGGCGCATTCAAGCTAAACATGAAAAATCAGCAGTTATACTTAGCATTACGTTATGTATGTAATGGTATAACTGATAAGGCATAAATGAATAAAAGTCATAATCCAATACAACCAATTAGATATAAATGAAATAAATCAATGGTGCAATAAAAACTCACGATTTGTGTTGATAATACTCATAAATTCATTTTTGTTACCTTTCACCCAAACCATCTTATGTTGAACAGAGTATTTTACCTTACCTATATAGGTGCCGTTCATATCTAAATCATGTACGAATAAATTTATACGATTTTTTGACACTTACTCGTTTAGATGAATCACCAATAATATCTGGCTCTATACTTTTTAAATTGGGTGTTGACCGTGGTCCCTAAAAACAAAATTTACGTTTTTATAATGAAGACCTTATAAAATATAATATAATTTTAGTGTACTTACATCCGTAAGAAGTGAAATTCAATATATAGTAGATACTGCCTATATTCTTAAAGGTAAACGACCAATTTGTCGATTAGTACTTCAATGAATAAGAAATGCTAAAACTTAACATTGTAAAGGTTAATTATTTCTAGAAGTATCTTACAAGGGAAATGCTGTCAGAAAAAATTATGACGATGAGAAAAATAGAGTATAAAACAATATGATAAAAGATAAGTGTGGACTAAAAGAATATAAGTATTGAGTAAAAGATAAATAGTTTAGGCATGGAAATAATGGATGAAAGGCTTACAGGAACTAGAGTTGCAACACTGAAGTGAATATGGGGGGACATGTAGCTTGAAAATACGATGGGAGATTGATATCAAGGGTTACTGAGTGCAGTCCTAGAATGGACCACAGAAAGTAGATAGACCACCAGCGAGGTCGAGTGATGACATCGTAAAGTGAGAGGGTAGAGCGTGGAGGAGAACTGCGAAGGATAAGGAGAAGTGGCGCAATGATGAGAAGAACTACGTCCAGTAGTGAATTGACACAGGCTGAAGTGTCTTCTTAGAAGAAGAAGAAAGTATATAGAATTAAAGAGTTGAGAATTATGTAAACTGCTAAAGGCATTGCGGAATTCAGTGACAAGGTCACAAAATGCTTTTGGAACTGAGGAAAGTTAGTAAGTACTTAATAGGTAGGTACTTACTTTAGTATGTCACAAAAAATGTTGGACATTAGTTGGTCGTTGAATATTAACAGCAAATATAAATAAGCATACAAAAATCCGGCAAAACGAGTAATATTAAAACTAATAGTTTGGTAATTTCTATTGTTACTCTTTTCTTGCCGTTTTTTCCCAGATAATTCCTATAGTTCAACTGGGCAAGACTCAGTGGCTCATGATTATTTATAGAACAACTAAGTACTTACTATTGCTAGAATGTTGTATTGTCTTAATATAAAAATATTGTTTAATACTCACTTGAGCATTAGAAATAGTTACAAATAATAACACTGCGCAAAAACGCAATGTCGTCATTTTGCACCGGCCAAAACTGAATAACATTAGGCTTTAAATGTCTATTTATTCATATGAAAGTGTGAAAATAATTTCTTATTATTATTCATATGTATAATAATATCAATAACATCGCTTGAATGCGCATGAAATTATTACTAACTTCGTATAAAATAAAAATTATTCATGCGTTCCATCGTGTTGTAATACGACAGTTCCTGATGGCGGAAGAGATATAAGAGTATTTTGGTAAATTCAAGAAATACTGAAGACAAATATTTGTTCTACTAGTAAACTTTGAAACATACGAAGAAAGGACCAAACTTCTGGGAATAGTGATGTTAAATATTCATATGTTAGTCGATGTTTTAAAGGCTACCTAACAATCAATTCTGTTTCGATGATTTTATGAATAAAGTTTATACACACGTACACGTAATAGCTTTGCTGATGCAGAAAAGAAAATGAAGGGATCATGGTATATACAATACAATACAACGATTATTAAATTTAAAATATTAAATACCTACTTATGTTGTAACTAAGTATATTTATAATTTCTTTCTAAACTGTTTAAATATATTGGTTCTGCATTATCTTTACAAACGAGCTGATTATATCCGCATTGATTATGACGTGTCATTCAGTCGATTCTATGGTAATGTATTTATTTAAATAATTTCACCCTAGCCAAATCCAATCGGTTATTGTTACAGTGTATTATAATAAGCATAAAATAAATTATTTTCGAGTTTTCTATATTAAGGGCTTGTTCTACGAAATATTAGAAATCATTTTACATTATTTTATGGTTCTGTAGGTATTTAAATATTTGTTGAAAATAATATTAAGTATATAGATATAAAAAAGGTGCGTCAGTGGCCGAGTGGTTAAGATGTTTGGTATTAACTAGGCAGCCACCGGTTCGATCCCGTCTCAAAAATACCTCCCTGCGGCATGATTCTTATAATTCGTAATAGGTACTTTCTACCTTTACGGGTTGCCTTACGGGTCCCAGGGTACCCAGTGGAAGACGAAGTCTTCCTCACTTAGCAGAAGATTTATAAATTTTCTAACGTTGGCTTGCCTGCTATATACTTTCCTTCGTCCGTCGAAAACAACTATGTACTACTACCCCTACCCCTTACTCCTACCCCAAACACTACCCCTAAAAAAATAGGGGTGAAAAATAGTTTAAACGACCTATTCTCAGACCTACCGAATATACACAAAAAAAACATACAAATCGGTCAAGCCGTTTCGGAGGAGTTTAGCTACAAACACCGTAACCGAAAATTTTATATAAATAGATTATTATGGAGAAAATGTGAAGTAGTGTCCATATTAATCGCTTTTCATATTAATTTTCAACCTGTGCCCTCAGCCCTCGCAATGGTATAGAGAACGCCCTTTATAACATTTTGCCACTTTGTGAATTTTCATTAGAAACGATGAAAATATGGCCATATTAATGAACCTGTGATATACGGAAGGTCGAAAAGGGCCTCGTTTTTTCTATTCGGCTACGAAATCCTAAAAATGATCACACGTGTATAGTCTTATCCTGAGCTTATTGTTTGTTTACTGTTTAACTGCTGTTAATGGTCGCACAATCTTCAGTAGGTACCGCCGTGTTCAAAAAGTGGCTTAGATTTTTTATAAAGGAGCCTAGGTATCTACTTTATTTACACACTCGAATATTTACTTAAAGGGACTTGAAACAGAAGACCAAGGTTCAATCCGTATAGCAGTAAAAATGCTCAGCATAATTTTAATACATTCTCGTGCTTCGTAGCGCATGTAAAGCCAAATGCAGACATTAATAACAACGTTATCTCTGATGTAATAACGGAATAATCTGTCTGATAAAGCGAGATAAAAGTAAAATCAACCAATGAAATTGATGGTTTTGACCATAGATATAAACAAACAAATGTTTAGATCTATGGTTTTGACTTTTGTTTCGCTTTCGGCGGATTATCCCGCCAATAGACGTTCCCCTTAAATGACGTGATAGTGTGTTTGTTTAACCTATCCATATTATTACGTGCATGTAGATATTGAACGATGTATGCATGTAGATGAAGCAAGAGAAGTAAATCAAAGAGTACCTTTTTATATAGGGAAAAGTAAATGCAAAGATCGAGTGAAGTGGCGCTCCATTCTCTCTGCTTACCCCTTTGGGAAACAGGCGTAAAGGTATGTATGTATATTATTATCTCTATCTATCCAGATTACTATTATTTTAAAACCACTTTTACCTATGTAATTATTGCAATGCAGTTCGTATTCAATTAGAAAAATTGAACCAATATGACCAATAATAAAGAATGATCATCTCTTTTGGTGACAAGAGGGTTGGTTCCTTCCTCGCTCAAAGAATCAGCTTTGCGATTTAGTTGTGAAATGCAGCCACGAGTACCAGGTTTGGTTAGTTATATTTAATTTTAAGGTTTTTTTATTGTTATTGAAATATTTTATGTAACTGTTACTAATTTTTAATGACAATAAATAGCAGTTCCTGTTATGTTATCAACAATTTAACACATCACTACTGTCAAGTGTCATTTTGTTGTAATGACAACACGTCCGGCTGATTAGTTCACGATTAGTTTTCCAAAAAATTCCTTTAGTTATCTAGTATTTAACACATTGTATTTTTTTTAGTCGAAAATAAACTAGTGTAAAAACTACGTATTTAAAAAAGGTAGTTATATTTTTGTTTAATAAATTCTAATTGAGGTTCTTATCAATATATTTTAGGTTATATTGTTATTATTTTTACTTTTCATATGATATTTTTTAGTTAACGTAGACCATGCCATGTAATATTTACAATATATTTAAATTAATCTATGGGTTTGGAGGACAATGGGGCTGGTTACAGCTTTAATTTGATGATAATAGAAGCACTTATTTAGAGCTGTTTGATAAGATTAATCAAATCTTAAGGTCAATATCAGTGTAGAATCTACTGATAGTCTTTTAATTTATGTAATTATTGTGTACAAGGTTTCACCTGCATGGAAGGCTGTAATTTGCCCCTCCCCCGCCCGCTTTCGCGGTATAAAAAGTAGTATATTTTATATCATTCTCTGACCCCTAAACTACCACTATGCAAAACATCAACAAATCTACACTATAATCTATTTCTGTGCCAAATTTCATCCAGATCCGCTTAGCCGTTCTGGTGTGATTGTAACAAACATAATACATCCATACAAACTTTCACATTTATAATAATAGTTGTATGTAATGTAAATATGTAATCCACTTTACTATAACTAACAATTCTGTCATTTAATAGGTAGAAATGAAAATATTAAAAGTAAATACAATCGCTGAGCATATGAAAGGTATGATGAATATAAAAGAAGTGAAAGAGATATGCCAGGATCGTAACAATTGCCATTCGATTGTCTCTGCCCGATCATGCCATCATAGGCGAGTACTACCCCTGTACCACCCCAAACCCCCTCTCTAGATTTGGCCATGCCTAGATGTGTCACTTCATAGACTAAGTATTTTTAGTAGAAGTGCGGACTCATTTTGATAATAAATTTTCATTATAAATTTTCAGAACAATGGCCAGTGAAGGTGTCTCTGCTCAGGAGATAGAGGCTCTGTGCCAGAAACCTGATGCTTCCACTAAGGTGATATCACTATTGACTATCTATACTTACTAATATTATAAAGAGGAAAGATTTGTATTTTTGTATGTTTGTGTGTATGTTTCAAGTATGTTTGTATGTTTGTAATGAATAAACTCAAAACTACTGTGCCAATTTAAAAAAATCTTTCACCATTGGAAAGCTACATTCACCCTGAGTGACATAGGCTATATTCTATTTTCAAATTCATTGTAAAAAAATGACCTACGAAATTCCTTACCATATGTCTAACTACAATAAAGAACACTTCTTTTATTTTAAAAATTAAATTAAAAAGCTGAAAAGGCTCTTTATTTGTACCTTGCTATTAATCCTTATAGGGGTAGGTATAGTGTATATTTTATTTTGTTCATAAATATCCACGGGCAAAGCCGGGGCGGAATGCTAGTATATTATAAAACAAAGCCACCCCACCATGTCTGTCTGTCTGTGCCCTTTTAATTCAAAAACTACTGAACAAATTTTGTTGCAGTTTTCTCTGTATTAAACATGGAAATAACAGTATAAGTGAATCAAGTTGGAATCAAATCAAGGAGTGAATCAAGTTTGCTGTTTAACCATCAAAGATATAACAAAATTATAGGGAATAATTAATTAATTAAACTATTTTAATTTTAATTGACTAATGTATTTAGATTCTTCTTCTTCTTTTTTATTATGGCTCCACCAATGTTCATCGGTGATTTGCCAATGTCAAGTATTATAGCCTTTATAGTGTATATAGCCGGTAAATCGGTATTTAAGATAATCCCGCCGACCGTGATATGTCTTATTAATCACTGATTAATCACAACCATCACAGCGCGGACAGGATTAAACTGGATTCCACATCACGCCACGACGAAAACGCGTGCGTATGTCGCCATGACCGGATGTGGAATCTGTATTTAGATTGTAATTGTACTTATATTTTTTTAATGAATTTCAGACATAATTATGTCAATATTAATTTTATTCATTGTATTTTGAAATTGCTGCAAAAATGTTTTTTTTAATTAGGTTTGTAGAGAGTAGTACAAAATTGACTATTTCAAGTGTATCTTGCTTGTGTAGCTAAAAAATAGCTTTTGATTTTGAATTTGAATATTTGTATAAAGAAGTGTTATTTCCCCTACAGGACTTCATGTTCCAACAGACCATGTACCGCATCAAAGACCCAAGGAAGTCCATCCCTTTCTACACGGGAGTGCTTGGTATGACTTTGTTAAAGCAACTCCACTTTCCCGAGATGAAGTTTTCACTCTTCTTCATGGGGTACGAGGATCCTAGCCAGGTGCCTGCTGATGAGAGGACCAGGAGTCAGTGGGCGATGACCAGGAAGGCTACCTTGGAGTTGACACAGTGAGTGGAATTTTATATTATATAAAAACGTCTACTGCCGCGTTTTTGTTGTGGTTTAGCGAGTTTTCATGGCCTATGCTGTCTAATCTAAAAAAAATATGTAGGAAAGAATTATGTAGAATAAAATTATCTACAAAAAAGCCTGATATTGTACCCCTGTGAAGATAAATAGAAAATCTGTACTCACTGTTGAGTTCTACATCATGTCATGGCGACCGACGCCCGCGTTCCGTCGTAACATGATGGGGAATCCCGCTCACACTGTGATAGTCTATCACAGTCAGCGGGATCATCTTAGATACCAATTAAAAGGCAAATAATACTATAAAGGCTATAATACTTAACATTGGCAAGTCATCGATCAGGACTCCTTTTATTTTACTACAATATTTCAGTCTACATTCTTCTATACTAATATTAAACCGATCTGATCCGATTCTGAAAATTCTTTCACTAATAGGAAGCTACATTATCCTTAAGTGCTATAGACTATATTTTATTATGTTCGAGAATAACCACGGGCGAAGCCGGGGGCGGAAAGGTAATCTCAATTTTTTTTTTCTTTTTTTTACAGCAATTGGGGCACAGAGAACGACGATTCCAGCTACCATAATGGCAATTCGGATCCGCGAGGTTTTGGTCACATTGGTATACTTGTGGCGGATGTCGATGTTGCTTGCGCTAGGTAAGCACCTCCCCCACCCGATTTTCCGGGATATAAACGAGCCTGTAATTAAAGGTTTTATCCTCCAAGTTTCATCAATATCCATACTGCCATTGAGGCTTGTTTGAGCAACAAACGGCATTCACATTAGGTAGGTACTTGCTTTTGCTCGCGGTTTCATCTGCATGGAAATAAAACGAAGAGAATAAATAATCCCGTGGCTGTATAATGCCCCTCCCCCACCCGCTTTTCCGGGATAAAAACGAGCCTGTAATTAAAGGTTTTATCCTCCAAGTTTCATCAATATCCGTACTGCCATTGAGGCTTATTTGAGCAACAAACGGCATTCACATTACTTGCTTTTGCTCGCGGTTTCATCTGCATGGAAATAAAACGAAGAGAATAAATAATCCCGTGGCTGTATAATGCCCCTCCCCCACCCGCTTTTCCGGGATAAAAACGAGCTTGTAATTAAAGGTTTTATCCTCCAAGTTTCATCAATATCCGTACTGCCATTGAGGCTTGTTTGAGCAACAAACGGCATTCACATTAGGTAGGTACTTGCTTTTGCTCGCGGTTTCATCTGCATGGAAATAAAACGAAGAGAATAAATAATCCCGTGGCTGTATAATGCCCCTCCCCCACCCGCTTTTCCGGGATAAAAACGAGCTTGTAATTAAAGGTTTTATCCTCCAAGTTTCATCAATATCCGTACTGCCATTGAGGCTTGTTTGAGCAACAAACGGCATTCACATTAGGTAGGTACTTGCTTTTGCTCGCGGTTTCATCTGCATGGAAATAAAACGAAGAGAATAAATAATCCCGTGGCTGTATAATGCCCCTCCCCCACCCGCTTTTCCGGGATAAAAACGAGCTTGTAATTAAAGGTTTTATCCTCCAAGTTTCATCAATATCCGTACTGCCATTGAGGCTTATTTGAGCAACAAACGGCATTCACATTACTTGCTTTTGCTCGCGGTTTCATCTGCATGGAAATAAAACGAAGAGAATAAATAATCCTGTGGCTGTATAATGCCCCTCCCCCACCCGCTTTTCCGGGATAAAAACGAGCCTGTAATTAAAGGTTTTATCCTCCAAGTTTCATCAATATCCGTACTGCCATTGAGGCTTATTTGAGCAACAAACGGCATTCACATTACTTGCTTTTGCTCGCGGTTTCATCTGCATGGAAATAAAACGAAGAGAATAAATAATCCTGTGGCTGTATAATGCCCCTCCCCCACCCGCTTTTCCGGGATAAAAACGAGCCTGTAATTAAAGGTTTTATCCTCCAAGTTTCATCAATATCCGTACTGCCATTGAGGCTTGTTTGAGCAACAAACGGCATTCACATTACTTGCTTTTGCTCGCGGTTTCATCTGCATGGAAACAAAACGAATAGAATAATAATCCCGTGGCTGTATAATGCCCCTCCCCCACCAGCTTTTCTGGATAAAAAGTAGTCTATGTTTTAATCCAGGACATAAACTAACAATTCTCCAAGTTTCATCAAAATTTGTTCATATACTTACTTTCATTTCCATATCCAAAGTAACGCTGTAAACCACTAAACTGATTTTGATGAAATTTGATACTAGAAGTTCTGTGCGGATAAAGCTTGAACACTAGGACATTTTTTTTTAGGGTTTCGTTACATCCAATGAAAGAACCGAATCAACTGGAAGAAAAAAAGTTTGATCACGGACGTTATTTGGAGGATTAATTTTGAGAAATAAATGCCTAGAGCCTCATGAGACATAAAAACAATAAAATTTTTGATGTGCAACATCTTTCCTCTCGCTTTCCTGCAATCTGTGGGAGTGATTTTGTGAAAAGGGACGGAAGCTAAATAAGCACGCGCAATTTGATTTGATCAATAAGCGCGCGCGGTGATAGAGTTGGCCGTCAGATGGTACCAACCCATTTTCCGAGAGGTTGGTACCGTCAGCAGTTATTTTTTATAATATTAAAATGCATAGTTGATATTATATTCAAGATAATATACGAAATACTCTTATATTATTAGGTATATGAATATAATTTGCTAAAATATTTATAGGAAAGTCACGCTAGTAACGCCATCTCTTGCTAACATGAAGCAACTCTCGTAACGGCGGCGTTTTAATTAACAATGAAGTTCTTCTGCTGCCCAATAGATGGCGTACTTAGTATACCGACTGAGTTGAGTATCCTCTTTGTAAAATACTTTTTGTCTGTTTGCACGCTAATCTCCACAATAGCTGAACTAATTTGGATGTAATTTTTCAGTGATGTATTGAGATAAGATTGTTGGGCGTGTTTGTTTCATTTAAATCGGTTGACAAATAAAAAGTTAACTATTAGATCTAGCGACCCCGCATTTGAATAACTATGTAAATGCGCTTATCTATTTTATATATATGCTACCGCGGACTTTTTTGTAGATCATTTCATTCTATACAATTCTTTCATACATCATTTTGTTATATCTGACGGATTAGACAGAATACGCTATGGAAAATTCGCTGGGGCTAACTTTTCCCCGACATGATTCTGCTCAGCTCCTAAACATGATAGGTCCATGTTAAATACTCGTAAAAAAACGTCACAGACAGACAGACGCGGCGGGGGACTTTGTTTTATAATATGTCTCTTCTTTTCTTCTTCTTCTCAGTCGTGGTGCTCTTGACAGAGCAGTCGTGGTCAATCATGGCGATCCACGGCGCGCGGCACCGTGTATTGACTCGCTATGGTTAACTTTCTTGGGAAGAATAGTGCAGTGGTTTCCCCTTGCCTTCTGCACCAGACATGAGACTATTTAGGTCTCCAGGCTCGCTGTAGCCTCTTCCAGCCAGTTGCCTAGCTAGGTGTATGGTTATACCGCCATTGCTCGGTCGCCAGAGCCTCGATTGTTGTCTAGCAGAGGGTACCAAGCGTGCAAGTGAGGATGACATCTTATTCCGTTCTCCCCCTTACCCCACTTCAGGCAGTTCCCGTAGCAAAACCGTAAGAAAGGTACTTTTTAGGGGATCTCTTCTCGTTAATTATAAGGACTAAAAAATAAATAAGTATACAAAAAAAATCTTTAATATCTCAACTTATCTTTCCACTTTTTTTTTTATTTATACAACCTATTATGGTACATAATTTAATAATTAAAATACTAAATCACATAGAAATTCCAGAAAGAGGGGCGGTACCTACACTATCGCTTCTCTACTCACACTTAGCGTATTCGACATAAGCGGCTGAAACCCCATGCTATTCATATTCTCAAGGCCGTTTGGTACAGGGAGCCCTTTAATATGTAGTGATGATAATTATTGCGTATGACTTGAAGAGTTGAACGACTGTTGAATGCTGAACGGATTACCTGTCCTTATAAAGGTCTGCTAAATAAATAAAATTACGTCTTTTTTACTTTCAGATTCGAGCAACTGGGCGTTAAGTTCATAAAAAGACCTCAGGATGGCAAGATGAAGGGGCTGGCCTTCATACAGGACCCTGATGGTTATTGGATTGAGATATTTACAGCGAATGTGGTCTAGTCAGATGTCGAACCTTGGACTCTAAGAACGCGTTTGGACTAAGAGACATAGATTGACAAGAAAACAAGATAGACAATTAATATTATAAAACTGAAGAGTACAGTATAATTTTTATATTGTGACGGTTGTGAAGTTAGCCGCAAATGCCTGCGCAATGACTAATTTTAGCAGCGTGTTCCGAATTGCGTCAACTTCCTTCACAAGTTCTCACAGCAATAACGATACGGTCCGAATTGATACGAAGAGTTGAACATATTATGTATATTTTGACGCTTTTTATCGATAATTCTGGGCTATTCTGAAATAATTCCAATCGATTGTCATTTGGAATTATTGCAATTAACATGGCGTCAATTGTAATTTTTAATTCATCCGGAACGATGTCATTAGAGAAGAATGCGGAGTGAAAGATGATGTGATTGAAATGAAGAAAAGTAGTTTACGTTGGTTTGGACACGTTGAAACAATGAAGGATGAAAGAACGGCCCTTAATAGTTCATACTTGCATAGTAGCTTTCCGACCCGGAGATTATCCTCCACATAAATATCAAATATATCCGTTGATCTGTTTTGACGTGTAATCATCTGTTCAAGACGCGTTCTTTAGTATAGTTATCTAAAATGTTTATTTAGTTTTGTATGAAATTTATTGTTTTATATAAACTTTTATGTGCAATTATTTAGATTAGGTGGTACGCGTAACGTTCTTATATACTTGTTATACTTATTATTAAAATAATGTTGGGATTTAATTGTGTTTTATTATATACTAGCGACCCGCCCCGGCTCCGCACGGGTGCTTGCTGATAGTAAATACCGGTAGCGCCGCAACCGCTATGTCCCTGCATTTTAAATCTGTAATATCTTCGAAAATATTCATTTAAATTACATGCTGTAAAGGGCCATATTGATCTATATTAAATGCACAATGTATTTAAGGTACTTAATTGGATAAGGATTAATGCTGAATTGCTTAAAAGAGCTTCGTAAATAAGCCATTATTTGTCGTAAAAAGTAAAGGATAAAAAATGGTTATTGTGGGTTATCCCTAAGAGATAGACATATACCATCACGAACTTTTTTATAGACCTTTTTAAGGTGTACAATACTGTAGTACATTATTTTGATCTATCTCGTAGGGTTCAGCCAGCGTTTGCAATGTAAGCGCAAAAAATGTGTTTATTTACGACATCACATTATAAACCTCTAAAATTATCAGTGTTTCTCTACTATATTATGCATGTTATATACATATAAACCTTCATCTTTAATCATTCAATCTATTACAAAACCCGCATCAAAATCCGTTGCGTAGTTTTAAAGATTTAAGCATACATAGGGATATAGGGACAGAGAAAGCGATATTGTTTTATACTATGTAGTGAAGTGATACTCTCTGACTACCCTTTTGGGAAACAGTCGTGAAGTATTTAACGATATGGCAGATAAATAGTTGGTCATAATTACATGAAATTAAAGATGTACAAGTCCGAATTTTTGTGGTACCTACTGGACCTGGATACGTGTCCGAGACCTTCGGATCTGGATCTTTTGGATACGTACATGTCCGGTACCTACATCAATGGTTTTTTGTACTAAGAACTTATGTTCTCTTCTCAGTCGTGGACTGGTGATCTTGACAGAGCAGTCGTGGTCAATCATGGCGATCCAAAGCGCGACGCACCTTGTATTGACTCGCCATGGTTAAATTTCTTGGGAAGAATATTGCAGTGGTTTCCCATTGCCTTCTGCACCAGACATTTTTAGACTATTTAGGTCTTCAGGCTCGCTGTAGTCTCTTCCAGCCAGTTGCCTATAAACCACACTTAGAGGCTTTTCCATTTAAATATACCTCAACAGAACTGGCCACTCGTTACTGGTTAGGTATAGCCTCACAAATACCATCGGCTAAACGAGGGAGACTTACTTGGTCTTCCGCTGGGTACCCTGGAACCGTAACACGGTTTCGGGAGCTGTAAGGCAACCCGTGAAGAAAGAAAAGAAAAAAAATCCAACTCCAACCACTTAGTCACCCAAAATTCCTACGGCAATAATTGATTGATGATATTATTGAAATTTTGTTATACTTGGAGATGAGGCAATTGGCATTATGTCAGGCCAATTTTGTATTACACAATACAAACACACAACACGCCATACATTTTATACACATTTCCCTACCTACCCTCCGCTTTACTTATAACGGCCCGCCAGTGTGTGTCGAGTGTCGGGACGGTAGAGACCGTTGGTCGCAATCGAGTCGCGCTATACGTATCCGTTGAGTCGCCGCGCTGCCCACTCAATTAACGCAAGGACAATAATTGTTTATACGCAAACTCGCTATTTAGTTAGCTAGGTTTAAGAAATGTGTGGTGAAGAAAGAAGCAGCCAACCAACGAACCGAAATACAGCGACCTATGGACTCAGATAACATCGTCAAGGTAAGGGCTGTTAATTTTCTCACCACTGTCACCTTAAAGACCAGAATTATATATACATTAAGAACAACAGAGATCCGAATCCGTAGATAGAATTGCCTGAATGCTATCCGTTGCCGGACCTGTATCACTCATTGCAGACTTGTACATTTCTACATAAAATGGCCGAATTCTACGATCACGACACCATGAAGTATAATAATTCGGGTAGATTAAAAAAAAAACTAAACACACTTTTGTCAGTAACGCACAATTGCGCAAACCAAAATGAGCCCAAACTCGATTTTCAACCTCCTGGCTCCATCATCAGATCAGATCGATGGTACCATAATGTATTGTCATCCGAATTACATACACTTGCAAAGTCTCAATACGACGATTAGAAGTTGGTTAAATTCGACTTCCAAGATTTGTTTCCATACATACCTAGTTACAGGTGAAGCTGCTAAATCGTGTTAAAAATAGAATAACCCTATTACTAAGACTCCGCTGTCCGTCCGTCTGTCCGTCTGTCACCAGGCTGTATCTCATGAACCGTAGTGATAGTTAGACAATTGAAATTTACATAGATGATATATTTCTGTTGCCGCTATAACAACAAATACCTACTAAAACAAAATAAAATAAATATTTAAGGGGGCTCCCATACAACAAACGTTTCTGATAAGGGTACGGATCCCTTCGTGCGCTAGTCCGACTTGCACTTGGCCGGTTTTTTTATAAATAGATTAAAGAAAGTAAATACCTATATTTTAACCCTTGAGGTAGGTACAAGAGCAACACGATGATCTTGTCTAAAACAGACAATTCCGATGCGCCGTCTTTATGGACGCTCTCCTTGTTCTTAGTATCGATGATGGACTAGTGATGGTAAATACCTATTATATTTCATCGATAGAAACGATTAAAAAACCGATACTGCACGATAATTTTATAAATAACAAGCATTCTTGAAAAATCCTTTTATTGTGCACCTCTACGGTAAGGAATATACCTTCATATTTTCATATTTATGTCTTCAATGACTGTGTGTTGATTGTCAGTCAGTCAGTCAGTTTTATATTTAGAATTATAGAAGGGAAACGCTGGCGCTGATAGGGGAAGACCAAGACGTAGTTACTTAGAAGAAGTGCCATATCGTACCAGGAAGTCTAATTGAGAGCAGATAATATAGAAGAGTGGTGATTACTCTACCAACAAGAGCTTAGCTCTTAAATAATAAAGAGTCAAACCCCAATAAAGTATATTAGCGTTACATTAGGGCCGAAGAAATGCCCGACCCAGGCATACGTGGAAGCTAGTACACGAATTGCTGCCCGGACACTCTCGGGTCGAGCATACTCACATAATCCATGGTCTTGTGCCGAAATCATGTCGCGAATCCATAAGATTTTCCCCCTACCAAATATCGCTCTACGCGCCTAAACAAGTTTTCACTTTAAAAATTAATACAAATATTTAAGTGGGACATGACATTTGCATTTGCATAAATGACGGTTTTTGCATGTTTCGTCTGTCTGTTTGTTCCAATGTTTGTCGAGAATAAACTTCAAAACAGCTGAATGGATTTTGAAGAAACTTTCAAGAATCATAGTGGGTACTAGACTTGGAATTTGATTTATGTTTCCCTGCGTTGGATATGGCTGCGTTAATGAGATCAGATGAGCAGTCATATCAAATTCCTCGAGTGAAGCCGCGGTGGAAATATAGTGTGAAATAAAAAGAGTGGCCTAACAGGTCAGACCAGCTTATTCAAACATCGAATGTGCCAGCTTTAGTTAATTGACTTGATTATCGATAACTTCTTATACCATACGTTATCTCATCCCTAAAACTCCCTAGAGGGCAGGTACAGTCGACAAATAAGCGCAGTTTACATAATACCTAGCTGAGCGTCCGAGAAGCTTCTGCCGACGGTACACGGGCTCTTGTTTCTATAAACATTCGCTGATAATGAACTACTTCATTTAAAATAATGGCTTAGAGACAGATAACATAGGTAAAGTAGCATACAGCTGGTGAAACTAAGAATAGGTGATTGCGTGTATGAGAATGAATTATGTTAGGTATAACACTAATTTAATAAGATAACTTATGTAAAACATTGTGTTTTTATTATTCCTTAAAAATAAAATACGTATTATCCAGTTTATTTAAATTCCTGTAAAAATATGTTGATTCAATAACTTGGTAAATAAAGAGAAATCAGTAATTTAATCCAAAAACAATTACTTACTTATTTTTTTTTAAATTCCTAAGAAATAAAAGTACTCACCAATTTGTGCTTACAACATCTGAAAGTGGACTTAGGACTTAGGACTTTCACGATTTTAACTCAATTTAAAAAAATTACACTGTGTTATGTGTTACGTGTTACGTGTTGTGATTTACACTATATTAAGACATCACAGAACAATATGCCAATTAATCGATAGCTAAGATGTTTCCGCCGACCGTGATATTGCGGACGGGATTAACCTGGATTCCCCATCATGTCACGACGACACGCGTCCATTGGTCGCCATGACGACGTAGAATTGTGTCTTACCTAAATATAAGAAGAAAATTATACCTATTAGACAATAGTTCATGAAGCGTTATTCAATGATTGTTCGTATACTTCAAAAAGCTTACAAAAGAAATACTTAGGTAGGTACTGGTTATGCTTTCTGCTATTTTTCAAGACGTTTTTACACACACACATTTCACTTCACTTCCATTTACCTTTATCACATTTTTTAAACAAACCGTTGTTGCCGTATTTCAGAAATATCACAGAATCATTCTCATTCATATCAAGTTTTACTATATCTGTGAGCCTGAATATTGAAAACTATGAAATAACAGTATTTCATATTTAAATTAACATTTTTATAAGTATATAACATATAATAACGCCATCTAGCGTGTTGTTTCGTTAAAGAGTTCCACTATCCACCACCTGCCTCCATCAACAGATCAGATCGATGGTACCAGATTAAAAAGGTAAAACTAATAATATAAATCGTGTAAAAAACGTGTAAAAATAGAAAGCTTGGTTTTAAAATATTGAAGACTTTCAGCCAAGGCGTTGCCCCTTTCCTCGCGTGGGTTCGCCCATGTCATGAAATGCCACCCACGGGAATTTACATTTTCTTTCTTTATGAAAAATAATTGAAGTATAATTTTTATGTTTTTGGTTCAAGGTAAGTGACGGTCATTCCTGATTCCTGTCTACATATTGGTGAGTACATTTTCACATTGTTACTTAAATTTCTTCAATCGTGCAACTATTTATCATGTATATTCTGCAGAATGCTTTCCATCGCATGCAAAGTATTTTATTTTAATGTATAATTATAAAAAAATTAAAAGAAAAGGTGCGTCCGTGGCCGAGTGGTTAATACGTCTGGTATTAACTAGGCAAACCACGGGTTCGATCCCGGATCCCAACCAATGGGTTTTTATAATTAAAAACTTATTTACATAATCCGAAAAACCACACTTAGATGCTTTTCCATCTAAATATACCTAAACAGAACTGACCACTCGTTAGGTATAGCCTCACATGTACCATGGCCTAAAAGAGGGAGTCTTGGTATTTCGCTGGGTACCCTGAGACCGATAACACGGTTTCGGGAGCTGTAAGGCAATCCGTGAAGATAGAAAAAAATATGATAATTTTTTTGGTATTTTTTATGGGTAGGTATATGTAACATAACCTTCCTCAATAATTGGGCTATCAATTGCAAGAGATTTTTTTCTAATCCAACAGGTAGTTCCAGAGATTAGCGCGTTCAATCAAACAAACTAGTCAGCTTTATTATTGTATAGATAAACTAGCGACCCGCCCCGGCTTCGCTCGGGTAGCAGAGCTAATGATGCCTACCTTGCTCCCAGTCGGCTTGACTTTTTCAGACGTCAGACTTCAACAATCATCGTCATATTTCAATCAGTTTACACAAAATATTAATGAATAGCGACCCGCCCCGGCTCCTACAGAATGTCTTTATAATATACCTATACAACGTTCAGAGCTTTTTTGTCATTAGGCCAGTACCGCCGCAACCGCTGTGTCCCTGCATTTTAAATCTGTAATATCTTCGAAAATATTCATTTAAATTACATGCTGTAATTAAGTATTTAAGGTACTTAATTGGATAAGGATTAATGCTGTATTGCTTAAAATCGCTTTGTAAATAATCCATTATTTCTCGTAAAAAGTAAAGGATAAAAAATGGTTATTGTGGGTTATCCCTAAGAGATAGACATATACCATCACGAACTTTTTTATAGACCTTTTTAAGGTGTACAATACTGTAGTACATTATTTTGATCTATCTCGTAGGGTTCAGCCAGCGTTTGCAATGTAAGCGCAAAAATTTACGACATCACATTAGAAACCTCTAAAATTATCAGTGTTTCTCTACTATATCATGCATGTTATATATATATAAACCTTCCTCTTGAATAACTCAATCTATTAAAAAAAACCGCATCAAAATCCGTTGCGTAGTTTTAAAGATCTAAGCATACATAGGGACAGACAGACGGAAAGCGACTTTGTTTTATACTATGTAGTGATAACTAATAGCCTACCTACCGTCGATTGGACAAAAAAGTCCGCGGCAGCATTAATTAATAGTCTAAATTATTATTAGGGTTCCAGAAAAATAAACGTGGCTAAGATATTTTAATTGTACCAAGAACAAGTGCTAGATAAACTTAGCAAACTTAGTGAATAATGAGTTTTGTTTTGACTGTTGAAACTGAGTGATTTACTGTCTTAGTACTTTGTGGTACCTACTTGGTGGTACTTGGTGGTACTTGGTGGTACTAAGTTTGGTACCACTACCATCACATTATTTGTGTTTTTAGTTGGGTACCTATATATAATTTTAGGGTTTCACAGTCAAAATGAAAAATAAACCGCCACGTCTGTCTGTGCCATTTTCACGCAAAAACTACTAAACGGATTTTGTTGCGGTTTTCCCTATTAGATAGGTTGATTCACCGGGAAAGTTTACGAGTATTAAACATGGACCTATCATGTTTAGGAGCTGAGCAATAATAGTATAAGTCAAGCAAGTCGATAAAAAAGTTAGCTCCAGCGAGTTTTCATGGCGTATGCTGTTTAATCCGTCAGGGATATAACAAAATGATGTAGAAAAGAATTGTGTAGAATGAAATGATCAACAAAAAAGTCCGCGGTAGCATATATCTATCTCTAATAGATAAGTAGTTACAGGCGTATTTATGTAGGTATTCAAATTGTTGTTACCCCATATTTGTACCCGTGCAAATACCATCGACTTTGTCTTTACCCTGGGGCCGTATGAAGCTATAGGACGAAAAAACCTGAAAAAGTCAATAAATACGTTGAATACTTCTCGTGTTTCGGAAGACACGTAAAGCCGTCCGCACTTTTTTAAAAATAGTTTATACCAATGTAGTCAAGTGGACACTGAGAATATTTTTCTACTTAGTACATGATATGGAATGGAAAGATGGAGACGGACTTTACCAGTTTTTACAACGTAAAATGCAGCATATTTTTGTATTGAAATATATAATTCAGGAGTTAAATCCTAGTTTTTAACTCAAAAAGCTTTTCACTCTGAATTTTTGTAAGCGCTGGTGTGAAGAGAGGTTTCAAAGTGCTTGCTTCAAGAATTTAAACTAAAGTACTAAACACTTGCTGATTACTAAAAGTTATTCGAATTTAGTTTTAAATTTATTTGATATTTTTAGGGTTCCGTACCCAAAGGATGCAAACGGAAACCCTATTACTAAGGCTCCGCTGTCCGTCCGTCTGTCACAGGGCTGTATCTTTGGAACCGTAATAGGTAGACACTTGAAATGTTCACAGAGTATGTATTACTATGGCCGCTATAACAATAAAAGTGTTTTATTCGACGTTTTTTACTCGATCTTAATAATGGCAATACATACAAACTTCTAACTGTACAATAATAAAAACCAAGTGTATTAAACTATTTTTATGGAAGGTTACGCTTGGTACTCGTACTTGACCGGTTTTTTCAATTGATTTTGATTTTTTTATCTTCAGTTACAGCTCCCGAAGACGTATGTAAGATCGGTCTCAGGATATCCAGCTGAAGACCAAGTCCCCTCTTTTAGCCGATGGTATTTGTGAGGCTATACCTAACTATTGGCCAGTTCGTATGTTTAGATGGAAAATCCTCTAAATGTGGTTTGTACGATTTTTTAATTATAACAAACCTATTGGTACATGTCTATGATCCAGGATCGAATCCAGACGTCTTAACCACTCGGCTACCGACGCACTGAAAATCAAGAAATAATTAAATACTTCGTCGTTGAATTTGAAGACGGTTGGTGGCAAATTAGAAACTACCTAGCTCTAAATTTAATCTTCTTTAGAATATATTTAATTTTGTAGCCTAATTTGGCACCAACCGTCTTCAAATTCAACGACAAAATATTTAATTATTTCTTGCTTTTTAGTGAACAATTGCGTGAAGTGGGATTTATAAACCCATGAACTTGGGATTCTACGTCATGTCATTGCGACCAACGCACGCGTCTCATCATGACATCATAGGGAATCCAGTTTAATCCAGCCCGCGCTGATCACATTGTGATTAGTCAGTGATTAATAGGGCATATCACAGTCGGCGGGAACATCTTAGATTCTTAGATACCGATTAATCGGCATATTGTTACTGTGACGTCTATAATACTTGACATTGGCGGAATCATCAAAACCTTGATGGAGCCATATTATAAAAATAGAATAGAATCCTATAGGTAAACTTGTAATCTGTTGCTAAATGCAAACATCGTCACGGTCGACATGGTACTTAGTTTTGACTACATTGTGGTCAGCGCTGTTAAAAAGTTAGTTTAAAGTTCTGAAACTTTTTATTATGTGGCGGTTTTATTATGTAGACCGTTGTTTAACTTTGCTTAAATAGCGAAAACTTTTATTTAGAATCGGAAAACCCCGCCCCCCGTTTCGCAATGTTTGCTTATATCGACTTATCTATTAGAGATAGATAAATGCTGCCAGAGACTTTTCTGTTGATCATTTTATTCTACACAATTCTTTCCTACATTTTGTTATATCTCTGACAAATTAGGCAGCATACGCCATGAAAACTCGCTTGGGCTAACTTTTCCCCGACTGATTCACCAATACTATTATTGTTCAGCTCCTAAACATGATAGGTCTATGTTTAATACTTGTAAATCTTCCCGGTGAAACAACGTATCTAATAGTGAAAACCGCATTAAAATCGGTTTAGTAGTTTTTGTTCAGATGTTTATGAAACAATGAGATGTGGCTAATTAGTAACAATGTTACACAAACCAACATTCGATAGAGAACTTCTAACACTCCAACTTGTCGATTATTGCTTTCTACTAGTGACGGAATGGGCGTTGAGTCGATATATCGATGAAAAACAAAATGGTCTAATTGTAGGACTTCGCATACTGGCGAGTGTTGAAAACTCGATTTCCAGTAACCAATAACTTCCTTTTTTAATCTTCAATATTCATAGCATAAAGTTAAAAAAGTAACCCTGTATAATATAAATTCAAATTCCGGGATAAGACCTTAGGACTCCATTATGAGGCCTAACTCGGTCCTAAAGGTTTAGCATTTAGTATTGAACTTGTATAAAAACCCAAATCTCAAATTGACACAACTAGCTGCCTCAATTTGTCATTATTTCTAACGTCACTCACAAAACGTATTATGACATGATTATGACAATGGTACCATCACGGTGTCTTCCGAGCCGAAGGTTAACCTCTTCACACCGGCATTGTCTCGGGGGGGCAACTACCCTCTGGTGTCTCAGCTACCTGATGCCTTAGACTTGGGACCCAGTTTGTCCCCCTCGAGTGGTAACTATCTCGATTATATCGATGTAATAAAAATATCGATAACCAGCACATCACTAGACCAATAGCACAGTTCACGTGCATCGCTGACGTAACTGGCAGCCAGCCAAAAGAGGAAGAAGTGGTAATCTGGAGAAGTCTTGGGGTATACGGTACGGACGTGCTTGTGGGGTGACCATGTGGGTTTAAACATTGTGTCCATTTAAAAAAATATTTTGATTGCTATTTTTTTACGTAAATTTCGAAATATCATGCAAGTTCGTAGTTCTCGAAATTAGCGAAACAGACAGCTGCATGCTAATGACTTTTTTTTATAAATTATTTTTTATTAAAGTCAGAGGAGTAATTGCTAGGTTCTGGTTCTGGTTCTGGTTCTGGTTAACGGGCTCGGTTTCCGCGACTCGACGTCTAGCGCCTATTTTGCGTGATACGTGATTTCCGTTACTCCTGCTATCCCAGCTCCTCCAGGAAGCCGATCAGTCCCTTAGTGTTGCCACATGCTTCCCGAAGGGTCCTCGGGGCACCGAGATGAGCACCCTGTATTCTGTCAAACCTACACATTCCAGAAGGATGTGGGTGTTTCTTCAGTCTCCATGCAAGCTCTGCATAGTGGACTATCTGTAATGCCGATATTAAAAAGGTGTTTATTAAAGGGCCCATATCCTGTGATGACTTGTGTAATTAGTCTCAAATGGTTTATTTTTAGGTTTATTAGTATTTTTGTTAGTCGTGAGTTAGGGGATGGCAGAGCTAGTTTTGATTGTCTGCAGCTCTTAAGTCTGGCCCATTCCGTTTCATGTTTTTGAGTAGTTTTTAGTCTGAGTTGTGCCCGGATCCAGTCACTAAGTAGTGGTATCGTTGGTTCAGGGCCTATAGCTACCATACCTGATCCTCTCCTTGCAAGTTGGTCGGCCGCGTCATTACCGCGAGAGTTACTGTGTCCTTTTATCCATTGAAGGGTTATGTTTTTATTTAGTTAATTACAGACCTTATTTAATGCTTGGTAACATTCAAGCACCAGTCCTGATTTGATTCTGTTACTTCCGAGAGAGAGCAGAACAGACTAACTATCCGACAGTATGCGGATGGATTGTTTGCTTACTCCTCTCAATGTTATAGCTGAAGCTGCTAGGCGAATCGCCATGCATTCAGCTTGGAAGACTGTGTTGTGTATGCCCAACGGGGTTGACATGTTAGGTACTCTTCTATATTCTTAGCTTCTAATTTGACTTAAACCCACCACAGACACGGCGGATATCTCACCGAAATTTTCGGTCCATCCGCCAGATGACCTAGAGATGTCAGTCCACAATATCTGTGCAATGCGTGTGTATGTGTGGACAGCAGTCCGGGATCTGTCCGGCATCGAAATCGACCACAGACACGATGATTTGAAAACGAAGAGGTCCCCTGTTCGTACGAGAATTGGATGAGCCTGTGGTCTAACAAAAATGTGGTCGGATGTGGGCATCGAACCCGCGACTTCTCGGTTGTGAGCCGACGTTTTACCCACTCGACCACCGACGCCCCCCCGATTTTTATGTGGCTTTCGGCTTTCTTCTCTTCAATTTTTCCTTCAATGATGTTCTTTATAAAATTATCGTGTCGTACAATATTTTACGCTAAGTACACCATGTAGTAATATTTTTTATATATATAATACCAGGTAACAGATACAAAAAAGCTCCATATATATTTTGTCCATATTCTTATTGATAGTGTGGTTCCTGAATTTTAAGAAATAGTGGTCACCCTACCGCAACCACTAACAAGGCGGTTAGGTGGTTAAATTTAGGTTTATAGGCACTATCGAAGTCTAGATTCAGGCCGTAATGTGAGAAATGGCGCACTTTGTGTACCTATCTCCTAACGTACACCGAATTCTTAAAGTATCTACATTTTAAAATATGAAATACTAGGTTTTGAATTTTGAGATGCGACAAAATTTTATTAACATGTCTCCATTTTTAGGGTTCCGTACCCAAAGGGTAAAAACGGAAACCCTATTACTAAAGGTGGCCACTGACGAGCCTTCCAACAATCCGAATTGTGCGGTCGCATTCCAAAATCTGCCCATGAATGTCAAAAACGTATGCTGTTTTTAAAACAAGATTGAAATCCAGCACGCCACTCCATTTAGACGTATTGCCGTGGAGTCTTTGAAATGATCGTCAATGCGAAAAATATGCACCACGTCATCTGGACGCATTCAAAACGCATCGTCCATTTTTATTTTATTCTGCGTTGCGCCGCCCTCCATGAACGACGTCAGTTTGCCTAAATACAACTTGTTTATTATTGGTAAATGTCAGGCCGAGACTTTGTTTTATCAATAATTGAACTATACTAATAAATGTCCGTCTGTCTGTCCGTCTGTCACCAGGCTGTATCTGATGAACCGTGATAGTTACACAGTTGAAATTTTCACAGATGACGTATTTCTGTTGCCGCTATAACAACAAATACTAAAAAACAGAATAAAACAAATATTTAAAAGGGCTCCCATACAACAAACAAACATTTCTTTTTTTTTTTTTTTTTTTTTTTTTTTTTTTTTTTTTTTGCCGTTTTATAGATAATGGTACGGAACCCTTCGTGCTCGAGTCCGACTCGCACCTGGCCGGTTTTTTAGTTAGTGTATTTTCAGAGCCCTATCTTCCTTTTAATAAAACAGAGGATTTCGTAGCAAAAATAAATATCGTGAGAAATTATATCAAAAACTGACAAGTAATGTAATAGATAACAAAAAGACAATAAAAATATGAAATATTTATTAAATATTTACAAAAGTCGTTTACAAATACAAGAATAATAAAATAAGTTACTTAACAATACTATTAAACCTGAATCTTAATTAAAATTTAAATATTTATTAATTCTATCAATAAAACTGCTTGTTAAAATCGCTTTGTTATTAGAAAAGTTAACGTTTTTTGATAAAATCGGTGCATTAGTTGACGAAACACCGAAACTTGGTGACACCGAATTGTATAATGACGATGGAGTTGAAGTTACAGGTAAAGGTGGTAAGCTATGTCTTATATTTGTATACAAAGGTGATTTTGATGTACCAATTATTACCACTCGTTCTGTAGTCGGTTCTGAATATATATAAGGATTAGCAGTAGTTGATGGGACATTAAGTTCTATGGGTATTGTGTTATATATGTAATTTTGTGAACTTGATACTTGATACGGTCTTCTTGTAACAAATAATGGTTTTAATTCTGCATAACTAGGTTTTACTGTTGATGATTTGATATGATTTGGGACAACTATGACACCAAAATTGTTGTTTTTAGGTTCATAATGAGCAAATTTTCTGTTTGTATATTTATAATCATTATAGTTTTTATTTGTATAATCTATGTAATCGTTGTTATTGTATTCTTTGGATAGATCTGAGTATTGATTGTAATAGTCATCTGTTAATGGTTTTTTGTATTCTTGTTGTTTTGGTTGTACTATAGTATTGTCTTTAATTTTATCTGTATCAATGTCGTATCTTACATCAGCTTTGTATCCGTTTTCATCTGCTACGTATGAAACTATTTGCATTCTGCCATCTGGAAGTCTAACTCTATATTCTCCGTTAGTAGCATCCCCGCTACTATGTTGACTATGTGAAAAGTCATCACCAGTTTTATGGTCTCTGACGCTATAGGAGAATGCGTACTTTTTGCCCTGGAATTTATTATAATAATTTTGTTAGTAAATAATTTTAATACACACATATGGAATATGAGCTGCCTTGTCTTAAATCAAGTACTTATTGTTTTTTTAATAAGTGCCGTACGATGATCAAGAACTTGAAATTCTTGAAAGTGTTTCAAATTCTTTTTACATAATAATGTTCAGATGGTTTCGTTTGTTCATGTGTTTACATGTTCTTATTTATTGATTATTTCTTCGTTAACTTTATATTCTAATGATTAAAAAAATACTTCGAGGAATTTTCTACACAAAATTGGTTCAGCAGTGTAGTCATCACTTAAAAAACATACAAACTCGAACATATTTACCTGTACATAATCTTTACTGTTATTATCATCATTTTGTAGTTCATTTGTGTGATAATCATTTTCATAGTCCGCTGGTGGTTTTACCTTGAAAAATAAATATTGTTATAGATTCACATATATTATTTGGATGAACGCGATTGATACGAAGAAAAGTAATATACGATGGTTAGTTGAATTTACTACCATTGTAAAAGAAAATACAGAATATCTATTATGTTTGGGCAATGTTCTAGGCACCTACTCACAACCGTCTGACATGTAAAGGAGGTGAGATGAATATTAAGGAGGTGAAAATAGTGAGGATCTAAATAGTCTACCTCTCATGGGATAAGAGGCATCATAATGAATATAGATTTTAAAAATTACCTTAAGTTTTTTCTGTTGCAACTTTATGACATTATGATTTGCATGGTCTGCTAATGCTTTGTATATAGGAGGTAGAACACTGCGAGCCTAAAAAAATATTTCAGCTAAATGTAAGTCTTACATACATACAGTCACAGTATCCACTTTTTGCCATTATTCCATACATTTCATTGGTAGATTAGGTGCAGCAATATACTTGTCACCAGTTCTGTTTAATATGGACAACTGTCGTCAAGTGGACAATGTTACTGGTGTCTCTGTCCACACTGCAAGGTATAAATATTTTTCACAAAAAGAAGTGTTAGAACTTGAGCACCTGCTAAATGATACCTATATCTCGTAATTTATCTTTCGTTAAGGCATAAATGAACGGAATAAACAATAAATATTAGAAAATCATTCTGCGCTTACAGGGGTGGATTCGAGCATTTTATTTGTAGTGATGGCAAAATATAGGCCTATTTTTTGACCTAACGAGTGGCCTACTCTTTTGAGGTATAATTACAAAAACACACACATCTTCACGGTCTTTATAACTTGCTTAGTGGCCAGAGACACCCAGTAATAGTGTCCACTTTTTCCAGTTGTCCATATTGAATAGAACGTATAATTAGATTTACGTAATCTTCGAGCGTAAGAGGTCGATTAAAGCATATGTTCTTAAAGAAAATTGGTGCCAATTTTTGACTCGAGTGAGAGTAGAACCTGGTTCCCTCGGTTTCAAGTTCAAAGCTCTACCAAATAGGCTGTTAACATCATTCTGTAAATTATCATCAGAGCCGATGGAAAGATGATGTATGAGTTACAAGCTTGTGACTTAAGGATGAACGCACATGACTCTATTTGCGCCATATGACTTCGAAACCCTAAAGTAGGCCCACATTGGTTCGGCATCGCACCGAAATTTTCCCATTCCGGCCGCCGTAAGATCTAGGCGATGAATTGGACGAGTCTGCTGTGGTCGATTTCGGTGGACCGTACGGCGGCGCGCCGGTGATTGGACGAATGGGTGGCCACCTTAACGCCCTTCTGTATACCCCTGGGTCCAAATTAAATATTCCAAAGTCCACCCCTGTCGTCATCAAATTACCGCTGTGTCATTCACCAAAAATATGCCAAGTCAGTGTTTGGAAAAGTATTGTAGGGGAACAATATGCTTCCAATATTTTGTTTTATCTATACTAGCCTTAGACTGGGACTTCGCCTGTGTGGAAATGGTGAATCATCATGGTATTTGTTCCTTGCGACATGACAGGGAACAATGTCTATATCTTGCGAGTAGCTTTTATTACACAGAAAGCTGTCTTTGCAAGTTTCCATTGACTTTTTTTATTGTTTATAGAATATACGTACGTCAGTCAGTGACACAACCGTTTTTATATATTTAGATAGGGTAAGAGTTATGCCTATAAATGTCAAGCGCCCATGTTTCATCAGAACTGATAGAAAGATGGCTTGGATATAATTCACGGATGGAATAAATTGATTGAGGATCTTATAAGGTCCCAGTTATTGTCACTTGTCTAGATCTATATACAGACACCGAAGTCTCACCAAAAAGCCACATTTTTTGCCATTTCAATTAAAACCATCTGGAAAGCTTGTCGGTTCTAAATAATTTGCTAAATCAAGAACTTTCCAAAAAAGAGAACTTTCCTAAAAATGCAACTTTCCTAAAATGACAACTTTCCCAAAAGTATAACTTTCCTAAAATGACTTTGCTAAGAGAACTTTCCAAAAAGGACATATTGCCTAACAGGACAACTTTCCTAAAAAAACAACTTTCCTGAAATGACAAATTTGCTAAATCGAGAACTTTCGTAAAATTACAAGTTTCCTAAAAGGACAACTTTCCTAAAAAGACAGCTTTCCTAAAAGGACAATTCACTTTCCTAAAATGACAACTTTCCTAAAAGGACAATTAACTTTCCTAAAAGGACAACGTTCGTAAAGGGACAAAATATTACGACGACTAACTTACCTCATAATCATTATATTGTCGTTCCCTTCCAAAATTATTTTCATAGTTTCGATTTTTATTAACAGCATCTTCATAGGCTTGCTTGTAGTCAAAATTTTGAAAATTATTTTGTAAATTCCCACCAAATATTGACCTTCCAGTTGCCGAATCTACCAATAGAATTGACGAAGGTGTAGTTGGTATACTATATGGCGTATATACATTTTGTCTAGAAAGGTATGATGGTCTAGTTTCTATGTTTTGTATTTGCGATTGCTCTGCAATTGAATTGTTAACTTGCTCTGGATTAAGTTCACTTTTCGATATCTGAAAATTAATGCACCGGTTATTACATTAACGGATTTAAAACAAAACTTTTTTAATCCTCGCTAAATTTCTTCGGAAGTTTCAGAAACTTTGCTAACAATGATCTGTCGCTGGCAGAAATAGCTTATGCTAAATAGTCTGCTACAAGGTGAAATTCGTTTTAAAAAATACCAAGGATGAAGCCGGATAGAGAGCTAGAATCTTTAATATCTATAAGTACTAATAATAAAGCTGAAGCAAGTCGGATTTGGTTTCTTCTTTCTTGCATTTGATAGGCCAATTGTTGAAGAAGTATGTATAATATCACGCTACAACCCAAAGGGTTATTTTTTATTTATTTTCCCTCTTAATTTTATTTTTACCCCCTAATGCCCCGAAGAAGGAATGAAGTTCGAAAATGTGTTTCAAACGGAATACGATTTTCCATAAAAAAATCATCTACGGGGTGTAAGGAATAAATAATATATACTAGATGACCCGTGCGAATAATTGCACCGTTAGTTCAATTGATCTTCAATAGATGGCGTTTTTTTACAAAATAATTACATTAGTCTCAAATAAATAAACTTCAAAATGGCGTATTTGATACCTTTGAGAAATAATAGATATATAGAGATAGGTATATCAAATTTTCATATTTATATCTTCAGTGACAGGCTGTGCGTTGATTGTCATTATAACAGTTGGATAATGGATAAATATCGTAAATAAAAACTTACTTGCTCTAGCAAAGGTCGTGATGTTACTATTAATGGTGGTCTAGGAGGTGGTGGGGCATCATTAGGAAATAGTACTGGACCTTGTCTGAAAATAAAATATGAAATAATTATTCAAATATACATAGCTAATTATATAATCGATGCTGATATCAGAACAACTTCTGATATTGCAATGAAGATGTCATAACAACAGATAATAAAGAGTATCATTTAAATAATTTGTCTGGATTTAATATTGATCACGTAATAATAGACAATGAAAACATAATAACAATAATACAATTGACTTGTACACGATTTTTTATAACAATATTTATGACATAGTAGATGACGTAACACCAGAAGCAAAAATTCCAACACAAATTGTGATGGTCTATCTATCTATCATCACGCCATTCATCCCAAGAGGGGTAAGCAATTGAATACCATTTGTTACGATCCTGACATACCTCTATCGCTTCTTTTATATTAATCATACCTTTCATACATGCTCGGCGATTGTGTGTACTTTTATTAATTCCATCGATCAATACATTTTTTATATGTTCAATAAAAGTACACCTAGGTCGTTATTTACCAGCATTTCCTTTCACTTCAGCTATATAAACCTTTTTAGCCAATCTTTCATTCTTCATTCTTTCAACGTGTCCAAACTTGTGATGGTCAAGTATTTAAAGTAGCAATTTTTTTTCACGAGTTGCCTTATAGCTATCGAAACCATGTTACGCTCCCAGGGTACCTACTCAGCTGAAGACCAAGTCTCCCTCTTTTAGCCGATGGTATTTGTGAAGCTATACCTAACGAGTGGCCAGTTCTGTTGAGGTTTGAGATGAAAAAGCCTGTAAGTGTTTTTTTTGAAGTGATGATTTCACAATACCAAATGCAATACATCCTGAACTTGTCCGTAGTCACAATTTTAATGATACAAATGCTATGGAAGTAGACACAGTGAATTCCTTTGCCGTTAAAAATAACGAGATTAAGATAAACAATATGATTATAAGTGAACAGAAAATTACTGTAGATGATCAATTTGAATTGATTGAAAACAACCTTTTTAAACCAACTTTCAACATAGATTTCAAAGTGCATCGACCGACAATAAGATAGATTATTAAAAACTACTAAACTGATTTTCGTCACATGTCTGTGAGATAATATCGAGAAATTATTATATCTTTAAAATCATAAGTCGTCAAAATCGGTACATATTTCAATGAGAGAATTAATAACAATGACAATTAAGGGAATTGGCTTTTAAATCAGTTTTTTCAATGTTACTGAAAAACCATCACCAATTTTTATGAGAAAAAATAGGACCAACCCGGGAGAATTATCAAAATCGGTTCACAACTGGCGGAGTAATCGATGTTCATATATACATTAAATAAAATACAGTCCGAATTGAGAACCTTCTCCTTCTTTTTTTCAAAGTCGGTTAAAATTGGAAGGTATATTGCATTCCTAATCCAACACGTACGAAGTCGCGGGCAACTGCAAGTAGTTCATATACTTACTTTGTAGGTTCAATTTGATTAAAATGTTGTAATAATTTAGTATCAAAAACATGATGCTTGAAATATATTGGATCTAGATAATTATCTTCACTGTATGACAAACTGCAAGATATTATTAAAACGAAGATTTCCTTCAGCATTTTTTATGAAATTCTGTTCAATATCTGAAACAAACAAACATTATCTATCATTTCAAAATTCTTAAAAAACTATTATTTATGAAAATGATATTGGGACCTTTTCAGGATAATACTCTATCGAGAGGTAACATCAAATACAGCGACAGATTTTGATGGTTTAATTTTTAATCGACGGAGAATTCTTTCAGTTTTCAGGATTTTTGAAAAACTGACTTTTCAGGCAGATTTAATCATAACTCCGATGAAATGTATACCGATTTTCAATGATTTATTGGAGGATATAAGGATGTCACTATGTCACTTTTCGACCTTATAACAAAATCAGTCATGACAGAAGGACAAACATACATACTTTCATCCTCTTCTTTCTTTCTTCGAGGTTTGCCTTATAACTCCCGATCTCAGGATACCCAGCGAAAGACCAAGTCTCCCTCGTTTAGCAGATGATATTTGCGAGGCTATACCTAACGAGTGGCCAGTTCTCTTGAGGTATATTTATATGAAAAAGCCTCTAGTTTTTAATTATAAAAACCCATTGGTACATGGCCTGGATCCGAGATCGAATCCGTGGTCTGCCTAGTTTATATCAGTCTTAACCACTCGGCCACCGACGCACTTTCGCATTCATAGTAATTGAGTTAGAACTACTTAGTTCGAGGATTGCTTGCAAAATTCAAGAAAACACAAGAAAAGCCGGCCCCGGTCGCTAGTTAACAAAGAAAGTTATTAATTGAAATTGTAACTGAAAATATGAGATAATGGTAGTTACTTCACTCTACAAGTCCCACGCTCTCTGTGGTCGTTACATATTATGTATAGATTTGTATCGTGTGACCGAGACCACAGACTCATCCAATTCTAGTACGCGCGGCCCACCATCAGTTTCAAATCGTTTAAATCTGTGGTTGATTTCGATGACCGGAGCGATCTGTCACACACACACATCCATACCCATTACACATATACCTGATAGTTTGACACTTTGTTTAATCGAATGATATGTGTCTGTGTGAGTGTGTGAATTGTATGCGATCTAGATCGTATGATTTTCATCGCCAATGTGGGGCCTTATTCAATCTCGATCATAAGGCGGCCGGAACGAAAATTTTCGGTGCGATGCCGGACCAGTCTGTGGGCTACTTAAAAAACGCACGTGTTTGAAAATGTTGCATCTCTTTCACCCAATATCCGAGCGAATGAAATAAATAGAGAAAGAACATTTCCAAATGAAATCTGTACAATAAAATACACAAAACGGACTTCAGCAATTCAAGTATTGTAAAAAAATATTTGAAATAGCAAGTCCTTAATTATTTTTACTTTAAATGTAAAAAATTATAGCTTAGTAAATATTATTGTTACGAGCTCGGGTTCGAAAGAGATTTAAAATACCGATTAAATAAACAAACTTTACTTCAACACCACAAAAATACAGTTACATAAATGAAAACACTAAAATAACACTTAGTCGCACTAAATTCCACTTCACTGTTTCGCTTTGATCGCTCTGATTCGCACTGTGTTCCTTGCGGCAATGATCCTCTGTTTATATTGCCCACCGAACATTCGAGAAACGCCGAGATTGTTGTACAAAGTTGTAGACGCGGCTCGATGCGACTCGGCGCCAAATACCTACACACAGACCGCGCCCGATTTTGGTACCTATGGCTAGGCACATACGGTCCATTTTCGTTTGTACTTGATTCTCTCTGGATGTTTCTAGAGACGTCTATCGACCTTGATGTGTTTAGGTATTTATTTGTGCGATTTAAGTACCTATTCGTTACATTATTAAGAGAAGTCGCAAATTCGGTTGAAAATATGCATGAAATTGATGACTTTCAGGGTTTTATAAAACCCTATTGTAGTAGATATTGACATATTTTTTACATATTGAGTATAGATAATTTTATATACTTTAAGGATCCATTAACTAGAACTTGCTATTTTTAATAAGTTTTGTACAATACTTGAATTGCTGAAGTCCGTTTTTGTATGGGACATAGTTATGAGTACTCGTTATGTACGTGGAATGATTTTACCTACTAATTTAAATGAACTTAGAAAATACATATTTTTAGGGTATCGAATATCTCCGATGAAAAAACGGACACACTTTATTGATCGCTCACTGTCTGTCTGTCACAGCTTATTTTCTCCGAATCTACTGAACGAAAAATGTTGAAACTTGGTACATATATAAAGTTTCATGACCCAATCACGGATATTTAATCGAATTTGGATTTTTGGGTTAATTTTGGTGCAAAAATTAAATCGAAAAAAAAATTTTTTTTAAATGCATATATATTAAATTATATTAAAGAAAATACTAAAATAAGAAAATTGACCGTGCCCCCCCCCCTTGAAACTACCGTGTCTAAAATTTTGAAAAAAAAACAGGGAATATAGGGCATTTCTTATAGTAGGAAATCCTTTCTTAAAGTTCTGATATTTCGTGGTTGAATTTGAAGACGGTTGGTACCAAATTAGTCCAGAAAATTAAAATAGATTCTAAAGAAGATCTGTTCAATGTTATATCTATGTTTGTAATTAATTGTCTAGATTAGTGACATTTTGAGCTAGGTAGTTTCTAATTTGGCACCAACCGTCTTCAAAAAGTTATTATTTTTTTTCTATTATATTATTTCTCAAGGGTGTATTTTTGTCGGTATCAAAAATCTCCCTTAATTTCAAAGTTAATGTATGAAACGCCATTTTGAAGATTATTTACCTCTCTAATGACGAAAAATAATCAAACACATCAAAATGAAATGCTTCTTTCAAAAGAAGGACGAGGTTCTCAATTCGTCGGAATATTTTTTTTAAATGTATGATCCCTGATTATTTGAAGACGCCTGGACCGATTTGGAAAAGGTATAGGAATAGGTTTGAAAGGGTATACTTCACTGATGATGGGATCCTGGAGAAATCGAGAACTCTTCAAATTATATAGGCAAACTTGAAGCGATTTGGGTTTTTTTTATAGTGACTGCACACATTTGCTTTCGGAAAGCACAATTTTCAGTGCATAATTTTTGAAGTCGGTACACTTTTTTTTAAAGACAAATTATGTTTTTTGTAAAAGATGCCATCTGTTGGAGATCAGTATCAGTTCAGAACTTGGTATCGTCAGAATCAAGGACAGTATAGTTAGGTCACGTGGTTGTATTTCAGTCGAACCCATACATTTAAAGTTATCTATTCTACATTCTATTCTATTAATTTAGTTGTCTAAGCCCCCCTGGCCGTACCATATGCTAAAAAAGCCTTGACGATATAGTTGACACAGTTCCCTAAATAATGAATATGTTATTTTTCTCACGCGTGATACAAGAATGTACTGGGAACTAAACATACAATTATTAACACTTTTTGCAAGCTAAGCTAATATTCTGTACCTACATACATATCTTCACGCCTGTTTAACGACGGGGTAGGCAGATAGTATGAAGCGCTCGATCTTTGCATACTTCTCTTGCTTCATCCACATACCCAAAGGGTGCCAACGGAAACCCTATCACTAAGGCTCCGCTGTCCGTCCGTCTGTCACAGAGCTGTATCTTTTGAACCGTAATAGGTAGACACTTCAAATTTTCACAGAGTGTGTATTACTATGGCCGCTATAACATGAAATATTAAAAGTAAAATTAAGTAAAAAATTAAAGAAAGTCCCGTACAGGAAACGTGTTTTATTTGGCGTTTTTTTTTGCTCGAACGTCTAACTAGTATAATTATAAGTAAAACATAAAATAATATAAAACGACCAAGTCTGAGTCGGCTTAGCGCTAATTTTTTCCTGCGCCATACGTCAAACTTGGCCGGTTTTTTAGGGACATCAGACGTTCGCCTTGGTCGTCCTTTTCTTGTTAGTACTTTCGGTACTAGCGACTTTTGAGATATCCTGGGTTCGACACCTATCCTAATAAACAGTGCAACGGATCGACGTTATGTTTTTGCACAACGTTACTTGTTATCACAAAAATCTTTCACGATTTAAATTTTCCGGGGCGGGAAGCTAGTAAAAAAACTATTGAATGGATTTTGTTGCCGTCTTCACTATTAGATAGCTTGATTCACCGGGAAGGTTTACGAGTATTAAACATGGACCTATCATGTTTAGGAGCTGAGCATTAACAGTAAGTATAAGTGAATCAAGTCGGGAAAAAGTTAACTCCAGCGAGATTTCATGGTGTATGCTGTCTAATCCGTCAGAGATATAACAAAATGATATAGGAAAGAATTGTGTAGAATAAAGTGATGTACAAAAAAGTTCGCGGTAGCATCTACCTCTAATAAGTTTCCACCTAGGTTTCGAACTTGGGAAAGCTAGATGAAATTTGTTGTAAATATTCGGATATATATGAAAGACTGTTCGAAAGCGCAACGAATTTCCCTTTGTGTTTAGTATGTTAACATAACAAACACATCTCTGGCCACACCTCAAGTAATTAAAATTCGTATGTAGAAATGTAATTATTATAATTAACCAAATGAGCCCAAAGTCGATGGGGTTACATCGTTTCGTTACAGAATTCCTGTGGCCACCTTCAGGCTCCATCATCTTGGATCAGAGTACTTGTAAAGATAAATCAAACGAGCCTAAATTCGATAAGGTTCCATCTTCAGATCAGATGATGGCACTAAATTATTGTATTATCATCCGATATCGCGATGCTGATTCGTTGAGCGAGGAAGGAGCCAGCCTTCTTGTCACCAGAAGAGATGATAAGTCGAGGGGATATTATCTTTAAGTATATTAGAAGTTAGATCTAGTTAGTTTCAGTTGAAACTAATATAAAGCCTGTAAAAAAAATCAATTAACAAACCTTAAAACCACTTTATCACAGTTACAATACACTCGCACTTTAAATTTTTATATTTGTTTATTTTTGCGTACTACCAAAGACACGGTCTAAGTTGTAATACTTGTTATTTCCTAATCACTTCTTTATAATACCTTTGTAGTCAATGAAAGCTTTGTTGGTTGATATAGAACCTTGTCATAGTAACTTAAAAGATAACGTTGCCAGATCGCAAACAGATTATCGCAAATAGACTTGAAAGTTTGCATGTATGTATGTGTGGATGTATGTTACTAAATTACGCCAGAATGGCTGAACGGATCTGGATGAAATTTGGCATTATAATTTGTGTTTTATGATTTGTACTAGTTTATCACGGGATCGACATGATTTTTAGCATAGTGGTTGTTTAGGGGTCAGAGAATGACATATACTACTTTTTATATGGCGAAAGCGGGCGGGGGAGGGGCAAATTACAGCCACGGGATTGTTTCTTTTTTGTTGTTAGTAATAGTAGAGATAGGTTGTCTGTATTTGTAACTGAAAAGGACTGAAATTGTAAATACATTCTAATATTATAAATGCGAAAGTAACTCGGTCTGTCTGATCCGCTTTTACGGCCAAACCGCTGAACCGATTTTGGTGAAATTTGATTTGCAGTAAGCTTGAACCCTGGGGAAGGACATAGACTACTTCTTTTAAATCCATCCCTCCCTAAGGGGGTATCCGGGTGTAAAAGGGGATAAAAGTTAGCATAGGGGAGAAAACAATTATATTTTTCCGCCGAGGCCGCTATTTTGAATCCTGAGCACAGCGAGGGATACTAAGTACGCCAGACGAGGAAAAAATAAGAGGTATTGTCTAAAAGCCTCTAAGTGTAAGTGTGGTTTGTCGGATTATGTACTTACATAAGTTTTTTAATTATAAAAACTCTTTGGTACATGGCCGGGATCGAACCTAGTTACCTGGGTTAGAACCTCCACCTAGTTAATACCATAACCACTCGGCCACCGACGCGGGGCGGAAAGTTATTCGATAGCATATTGTGAGAAAATAGATTTGTTCTAGTGCGTTTTTTAAATAATTGTATCATTCATATATGACTTAAAACTATCATATTTGGCAACGCTGAGTTAGTTTCTCTTTAAAACTCAAAGATTGTCATTGTAATGTAATGCGACAAAGTACTTTGTTATACAGTAGTGTTCTTAGAGAGGGGTTATTATGAGTTTTGATATTTACACTTTATAGATTTTAATAAAGATAATATTAGATTAGATTTTAAGGTAGCTGATTGTTAAATATAAAAACGCACTATGTTCGGTGAAATTTTAATCAGAATGCATCTAATTGTTTTAAAGCCCACACTAGAGAAAAAGGGACAAGTAAATATTGTAAAAATCATTTGTTAATGATGATTGATTGATCTATATTAAAGAGCGACCACAATTTTTTTATTTTACACTTACTCTATTTTTTTTATTGATTATATATAGGTATATATATTTGTCTAAAAAGGTTTATATGGCTAAAGTGAAAGGAAATGCTGGCTGAGAACCACAGCTAGGTGTACTTTTATTGAATATATAAAAAAATGTATTAATCGATGGCAATATTAAAAGTACACACAATCGCCGAGCATGTATGAAAGGTATGATGAATATAAAAGAAGCGAAAGAGGTATGTCAGGACCTTAGCCAATGACATTCGATTGTCTCTGCCTACCCTTCTTGGGATAAAAGGCCTGATGATAAATAGATACCTAGATTTCCTATATTTTTTTGTTACTACTTATCTCTTATGGAATACAAACCAGGAGAGCATGCTTTATCACAGATTTAATTTACTAATACAATTCCTGTAACTGTTAAAACATTTTTGTATCAAACATAACACTTTCTTTAAATATGTAGATCATAACAGTGAAATTTGTATTCAAATCCGTTCAGCCATTCAGTAGTTTTCTAAATAAGCGCAGACTAACAGACAGACAAACCCAAAAATATTTTACTATATTGCATAAAACTCATAATAACACCCAGTCCCCAAGAAAATCCCATAAAGGAAGGTAAGTAGGGATTTCATTATAGATTTTAGTATAGTGATCCTATGAAAACGTCCGAGGTTTGATTCCCAGGACGAGCAATAAAAACCAGCCAGAAATGCTGGTAACAGTGTCCACATACAACGAATTGTCAATTAAATAACAGTTGGCAAACCTTTTGTTTTTTAAAGAATTTAAGCGTAAAATGAAAGAATGAATTGACGAATGAAAGATTGACTAAAAAGGTTTATATGGCTCAAGTGAATGGAAATGCTGGCAGAGGATGACCTGAACATGTAAAAAATGTATTCATCGATGGCAATATTAAAAGTACACACATTCGTCGAGTATTTATGAAAGGTATGATGATATAAAAGAAGCGAAAGACGTATGTCAGGATCGTAGTAAATGGCATTCGATTGTCTCTGCCTACCCCTCTTGGGATAAAAGGCGTGATGAGAGATAGATAAATGACAAAATTGTCTACTATTGAGTACCCTAAAGCATGGTAACACGGTTCCGGGATCTGTAAGATACTAGATGTAGGTCTATGAATTGGCTTTAGGAACAGAATAAAAAAAAAAGGTTTAAAAAAAACGTTAAAATTTTCCCACCATACAAGAGACTTATCGGTTAATCTTTTAGTAAGTCTGAGTGTTAGAATAATATGGATATTAATTATTCTTTTAAAGATAACAAAAAACACTGTGTACAGAGACTAAGCATATCTCTCTTGTTTACATACATATACTCACGCCTGTATCCCAGTGGGGTAGACAGAGACTAAGGACCTCCACATGCCACGATCCTGACATATCTCTCTTGTTTACATACATATACTCACGCCTGTATCCCAGTGGGGTAGACAGAGACTAAGGATCTCCACATGCCACGATCCTGACATATCTCTCTTGTTTACATACATATACTCACGCCTGTATCCCAGTGGGGTAGACAGAGACTAAGGACCTCCACATGCCACGATCCTGACATATCTCTCTTGTTTACATACATATACTCACGCCTGTATCCCAGTGGGGTAGACAGAGACTAAGGATCTCCACATGCCACGATCCTGACATATCTCTCTTGTTTACATACATATACTCACGCCTGTATCCCAGTGTGGTAGACAGGGACTAAGGACCTCCACATGCCACGATCCTGACATATCTCTCTTGTTTACATACATATACTCACGCCTGTATCCCAGTGGGGTAGACAGAGACTAAGGATCTCCACATGCCACGATCCTGACATATCTCTCTTGTTTACATACATATACTCACGCCTGTATCCCAGTGTGGTAGACAGGGACTAAGGACCTCCACATGCCACGATCCTGACATATCTCTCTTGTTTACATACATATACTCACGCCTATATCCCAGTGGGGTAGACAGAGACTAAGGACCTCCACATGCCACGATCCTGACATATCTCTCTTGTTTACATACATATACTCACGCCTGTATCCCAGTGTGGTAGACAGGGACTAAGGACCTCCACATGCCACGATCCTGACATATCTCTCTTGTTTACATACATATACTCACGCCTGTATCCCAGTGGGGTAGACAGAGACTAAGGATCTCCACATGCCACGATCCTGACATATCTCTCTTGTTTACATACATATACTCACGCCTGTATCCCAGTGTGGTAGACAGGGACTAAGGACCTCCACATGCCACGATCCTGACATATCTCTCTTGTTTACATACATATACTCACGCCTATATCCCAGTGGGGTAGACAGGGACTAAGGACCTCCACATGCCACGATCCTGACATATCTCTCTTGTTTACATACATATACTCACGCCTATATCCCAGTGGGGTAGACAGAGACTAAAGACCTCCACATGCCACGATCCTGACATATCTCTCTTGTTTACATACATATACTCACGCCTGTATCCTAGTGAGGTAGACAGAGACTAAGGACCTCCACATGCCACGATCCTGACATATATCTCTTGTTTACATACATATACTCACGCCTATATCCCAGTGGGGTAGACAGAGACTAAGGACCTCCACATGCCACGATCCTGACATATCTCTCTTGTTTACATACATATACTCACGCCTGTATCCTAGTGAGGTAGACAGAGACTAAGGACCTCCACATGCCACGATCCTGACATATATCTCTTGTTTACATACATATACTCACGCCTGTATCCCAGTGGGGTAGACAGAGACTAAGGACCTCCACATGCCACGATCCTGACATATATCTCTTGTTTACATACATATACTCACGCCTATATCCCAGTGGGGTAGACAGAGACTAAGGACCTCCACATGCCACGATCCTGACATATCTCTCTTGTTTACATACATATACTCACGCCTGTATCCTAGTGAGGTAGACAGAGACTAAGGACCTCCACATGCCACGATCCTGACATATATCTCTTGTTTACATACATATACTCACGCCTGTATCCCAGTGGGGTAGACAGAGACTAAGGACCTCCACATGCCACGATCCTGACATATCTCTCTTGTTTACATACATATACTCACGCCTGTATCCCAGTGTGGTAGACAGGGACTAAGGACCTCCACATGCCACGATCCTGACATATCTCTCTTGTTTACATACATATACTCACGCCTATATCCCAGTGGGGTAGACAGGGACTAAGGACCTCCACATGCCACGATCCTGACATATCTCTCTTGTTTACATACATATACTCACGCCTATATCCCAGTGGGGTAGACAGAGACTAAGGACCTCCACATGCCACGATCCTGACATATCTCTCTTGTTTACATACATATACTCACGCCTGTATCCTAGTGAGGTAGACAGAGACTAAGGACCTCCACATGCCACGATCCTGACATATATCTCTTGTTTACATACATATACTCACGCCTATATCCCAGTGGGGTAGACAGAGACTAAGGACCTCCACATGCCACGATCCTGACATATCTCTCTTGTTTACATACATATACTCACGCCTGTATCCCAGTGGGGTAGACAGAGACTAAGGACCTCCACATGCCACGATCCTGACATATATCTCTTGTTTACATACATATACTCACGCCTATATCCCAGTGGGGTAGACAGAGACTAAGGACCTCCACATGCCACGATCCTGACATATCTCTCTTGTTTACATACATATACTCACGCCTGTATCCTAGTGAGGTAGACAGAGACTAAGGACCTCCACATGCCACGATCCTGACATATATCTCTTGTTTACATACATATACTCACGCCTGTATCCCAGTGGGGTAGACAGAGACTAAGGACCTCCACATGCCACGATCCTGACATATCTCTCTTGTTTACATACATATACTCACGCCTGTATCCCAGTGGGGTAGACAGAGACTAAGGACCTCCACATGCCACGATCCTGACATATCTCTCTTGTTTACATACATATACTCACGCCTGTATCCTAGTGAGGTAGACAGAGACTAAGGACCTCCACATGCCACGATCCTGACATATCTCTCTTGTTTACATACATATACTCACGCCTGTATCCCAGTGGGGTAGACAGAGACTAAGGACCTCCACATGCCACGATCCTGACATATCTCTCTTGTTTACATACATATACTCGCCTGTATCCTAGTGAGGTAGACAGAGACTAAGGACCTCCACATGCCACGATCCTGACATATCTCTCTTGTTTACATACATATACTCACGCCTGTATCCCAGTGGGGTAGACAGAGACTAAGGACCTCCACATGCCACGATCCTGGCATATATCTCTTGTTTACATACATATACTCACGCCTATATCCCAGTGGGGTAGACAGAGACTAAGGACCTCCACATGCCACGATCGTGACATATCTCTCTTGTTTACATACATATACTCACGCCTGTATCCCAGTGGGGTAGACAGAGACTAAGGACCTACACATGCCACGATCGTGACATATCTCTCTTGTTTACATACATATACTCACGCCTGTATCCCAGTGGGGTAGACAGAGACTAAGGACCTCCACATGCCACGATCGTGACATATCTCTCTTGTTTACATACATATACTCACGCCTGTATCCCAGTGAGGTAGACAGAGAGTAAGGACCTCCACATGCCACGATCGTGACATATCTCTCTTGTTTACATACATATACTCACGCCTGTATCCCAGTGAGGTAGACAGAGAGTAAGGACCTCCACATGCCACGATCGTGACATATCTCTCTTGTTTACATACATATACTCACGCCTGTATCCCAGTGGGGTAGACAGAGACTAAGGACCTCCACATGCCACGATCGTGACATATCTCTCTTGTTTACATACATATACTCACGCCTGTATCCCAGTGGGGTAGACAGAGACTAAGGACCTCCACATGCCACGATCGTGACATATCTCCCTTGTTTACATACATATACTCACGCCTGTATCCCAGTGGGGTAGACAGAGACTAAGGACCTCCACATGCCACGATCGTGACATATCTCTCTTGTTTACATACATATACTCACGCCTGTATCCCAGTGGAGTAGACAGAGACTAAGGACCTCCACATGCCACGATTGTGACATATCTCTCTTGTTTACATACATATACTCACGCCTGTATCCCAGTGGGGTAGACAGAGACTAAGGACCTCCACATGCCACGATCGTGACATATCTCTCTTGTTTACATACATATACTCACACCTGTATCCCAGTTAGGTAGACAGAGAGTAAGGACCTCCATTGCTGCACATAAATTTAGTCATATCCATGTTATTTATTTTAATTACAAACAAAAACTAAAAGTCCCATCATTATAATAATTATAATAAAATATTGTGATGTAATGTTGAATAATATAACCACTTCTGATGAAGAAAAAAAACCGCCTTCAAAATGAAAATGTGTTTTCCTAAAGCAAATGCACAAGTCATTATAAAAAAATACCCAAATCGCTTCAATTGTGCCTATAAAATTTGAAGAGTTCTTGATTTCTCCAGGATCCCATCATCAGATCCTGATCTGATGACCATACTTACCATTTCAATGAAAAAAAATTCAAATCCGTCCAGGCGTTTTCAAGTAATCGGGGAACATACCTACATAAAAAAAACATAAAAGATTTCGACGAATTGTAAACCTCCTCCTTTTTAGAAATTCGGTTAAAAATAGAAATTAAAAATTTTCTGTTTGAGAAAATCGTAAGAAAAGCTTCGATCTCAAAATTCCTCAAAAATACCTCAAATCTCAAAGTTCTTTTTTTTTTTATAGAGAAGACGACATGTGACCTTGCCACCGCCTGATTGTTAAGCATAGGTGGCCGGTCCATGAATGCGCGCGACTGGCAGATCGTAATACAGTCCGCCAGTCGCGCCCACTCGCCGGCCCGTAGAGATGCTTTTTCACGCTTCGCTTAAATGACCCAAGGTTGTAGAAAGGAGGAAAGACCGACGCCGGAAGTTCATTCCACTTTTTGGCTGTACGACACAGGAACGAGTCACTGAATTTTTTCGTTCGTATAGAGAACGTCTCGCGTAACCAACTAATTTTGCATTTCTTTCACCCAATATCCGAGCGAAAAAAATAAATAAAGCAAAAAAAAATCCAAACACAATCGGTACAATAAAATACACAAAACGGTCTTCAGCAATTCATACAAAAGTATTGTACAAAAAATATTAAAAATAGCAAGTTAATGGATCTAGTTAATGGATCCATAAAGTATGTGAAATTATTTTTACTCGCAAAGTCGGTTGAAAATATGCTTGAAATTGATGACTTTCAGGGTTTCATGATGCCTATGTGTCGCTGATATTGACATATTTTTTACATATTGTGTATAGATAATTTCATATACTTTAAGGATCCATTAACTAGAACTTGCTATTTTTAATAAGTTTTGTACAATACTTTAATTGCTGAAATCAGTTTTTATATGGAACAAAATATATGATAATAAATATTTAAGATTTTATTACATGAGTACTTTTTTTTTGTTAGAAAGTTAGATAATTATTAGGTAGTGTCTAAGCAGTCCGGTCTAGACTTAGTCTACGGTATTGTAAGATATTATGTCTTTGTTAAATAATTGTATTATTTAATACGAAAAGTATAAATAGAATTTGTTTCCATTCTATTCTATCTTATTCTCGATACGAACTTCCTATTTTATCTATAAGCACTATATATATATTTATACTTATATATATACTTACTTATCACTATCTATAATATAAAAATGAATCACTGAATTTGTTGCTAAGCGCATATCTCGAGAGCAGCTGAATCGATTTCGCTAATTCTTTTTTTAGAATGTTCCTTGAAGTACGAGGATGGTTCTTACGCAGAGAAAAAAAAAATTATCCCGGAAAAAATGAATCGCTGAATTTGTTGTAAAGCGCATATCTCGAGAGCAGCTGAACCGATAGGGTAGGGGTAGGGGGTAAGGGTAGGGGTAGGGGTAGGGGTAGGGGTAGGGGTAGTGGTAGGGGTAGGGGTAGGAGTAGGGCTAGGGGTAGGGGTAGGGGTAGGGGTAGGGGTAGGGGTAGGGGTAGGGGTAGGGGTAGGGGTAGGGGTAGGGGAAGGTTTAGGTATAGGGTATATTTTATTTTATTCGTAAATATCCACGGACGAAGCCGGGGGCGGAATGCTAGTTCTATATATATATATCTCCACAGAACTAGCCACTTGTTAGGTATAGCCTCACAAATACCATCGGCTAAACGAGGGAAACTTGGTCTTCGGCTGGGTACTCTGGAACCGTAACACGGTTTCGGGAGCTAAACCCGTGAAGAAAGAAAAAAAAATCACTATCCTATTATAAAACAAAGTCTCTCGCCGTGTACAGACAGCTGTCTGTGACCTCACGCAAAAACTACTGAACTGATTTTGTTACGGTTTTCGCTATTCGATAGGTTGATTCACGAGGAAAGTGTACGGGTATTAAAAATGGAGCTATCATGTTTAGTAGCTGAGCATTAACAGTGTAAGTGAATCAAATCGCGATAAAAGTTAATCTCAGCGAGTTTTCATGACGTATGCTGTCTAATCCGTCAGAATAAATTGTGTATAATAAAATCATCTACCAAAAAGTCTGTAGTAGCATATAAAAAAAACTTCACGGCTCCCGGGAACCGTTTCCGGCCCCAGGGTACCCAGCGGAAGACAAAGTCTTCCTCATTTAGCCGAATATTTTTGAGGCTATACCTAACGAGTGGCTAGCTCTGTTGAGGTATGTAGATGGAAAAGCCTCTTTGTACGGTTTGTCGGATAATGTAGGTACATAGATTTTTTATTATAAAATCCCATTGGATACATAGGATGATCGAACCCACGACTTCTTAGTTGTGAGCCGACGTTTTACCCACTCGACCACCGAGACCACTTTAACAGTGTAAGTGAATCAAATCGCGATAAAAGTTAATCTCAGCGAGTTTTCATAGCGTATGCTGTCTAATCCGTCAGAGATATAACAAAATGATGTAGGAAAGAATTGTGTAGAATAAAATTATCTACAAAAAAGTCCGCGGTAGCATATATCTATCTCTAATAGATAAGTAGTTATGTAGGTATTCAAATTGTTGTACTACAAAATGTCGTGAGACAATGGTAACAGTGCATTATAATTTGGAACATTGATAGTTCGTGAAGTTGGACTTTAACTGGACCAATCACGAAAACATCACCACGATTCTCTTTGTATTGTTATTGAGACGATCACATAATCTTCCTGTTATTGGGAAATTTATTTTAAACTAGCTTCCCGCCCCCGGCTTCACCCGTGCATATCTTTGAACAAAATAAAATAGAGCCCATATTAGTGAAATAATTTTTAGAATCGGTTCAGCAGTTTCAGAGATTACCCCTGTAACGTTGTGCTCATTTAGTTAATAAATGAGACCACTTTTTATAATGAGGGTTTAGATCATATCCTGGAAATCATTACTTATTTATTTCATTTTATATTCCAGCATGCTCCTATATAATCCTATACTCCTATGATAATCCTATGTTACTACTATATATTCCTATAATTGATCTGAATCATATCCTAATCTACCATCCTTTAATTTAAATCTTTCCTGATTTATTATTATTGTGGCTAACAAAGACATTTAATTATAGTAGGTAAAATCTCTTTGGTGGCTAAGTTCCCTTAATCCTTATAACTCCCGTAAGGAGGAAAGAGCTAGACGACACCTATAATATAGGTATATATTTAATTATGCATGTTTTTGATGGGTATCATGTTAGCTCTCGCTATGTGGCGTAGCATAAATAAGCGTGAAATAAGAGAGAACAATGTCAAAATACAGAACGAATAGTGTATGTTATAAATAGGCAGTCCACGGTTTGAGCCCGGCCATGTACCAATGGGTTTTTTTTATAATATACTTAGAGGGTTTTCCATCTAAATATACCTCAACAGAACTGGCCACTCATTAGGTATAGCCTCACAAATACAGGAGGCTAAAAGAGGGAGAATTGGTCTTCCGCTAGAACCGATAACATGCTCTCATCAAATTAAATAGAATTTTTGTAAGTAAGGTAAGACGCTCTTTTTAAAAATGGGAACCCTTTAAGATATTGAGATAAAACAAAAAGTAGATTCTAAGTCTAAGTACCCACTATGATCCATGAAAGTTTCATGAAAATACATTCAGCAGTTTCAGAGCCAATTCTGAACAAATGTTGCGACAGACAGAGGTGAAAAAAAATCTAAAAACTATTTATTTTGGTTTTGGTATATATATTTATTATGAAGTGTTCGACTTAAATTTTGTCAATGATTTGCCAATGTCAAGTATTGTAGCCTTTATGGTATCAATATGACGATTAATCGGTATCTAAGATGATCCCGCTGACTGTGACAACTATCACTTCGCCATGATGTAATGATGTAACGACGGAACGCGTGCGTCGATGTATTACTTTCAGATATGCGAATGACAGCTTACCGTTCTCTTCGAAGCTCGAGAAGTCATATAATTTTCAGGTCGAGTGAGATTTTAAGTAATATATATCGCATGAAATAAGGAATCGTGTAGAAATGTATCAAAATATCTGACCGAACAAAATTTTTATCCAAATATCACATCGGCTTAGCTTTGAAAGTTGGCGTTCGTCCATTGCAAATTTTAGGTAGTCACTCTTTAGCGATTACAATTCCAATTAAAACCCGATTTGTACAATATCTAAAATTTCTCGTAAAAAATAATAAATACCCTTAAAATCCTTTGATAAAATAAAAAATATACATAGGTAAGTAAGTTATAGGTACCGGGACGGTTTTTGAGCGCTCGACTAAAAAGTGGGGGAATGTTTGCGCATATGTAAATCGAGTGCAATATAACTTGTATTTTTATTATAATTGATTTATTGGTGTTTGTTTTTACGATTGCTTTTTACTGCTGGTAAAATTAAAATTAATACCTCATACCGTCAAGCAGACCCAAAAATAGTTTTCTGCGCATCTAACGACCACCGCTCAAGAACCGTCCCTGTACCTATACGTCTTATCATTTCATCAAAAAATCTGGTCCTTCGCAGCCAGACCACACGCGACCACACTAATTTAGTTTTTGTTCTTTAGTGATTTGTGCACCCGCGAAACACATGGCGTTTTAATTATATTATACGTCTATAAATTTATGATTTCACTCAGTGGCGTACTTGTGCAACGACAGCGTTGATGAATGGGACGGACAATTTATGTGCCTCGTAAATTAGGTGTCACAAAAAGTTTTAATTTCAAAGAATTACAAGAAGTTGATTGAAGCACATATTCTTCAAGAAAATTGGTGCTTTTTTAGCCACGAGTGAGATGTGAACCCATATCCACCAGGTTTCCAACGCTCTACCAATTTGGTTGGTAAAGTAAATTTTTTTTAAAGAGTGCAAACGGAAACCCATTACTAAGGCTCCGCTGTCCGTCCGTCTGTCTGTCACAGAACTGTATCTTTTGAACCGTAATAGGTAGACACTTGAAATATTCACAGAGTGTGTATTACTATGGCCGCTATAACAACAAATAATAAAAATAAAATAAAGTTTAAAAATTAAAGAGAGTCCCCATACAAAAAACGTGTTTTATTCGGCGTTTTTTCGCACTAATTTCTTCCTGCGCCATACAGACGCGTCAAACTTAGTCTGACCTTAGTGCACTTGGCCTTTTTTTTACTTTACATACCGAATTACACACTTCTTATGTGAAATACTGTTGTTTTTGGCTGACCCTTCCAATAATCGTGATTGGTCGTTGTACCGAAGTTTCTCGTTGTTTGTGAACGATCTGAGATCGTGTTAGCCTTAACAGATATATTATGTTTAAAGAGTAACCTTCCTGGATCTTTACCAATTTTGTAGAGGATGCTTGACGCGACCGAAAAATGAATTCTGTTACACAAAATCTTATTAAATAAGACATGCTTTAAATTTTGTATTTTTATTATTTAATTCATTTAATAGGTATGCTACTGTACAAACATTTTTTTTGGAAATGGCAATACACAACAATGGAAACTTGTATATATGACAATCTATTAAATATTTAGGTTTCACTATTGATACAATAACGAGGATTCTACGTCATGTCATGGCGACCAAAGCACGCGTCCTCCATGACATAATGGGGAATTCAGTTTATAATCTTGTCCGCGCTGTGATAGTTGTGATTAGTCAGTGATTAATAGGGCATATCACAGTCAGCGGTATCATCTTAGATACCGATTAATCGGCATATTGATACTATACAGGCTATAATACTTGACATTGACAAATTATCGATTAGAGCCCCAATAGAAGAATAATATAATTTTTTTTTTCATCACAGGTTGTCGAAACCGTTTTACGGTCTAAGGATACTCAATGGAAGACCAAGTCTCCCTCTTTTAGCCGATGGTATTTGTGAGACTATACCTAACGAGTGGCCAGTTCTGTTGAGTCTGATATACCTATCTATATTCTAACTCAAAATTTAAACGTATTTTGTGCGCAATTTTTTTTATTGCTGTTCGTTCGTTTATAAAATAAAAATTGGAAAGTTCGGGGTAAATTTATATCTATGGGATTTTTGTAGCATGTTTCATCCCAAGAGGGGTAAGCAGAGACAATCGAATGCCATTTGTTACGATCCTGACATACCTTTTTCGCTTCTTTTATATTCATCTTACCTTTCATACATGCTCGGCGATTGTGTGTACTTTTATTATTTCCATCGATCAATATATTTTTTTATATGTTCAATAAAAGTACACCTAGATCGTCCTCTGCCCGCATTTCCTTTCACTTCAAATATCTCCCAGTTAATGTTTGATACGCCATTTTGAAAGTTATTTTCCCCTCTAGTCGTCATTAATACATAAACAAAAAAAATCTCAATAAATAAGTATTTCTTTTAAAATTAGACTCATTTATTTATGTTGTAAAATACGCCATCTGTTGGAGATCAGTTGAACTAACGGTGCGAGACTGCAAGTATTCGTACGGGCACGTTTCTTAAAATTACCCTTAATTTCCACATGAAATATAAAAATTAACATGAATAGACATTAATTAAGAATTTTGTAAATAGGCATGGTAATTTTCTTAATGCGATATTAATTATAGTGAATAAAGGCAGGAAAGTTACATGAAAGAAGAAAAATAATAAATTGAAAAACAGGCTAATTGCGAATCGGACTAGCACATGCAGGGTTCCTCTTTGACAGAGCAGTCGTGGTCAATCATGGCGATCCACAGCGCGACGCACCTTGTATTGACTCGCCATGGTTAACTTTCTTGGGAAGAATAGTGCTGTGGTGTCCCCTTGCCTTCTGCACCAGACATGAGACTAATTAGGTCTCCAGGCTCGATGTAGCCTCTTCCAGCCAGTTGCCTAGCTAGGTGTATGGTTATACCGCCATTGCTCGGTCGCCAGAGCCTCGTTTGTTGTCTAGCAGAGGGTACCAAGCGTGCAGGTGAGGATAACATTTGGGTCGGATAGATCTTATGTACAATACGTGGAAAAGTTTCCCGGAAAATTATATATAAACTCCTTGGTTTGGTCAGAATGAAGGACAGTTTAGTTAGATCCCATACATTTAAAGTTATCTATTCTACATTCTATTCTATTCGCTAAGGTTTTATTTCTTCTACAATTCTAAGCCAGCAGGGCAGTGGTAACGATGTCCACATTTACCAGGAAGTCCATGAGCTATGAGGTAATATGCAGAAGTACTTCGTTATAGTATAATGATAATCTAGTATTTATCAGATTAATATCTTCTATATTATGAGATGGATTATCCAATAATGTACGCAGCTCTGAGTATTCTATATCAATGGAACAGGAAAAGTAATGGAGTCGCTATTACATTATCTTTTGGAAACGTCGTTGAAAGAAAAAAGATGAAATGTTGACTAAAAAGGTTTATATGGCTGAAGTGAAAGGAAATGCTGGCAGAGGACAACCTAGGTGTACTTTTATTGAACATATAAAAAAATTATTGATCGAAGGCAATATTAAAAGTACACACAATCGCCGAGCATGTATGAAAGGTATGGTGAAAATAAAAGAAGCGAAAGAAGTATGTCAGGATCGTAGCAAATGGCATTTGATTGTCTCTGCCTACCCCTCTTGGGATAAAAGGCGTGATGATAGATAGATAGATAGATGGCACCATCGCAAGTTTATACTCCAGACACTTGGCGAATGAGAGCTAGGCCGAAAAAAGTGTAAGACTTCGACCGTCACGACACTTTTGCTATATTACGTTACAGCCATGCATGTAGTGCTGTGCAGTAACATCTGATTAAGTTTATAATTAGTTCATATTTTTATAATAACTAATGTTTATTTTATAACTTAAAAAAAATTACAATTATTTTTACGTCTGTTAAAGATGTGCAACAGGCTTGCCACCTTGTGTATTTCGCCACACTCTAATATAAACGCCGCGAAGTTCTGATAAAAATAGACTGATTCTGATAAAACTTGCGTTCACTATCCAAGTTATTGGACACTGTAAAAATACTTCGATATTTTGGTGAATATTTCGCGTGATATCAGCTCCCAAAGAATCCCTTTATAATTTTCTAACCACATTTATAAAATCTTTTAAAAAAATGTAATAAATTTGATTCAAAGTCAATAAGTTAAAGTTGTTCACTCACTTAATAAACCAATAAGTTTGATAAAACTGTTTTATATCTTTTATATATTATAACTTATTGCACTTTTGATGTAGAATTGAAACTTAATTAATAGAGTAACAATTTCCACTATATAATATAACTTTGTAGTAATGACGCAATAGCATCTTTACCGAGGCTAGTGGCGCCTTCTATCGAAAAAATATTAGATAGATTTTAAGGTGACAACGGAAACCTTATTACTAAGGCTCCGCTGTCCGTTCGTCCGTCCGCCTGTCACATGGATGGACATGTGGCCACTGGGTACCCCTACCCTGACGCCGGCACCGGTTCCCGGGAACTATAAGGTAACCCGTGAAAAAAAGAAAGAAAGGATAGACAGACACTAAAACCACCCTAAATATACCTCAATACTCGTTAGGTATAGCCTCACAAATACTATCGGCTAAAAGAGGCAGACTTGGTCTTCCGCTCGGACCCTGAGACTGATAACACGGTTTCAGGAGCTGTAAGGCAAGCCGTGAAGAAATAAATAAATTAGTTGTATGTACCCGATACCGTCTCCATTACTTTCCCTATTCCAACTTAAGGTAATATCGGCTCTCGTATATTCTGTAGGTACTTACTTCTAAATAATTTGTATCCTGTTGATATTTTCACCAAATTGAGGTCATCATCCCCACAATACATACTTACCCCTCATCCCCTTATATTCGGTCCACTTAATCTGTATCTATATATTATATATTTTTATTTCTATTTGTTTGTAATTTTTTTCTTCCTTTCTTTTATTGTATGTGATCATTGCTATATAAATAAACAAAATTAAGTAAATTAAAATTGACTCAGAAATTTAATATAGGCAGACTACGGGTTCGATTCCGGATCCCGGCCATGTACCAATGGGTTTTTAATTAATATAATTTAATTTTAATAATAATTAATATAATAAATTTTAATTAATCCGACAAACCACACTTAGAGGCTTTTCCATCTAAATGTACCTTAACAAAACTGGACTCCGTTAGGTATAGCCTCACAAATACTATCGGCTAGACGAGGGAGACTTGGTCTTCCGCTGGGTACCCTGGAACCGTAACACGTGAAGAAAGAAAAAGAAGACTCTGAAAGAATAAAAGAATTTTGATGAAAATTTCTTCAATGAAATTTTCAGCATTGTGTATTTACAAGTCGAATTTAACCAACTTCTAATTGTCGTATCTATTTGAGAGTTTGCAAGTGTATGTAATTCGGATGACAATATAATAGTTTGGTACCATCGATCTGATCTGATGATGGAGCCAGGAGGTAGATATATAGTGGAACTCTGTAACGAAATGACGTAACCCCATCGAGTTGACCTCGTATGATTTGTCTTCACAAGTCCTAGATGTTGTCCAGGGTTGTTGATGATGGAGCCGGAAGGTGGCCACAGGAACTATTATTAGTTATTATTTATTAATTAGCAAACTCTAAGTCTAAAAATACGCACTATGATCCCTGAAAGACTCTTCATATTCCATTTAACTATTTCGGAGCCTATACACAAACATTACATATTTATGAAAAAAAAAACATTCCGCCTAGATTATGTACTACTAGCATTCCGCCCCCGGCTTCGCCCGTGGATATTTACGAACAAAATAAAATATACCCTATAATAGCCCTACCCCTACCCCTACCCCTACCCCTACCCCTACCCCTGCCAGTACCCCTACTTTTGTTCTATCATCAATAGTTTCCGCAGCGCATGCGACGAAAGACGTTTTAGGGCACTATTTTTACACCTTCGGTTAGTAAGGATCCCTAATCTTTTCTAGAAATAAATATAGTCTATGTCACTCAGGGTGAATGTAGTGAAAGAATTTTTGAAAGTAGTTTTTGAGTTTATTCATTACAAACATACACACACACAAAAATACAAATCTTTCCTCATTATAATATTAGTATAGATTAACTTTCCATACCTATACATACTAATTTTCATCCTCTATTATAACTACTTAGGCTAGGGTTCAAGCTTTCTCCGTATCAAAATTTCACCAAAATCGGTTCAGTGGTTTAGCTGTTAAAGCGTAACAGACAGACAGATTACTTTCGCATTTATAATATTAATATGGATATATTTCAATGGGAAGTCTGGGCGAAGTGGTAGTATTAAGTCATGATACTTTAATTAGATACCGTAAAGGATTTCAAAGCAAAATATTCCTCGATTTTCAAAATAATATATAATTTAGCCTCGTGTATAATCCTATTTGTAAAATTATAAACCGACAAAACACATCTACACGGCGTTTATGCCTTACGGTGTGGCTAAAGACAGTTGTTCATATTGACCAGAACAGGTGGCAAGTCTTAGATCCAAAAAGAAATAATCTCGTGGCTTTAATTTGCCCCTCCCCCGCTCGCTTTCGCGGTATAAAAAGTAGTATATGTCATTCTCTGACCCCTAAACTACCACTATGCAAAAAATCATGTCGATCCCGTGAAAAACACAAACAAATCTATCCCACGGGAACCATACATTTTTCCGGGATGAAATGTAGCCTATGTGCTATCTCTGTGCCAAATTTCATCTAGATCCGTTCAGCCGTTCTGGCGTGATTGAGTAACAAACATACATACATCCATACAAACTTTCGCATCTATTCTAGTATCAATTTGTCGATTAATCGGTATCTATGATGATCCCGCCGATTGTGATATATCACAACTATCACACACTTCACAGCGCGGGCGGGTTTAAACCGGACTCCCCATCATTTCACGACGGAATTCGTGCCTTGATCACCATGACATGACGTAGAATCCTACCTCATTTTAGGGTTCCGTATTATTGGTTTTACTTACATGTCTGTTTGACACTGTGATATACATATATTTGTGAACTAACTCTGATACAAAAGTGCATGCCCCGCCGCGTCTGTCTGTCTGTCTGTGAGCTTTTCACGCAAAAACTAATGAACAGATTTTATTGCGGATTTCACTATTAAATAGGTTAATTGATCGGGAAGGTTTACGAGTATTAAACATCGACCTATCATGTTTAGGAGCTGAGCAGAATCATATCGGGGAAAAGATAGCCCTAGCGAGTTTTCATGACGTTTGCTGCCTAATCCGTCAGAGATATAACAAAATGATGTAGAAAAGAATTGTGTAGAATGAAATGATCTACAAAAAAGTCCGCGGTAGTCTATATCTATCTCTAATAGATAAGTAGTTATAATCGATAGAGTATTCAAAAAGCTTATTATTATATCTGCTCAGCTCCCAAAAGACTTAATCTTAATCACGTAAGCTGTAACCAAATCGGTTCAGTAGTTTTCTAGGTAACTTCTTACAAACAAACAAAAAAAATATCTCTGGCATCCATTGCATATACAAAGTTTGATATTATGGGTCATATAATAGAAGGGACCTCAAACTAATTTGAACTAAACAAAACTTGGCCCTATTTCGGAAATTTTATATTTATTTTATGTATAGACTTGTACAGGTTGTTTACTAGGGTAAAAGTCACACGAGCTCGATCATCTCAAAAATTACTGGACCAATTTGAAACCATTTAAGCTATTATTATAGATCTATCTATCATCAAGCCTTTTATCCCAAGAGGGGTAGGCAGAGACAATCGAATGACATTGCTACGATCCTGACATATCTCTTTCGCTTTTTTTATATTCATCATACCTTTCATACATGCTCGGCGATTGTGTGTACTTTTAATATTGCTTTCGATCAATAATTTTTATTTAGATAGAACCGTTAGAACCGGGATGGCATTCTTTGGCTAGTCATTGGTGAGGACCCGTCGTTTTTGTAAAACGAAGCATGCTGACCCCACAGTACCTTTTCACATATATTCTTCTGTGCAGTGTATTCACAAGATCTTGAGAAAATAGCTCTTTTAAAAAAAACTCTTTGTAGTGAAGTCGTGTTACATGGTAGCGTCAGCAAGGAAATCTAATCCGAACTAATATTATAAATTCAAAAGTGTGTTTATAAATTGCGTGGAGTGAAGGATGATGTAGAGACAAAAAATGAGAAAGGAATGTTTTGGTGTGATAAAAGGACGAACAAACGAACATACTTTCATACATACATAAAAGTCACGCCTGTTTGCCAGAGGGGTAGACAGAGACCACGGATTTCCACTTGCTAAGATCCTTGCTATTTCTTTCGCTTCATTCACTCTCATAATATATTAGGGTACTTCTGACCTGGCCATTCTTAAGAAGCTTTTTATTTGATCTGCATACGTCCGCCGAGGTCTTCCCTTTTCTTTCGTTAATCTTCTTGCATCCATCATTCTACATGCCCAAACCATCTTAGCGATCCTTTCTCAATTTTTGCCACTACTGTAACGAATTTGTCTGTGGCGCGGCCACAGTATAGAATAAATATCGGTGTTGTGGGCGCGAAGCGATCACACAGGGTTCAAATTCGTTATTTGATTTAGAAATAGAATAGATTTCATTACAAAGTCTAGCCGTGAGCACAGCCAAGTTGGATAGAGATGAACCGTGGGAAGAATAGTAATAGGTTGTTATATTTTATTGTAACTGCGGTAGGCTGAATGTGTAATCCAAGCCACCGGCTGGCAGCAATGTTTACGACAACAAATGTCACAGAGGGATTGGTGGGCGTAATGTAAACAGAGCTGCGAGCCGAGGGTGAATTTAAAAAGTCTGTGATCATGTTGAAGGTGGAAGAAAAGAGAATCAGGAGAGAACAGACCGAGACCGCGAGCAGGGTGGACGTGGACTCAGGGCGTAGCGCGGGTGCGCGTCGCCGGAGCAATGGTCGGCGCGAGGGCCGAGAGCCTGTCGCCGAGGCGCAACAGCGCCATACCTCCATGGACGCCGGGACTGCAAGGCAGGGCGTGCAGTCAACATGAGGGGCTGCGAAGATCAAAGGGCCAGCCACGCCAGGGGCGGGGCTGGACCAGCATCTCTGGGCGCGCGACCTACCGTCGCGCCGCCCGACTCCAAGACGGCGCGTGAGGCGTCGGTCGGGCCGTTGAAGACTATCAACGGGCCCGGGGCTCCACGGACAGAACCACGGCCGACACTACTTCACTAACGCCTGGAAGAAGATGAAGAACTGTGACAGGACAATGTAGCTTGCCAGTCGGATGGAAATTAGGAACAAGTGTTGTGACTAAATATATAGTGTGTGAAAATAGATCGTGGGTTCATATTTATACTCCTGGTAGGATCCTGCAGTGGCAACATGTAGGTAGGCCCGACCCCCCTGTAGAGCTGAACTAGCCCGGTATCTCACTTCTCTTTCTATCTCTTCTTCTAATCTCACCCCCTATCTTCTTCTTGTGATGTTTAGGAGCCTTAGGGCTCCCGAAACGTTACACTACATCATCCTTTACTCCACACTGCTCTTCTTACCACACAATAATTTATAAGCACACTTTTGCATTTATTATATTAGTTAGGATTAGTTTATTTTGCTGTCTGTACCTGAGTTAGCCTTTAGAAACATTGCTCTCTTGATTGTTGGCTGCTGAAACTAGCTTGAACACAATCTAATATTAGAAACACAGGGATCCTCAATATATTTTAGATAAGTCGGATCGGTTTTTTTTTCGTCTTTTATGCTTCGTGATCTATAACTACTTATCTATTAAAGATAGATATATGCTACTTTGGACTTTTTTGTAGATCATTTTATTCTACACAATTCTTTCCTACATCATTTTGCTATATCTCTGACGGATGATATAGTATATGTCATAAAAACGCGTTGCCGCTTCCTTTTTTTTAACTAGCTAAGTAACGCCGGCTTTGCACAGGTAGAAAAGTTGCTCCGATTTAGCGTGAACGAAGGACAAACAAAACCTTTTGAATGTATAATTAGTTATTTAAAAAAAAATACGGTTGAATTGAGAAACCTCCTTTTTTGAAGTCGGTTAAAAAGAGCTGTAATTCAATTTAAAATAATCAAAAAAATTATTAGAAGTTATTTGTTTTCGTCGTTTCATTTCCACGCGAGTAAAACAGCGAACAAAAACGAAAAGCCACTTAGAGGCTTTTCCATCTAAAATATACCTCAACAGCAATGGCCACTCGTTAGGTATTAGCCTCACAAATACCATCGGCTAAAAGATGGAGACTTGATCTTCCGCTGGGTACCCTGGGACCTTAACTCGGTTTCAGGAATTGTAAGGTAATCACTATAAAACAAAGTCTCCTGCCCCTTGCGGTTTTCACTATTAGATAGGTTGATTGAGCTGAGCATTATCAGTATAAGTGAATCGAGAACTCTTTAAATTTTATAGGCACACTTGATCCGATTTGGGTATTTTTTTTTAATTTTGTTTGAAAGGTTATACTTTCCAGGTGGTCCCATGGTCATATGGTCAGGATCTGATGATGGGACCCTGGAGAAATCGAGAACTCTTAAAATGTTATAGGCGCACTTGAAGCGATTTGGGTTTTTTTGTTTTATAGTGACTTGTACATTCGGAAAGCACACTTTTCAGTGGATAATTTTTGAAGCCGGTAAGTAAGACAAGTTATAAAATACACTTTAGATATTCAAATTGTTGTATTCAATTCTAAAATTCACAAAAAAAAGGTACGATATCCCTGAATGACATAGGCTATATTTTATAACCAAAATTCAAACGGGCATAGCATAGTAAATCTGTATTTAATATAATTGTTGCCTACTTTTTTAGTTAATCCGAGACCTCTTAGTTTAAAGCCCCAACGCCCCCAACCATTACGCCATCAACCAATCCAAGAACAAATACAGAAAATATTCAAAGTACCCTAGAACGAATATGTAACAAACTTTTCTAAGTAATAAAAATGCTTTCACATCAAATGGGTATAAATCTAGCCCACCAATAAGAAGGGTATACTCCGATAGATTTTTCTGAACAGAACCGTAGAAAAAACATTGTAGATACAAATCACCTGCCTTTTGTGAGAAGTAGTGATGTAAATGTCAATATATCGATATCGATAAATAATAATGTGCTAATTGGTCTCATAAATATTATCGAACAAATTAAATTATTGCGGAAGATTTGTCTTCAGCTGGGTAACACGATGTACCCATCCACCAATTATACCTAATTGCCTTTTAAAAGAAAAGTGTACCGACATAAAAAATATGTACTGAAAAGTGTGCTTTCCGAAAGCAAATGCACAAGTCACTATAAAAAAAAACCCATATCGCTTCAAGTATGCCTATAAAATTTGAAAAGTTCTCCAGGATCCCATCATCAGATCCTGCCTGACCTGATGACCATGGGGCCACCTGGAAAGTATACCCTTTCAAACAAAAAAATAATTTTCCAAATCGGTCTTCAAGAAATCGGGGAACATACATAAAAAAAATAAAAAAGATTCCGATGAATAATGAACCTCCTCCTCCTTTTTTTGAAGTCGGTTAAAAATAGACTGTAAACATATTGGACAAATAAATTTAACCCGATTCCAATCTCTTTCCATGACAAAAGTCATGAGAACCGTGATAGTTTATACCTACATAATAATATAAATGAATAAATCCTAACTGTATGTTTGTTTGTTTTTTGTCATTATTTAGCAACGTGACATAGTTGGCGGGCCGGAGAGTGGCATTCTCTTATCCACAAAATCCTTGGGTATAAATTACTATGTCTCATGGCAATTTTTTCCACCGACGAAGCTAGGTTGAAAATCTACTTCTAGTGAAGATAGGATAGAAAAAATTGGTATTTGTGTTACTTTTATAACATTGAGATGTAATTTTTATAAATGATAACTCATGCTTTTTTATTTATATATTTATTTATTTATTACAAAAATCCACAGCACTTCACACTATAAAAAATTTAGAAAAAACAAGTAAAACTTACTGCCATAAATGGATTTCTACTATGTTGGCTTTACAGTAGGTACGGAGACATTATATCATTACATCAAACAACAAAATAAAAACAAAATAACAAAAGTAGACAATATAAAATAAATAATCAAAATTAAATGTCAAAAAGTACAACAAAAAAATGACAAATGTCTAAAAATAACAAAATAAATCAAAAAATCAATTACAAATTTATAAGATGTCCAATTAAAAATACAATCTAAAACTAAGAAAAATAAAAATGTATATAAAAATTAAAACAAAAATTCAAAACCTGTCAGCGTTTGTGTGTATGCATGTATGTATGTATGTATGTATGTATGTATGTATGTATGTATGTATGTGTGTGTGTATGTGCTAACCATCCACACATGATATAAGAAACTGTTTTTTGATATTGTTTTTGGACATGCAGAACATGTCCAAGTGGGAAAAATGCTTATTGTACATATCATGCAATCTGCCAATGACAGCATTTCTGCCAAAATTGGACCGCGCATCCGACAAGGGATACAAAAGTAACATGTCAAGTAGTTGTCGCCTGTCCTCCAGAGATATCAGTCGGTGGTGTTCACAAGATTTAGTGTAGTCCTCGTCATAGTACTTAGTTTTATAGTTCAAAGTTTTTACAATTTTTTTCTGTATAGTCTCTATAGCCTTCTTATAAGTTTTGTACTGAGGGTTCCATATGGAACTACAATATTCCAGTACGCTGCGTACATAAGCGAAGTACAGTGCTTTTAAACAGTGTGGGTCAGTGAATGGCATACTGACCCTCAGTACAAAACCAAGATTTTTGTACGCTTTTTTTGTCACAGTATTGACATGATGGGCAAACGTCAGCTTAGAGTCGACAAGTACACCCAAGTCAGTTACAGTCTCAATTTTGTTAATTGATAAGTCATTTAGTTGGTATTTATAGTGTATAGGTGTATTTCTTCTAGTGAAACATATATAACTACACATTGAGGCATTTACAGTTATCCGATTTTGTGCATAGTAAAGAGTAAGTCTGTTCAAATCTTCCTGCATGAGGTTACAGTCTGATATATTTCTGATATTCATATATATTTTCTTGTCGTCCGCATACATCAAAAATTTTGCGTGTTTAAAACATAAAGAAATATCATATAAGAAGGCGACGTATAGCAGAGGCCCCAGGAGGGAACCCTGGGATACTCCAGATGATATAGTTACCAAATCAGACTTGACTCCCGCAAACACCACAGCTTGCTTTCTTCTTTCTTTTTCCACATAGTAAAAAAAAGAAACTGGTCCACTTGTTTTTGTGACAAACGCTGACAAATTACATGTGATTATGGTCTATTATTTTCAAAAGAATAGCCCCAACTGCTTTTCGTATCATCCAAAAATCTAGAAAAGTCAAATCATAATTTAATAAACCTAGGAATACCAAAGAATTTACAGCACTTAATAAAAAAAAATGTCGCGTTTCCATTTTGGCTCCCGATCTTGTCTTAGCTTTTATGATTAAAGTTTTTACGTACTACGATAATAATATTCTATCGATAAAAACCATCGATAACATCCCATCCCTATTGGACACAGGTAAAACAAGTAGCTGAGTGAGCAAGCGGGATGCCAAATTGCCCCCTATTTATTATCCATAGTCATTTCACATACTTCTGTTTTCTTCTTGTCTGTCGCTGTCTTTTATTAGAAGGCGTGATGTGAATTTTTGATGGCAAGTAACTTGTTCCTTTTTGTGACTCGTATTACTTATTTTAGGGTATTGTAAAGGAAATAAAATTTATGTATGTAGGTACCTAATTTAAAAGTTAACTGTTAGAGATAGATATAGGTATGCTACCGCGGACTTTTTTGTAGATAATTTTATTCTACACAATTCTTTCCTATATCATTTTGTTATATGTCTGACGGATTGGACAGCATACGCCATGAAAAGTCGCTGGGGCTAACTTTCTCCCCGATCACTAGTGCTTGATTTTGTTGCGGTTTTCTCTATTAGATAGATTGATTCACCGGGAAGGTCTACGAGTATTAAACATGGACCTATCTGTAATAGATGAATAGTTGTATTAAAAGAAAGTGAGGGTTCCGTAATGTATAGCAATATTTGTTAACAAAACCGTAGGTATTATATTATTTTTCAATAATTTTCAGGCTTATTTATTTATTTATTTATTTATTAAAAATCCACAGCACAACAGATTAGTAGATTAAAATAATATAATATAATTACATTTGGCCACAAAAGGATCTATTTTATTTCGGTATATATCTATTTTGATCCAGAAACAAAGATATAAAAATTTAAAATTTAAAAAAAGTTATAAATAAATTCAAAACATAATACAAAATATTCAAAAATTCTTTAAAATAAAAAATATATTATTAGTTAGGGTGAAAATATTAAAAGAAAATAAGAAACAATTATAAATTACAAATAACAAATGTTGAGTATTTATGGTACCTAGTAGATATTGTCTATGTTCTCAGAAATGAGTGTTTTGTTTATAATTTTAGTTGTCAATATAGATATTCAAAGTAATGTCGGTTTCTTGGTTATTTGCTCTTTAGCTATCCTTTTTACATATTATCCTTTACATATTGGTCCTTCTCACCGTTTGAAATGAATACGCGATTAAGAACCAAGAGGCTGGCACGGTCAACTGGCGCCAGCGAGGCTTGCTCAGAATCAGGTACGCCAGTCATGGGTGGGCTCGGTCGGTCCGCAAAAATGGACCCCGTCCTTACCGATGCCACTGTTACGCCCGCGACTGGCAATCCTGGCCCCGGCAAGTCACGTGACCGCCCGGCAACTAGCACGGAAAACGTTAATTTATCACCAAGTTTTAGATCACGCACTTCGGGGTCTTCGCAGTCGTCAGCCACGATAAAGGCGGCACGAAGATTGACTGCGGAGGCACATTTGGCCCGACGATCCATGGAGCGTGAACAGCAGCTATTAGACTACAAAAGTAAGGTCATCCAACAGGTCAATCAAGTTGAGCGGCTGGAGATGGAAGCAGCTTTAGCGGTTCAGGATGCCGAGGAATGTTCAACTCGATCGGTCAGTCAATCTTTTTCTCGTACTGCATCATGGGTTCGTGATGTAAACCATAGCAGCCATCCGATCGACAAAAACGCTGAACCTATTATAATAAATCCCTTAGTCACGCGAGAGGATGCTGCTGATACGGTTTCGGGTCCCGCGAGAAATTTGGTTTCGGAGCATAGTAATATGCTTAGTAATATCGATGTTAGTAATATAGAACTAAAAAACGTAAACAATGCGAATACACCATATTTTTCACGAGAGCATACAATCCGTCATAGTTCTCACAAGGCTAACCCGCTTGATTTTTACAACAATTCTGAAAATCTTGCATCGAAACATCCTGAGAATAAAATTCATCATAATATTTACGAAAAACCCGTGACTTTTCAAATTCCATTCAATAACAAGTCACAATTATGTCAAATGTCAACGTCAAACAGCATTGTGTCATTTACACGGCCGACTGTCAACTCAAACAAAGAGTTTTTACTACCAAAACAGGTCGAGCCTAATAATTACTCGCACAGATGCTCGCATAAACTTGAGCTTATGCCTTTCAGTGGTAAAACCATGGAATGGCTAATGTTTAAGCGTACTTATCGCAATACACAACATTTATTCACACCCTCAGAGAATCTTGTGCGATTGAGCGGAGCGCTTCGTGGTCCAGCTCTTGAGAGCGTGTCGTCGCTACTGTACACAGCTGAGCAACCTGAAGAAGTACTCGACATGTTGGAACAGACGTTCGCGCTCCCTGAAATGATCGTAATGCACGAGATCACTCTCGTTCGGAATCTTCCTAAGATAAGCTTTGACCAAAAAGATCTGAACAATTTTGCTTGTAGATTACGTAATTGTATAGCTGTTATTAATAATTTAGAACAGAAGGAACACATACATTCTGTTGAACTATTTCATACTGTATTAAGTAAATTAACGCCGATATTGTATAGTCAGTGGAAAGAATTCGCATATCGTAATGATAGTTCTTTACCGAAAATTCAACTATTATCTGCGTTCCTCGATGTCGAGGCTATTAAACATAACAGATTCGGTTTAATTCTCGATTACGCTAAGGTGCCCGGCACACTAACGTCAAACTTCGGTAGACGGCCTGGTACAGTCGGCAACAATTTTTTGTCACAGAATTTTACACGACGTGAAAACGTTCATACGACATCTGCGAATAAAAATATTGTTGAGTTGGTCGAGTTATGTCGTTATTGTAACAATAAACACAAACTTACTGATTGCAAAGACTTCAAGTCTCTAACATTAGACGATAAGTGGCGCTGGTTGCGGGAGTCTAAAATATGTTACAAGTGTCTGAAATCCAAGACGCATCAATGGAAAACTTGTAGGATTGGTCGGTGTGGCGTCGACGGCTGCGAACGTTTCCATAATCCCCTGCTACATTCAACTTCGATACCACGCGCACCCTACACTGTTAATAATTCTCCGTCTCCTTCCTACAACGTCGTAACTGAACGAAACGATATAAATAAGTCCGTAACAATTTCTAATATAACGGATTCGCACTCAAATGACAAAAAACTTTCTCAGATAAGTGTATATTTAAAAATAGTTCCTGTTGAAGTGAGCGGACCGCGCGGAAAATATGACACATATGCTTTGCTTGACGACGGATCGACGGCAACTTTGATCGATTCAGAGGTGGCACGTCATATTGGAGTGACAGGTCCAAAGGAGTCAATCAAGGTTGACGGAGTTGCCGGAATGTCAACGCACAAACCTTTTGAATATGTAAGCTTTTCTATCAAGAGTAAACACTGTTCTGAGGTATTTTCTGTAAATAATGCTTTGTCCATGGACAAACTTTCGTGCTTTACACAAACTATCGACCAAAATGATATATCTAAATATTCACATCTGACAGACTTGATTGATGTTCTTACAATAACCGATGCTACACCCAAGATTCTGCTCGGTGCTGAGCATTGGTATTTAACTGTCAGTCGCGAGGTGAGGGAAGGTTCTAAGAATCAGCCAGTCGCTATTCGCACAGCTTTAGGATGGGTAGTATATGGCAAATCTAGCTCTTGGACGAAGCCCGTTCAATTTATAAACTACGTTTCTACTAAAAATTGTGGTGAGCCCACCATGGATGATCTTATTAAGGATTATTTTCGCCTTGACGCTATAGGTATTTCAAAGCCCGAAATTTTGTGTTCTAAAGAAGATAAACACGCTTTAGAAATTTTAGATTCTACGGTCAAACGATTGCCGTCAGGTAGGTTTGAAGTCGGCCTGCTTTGGCGTAAGGATACTCCAAAAATACCTGATAGCTATTCTCACGCACTCTCTAGATTTCTCGGTTTAGAAAAGCGCATGGCTCGAGATTCCGATTTAAAGAATGATTATTGCGCTTTTATTAACAATATGATAGTAAAAGGTTATGCCGAAGAGTGTCCTAGACATACATACCATGATAATATAAGTGATATACACAAAACATTGCGTTGGTATTTACCCCATTTTCCGGTGGTACACCCTCAAAAAAGAAAACTTCGAGTAGTATACGACGCGGCTGCAAAGACCTCTGGGGTGAGTTTAAATTCGCTTTTGTTGCCCGGGCCCGACTTTCTGCAGTCGTTAATACACATTTTGTTTCGTTTTCGTGAAGGTTACGCCGCAATAACAGCTGATGTGATGGAAATGTTTCCACAGATCAGGATCAGGGCGGAAGATCGCGATGCGTTGCGCTACATTTGGAGAGAGGATCCAAGCTGTGAGTTGAAGGAATACAGAATGACTTCTGTAATTTTTGGCGCTGTATGCAGCCCGTGTACTGCTTTATACATAAAAAATCGTAACGCCCAAGAATTACAGAAGTCATACCCCGCGGCTGCAAAAGCCATCGTTCAAGACCATTATATGGACGATTTCTTAGGCAGCACCGATGACGTTCAGAAAGACTCAAAACTCGCAGCTGATATAGTTACAGTGCACAAAGCGGCAGGAATGACAATGCGAGGTTGGGTATCCAATATACCTGCCGCCCTGGCCGCTGTTCCTAAAGACTTGTGTGCTCCTCCTCCTGATAATATTCACATAGGTAACGAGGCTTTTGTTAGGACTTTGGGACTCATTTGGCATCCTCTGAGTGACACTTTGAGTTTTCGTAATGTGTCTCCAATTCCTGAAACCGAGAAAATAACCAAACGCAAGGTATTGTCGTACCTAATGTGCCTGTACGATCCTCTTGGGCTCCTGACTCCGTTAGTTATTCAAGGACGTATTTTGTTTCAACAAATTTGGAGAACCGGTATTGATTGGGACATTGAGCTGCACTCAGACATGATTAAAAAATGGCTGTTTTGGTCTCGACAACTGGCTACGATATCAGACATAAAAATTCCTCGCTGGTACAGATGTGGTTTCCGAAATGAGGAGATTAGTGACAGGCAACTTCATACATTCGCTGACGCAAGCGAGGAGGCTTACTCTTGTGTCGCTTACTGGCGCTTCACGTTCTCAGACGGTTCAGTGAAGTTGTCTCTCATTGGTGGAAAAGCGCGTCTAAGTCCTCTAAAACCTACATCTATACCGCGTTTAGAACTCCAAGCAGGTCTGATTGCCGCTCGATTTGCCAATACTGTGTGTACCGGTCATAACATTCACCCGAATTCAATTTATTTTTGGTCTGATTCGACCACAGTTTTAAGTTGGATTCGCAGTGACGCGCGAACGTTCAAACCATTCGTAGCAAATCGTGTTGGTGAAATAACTGAAATAACAAACGTTAATAATTGGAAATTTGTGCCAGGTGTTTTGAACGTCGCAGATGATATGACTAGATTAAAGAATCGCGATACTAACTTGTCTCGCTGGTTCTCTGGACCTGATTTTTTATTACTTCCAAATAGTGAATGGCCCAAAGAACCATCGATGACGGAAGCTGCATCTACCTTGGTGGAACTGAAACCCTCTAAGGTACATGTAGGATTAACTCAACTGGACAAACCTTCACCGGTTGTGCCAGATCCCTTACGTTTCAGTGAGTGGATACGTCTGATTCGTGCGACTGCGCGCATCTATCAGAGCGCGAATAAGTTTCGGTCATTTTTGGCACATAAAAACCCAAATTCTAAAATAATTAATAATGTTTCCTCTTCCAAGCTTTTACCTCTGACTGCCGCCGAGATACAAAAGGCTGAAATTGCCATTCTTCAAAAGTCACAGATTGACTGTTTTAGCGAAGAGTTTTCTTTACTCCGTAATGCCAAGTCCTTGCCAAAAGCCAGCAAACTACACCCTCTCTGCCCAATAATCGACGAAGATGGCCTGCTAAGACTAGACAGTCGTATCAAGCATATGAAAAATATTGATTACGCCACTAAATCGCCTGTTATTTTGGATGGTCGTCACCCTGCTGTTCGCCTTCTTATCCGCCACTATCACGTAAAAGCTGCACACACGTTCAATGAATTGGTAACCAATGAACTGAAACAGCATTTTTGGATTTTTCGATGTCGCAGTGAAGTGCGCATGATAGCAAGAAGGTGCCCTTTTTGCATAAAGCAAAAGGCGACGCCTCAGATCCCGCCGACTGGTGACCTGCCAGATGTGCGTCTAAATCATCACAGCCGCCCATTCACAAACACCGGCCTGGATTATTTTGGCCCTGTAGAAGTGTCAGTTGGCCGCCGAAGAGAAAAGCGATGGATAGCCCTTTTTACCTGCATGACGACACGAGCAGTTCATCTCGAAATCGTAACAAGTCTCTCAGCGGATTCAGCCATCTTAAGCTTACGTCGGTTTACTGCACGTCGGGGACTTCCACTAAAAATTCTCTCCGATAACGGCACATCTTTTGTTGGAGCTAATCGACATCTATGTGAATTTTACAACAATGCTGTTCAAGATTATGCTGCTAGCAAACGCATAGAATGGTGTTTCATACCGCCAGCGTCGCCATTCATGGGAGGTTGTTGGGAGAGGCTCGTAAAAACAGTGAAAACAGCCCTCCTTACGACGCTGAAAGAAAGAGCGCCTAGAGAAGAGCTGCTTCACACCTTTCTCCTTGAAGCGGAAGCTCTAGTTAACTCGAGGCCTCTAACATACGTCACTGAAAATCATGAATGTGAGAGCCTTACACCATTCCATTTTCTAATAGGAGCCTCTTCGAACCAGCAGTTGCCAATTCGTTTGGATGACGGAGTTTTCTCACTAAGAAAGGAGTGGCTAAAGGTTCTTCGGTTATCTGAGCATTTTTGGAGCAGATGGCTAAAAGAATATTTACCCAATCTCAGGCCTAAGAAGCAGCAGGGAGGTCTGTTCGCAAACATTAAAGTTGACGACATAGTCCTAGTGGTCGACCCTAACTTGCCACGAGGAGTGTGGCCCATGGGCCGAATAGTTGCTGTGTATCCGGGCAGAGATGGAGTAGTTCGAGTGGCTGATGTAGCCACTAAAGGGGGCACATTGAGGCGGCCTACTAGAAAACTAGCCCTACTAAATATGAATGTAGTTGTGTAGCTACGCTACACGGGAGGGATGATGTTGAGTATTTATGGTACCTAGTAGATATTGTCTATGTTCTCAGAAATGAGTGTTTTGTTTATAATTTTAGTTGTCAATATAGATATTCAAAGTAATGTCGGTTTCTTGGTTATTTGCTCTTTAGCTATCCTTTTTACATATTATCCTTTACAACAAATTTTAAAAAAATAAAAAGAAATTCAAATTCTAGAAATACGGTTCATCAAAGAGTCAAAGTGTGTGTGGGTGTATGTTATAGTGTGTGTGTGTGTGTGTGTGTGTGTGTGTGTGTGTGTGTGTGTGTGTGTGTGTGTGTGTGTGTGTGTGTGTGTGTGTGTGTGTGTGTGTGTGTGTGTGTGTGTGTGTGTGTAGTGTATGTGGGTGTGTGTTGTGGTTGGGTGTGTGTTGTTGTTGGGTGTATGTGGGTGTATTTGTACATACATACATATATAGATATATATGTATATATGTATATATATATATATATATATATATATATAAATTGCAAAATAAAATAGATATCTACAGACATATAATAAAAAATATAATAGATAAGAAAAATAATTTTACTAATGTAGTTAAATAATAAACAAAATACCTATACACTTCTGGCAGACATAAGTGACGCTGCTACAACTCTTTTTAGGCGTGATTTTGACATGTGAAAGATGTCCACTTAGTTAGGCTAGCATAAAATATTTTAAAGGGAATAAATTCCTTGATGCGTGTCACTATATTTCATTGTGAGACATAAAAGAACGAACATTTGAGTGAGATTGAATTATTTTCACTTCCAATAGTATCTACTAAGACCACGGGTTCGACCCCGAATCCAGGCCATGTACCAACGGGTTTTTTATAAAACTTATGTAAATAATCCAACAAACCATAGAGACATTTCCATCTAAATATACCTCAACAGAACTGACCACTCGTTAGGTATAGCCTCACAAATACCATCGGCTAAAAGAAGGAGACTTGGTCTTCCGCTGGGTACCCTGGAACCGTAACACGGTTTCGGGAGCTGTAAGGCAACCCGTGAAGAAAGAAAAAATATTAAATTTCCTATCAAAATTGCCATAGTTATATATACAGACGTTTTAATGACTTTGAAATAAAAATAGAGGTAAAATTTCACAGGTGGTTTAAAAAAAAATTACATACATTTTTTCCTGAAGGATTTCCGAATCCGAAACGAAAAAATCACGTTTTGGCGTGAAAAAAGGAGAATATATTATATTTAATATTTGAACGAATTCAGTATCAATCAAAACTGTTATAACAGGAAGTTTACGCTGGTTTGGACACGTTGAAAGAATGAAGGATGAAAGATTGACTAAAAATGTTTATATGGCTGAAATGAAAGGAAATACTGAAGGACGACCTACCTAGGTCTACTTTAAAAGTACACACAATCGCCCAGCATGTAATGAAAAGTATGATGAATATAAAAGAAGCGAAAGAGGTATGTCAGGATTGTAACAAATGACATCGATTAGCACAAATACGCTTATAACTACTTATCTATTAGAGATAAATATATGCTACCGCGGACTTTATTGTAGATTATTTTATTCTACATAATTCTTTCCTACATCATTTTGTTATATCTCTGACGGATTAGACAGGAAATGCCATGAAAACGTGCTGGAGTTAACTTTTTACTCGACTTAATTCACTAATTATGTCAATGCTCAGCTCCTAAACATGATACATCCATGTTTATTACTCGTAAACCTTGCTGGTGAATCCACCTATCTAATCGTGGTAACCGTAACAAAATCGGATTAGTAGTTTTTGTGTGAAATCTACATATAAGGATGTTATTATGTTAAAATTTGAACTATCATACAAAATTAATGTAGGTAACATAGGAATTCCAAAGTAGAACTACTTTGTACACAAAGTGGAGATATTAGTTCGGTATAGTAGATATATGGGAGTCAGAGATTCCTACACCCAACGCCTAGCAATGGTTGTGAGGATACTCTTTGCACTTCACTAGGGATGGGAAGTAGTGAAAATATTTTATCGTATCGACATCGCGCTATCTTATCGTGACGATTGGTCGCTTGCAAACATAACAATTTTTTACACCTTATTAGATTAGAGTCGAGTCGGGGAAGAAGTAAGTCCGAGCAAGTTTTAATGTCGTGTGTTATCTAATCCGTCAGAGATATAACAAAATGATGTAGAAAATAATTATGTAAAATAAAATTACCTACAAAAAAGCCCGCAGTAAGTATCATATATCTATCTCTAATAGATAAGTAATGCTGCAAGCCTTTTGTACACTCTTATTAATAAACTCGAATTAGCGACGTATTAACTAAAATGTTTTTCATCACCCTCTAACAAATCTGCAATTCATTATGATAGACGGAGACGAAATACAGTTTAGTTAATACGTCGCTAATTCGAGTTTATTAATAAGAGTGATAGAGTCTGGAGCTGCACATCAATACTTAATTACAATTTTAAATTGGATATTTCGGCAGCCGGCTAGGATAGCTTTACATAAATTCATGAGTAGTGTTAAATGAAATCCTAGGTTTTAATTAGAACCTAGATATAAGTATTTATAAAAACGCCAGCAGCGAGAATAGTGAATTCTTGTTGCTTACTCTTGTTTAATCCTGAATTTAATTTCTTTGCGATGACAACAACAGTGAATAATATTCATAATTTTACACACACTGTATTGTAATTTAACACACACACACTGTATTTATTTTGTATAAGAAATTTATAATTGGCCTTCTTTGGATAATATTGTACTTATAATATTGTAAATATTGAAAAATAAAATAAAAATATTTTAAATCGAGACATGAGACATAAAATATGAAATGAGACAACTTACTTAAAGACAATTCAATTTCAATAAAATTGTAGCTACTATCGCAATCGCAACTAATTTAAACTCAGGATATTAGGATTAGGATTTAAAGCGTCAAGAGTTACCCCCCCCCCCCCGGGTTTGAGTAAGTCGTCAGATAGAATTGATATTTTAGCGTCTAAAATATATATCTAATCTAATCGGTCACAATATTGTTCCTTATTTTTATTTCTACCAGTGGCCAGCGGATTTTGTACATAAGTTTTTAATTAAAAACCCATAACCAACCACTCGCATACCACCGCAATATCGATATATCGATATTATCGACTTGAACACATCACTATGACTTCCCAGCACCAACCGCATTTTGTGGAAGTCGCTCGGTGGCGTTTCCGAAATTAGATTTGCTCTGCGAGCTGTAATTCTGATTAAAACCATTTTATGTTAAAGTCTTCAGTCCTCTTAACAATGTCTTGGGCTACATTCCTACTGTTTGGACAGATATCTTATTAAAAAACTGCCTCACTTTCTTAAACAAATCCTGAAAAAAAGGTCGTGGCTTCGTGAAAATTTACGGTATCACTAGATACCTATTACAATATGGGTTGTCGTGGGTAGGATAGCCAGGATGGGTAGATGGACTGGCCGGGTAGGTAGGTATATCAGGAAAACTCGTTGTAAACTTTCACCATTCGTTTATTGGTCGAATTAGAATGGTAGTAATAAGGAAGCTGAAGAAACTGAAGTACCAAGGAAGGAGCGTAGGAACTGAAGAAAGGACCAAGGAGAAGGAGGGAGCGCAATTACTTATTTGCGCTCCTTTTATATAAACATAGATGTTAGTTCTTGAATACTGATTCAATACATTTTATTTAGTTGTTTACTTAGTTGATAAAATAGAAATATAATAAATTTTACAATTGGCAGAGTACTGCCTAAGTCAACAGTTTGTGAAGGAATGAGTAACATTTTAATTTAGGTTCCACACATCGAATATTTGAAAATAAAATACAATGTTCTATTGAATTAAAATGAACAATATCGTGATTCCACGACACGCCTTGGTGGAAAGCGCACGCGCCGCGAAGACGTGTTGGGGAATCCAGTTTAATCCCGTCCGTGCTGTGATGGTTGTGATTAGTCAGTGATTAATAGGACATATCGCGGTCGGCGGGAGCATTCTACCTACCGATTATCGGCTTATTGTTACTGTGACGTCTATAATACTTGACATTGGCGGAATCATCAAGACCCTGATGGAGCCATTTTGAAAAAAAATAGAATAGAATAGAACAATATCGTGTTCTAAAATTAAAATAAATGCTATTTATGATGGCCAGCTTATAAGCGGCCAGGAAATTAAGGTCGTATCATCACAGGTTTTACAACAATTTGAGGACCTACACAAATACGCTTATAACTAAATATATATATATACTACCGCAGTCTGTTTTGTAGTTCATTTTACTCTACAGTCTACACAATTCTTTCATAGGTCAAACATGGTCTACGTTCAATACCCGGGCCATAGACGGGCTCCCCCTTTCGCCAATTTTTTGTTCTTTGACCAGTTAAACAAGTTACCTTATGTTTCGTTGGTATCGTTTTGCGTCTCGAGACAGAGCGCTAGAAAAACAGTTAATTGAAACGTCTACCTTGCGGGAACATAGTGATTCCAATCATTATTTATAATTATTATGTTTGTATTTTAGCATACTTTTCATATATATAACATCCTTTGCGACAATAAAACGACAGAAAAATACTGTGTTACAGGGGTCAGTACTAAGCGTCTACTTCCCCTCCCGTCAACAGTGGCAGAAAAAAATGTTTGGTGATTTACCGCTTCACAACTCCATATACTCAAAGGCACAAACACAATATTCACTAGTATTTCAAACAAAAGCATATTTTTCCTGAAATTCCTGAATAAATACTTTCAACAAAACCTAGGTAAATCATCCATATCGTATATCTGTAATTGACGGAACGGATATAACAAAAAATGCTGCAATCAAATTGAAAAGTTTTATTCAACCATTTTATATGTAAGTATAATCTATTTATCATCACGCCTTTTATCCCAAGAGGGGTAGGCAGATACAATCGAATTCCATTTGCTACGATCCTAACATATATCTTTCACCTAGGTCGTCCTCTGTCAGCTTTCCCTTTCCCTTTTTAGTTTATCTTTCATTATTCATTCTTTGAACGTGTCCAAACCAGCGTAAACTACTTTTCTTCATTTTATTTTAGTCACAACATCATCTTACCCGCATTCTTCTCTAATGTCATCATTCGGAATATGATATAAGTGCTGTTGACACCGGATTGTACCAATGGATTTTTTGTAATCAAAAACTTATGTACGTAATCCGACAAACCACACTTAGAGGCTTTTCCATCTAAATATACCTCAACTGAACTGGCCACTCGTTAGGTAGGTATAGCCTCACAAGTACCATCGGCTAAAAGAAGGAGAATTGGTCTTCCGCTGGGTACCCTGGAACCGTAGAAAGAAAAACAATCGTGGTTTGAGTAGAGACTACACAACTCTTCACTTTATCCGTTTACGCACTTAGCCGGTTTTATGGCCATGGAGACCATATTAACTTGCATCCTCTAATTATGGGTTTGAGTTCATACAAAAATTCCATAGAGAAAACATGGTTTCCTTACATCATCAAAAACCGTGATGTTGGCCCCAGGGTAGGTACCCGGCAGAAGACCAAGTTAATAAAAAGAAAGCTATTTAAATTCTAAAAAAAAATCAGGATAACACACAGAATTGATATGTTAATACATGTTAATCTCTAACGAACGTATAGTAGGGTAAAGTACCCGGTATGGTCCACTCTTAAAACATAGAGAGGTTTAATTATATAAAAAAAATTATAGTTTTAGCCATTTAGAAAAACATTAAGAATTTCTATGAGGTCATTGAAGTCGTTTCCTTTGGCACTCTACAACTTTGAAACACTGGCTCTTAGCTGTTACTTTTTTTTTACTTGTTTCACGAGTTGCCTTATAGCTCCCAAAACTGTGTTACGGTTCCAGAGTACCCAGCGGAAGACTTACGCCCAGTTTATAAAAGGCTTGTCAAAGTTAATCAAAGATTAGTTAATCAACAACTGTCAAAATCCATACATTTTCACGTATTTGACAACTGTTATGTTTACTAATCATAGATTAACTTTTGATGGACCTTACAGAAACTGGGGGTAAGTCTCCCTGATTCAGCCGATGTTATTTGTGAGGCTATACCTATCGAGTTGTCAGTTCTGTTTGCAAGTTAAGTCTAGCAACACGATTTCTCACGACTTCAAGGATTGTAGGTTATGTTAGGCTATATTAGCTTTCCGCCTCCGGCTTCGCCCGTGTATATTTTCGAACAAAGTAAAATACCTATAGACACTAATATCACTCAGGGATAATGTAGCTTACTATTAGTTCAGATCAGAATCAGATCCGATTAATATTAGTTTAGATAGACAATTTAAATGTTTGACATTTTATAATGGTCTCTTCCTAGGACATATTAGATTATCCAACTGCCCTTCTGAAATTAGCATGTTTGTATGTGTCATAAGAATGTATCCCGAAGGATTTTCGAATTAAAAAGTGGCCTATGTCACTATCTGCCCCCCACCCCCCCCCCACCACCCAATATCCCTGTGCAAAAAAAAGTATTAATTATTAAAGTTCGTATTAATAATATAAGTCTATGTAAGTACTGTTTGACTCAACTCTGGCTGAGTTACCTAGCTATACTGTGGGCTCTTCGATGGCAGTTCACAGTCACTTCTATTGTCTGGTTGGAGCAGGAGAAATTAATACTTCGCAATTCGATCTTCAAGAGGTAAAGTTTGAATGTCCCCTACATTAAAAGTTTACCTTTTTATAATTAGTATATGTTACCGTATTGTAATCTCTCAAATTATTGAACCGATTTTAAAAGAATAGAAAGCTACGATATCCCTGATATATCGACTTAGGCTTTTTTTATTTTGTTCGGAAATATCTACGGTCGAAGCCTGTTGCGGAAACATACAGGAGATATTACTTTATTTATAGGTCAAATACTGGTGAAGTTACCCTACCGGATAATCCTCGGTTTTAACTCAACAACATTGACTTGAGGATTGCAAATGAGTTTTAAAAACACAGTTAATGGCATTTAAATGCCATCTTCTACCTTTTTCACTTTCATTTTCATCTCTTGAATAATTTGTGGGGTAGCCAGAGATCCATGCTAATATCCCACTAATATTATAAACGCGAAAGTTTGTATGGATGTATGTTTGCTACTCAATCACGCCAGAACGGGTGAACGGATCTGGATGAAATTTGGCACAGAGATAGATTATAGGCTGGAATAGCACATAGGCTACCTTTTAACCCGGAAAAATGTTCGGTTCCCGTGGAATTGATTTGTTTTTGTTTTTCACGAAATCAACATGATTTTTTTGCATAGTGGTAGTTTAGGGGTATTATTTCTTTTTGGATCTATTTCCATGCGGGTGAAACTCTGTCTGTCTGTCTGTTACGCTTTCACAAACCGATTTTGATGAAATTTGGTGATATGGAGAATACTTGAACCCGGCCACAATGGCTAAGCCGGGGCGAGCATGAGCATTATGCAATGATGGAGTTTGTTCTGTGGCTAAAACGGCATCACTAACCTTCGTTTGTTAAAGAAGTGACATTAAGTGCGGCAACAGGCTTGCCACCTGTTCTGTTTAATATGGACAACTACCAAAATACATTGTTACTGGTGTCTGGGTACTTGTGTAAAATCAAATATGAAGAACTTTATCCCTTCACGAAGTTATATAATAGCGGCGTTTTCACAAGAAAGTATCAGCAGCGAATTCGTAGTAATTTCCTAAAATATTTCCTGGGACCGTAAACCGGAGCTAGTACTATAAAGAAGTAAAAAAAACTACGCTTTGTATGATGTGTCTGAAATTAAATTAATTTAAAAAAAATACAATGGACAGCCAATTGTCTTATATTTGCATGTCTGGTAAAAAAAATTATTTAAAAAAATTAACAAAAAGAAAAGACTAAATGGAAAATACCTCTTTAAAAAAACAATATTTTGCGAGACAACTATACTTTTTTTTAAATTAAATAGCTTTATTTATTGTGCTTTTTTTATCCAAAATTTAATAAAAATCATCAATATAAATTAAACTTTCAAGAGCTGCTTGACAACGTCAAAAATTCCAAGCAATATTCAACCTTATATCATCCTGCATAAGTTGAGGGGGTAAGGAGCGCAAATTATGTCTCGTGACGGTCGCTTTTTATCAAAACAATATATACCTACTAGTTAAAAATCGCTTATAGCATCGTACATAACATATGTAGGTCATCCCTTATTCATATATTTAGTAGCCACACTAGCCACCTGTATGGGTATTTAATTTATATGACCTGTAGTGGGATGTAACAGTTTTGATACTTTAAAATTAATTAGAAAAATATCGACTGTAAGCTTTACCGTGTAAATTTCTTAGTTCGTTTATTATTATTAGTGTATATTGTATGACTAAAAAAGGAAAGCAACAATTTTCTAAGTGATTTAATCAACCTCATGCTTCTTATAGTATGAAAAGCCATCGTCCACACTTTACTTCTTATGATAATTACATATTCTTACCGGCTCGACTAGACTTCATAGCCAATAGCCATTAGCCAATTTTTCCGACCAAAAAATATTTTAATCAGTGAATAAGATATACAAAAACTACAATATTATGTAAAAAAAAGAAAAAGTGTATAAAGTGTGAAACTTCTTTGGCTTATTATAATTAAGAATTAAAAATACTAATATTATTTGGGAGTTCTTTACATGATATTTACAGACACAACTATTATCGAACTTTTTTTAATTTAAAAATATACGACTACACACTATTACAGTTATTCCTTATCAATTTCTTTTAATCCAAAACTTTCACTCCCGGACCAAAGATGGTGTCCCCCCGTCATTGCGCGCATTGACGCTAGGAAAAAAATTACCGATATATATAATAACCGATGACGACCGAATGCCCCATTTCCGTCTCGCTCTATGGGTCTTGCCGCTTACACTAAATTATCTTTTTAACAAGATTAAATAATAATTAGATATGAAGTTTTTTTAGAAAGAGGTAACTTACGTATTTAATGACATCGCATTGGTCTTGCAACGACATGGATACTCTAAGGAGTGAGAGATGATGTTATGACTAAAATGAAGAAAAGCAGTTTACGCTGGTTTGGGCACGTTAAAAGAATAAAGGATGAAAAATTGACTAAAAAGGTTTATATGGCTGAAGTAAAAGGAAATGCTGGCAGAGGACGACCTAGGTGTACTTTTATTGAACATATAAAAAAATATTAATCGATGGAAATATTAGTACAACAATCGAATCAACCCATTCGATTGTCTCTGCCTACCCCTCTTGGGATAAAAGGCGTGATGATAGATAGATAGTCTAATTTTCTGCAAAACCAAGACCAATTTTAGGCATCACTAATTGGGCCTAAGTATCAAAAGTATCAAGACTTACCAATCCCAGTATAATTTAAAGCGGTTACATTTAGTGGCCATTCGTTAGGTCTGTCTGCCCACCAGCTGGACTATACATACAATGTACCTTAATGTGTTATTATGAAGATTAAGAGGTATTTGTGGTTTACTATTTATTATTATAGCAGCAACCCCGCCCTCGGCTTCACACGGGTACAAATACGCTTATTACAACTTATCCATTAGAGATGTATATATGCTTCTATAGACTTTTTTGTAGATAATTTCAATCTACACAATTCTTTCCTACATTATTTTGTTATATCTCTAACGGATTAGACAGCATACACCATGAAAACTCTATAACTTTTTCCCCCGACTTGATTCACTAATACTGTTAATACTCAGCTCCTAAACATGATAGGTCCATGTTTAATACTCATAAACCTTCCTCGTGAAACAAGCTATCTAATAGTGATCGCAACAAAATCTCTGACGGATTAGACAGCATACGCCGTGAAAACGCGCTGGAGCCAAATTTTTTCCCGACTTGATTCACTTATACTGTTATTGCTCAGCTCCTAAATATGATAGGATCATGTTTAATACTCGAAAACCTTTCTAGTGAATCAATATATCTAATATTTAAAACCGCAATAAAATACGTTTAGTAGTTTTAGAGTAAATCGGGCACAGACATAATTTGATCATAGGTATTTATAATTTAATAGCGACCCCCGCTTGGCACGGCTACAATATTGGTTTACAACTTATCTATTAGAGATAGATATATGCTATCGTAGACTTTTTTATAGATCATTTCAATCTACAAAATTCTTTTTTACATCATTTTGTTATATCTCTAACGGATCAGACAGCAAACGCCATGAAAACTCTATAACTTTTTCCCCCGACTTGATTCACTAATACTGCTAACACTCAGCTCCTAAATATGATAGGTCCATGTTTAATACTCATAAACCTTCCTCGTGAAACAAGCTATCTAATAGTGAAAACCGCAACAAAATCCGTTTAATAGTCATATTAGTAATCTACATAGTATTTATAATTTAGAACAAAGTTTTACAAACGTGAAGGAATATGGTGTACTCGTTGACCACGAGTTCAAAACTGTAATATGCACTTAAACCAACAAATATGAACCATCCATTCTCTATACCGGTATCGTTAGAAAATAATATTAGAAATACGCTTATAACTACTTATATATTAGATATAGATATATGCTACCACGGACTTTTTTGTAGATCATTTTATTCTACACAGTTCGTTCTTACATCATTTTGTTATATCTCTGACGGATTAGTCAGCATACGCCTTGAAAACTCGCTGGAGCTAACTTTTTCCCCGACTTGATTCACTTATACCGTTAATGCTCAGCTCATAAACATGATAGGATCATGTTTAATACTTGTAAACCTTCCCGGTGAAACAATCTATCTAATAGTGAAAACCACAACAAAATCCGTTTAGTAGTTTTTGCGTGAATAGTTCACAAACAGACAGACATTACTGCTGCTTACTACTCTACTTCTTTGAGTCATAGCGTGATGTTATATAGCCCATAACCTTGATTGTATTTTTTTAAATCCGTTTGGTTTCCAGAGATTAGCACGTTCAAATAAAAAAAACCCTTCAGCTTTATTCCCTAATAATTTGGCTTTTAAAAAAAGTGTACCGACTTCCAAAATTATGCACTGAAAAGTGTACTTTCCGAAAGCAAATGCACAAATCACTATAAAAAAATACCCTAATCGCTTCAAGTGTGTTTATAAAATTTGAAGAGTTCTCCAGGATCCCATCATCAGATCCTGACCTGATGACCATGGGTGGTCTGTAAAGTATACCCTTTCAAACAAAAAAAAAATCCAAATCAGTCCAGGCGTCTTCAAGTAATCGGGGAACATACATAAAAAATAAAGATTCAGACGAATTGAGTTACTTATACAAAAAAATCCTTCTTTTTTTAAGTTCGGTTAAAAACAGTATCTAGTACTAAGATATACAAAAAATAATCACATAAACCTAGCACTTCAGAATACATGGCAAAACATGAGAGGAATACCAAACTGTGAGGCACACACAAGTCTGCATATAAATTGCGCTAGCTTACGTTTTGCACTTTGTATGGAAGTTGTGAGTGAGAACTGGAGATTCCTTTGTGACGGTGACTTTAAAAATAAACTTAAAATAACTTAAAAAATTTAAATGAAAATATATACTTTTTGTTGACCCGTATTTTTCGTCATTAGAGGGGAAAATTATCTTCAAAATGGCGTATCAAGCATTAATTTTGATGAAGTTTTAAGGGAGATATGGCTTACCGACAAAAACATCCTTGAGAAATAATATGCTACCAAAAATTTATATTTTACACAATTATTTCCTTCATCATTTTGTTAAATCTCTACGATAGATTGTGACACTACAAAAAACCAGTCAAGTGCGAGTCGGACTCGCGCACGAAGGGTTCCGTACCATTATCTATAAAAACGTTTGTTGTATGGGAGCCCCCTTAAATATATATTTTATTCTGTTTTTTAGTATTTGTTGTTATAGCGGCAACAGAAATACACAATATGTCGATCCTTTTGGACATCATGGGCTATCATGTGTCAAAAGTGCTGGGCGAATGTCACGCCACGCAAGCCTAAATGACATCATCCGAAGGGCCTTAGCTACTATTCATGTTCCGTCTCTTTTAGAACCGCCAGGTGTAGCACGCGATGATGGAAAAAGGCCTGACGGAATGACTGTAGTTCCTTGGTCAAAGGGTAAGCCTTTAGTCTGGGATGCTACCTGTGTTGATACATTGGCATCATCTCACATTAAAGGCACTTCATCAAGAGCGGGCTCGGCAGCGACGTCCGCTGAAAACTTCAAACGGCGTAAATATGAATCCTTAGGACAAGGATACATATTTATGCCGTTTGGAGTTGAGACACTAGGCCTATGGGGTCCCGAAGCACACAAGCTTTATAAACATCTTGCTTCTAAAATAATAAAAGTATCGGGAGACCGAAGAGCTGGTACGTACCTTGGACAACGTATCAGCTTGGCGATACAGAGAGGGAATGCAGCTAGTGTTTTGGGGACCCTGCCGCAGGACAGCGATCTCGAGAGGGTGTTTTATTTATAAGTAGTTTTTAAATGTATATTTATATTTTAATTGTTATACTGTTTGTTCATCTGTGAAAATTTCAACTGTCTAACTATCACGGTTCATGAGATACAGCCTGGTGACAGACGGACAGACAGACAGACAGACAGACAGACGGACAGCGGAGTCTTAGTTTTCCGTTTTTACCCTTTGGGTACGGAACCCTAAAAACAATAATGCCTTACCATCTAATCGAGAAAGTTCTAAAAAAAATCGTTCAGTAGGTACAAACAGGCAGACAGACTTGGCGACAGTTTTAATTGTTTTATAATAAGTAGTGATAATAATAAAGATTCTACAACATGTCATGGCGACCCACTCACGCGTTCCGTCGTGTGATCATTGTGATAGTAATTGTGATTAGTCTGTGACATATCACAGTTGGCGGGATCATCTTATACCGATTAATCGGCATACTAATACTATGAAGTCTGCAATACTTGACATTGACAAATCATCGATTAACATTCAAGACTTCAAAAATTATGCACTGAAAAGTGTGCCTTTCCGAAAGCAAATGCACAAGTCACTATAAAAAATCCAAATCGCTTCAAGTGTGCCTATAAAATTTGAACAGTTCTCGGTTTCTCCAGGATCCCATCATCAGATCCTGACCTGATGACCATGGTACTACCTGGAAAGTGTACCCTTTGAACCAAAAAAACATTTTGAACCAGTTTCTGATTTTTCCACGTGTGAAGACGTGATACATTATGGGTGGTAGTACCAAATGACCACCTCAGTAGGTCAACGTAAATATTCCTTCAACAAAAATATAAGAAGCAGGCACGCCACCATAAAGTTAAACTGTTTAGTGGAACTACGTGTGCCCGCATACAGCGACGTGTTAACGGGAAGTATCGACTTTGAGAATTTTAAATATTTACATTAAAATTACACTATGCTAACTCGATTTAACTTTTTATTTTCTATTAGATCTATCATCACTTTTCTTCACGCTTCTTTTATATTCATCATACCTATCATATCATGTGTACTTTTAATATTGCCAGCATTTCCTTACATTTCAGTGATATACACCTTTCATCCTTCATTCTTTCAACGTGTCTAAACCAGCGTAACTACTAAACTACATTTTAGTTACAACATAATGTTTCACTCCGCATTCTTCTCTAATGACATCGTTCCAGTATAGCCCCCGCAAACTGCTAATGCGCTTGAATCTTGTTAAATTAATTCTGAGAGACACACAGAAAAGCTATTTTAAACTAAAAAATAATATTGAAAAAGTAATTTATGAGTAAAAATAACAACTATCAAACTACAACCTATAGAAACAAACCAATTAGCAATAATAATTTTATTACAAACTAAACAATATTTCGTAAATTTGATGATGTCTCGACAAGCTCATTCGCAATTTGCGGGTGCTATAACAACGTCCACAATTAGCTTGGTACTTTTACTGCATCATATTCAAATATAGTGCCTGGTGATAAATTATCAACATTATTCAATAAATTATAAGAGTACACAAATTCGAAATTCGCTCTAATTTTCACGGTCTGAAGCAAATCAAACAAGTTGCTTAGATGACTTTTCTGACCTTGCTTTATATAGCAGAAGTGAAAGGAAATGGTGGCAGAGGACGACCTAGGTGTATTGGACATGGTATGATGAATATAAAAGAAGCGAAAGAGGTATGTCAGGATCGTAACAAATGGAATTCGATTGTCTCTGCCTACCCCTCTTGGGATGAAAGGCGTGATGATAGATAGATAGATATGTTTGAGTGAGTTTAACAATCGAGTTATGAGATTGATACCCAAAAGTGGGTCGGTACATACATTAGCTCACAAGCTTGCGGGTATATCTCTTTGAGATTTTACAATGTTTTAGCATAAGTTTTATGTTTGTAGCTTTAAATCTGCTAACTCTAATATTACCTATTAAGTAGATTTATCTCGATAAACCTGTAAAATTATTATATACGTCCCCGCCACTCGGCTTCGCATGGGTTCTGATTCTGGTTATGTGGCTTGGTCTCCGCAACTCAATTTCGGTTGATTTCTGAACTGAAATTCCCGAATTTTGCGAAATCAATTCAATTCAAAATATATACACAAGGCACACTTGAAACAGTGAATTAGAAATACAATACACTTTTGAATTAGCAGATTAACAGTAAAATACAATTTATATAATAAAATGTCTAAATAATATGTCACTAAAATACAATTACAATTAAAATAAAACAAAATTGAAACATGAAATTGATAGTTAAAAATTAATTTATATGCCTATCTAATTATTGAAACGAGACAGCCTGCCAGAACGATCACAAGCTATGCCCACGGATGCTTATCATCCAAGTACTCAGATATCTTATAATAACTTTTGTTAATTAATTTAAGTTTTATTGTAACTTTGAATGCATTAAATGGTAGATTTTGTATGTCAGAGGGGACCTTATTATAAAATGCTATGAACATACAATTTGGGCATTGAAATGTAGAGGATTTTATCTAGTAATTGTGTAGGATGATAATAACTTAAATTTTTAAAATCACCTCTTCAAAAACACCTTTTTAGTCATACGACCATACTCTGAAGGGATTTACGATTAAATTTTATACGAATCTGTAGGTAATTTCAGTACCTGCATGTGATAATTTTTTAATAAACTATTTATTTGTAATGTGCCGCTTACGTCATTTATTCCGAGAAGCGGTACATTATGCCCTTCTCACTTCTGCAGCAAGAACGGACAAAGCGCCGTCGTTGTCTTGCATGACGCGATCAGTTGCACCGGCTTACGATTAGGAATTTCTGAGTCGTTCCTCGTCTTAACGCCTATTTTGCGTGATGCGGGAATTCTGTTACTCCTGCCATCCCAGCTCCTCCAAGAAGCCGATAAGCCTCTTGATGTTGCCACATGCCTCCCGAAGGTTCCTCGGGGCACCGAGATGAGCAGCCCTGTATTCTGTCTAACCTACACACTCCAGAAGGATGTGGGTGACCGTTTCTTCAGTCTCCATGCAAGCTCTGCATAGTGGACTGCATGTCCTGTGATGACTTGTATCAATAGTCTCAAGTATTCAGTCTTTATATGGGAGCTCTAGTTTTGATTGTCTGCAACTCTCAAGTCTGACCCATTCTGTTTCGTAGTTATGGTTCCCGTGGGATAGATTTGTTTTTGTTTTTCACGAGATCGACATAGTGGTAGTTTATATAGGGGTCAGATTTGCGGGGGAGGGGCAAATTACAGCCACGGGATTATTTATTTTTGGATCTATTTCCACGCGGGTGAAACCGCGGACAGAAGCTTGTTACATATAAAGAGCAGACAGTAAAATATTGATAAATATATTTAAGTGAGATTCTAAACTCACGACAGGGTTGTCTCCAAATGAATTAACATTACAAAGCGGGTCAACCTCACCACATCTGCTGGGATTTTGGCGAAGATTATGTAAAATGTAGATACGACATTGTTAACTTATTGCTTTGAATAAAAAATATGATAGCCAATGCTATATCTATGCAAAAGTGTTTTTGTTTTTTTGACGTGATTTTGTTTGTTTGAACGCGCTAATCTCTGGAACTACCAGTCGGATTTGAATAATTATTTTTGCATTTGATAGCCCAATTCTTGAGGAAGGTTAATGTGGTTATAGGCTATGGTGGGAAAAGGTTGTTTGGAAAGCACTTACAATTTCTTCTCGGCGGCGCTGGTGTTTTAATTTGTGCTTCTTTCTCCACTATAGCGATTTCTGCGGCTTGCGGCCTTCGATAGCTCACTCGCGGGTTATTAATTCACTCGCGGTGAGATTTTTAATTGTTTTGCGGTTGCGGTGATTGCGTTATTAGTTTGTGAGCGGATGCACGGCGCAAGAGTGCAGGCGTACACGAGCGAAGTGCGGGGGATGCCACTTGACAGCAATTAAATAGAGGAGCGGATCGCGGAGGGTGAGGATTGAGGGACCATAGACAACCAGTGTAGCTGTGATGTAATTTGTCTGTGAATGTGTCTATAAATGAATGAGTGAATGTTTGCCAAACCAGGCTATATTATAGCATCAGGCTACGACCCAAAGGGGCGGAGCAGTAACTAATAACGCGGATCCAACTGCAATTTAAGGCACAGCTACTATTAGATATAGTATATTCCAAATTCTAAAATTGGTACTCAATTAGATAACATTACTTTTCGTCTTTCTGTGTGCTTACGACTCGGTATCAAAATTAATGAACCCCATCAATGTCGCTGCGGTCAAAATGTCGATTCTCTGGGACATCACGGACTATCATATACGAAAAGTGCTGGTAGAAAACCACGCCACGCCAGTCTTAATGATGTCATCCGTAGGGCCCTTGCCACTGTCCACGTATATTAGAGCCGCCTGGTATGGCACGTGATGATGGAAAAAGGCCCGACGGTATGACACTCGTGCCCTGGACGCAGGGAAGACCGTTAGTGTGGGACGCTACCTGTGTCGATACATTGGCGGCTTCTCACGTCCAGGCTACATCTAATAATGCTGGTGCAGCAGCAACAACAGCTGAAAACCTCAAACGGCGTAAGTACGCAAACCTTGCACAAGATTACTTATTTGCACCGTTTGGGGTTGAAACCATGAGTCCGTGGGGCCTCGGAGCAAAGAAATTATATAAGGAACTATCATCTCGTCTAATCGACATTTCAGGTGACAAGAGGGCTGGAGCATACCTTGGGCAACGTATTAGCATAGCTATACAGCGAGGAAACGCTGCTAGCCTTCTTGGCACTTTACCGCAGGACAGTGATTTCGAGAAGGTTTTCTACTTATGAGTATGTATCACTACATAAAACGCCAGTCTACGCAAAACTTGCGAAGAAATCGAGGCCCATAGTGACAAACATGAATCCAGGGACTTACATCACAAAATACGCACGATTACGAAATCTCTCTCTTCCAAGACTTGGGCTATTGAGAACTGTCGGGGTATGGTGGTCACTGAACTGGAAGACATATCCGAGGCGTGGAGGGAGTACTGCCAGTCACTATATGAGGACCCTCAATCCCAGGACTTTGCTCATACAGAACCCAGTGATGAAGACATGGAGCCGGACATCCTTAGGGAGGAGGTCGAAAATGCAATTAAACATTTGAAGCATGGCAAGGCCACCGGAAAAGACGCCATCCCAATCGAGACCATTAAAGCCGCAGGTGAATGGGGTGTACGAATATTTCATACCCTCTGTAACAAAATATGGCAAACGGGAACATGGCCTAAGGAATGGGCTCATACTGTCTTCATTCCACTGCACAAGAAAGGTTCCACAAAGAAGTACAGCAACTACCGCCTGATTGCACTGATATCGCATGCTAGCAAAATATTATTGCATGTGTTAAATGAGAGATTGAAGACCTACTTATCCAAAGAAGTTGCACCTGAACAGGCTGGGTTTGTAAAGGGAAAGGGTACTCGGGAACAAATCTTTATAGTGCGCCAAATTATTGAGAAAGCTCGAGAATTTAACAAACCAACATACATATGCTTTGTTGACTTCTCCAAGGCGTTTGACTCGGTAAAATGGCCGCTTCTGTGGAGGTCACTTCTCGATATGGGCACACCTAAACACCTTGTGCATCTTTTGAGGCGTCTATATGAGGTTGGAACAGCGTCCGTGAAAACAGATGTCGTATTGTCAAACGACTTTCACCCTAGTGCAGGCGTTCGTCAGGGCTGTATAATTTCTCCGCTCCTGTTTAACATCTATACAGAAATCATAATGCGGATTACCCTTGAAGACTGGACGGACGGTGTATCAATAGGAGGTTTGAGAATATCAAATCTACGCTATGCGGATGACACCACGTTGTTCGCAACTAGTATTGGCCACATGCGGGAATTGATCTCCAAGATGGAACTCGTCAGCTTGGCATTCGGTTTGAGAATAAACAGAAGCAAGACGAAGATGATGATTAACAACTCGCCCGAAATCACACAACTGGAGGGTTGTGATGTCGTTCAGTCATACATCTACCTAGGAGCGCTGATCTCAAACAACGGTGGCTGCGTGGACGAAGTCAAACGGCGCATGGCCATAACTAGGTCTGCTATGGACAAGCTGAGGAAAGTCTGGAAGAGTCGCAATGTCACCAAAGCTACAAAGGCACGGCTCGTCCGGTCACTGGTGTTCCCCATATTCCTGTACGCTGCTGAGACGTGGACGCTGAGAGAAGTTGAGAAGAAGAAGATAGACGCCCTGGAAATGTGGTGCTGGAGGAAAATGCTTGGAGTGTCGTGGACGGAATTTCGCACCAATCTATCGATACTCCAGGAACTTGACATCAGTCAGCGTTTATCAGCCATAGTCCAGACTAGGATACTCCAATTCTTTGGACACGTGTCGCGGCGGGACAACGACTCCATAGAGCGCCTTGTCGTGCAGGGTAGGGTCGAGGGCACAAGAACACGCGGCAGATCACCCATGCGATGGACCGACCAGATTAAATCTGCGGTGGGTGGCCCATTGCATGAGTGTACACGTGTCACGGCCGACAGAGTGAGGTGGCGCCGCATCGTGGGACGAATCACGGCAGCCCGGAATCTTGCTGCAACATGAAGACCATGTCGTGAAAAGGGACAAAAATGTGTTACAGGACGCCGGGGAAGCTATGCCATTGCCGGCAATTCTTAGGTCCGGACACAGATACATTGTGAAATGATCGCTAGATGACGTTATTATACGTCATAATATAGTTTTCACGAGGTTTTCACTTCTGTCGGCAGTCACCATGACTGCCTTTGAAAGACAGGCTTGAATTTAAGACTAGATATATTGATCCATTAGGTTCAGAAGGGCTGTGGTTTATAGACTAACGCTTCAAAGACTGACCTAATTTAATTAATTTCCGCTAGATATGCAATTAACGAAGCAAATATATAAAGCTAAAAGGACCAACAAGAAAAGGACGACCAAGACGAACGTTCATTAATCAAATAATATAATTATGATGTCCTTAAGCCAATATTAAGATTGACAAAAAAACACCAAATAAAACACATTTTTTCTATGGGGACCCACTTAAATTTTTAACTTTATTCTATTTTTATTATTTGTTGTTATAGCGGCCATAGCAATACACACTCTGTGAAAATTTCAAGTGTCTACCTGTTACGGTTCACAAGATACAGCTCTGTGACAGACGGACGGACGGACCTATTGCAGTACTATAATTAGACGATGATAATGTGGATGAGCAAGAGTAGTATGCAAGTGGCTCCATACTCGCTGCCTACCCCATTGGGAAACAGGCGTGAATGTGGCTATTGCATGTACCTATGTACAATAACCACTTCTGATGAAGAAAAAAAACCGCCTTCAAAACCAAAATGTGCTTTCCGAAAGCAAATGCAAAGTCACTATAAAAAAAATACCCAAATCGCTTCAAGTGTGCCTATAAAATTTGAAGAGTTCTTGATTTCTCTAGGATCCCATCTTCAGACCCTGACCTGATGACCATGGGACCACCTGGAAAGTATACCCTTTCAAATAAAAAAACAATCCAAATCGGTCCAGGCGTCTTCAAGTAATCTGGGAACATACATAAAAAAACATAAAACATTCTCCAACAACAAACTCGTCCTTTTTTTATAACACCGTTAAAAACACCGAAAAACTGTAGCTACTAATAACTAGAGAATCATTGGAAGATTTAGAGGGGGTACTTTATAAAAGCTTCGGAGGGCCCGAACAGCAGGCGTCCAAACATATTCTAAAAATAACTGATATTTGAGTCTGTTAAAGAACTGACACAAGCAACAGCTTTGCCACCTGGATGGGATAGGGCAGAATCTAGATTAAAAGCACATTGCCGTGGCAAAGTACTGACGAACCTAGAGTAAGATACGTATATCACATCTACAAAGAGTAGATAATCTTTGACGCCAAAGACCGTGTCTTTGAGACGTACCGGTTTGAATATTAATAATATGCATAATTTTGTCTGCTGTTAAACGTCATAAGTTTATAGTGGTACTGTTTGGTGGTACTGGGTTCTATTGAGGTGGGAACAGGAATCTATACAATAAATTAAAAAGTGTATGTCTGTGTTTTTAACCGACTTTCAAAAAGAAGGAGAAGTGAACCGATTTTGATGGTTTCTTTTTTAATCGAGAGATAATTCTTTCGGATTGGTCCCATTTTCTCATAGAAATTGGTTCATTAATTTTTCAGAAATTTTGAAAAAGCTGACTTTATAAGTGAATTTTTCTTAATATCTCGATGAAATATGTACCGATTTTGACGACTTTTTGTTTAATTAAAATTTTTGTAATTATATTATATTATGATGTTAATAACAGCAAAATCACTTAAAAGGGAAACATTTTTTTATACCAACTTCAAATATTGTTCACTGAAAAGTAAGAAATAATTAATTATTTCGTTTCGACGTTAAATTTGAAGACGGTTTGTGCCAAATTAGAAACTACCTAGCTTTAAATTTTACTAATCTAGACAATTAATTACAAACATAGAGATAAGATCTTCTTTTGAATCTATTTTAGTTTTGTAGCATAATTTGAATCCAACGGGGAATTCAATGGGGAAACAAAATATTTAATTGTTTCTTGCTTTCAGTGAACTAAGTAAGTATATTTAAAATCGTTATACTTACTTAAAAAAAGTTATATTAATATGAAGTGCTTTTCGTAGCAGAAATCTTAAGGATCCTATATCCATAATTTGTCTGGCATAAACTATTCCCAATTTCTTTGTATATAATAATTATTTTTTTTCAAAAAATTAAGTAAGTAATAAAATATTTTTATTGTTTATTCAGCTATATTAAAACGCGATGTATATAATTGAAGGGTAATGGTATAACAGCGCTTTTAAAAAAATTAAGAGCTTTGTGATCGATTATGAAAGAGAAAACAGGGGCAAAATAAGGCTATTTCATTTAGATAATATATTGAATAATTGGAATATAATATTGTAACATATTGAATGCTAAATTACAGTGACACAGGTGGATTATTTACAGAGAAATTCGTTTCAGAAATATCCACGAACAAAACCTGGACGGAAAGGTACAGTGTATAAATAATAGCGAGAACTTATTTCATAAAGTTTATTTGAGATTTCTGAGGTTTTCTACAAATTGCTACAACGGATGATATTAATCCTAGCTCAGACAAGATTTAAAACGTGCGGTGCAAAACAAAACAATCGAATTTATATTTGTGCTCTCTCATGTCTTCTTGAAATAGACCGAGAGCTGGTAGAGTTTTTAGTAGAGTTTTCTATTTGTGAAATATTTTTTAGAATCGGTTCAGTATTTTGAGAGATTACCTGCTACATTCAAATTTAAAAACTTTACCTCTTTATAATATTAGTATAGAAAATAGTGTTACAATGAACACCAGTGTATCTGGACTTCAATGTCACGCGCACCATGAAGCTCTGATGAAATAAGTGGCTCAAATACTTAGAAAAGTATAAAATATAGCGTGCGTGGATATACGCAGTCCACACATGGTTCAAACGCAAAGGTTTGTGTGACACATATATTCAACATATATCAATGAAATTGATTACTTACTTATACTAATAGTAAAATGCGGCCGTGTGAATACTGTGTTCGCATCAACTTTCGCTGCACGATCTATACCAATGGAGGTTTTAATTCAAAACTTATGTGCATAATACTTATAACAAACCATAGTAAATAAATAAAATTAATAAATAATAAGACGCTTTAAAATATCTCAATAGAACTGGCGATTCGGGGATCTCACGGCCCTTTTTTCACAGGCTAGGCCGCGCCTAACCACGATAAGCCTGTCGTCCGATCCGAAGTCGGTAAGTTTAAAGGCATATCAGTTGCATTATTTGCCATATCATTGCCAGACTGCTCCAGGCCGTGGGAACTACTCGACTCAGGCCGCGAAAGGTCTCGACCCTAGCCGACCCCGGCTTTAGGTGGCCTCAAAAAAAATATGAAGACTTATTTTCTGCTGGGTATCCTGGGGAGCCCTAGTTATAAAAAATAGTTCTATATTGTAAAACTGCCCTCGCTGTCCAATATTCTTAGAACTTGATGGTATTCGGACTAAATACTCTTTCAAATTAATGTGGTTAAAATTTAATCAACAGTTGTAAACACATGACGTATACTAAAATGTGATCATCTCTTAGACTATAAAATAAAAATAGAGGGAAGCTACAATATTATGGAATGCATTTTTCTTTTCTTCTAAAATAAACAATTTAACAGCAAATATTTTTATAGCCTGCTTATTCAAAGTCAAAAAGGTTTGCTTGCTTTTATTAGATTTTTCTTGACCTTCGAATGACTATAATATGTATATATAAAGTGTAGATACAAACTTGCCACCTGGTATGATTAATATGAGCATTTTAAGTTTTTAATATAAATTTAAACTAGGTACTAAAAATAGTTAAATTATCAGCGACATATAAAACTTTAAAGAACGTAACTGACGTTACTTCCGTCTCGTGACGGATGGTTTTTCTATGTTGCATCCTCATCCCTAAGTTACCACCACAGCTTACCATGCCATGTCAAGACCTATTGCCGTGACAGTATTTAACTAATATTATAAGATGTATTTGTTGTAAGGGTGTAATTTAAAGGGTGTATTTGTTGTAAGATGTCGCATCGCTACTGTCTCACAATATTGACATTGAAACCTGTATCGCGCCATTGAAAATATTTCCACGTGTTCCTTTTACTCTCAGTCGTTGGATTGTTGTGTATAGCCATTTCTATAAGGGATAATATAATCTCTAGAACTACTGAACCGATTTAAAAAAATCTTTCACTAAGAGAAAGCTATATATACAACGTCCGGAAGCGGTTATATTAAATTGGTCAAGAGCGAATCGAACTAGAGAGTTTCGTACTATTTTTTTCCATGAGAACTTTAAGATTTTTACTAAGGTTCCGTTTTTTCATCAGATCTACTCAACACTAAAAAGCTCATTCCATACTAATCGAGCACAGGTGCCGTCATATAAAAGCTGGCATGTCAGGAAATGTTCATTTTCGCGGCTTATTCGTAAGTCTGGACTTAGATGGTTTCATTATGACATTTTTGTGTAAAAAACGAATAATATTTTAGGGGGAAAATTTTCATGAAACAAATTTTATTACCTACTTTATTAGCAGCAGGTAGCTTAATTGAAGATGGAATTTCTATTTTATTTATTTAAAGATACCACTGTGATACAGTCGTGAGTATATGTATGTAAACAAGAGAGATATGTCAGGATCGTGGCATGTGGATGTGGATTTCTCTTATTGGGGACCCAAATACTTTTGAGTCTGGTCTGGACCTATTTATTTTCACTCAGTACAAATTTAAGAGTCAATAAAGGGTAACTGTTCGAGTAATGGACTTATCCAAAGTCAATCGTTTGGAATATCACTTAAGGCTCAGCTCGGAGATTTTTATGAGGCGTATAGGGACTATGACGTTAATATACTCACGCCTGTATCCCAGTGGGGTAGACAGAGACTAAGGACCTCCACATGCCACGATCCTGACATATCTCTCTTGTTTACATACATATACTCACGCCTGTATCCCAGTGAGGTAGACAGAGACTAAGGTCCTCCACATGCCACGATCCTGACATATCTCTCTTGTTTACATACATATACTCACGCCTGTATCCCAGTGAGGTAGACAGAGACTAAGGACCTCCACATGCCACGATCCTGACATATCTCTCTTGTTTACATACATATACTCACGCATGTATCACAGTGAGGTAGACAGAGACTAAGGACCTCCACATGCCACGATCCTGACATATCTCTCTTGTTTACATACATATACTCACGCCTGTATCCCAGTGGGGTAGACAAAGACTAAGGACCTCCACATGCCACGATCCTGACATATCTCTCTTGTTTACATACATATACTCACGCCTGTATCCCAGTGAGGTAGACAGAGACTAAGGACCTCCACATGCCACGATCCTGACATATCTCTCTTGTTTACATACATATACTCACGCCTTTATCACAGTGAGGTAGACAGAGACTAAGGTCCTGCACATGCCACGATCCTGACATATCTCTCTTGTTTACATACATATACTCACGCCTGTATCACAGTGAGGTAGACAGAGACTAAGGTCCTCCACATGCCACGATCCTGACATATCTCTCTTGTTTACATACATATACTCACGCCTGTATCCCAGTGAGGTAGACAGAGACTAAGGACCTCCACATGCCACGATCCTGACATATCTCTCTTGTTTACATACATATACTCACGCCTGTATCACAGTGAGGTAGACAGAGACTAAGGACCTCCACATGCCACGATCCTGACATATCTCTCTTGTTTACATACATATACTCACGCCTGTATCCCAGTGGGCTAGACAGAGACTAAGGTCCTCCACATGCCACGATCCTGACATATCTCTCATGTTTACATACATATACTCACGCCTGTATCCCAGTGGGGTAGACAGAGACTAAGGTCCTCCACATGCCACGATCCTGACATATCTCTCTTGTTTACATACATATACTCACGCCTGTATCCCAGTGAGGTAGACAGAGACTAAGGACCTCCACATGCCACGATCCTGACATATCTCTCTTGTTTACATACATATACTCACGCCTGTATCCCAGTGGGGTAGACAGAGACTAAGGTCCTCCACATGCCACGATCCTGACATATCTCTCTTGTTTACATACATATACTCACGCTTGTATCACAGTGAGGTAGACAGAGACTAAGGTCCTCCACATGCCACGATCCTGACATATCTCTCTTGTTTACATACATATACTCACGCCTGTATCACAGTGAGGTAGACAGAGACTAAGGTCCTCCACATGCCACGATCCTGACATATCTCTCTTGTTTACATACATATACTCACGCCTGTATCACAGTGAGGTAGACAGAGACTAAGGTCCTCCACATGCCACGATCCTGACATATCTCTCTTATTTACATACATATACTCACGCCTGTATCACAGTGAGGTAGACAGAGACTAAGGTCCTCCACATGCCACGATCCTGACATATCTCTCTTGTTTACATACATATACTCACGCCTGTATCCCAGTGAGGTAGACAGAGACTAAGGACCTCCACATGCCACGATCCTGACATATCTCTCTTGTTTACATACATATACTCACGCCTGTATCACAGTGAGGTAGACAGAGACTAAGGACCTCCACATGCCACGATCCTGACATATCTCTCTTGTTTACATACATATACTCACGGCTGTATCCCAGTGAGGTAGACAGAGACTAAGGTCCTCCACATGCCACGATCCTGACATATCTCTCTTATTTACATACATATACTCACGCCTGTATCACAGTGAGGTAGACAGAGACTAAGGTCCTCCACATGCCACGATCCTGACATATCTCTCTTGTTTACATACATATACTCACGCCTGTATCCCAGTGGGGTAGACAGAGACTAAGGTCCTCCACATGCCACGATCCTGACATATCTCTCTTGTTTACATACATATACTCACACCTGTATCACAGTGAGGTAGACAGAGACTAAGGACCTCCACATGCCACGATCCTGACATATCTCTCATGTTTACATACATATACTCACGCCTGTATCCCAGTGAGGTAGACAGAGACTAAGGACCTCCACATGCCACGATCCTGACATATCTCTCTTGTTTACTTACATATACTCACGCCTGTATCCCAGTGAGGTAGACAGAGACTAAGGACCTCCACATGCCACGATCCTGACATATCTCTCTTGTTTACATACATATACTCACGCCTGTATCCCAGTGGGGTAGACAGAGACTAAGGTCCTCCACATGCCACGATCCTGACATATCTCTCTTGTTTACATACATATACTCACGCCTGTATCACAGTGAGGTAGACAGAGACTAAGGTCCTCCACATGCCACGATCCTGACATATCTCTCTTGTTTACATACATATACTCACGCCTGTATCACAGTGAGGTAGACAGAGACTAAGGACCTCCACATGCCACGATCCTGACATATCTCTCTTGTTTACATACATATACTCACGCCTGTATCCCAGTGAGGTAGACAGAGACTAAGGACCTCCACATGCCACGATCCTGACATATCTCTCTTGTTTACATACATATACTCACGCCTTTATCACAGTGAGGTAGACAGAGACTAAGGTCCTGCACATGCCACGATCCTGACATATCTCTCTTGTTTACATACATATACTCACGCCTGTATCACAGTGAGGTAGACAGAGACTAAGGTCCTCCACATGCCACGATCCTGACATATCTCTCTTGTTTACATACATATACTCACGCCTGTATCCCAGTGAGGTAGACAGAGACTAAGGACCTCCACATGCCACGATCCTGACATATCTCTCTTGTTTACATACATATACTCACGCATGTATCACAGTGAGGTAGACAGAGACTAAGGACCTCCACATGCCACGATCCTGACATATCTCTCTTGTTTACATACATATACTCACGCCTGTATCCCAGTGGGGTAGACAAAGACTAAGGACCTCCACATGCCACGATCCTGACATATCTCTCTTGTTTACATACATATACTCACGCCTGTATCCCAGTGAGGTAGACAGAGACTAAGGACCTCCACATGCCACGATCCTGACATATCTCTCTTGTTTACATACATATACTCACGCCTTTATCACAGTGAGGTAGACAGAGACTAAGGTCCTGCACATGCCACGATCCTGACATATCTCTCTTGTTTACATACATATACTCACGCCTGTATCACAGTGAGGTAGACAGAGACTAAGGTCCTCCACATGCCACGATCCTGACATATCTCTCTTGTTTACATACATATACTCACGCCTGTATCCCAGTGAGGTAGACAGAGACTAAGGACCTCCACATGCCACGATCCTGACATATCTCTCTTGTTTACATACATATACTCACGCCTGTATCACAGTGAGGTAGACAGAGACTAAGGACCTCCACATGCCACGATCCTGACATATCTCTCTTGTTTACATACATATACTCACGCCTGTATCCCAGTGGGCTAGACAGAGACTAAGGTCCTCCACATGCCACGATCCTGACATATCTCTCATGTTTACATACATATACTCACGCCTGTATCCCAGTGGGGTAGACAGAGACTAAGGTCCTCCACATGCCACGATCCTGACATATCTCTCTTGTTTACATACATATACTCACGCCTGTATCACAGTGAGGTAGACAGAGACTAAGGACCTCCACATGCCACGATCCTGACATATCTCTCTTGTTTACATACATATACTCACGCCTGTATCCCAGTGAGGTAGACAGAGACTAAGGACCTCCACATGCCACGATCCTGACATATCTCTCTTGTTTACATACATATACTCACGCCTGTATCCCAGTGAGGTAGACAGAGACTAAGGACCTCCACATGCCACGATCCTGACATATCTCTCTTGTTTACATACATATACTCACGCCTGTATCACAGTGAGGTAGACAGAGACTAAGGACCTCCACATGCCACGATCCTGACATATCTCTCTTGTTTACATACATATACTCACGGCTGTATCCCAGTGAGGTAGACAGAGACTAAGGTCCTCCACATGCCACGATCCTGACATATCTCTCTTATTTACATACATATACTCACGCCTGTATCACAGTGAGGTAGACAGAGACTAAGGTCCTCCACATGCCACGATCCTGACATATCTCTCTTGTTTACATACATATACTCACGCCTGTATCCCAGTGGGGTAGACAGAGACTAAGGTCCTCCACATGCCACGATCCTGACATATCTCTCTTGTTTACATACATATACTCACACCTGTATCACAGTGAGGTAGACAGAGACTAAGGACCTCCACATGCCACGATCCTGACATATCTCTCATGTTTACATACATATACTCACGCCTGTATCCCAGTGAGGTAGACAGAGACTAAGGACCTCCACATGCCACGATCCTGACATATCTCTCTTGTTTACTTACATATACTCACGCCTGTATCCCAGTGAGGTAGACAGAGACTAAGGACCTCCACATGCCACGATCCTGACATATCTCTCTTGTTTACATACATATACTCACGCCTGTATCCCAGTGGGGTAGACAGAGACTAAGGTCCTCCACATGCCACGATCCTGACATATCTCTCTTGTTTACATACATATACTCACGCCTGTATCACAGTGAGGTAGACAGAGACTAAGGTCCTCCACATGCCACGATCCTGACATATCTCTCTTGTTTACATACATATACTCACGCCTGTATCACAGTGAGGTAGACAGAGACTAAGGACCTCCACATGCCACGATCCTGACATATCTCTCTTGTTTACATACATATACTCACGCCTGTATCCCAGTGAGGTAGACAGAGACTAAGGACCTCCACATGCCACGATCCTGACATATCTCTCTTGTTTACATACATATACTCACGCCTTTATCACAGTGAGGTAGACAGAGACTAAGGTCCTGCACATGCCACGATCCTGACATATCTCTCTTGTTTACATACATATACTCACGCCTGTATCACAGTGAGGTAGACAGAGACTAAGGTCCTCCACATGCCACGATCCTGACATATCTCTCTTGTTTACATACATATACTCACGCCTGTATCCCAGTGAGGTAGACAGAGACTAAGGACCTCCACATGCCACGATCCTGACATATCTCTCTTGTTTACATACATATACTCACGCATGTATCACAGTGAGGTAGACAGAGACTAAGGACCTCCACATGCCACGATCCTGACATATCTCTCTTGTTTACATACATATACTCACGCCTGTATCCCAGTGGGGTAGACAAAGACTAAGGACCTCCACATGCCACGATCCTGACATATCTCTCTTGTTTACATACATATACTCACGCCTGTATCCCAGTGAGGTAGACAGAGACTAAGGACCTCCACATGCCACGATCCTGACATATCTCTCTTGTTTACATACATATACTCACGCCTTTATCACAGTGAGGTAGACAGAGACTAAGGTCCTGCACATGCCACGATCCTGACATATCTCTCTTGTTTACATACATATACTCACGCCTGTATCACAGTGAGGTAGACAGAGACTAAGGTCCTCCACATGCCACGATCCTGACATATCTCTCTTGTTTACATACATATACTCACGCCTGTATCCCAGTGAGGTAGACAGAGACTAAGGACCTCCACATGCCACGATCCTGACATATCTCTCTTGTTTACATACATATACTCACGCCTGTATCACAGTGAGGTAGACAGAGACTAAGGACCTCCACATGCCACGATCCTGACATATCTCTCTTGTTTACATACATATACTCACGCCTGTATCCCAGTGGGCTAGACAGAGACTAAGGTCCTCCACATGCCACGATCCTGACATATCTCTCATGTTTACATACATATACTCACGCCTGTATCCCAGTGGGGTAGACAGAGACTAAGGTCCTCCACATGCCACGATCCTGACATATCTCTCTTGTTTACATACATATACTCACGCCTGTATCCCAGTGAGGTAGACAGAGACTAAGGACCTCCACATGCCACGATCCTGACATATCTCTCTTGTTTACATACATATACTCACGCCTGTATCCCAGTGGGGTAGACAGAGACTAAGGTCCTCCACATGCCACGATCCTGACATATCTCTCTTGTTTACATACATATACTCACGCTTGTATCACAGTGAGGTAGACAGAGACTAAGGTCCTCCACATGCCACGATCCTGACATATCTCTCTTGTTTACATACATATACTCACGCCTGTATCACAGTGAGGTAGACAGAGACTAAGGTCCTCCACATGCCACGATCCTGACATATCTCTCTTGTTTACATACATATACTCACGCCTGTATCACAGTGAGGTAGACAGAGACTAAGGTCCTCCACATGCCACGATCCTGACATATCTCTCTTATTTACATACATATACTCACGCCTGTATCACAGTGAGGTAGACAGAGACTAAGGTCCTCCACATGCCACGATCCTGACATATCTCTCTTGTTTACATACATATACTCACGCCTGTATCCCAGTGAGGTAGACAGAGACTAAGGACCTCCACATGCCACGATCCTGACATATCTCTCTTGTTTACATACATATACTCACGCCTGTATCACAGTGAGGTAGACAGAGACTAAGGACCTCCACATGCCACGATCCTGACATATCTCTCTTGTTTACATACATATACTCACGGCTGTATCCCAGTGAGGTAGACAGAGACTAAGGTCCTCCACATGCCACGATCCTGACATATCTCTCTTATTTACATACATATACTCACGCCTGTATCACAGTGAGGTAGACAGAGACTAAGGTCCTCCACATGCCACGATCCTGACATATCTCTCTTGTTTACATACATATACTCACGCCTGTATCCCAGTGGGGTAGACAGAGACTAAGGTCCTCCACATGCCACGATCCTGACATATCTCTCTTGTTTACATACATATACTCACGCCTGTATCACAGTGAGGTAGACAGAGACTAAGGTCCTCCACATGCCACGATCCTGACATATCTCTCTTGTTTACATACATATACTCACGCCTGTATCACAGTGAGGTAGACAGAGACTAAGGACCTCCACATGCCACGATCCTGACATATCTCTCTTGTTTACATACATATACTCACGCCTGTATCCCAGTGAGGTAGACAGAGACTAAGGACCTCCACATGCCACGATCCTGACATATCTCTCTTGTCTACATACATATACTCACGGCTGTATCCCAGTGAGGTAGACAGAGACTAAGGACCTCCACATGCCACGATCCTGACATATCTCTCTTGTCTACATACATATACTCACGCCTGTATCACAGTGAGGTAGACAGAGACTAAGGTCCTCCACATGCCACGATCCTGACATATCTCTCTTGTTTACATACATATACTCACGCCTGTATCCCAGTGAGGTAGACAGAGACTAAGGACCTCCACATGCCACGATCCTGACATATCTCTCTTGTCTACATACATATACTCACGGCTGTATCCCAGTGAGGTAGACAGAGACTAAGGACCTCCACATGCCACGATCCTGACATCTCTCTTGTCTACATATATATACTCACGGCTGTATCCCAGTGAGGTAGACAGAGACTAAGGACCTCCACATGCCACGATCCTGACATCTCTCTTGTCTACATATATATACTCACGGCTGTATCCCAGTGAGGTAGACAGAGACTAAGGACCTCCACATGCCACGATCCTGACATCTCTCTTGTCTACATATATATACTCACGGCTGTATCCCAGTGAGGTAGACAGAGACTAAGGACCTCCACATGCCACGATCCTGACATCTCTCTTGTCTACATATATATACTCACGGCTGTATCCCAGTGAGGTAGACAGAGACTAAGGACCTCCACATGCCACGATCCTGACATCTCTCTTGTCTACATATATATACTCACGGCTGTATCCCAGTGAGGTAGACAGAGACTAAGGACCTCCACATGCCACGATCCTGACATATCTCTCTTGTCTACATACATATACTCACGGCTGTATCCCAGTGAGGTAGACAGAGACTAAGGACCTCCACATTCCACGATCCTGACATCTCTCTTGTCTACATATATATACTCACGGCTGTATCCCAGTGAGGTAGACAGAGACTAAGGACCTCCACATGCCACGATCCTGACATCTCTCTTGTCTACATATATATACTCACGGCTGTATCCCAGTGAGGTAGACAGAGACTAAGGACCTCCACATGCCACGATCCTGACATCTCTCTTGTCTACATATATATACTCACGGCTGTATCCCAGTGAGGTAGACAGAGACCTAAATTCCCATTTATTATTTAAGTTAAACAAGATTTCCGCTAGCCATCTCATGCCCCTTCTGTAAAACATAATTAACATGGCTTTGTTCCGAGAAAATATGTTCCTTGTACAGAGTAATGAAGATTTAATTTTGTTGTCTAACGTTCTTCTTACATCATTCAGTTACTAGGGGTTGCTCGCGACTTCGTACCTGTACTGTAGGATCTATCATCACGCCTTATATCCCAAAAGGGGTAGGCAGAGACAATAGAATGTCATTTGCTACGATCCTGACATACCTCTTTCGCTTATTTTATATTCATCAGACCTTTCATACATGCTCGGCGGTTGTGTGTACTACTTAACCGATCATCATAAAATTTTGCACATATATATTCTTGGAGGTAGGTATTAGAAGTAACATAGGATACTTTTTATTAAAAAAAAAATATTTTTTACGAAAGTTAAAAAAATTGTTTGTCAAAAAATCTCGAAATCTAGCTACTTTAAGGGTATATTTTATTTTGTTCGTAAATATCCACGGGCGAAGCCGGGGGCGATATGCTAGTATTATATAAAAGAAAGTCGTGTTTGTTACACTATTTATAACTTAGAGCCAGGAGACGGACGGAGTAGCGGTAGTGGTAGGGGTTGGAGTAGTGGTAGTGGTAGGAGTAGAGATAGGTGTAGTGGTAGTGGTAGTGGTAGGAGTAGGGGTAGTTGTAGTGATAGTGGTAGGGTAGCGGTAGTGGTAGTGGTAGTGGTAGTGGTAGTGGTAGTGGTAGTGGTAGTGGTAGTCGTAGTCGTAGTCGTAGTGGTAGTGGTAGTGGTAGTGGTAGTGGTAGTGGTAGTGGTAGTGGTAGTGGTAGTGGTAGTGGTAGTGGTAGTGGTAGTGGTAGTGGTAGTGGTAGTGGTAGTGGTAGTGGTAGTGGTAGTGGTAGTGGTACGGACGAAGGAAAGTAAATAGCAGGCAAGCCAACGTTTGGGCAGGACAACGTCTGCCGGGCCCGCTAGTATTTTTATAATAATTAAATGTTTATTTTATAACTTAAAAAAATTACAATGTTTTTACGTCTATTCTCGCAATGAACTGTCTTATTTTGTCGATGTCTCTATAAAAAGTTCTTAGAGAGATACACTGCAAAACGAATCGACAAAATTACCAAGGATAAAATAAGATAGGCCAAGATTCACGTATCAGAAACATGAGAAAGAAATAGCAAGTTGTAGTTAATGTTTTCATAAAGTGTGTGAAATTATCTATAGAATAAATACTAGAAAATGGTACTTTAGTAAAAATATATTATGAGGCTAAAGATTGCCGACCGATTTGCTGATGAGCAGAAACGAATATTTCAATAGACCACTACGGCCTCAAAAATGATTCAATATTGGTTTCATTTACGCAGATATGTTCATATTGAATTGAAACAGTCTAGATACCATATTTTTTAGGTTTTTTATTCACATTCTGAAAAAAATATATAAGCGAAAAATCCTCGAGCCGCAAAATCGGCTGAAAATACGCGTGAAATTGATGACTTTCAGGGCTTCATAAAACTTAGGTGTAACTGATTTATATATATAAATTCGTACTGTGTCAAATATATTTATCTTTCGAAAGCTATTTAAATTTCGAAACTAAGACATATAATTTGAAGCATGTAATTTTTATGGGACAAAAGTTAAACGTTTGTATGTATTGCCATTGTCATTATTAAGATTGAGCAAAAAACGCCGAATTTAACACGTTTCTTGTATGGGGACCCCTTTTAATTTTTAACTATAATTTTTTTTATTATTTGTTGTTATAGCGGCCACAGTAATACACACTCTGTGAAAATTTCAAGTGTCTACCTATTACGGTTCAAAAGATGCAGCCCTGTGACATCCAAAATTGGGTTTCGTAAAATATAGCAATACCTACTACAAACTAAAAAAAAAAGGATTGATTTTTAAAAACCTAAATCGGAAACAACTTTTCCTCTTTTAGCTGACGATATTTGAGGCTATCTGACGAATGGCCGAAGCTACATTATCCCTGAGTGCTATAGTGTATATTTTATTTTGTTCGAAAATATACGCGGGTGAAGCCGGGTGCGAAATCTAGTGTCAATATAACAAGCAAAGGAAGCCATACAAAATACTTCTCGAGGTAATAGAGGCAAAATTAATTTGTTCAGGCAATAGTAAGTGCGGTAATGAAGGGATGATATTATGCCACAATATGTGTTATATAAAGTGAGAAGAATGCGGAGTGAAAGATGTTGTGAGTAAAATGAAGAAAAGTAGTCGTTGAAAGAATGAAGGATGAAAGATTGACTAAAAAGTTTTATGTTTATTGAAATTCTGGCAGAGGACGACCTAAGTGTACTTTTATTGATCATATAAAAATGTATTGATCGGCAATCGCCGAGCATGTATGAAAGGTATGATGAATACAAATGAAGCGAAAGAGGTATGTCAGGATCGTAACAAATGGCATTCGATTGTCTCTGCCTACCCCTCTTGGGATGAAAGGCGTGATGATAGATAGATATTTTATCAAATTAAGATTTAACCAGCTTTATGTGCAGGAAAATGTCCCCCGCCCCGTCTAGGTCTGTCTGTGCCCTATTCTCGCAAAATACTACTGAATGGATTTTGATGGACCTATCATGTCTAGAACCTAAGTTCTATGAGGCCCTGAAGACATCCATTTCACGCGTATTTTCAACCAATTTTGCGACTTGCGTTCTCTTAATATATTTACTAATACCATTTTTTTTAATATATTTTATCCTATAGATAATGTCACATACTTTATGAAAACATTAACTACAACTTGCTATTTCTAATAGTTTTTGTATAATACTAGAAGAGCATAACCGTTCTTTCTCATGATTCTAGTACGTGAATCTTGGTCTATCTCATCTTATCCTTGGTTATTTTATCGATTCTTGCAGTGTATCTCTGTAACAACAACAAGAGATATCGACAAAATAAGCCGCGCTTTTTACTGAGTTCAAGTAACAAGTTTGCTCTTAAAATAAAAAAATATTTTATTTGTTGCATAAGCCCCTCCGTCGACGAGATAGCAGAAATATCATTAGAAACATATTTCATTCGGAAAAGAGGCTTGTCTCTTACTTGAGAAAATGCAATTCTTGTAAACTTAATAAAATATTTTATAGAAATAACTTTGCAATCCTTTCAGAAATAATGCAAATCACTCAATATAAGTCAGGTAGTCTGTATTTTAAAATGATACCACATTTAAATAGGATTTTAACATTGGAAATGGTTTTTTCGATCGCTTCTGTACGGGCCTCTTTTCAGCATAAATGCAACATGCTGAAATCTCCGGAAGACGCGTTCTGTAGTGACATGATGGGGAATCTGGTTAAATCCCGCCCGCGTTGAAGACATATCACAGTCAGCGGGATCATCTTAGGCTATAATAATTGACATTGGAAAATCATCGATTAACATTGGTAGAGCCACAGTAACAGATGAAGAATAAGAATCCATTCTATCTATCTATCTATCATCACGCCTTTTGTCCTAAGAGGGGTAGGCAGAGACAATAGAATGTCATTTGCTACTATCCTGACATACCTCTTTCGCTTCTTTTATATTCATCATACCTTTCATACATGCTCGGCGATTGTGTGTACTTTTAATATAATAAGAAAAAGAACTAACTAACCAGAACAGTGTTATCGGTCCCAGGATACCCAGCCGAAGACCAAGTCTTCCTCTTTTACTTCTGATGAAATTTCAGTCAGTTATGGTCTGCGGTCTGCTATTTCTTGAAGAAGTTTATAGAGAGAGAGGTGCGTCGGTGGCCGAGTGGTTAAGACGTCTGGTATTAACTAGGCAGACCCCGGGTTCGATTACGGATCCCGGCCATGTACCAATGGGTTTTTGAATTAAAAACGTGTGTACCTACATAATCCGACAAACCACACTTAAAGGCTTTTCCATCTAAATATACCTAAACAGAACTGGCCACTCGTTAGGTTTAGCCTCACAAAAACCATCGGCTAAACGAGGGAGACTGTGTCCTCTGGGTAAATTCAGGAGCAAAAATAATCTTCTTATAGTGATATTCAGTTTGTCACTTTCATTAAACTTTTTGTCACTTATCACCAGGTGGACGGACGTGTATGATATGTCACACTATACTTACCTATATAAAATCGTAAAAATAAGTGCGTGGTCTCGAAATATTATTACGAAGTTTCACGACTATGACTCTACAGGGTGTTTCTAAATAATTTTTTTCACTTCTTTAAGCGCGTTGAGCGATTTTTGGTAAGGGGGACTATTATGGATTCGCGACATGTTTTCGGCACAAGACCATGGATTGCCCAACCTGAGAATGTCGTGGCAGGAATTCGTCTCCTGGCTTCCAATTGCTGGGACTGTTACTCATAGTTATAAGTTTTCACTTCTGTCGGCAGTTCGCATGACTGCATATGCCTTTTTTAACCTTCACAGTTGCTTTAGAGATCCCGGTAACTGTGTACACTGTGAAGACAAGGTTTCCTCATTTAGCAAAATTGTGGTATATTTCTGCTCCACCCTCGCCTGTGGATGTTTTTGTTTTCTTTGGTTTTAGATGTATTTTTAATGTTTTATATAGTTCTGTGGCGACTGGCTAGGAAGTAGCCTAAGATATTTTAAGAACCTTTTGTTGAGGAGATATTTGGTTTGTCATATTTTTCAATGTTTACTTTTAGTTTTGTTTCTTATTATATTAATGTAAATATATATTTTAGTGTTTGATTTCATAAGTAAGTTCGGCACAGTTCTGTTAATTAAATATTATCTATATATACTAGATATATATTTGTTCCTTACGCCGTCGAGACGGTGGGCCCTTGGGCCGAGACGGCTAAAACTTTTACCCGGAGCCTCAGCAAGCCTCTCCGTCTGGCCACTGGAGAACCTCTGAGCAAGGAGTAGGTACTTTATACAGAGGATCAGCGTGGCTATACAACGAGGGAACGCGGTAAGCGTACTCGGCACCCTGAGCACATCGTAGACATTACTGATAATATAAATGTAATTTTCTAGTAAACTATTTAAATTCTAATAAATGGAAAAAATTCTAATGAAAATAAATGAATTAATAAATTTAGTTACACATAATATTGGTATTGCCTTGTGGCGCCACTTCATGTTGATGGATGTCGCATCGCTACTGTTTCACAATATTGATTTAATAGATTGTTATATACCTACCTATACAACTTTCCAGCGACATTCGTTGGGGATTATTCCCTTTTACTCTAAGTCATTGTTGTGTATAGCCATCTATAGCCCTATGGAACCCTAACTTATGTTGTGTGTATGTGTTTATTTTCTTTCATTGTCAACCCCTATTGAGGATAAACTACCTTGATATTTTAAATGTGTGACATACAAATTGAAACAGCCTGTATATAGAACTCAACCGAAAGAGTCGTTTGCCAACTTTTTTAATTTTCCAAAGTGGACATAATCACAGGAAGCGACGACATCAATCTACTGTAGGGGAGAAAAGGTCTAACCCTTAATTATTCACAAAGTTTTTGGAAATCCTAGTTAAGAATACCTCTATTCGATATTTACTCTAGAAGCTCTTGGGTTCCCGCCGCGTCCGTCTGTGTGTTTGTGACCTTTTCACGCAAAAACTATTGAACGCATTTTGTTGCGGTTTTCACTATTAGATAGGTTGATTCACCGGGAAGGTTTACGAGTATTAAACATGGACCTATCATGTTTAGGAGCTGAGCATTAACAGTATAAGTGAATCAAGTCGGGAAAAAAGTTAGCCTCAACGAGTTTTCACGGGGTGTGTTGTCTAATCCGTCGGAGATATAATAAAATGATGTGGAAAGAATTGAGAACCTCCTCCTGTTTTATAAGTACGTTGATAAGTTCGTGATAGCATATATCTATCTCTAACAGATAAATAGTTATAAGCGTATGTATGTAGGTATTAAAATTGTTGTATATTGTACCCGTGCAAAACCAATGGGTTTTTCTACATCTGACAAACCACCTTAGACGCTTTTCCATCTAAAATGTTAAAGGAAAAAAAGAAAGAAAAATATTAATTTTGTTTTAAACAGCCTGTATATCTATGCAATGTTTACGCATGTATTAGTTAATTTAATAAAATGTCATACATCGTGAATATTTTATTTTAAACTAGCGACTCTGCCACCGTCTTCGCACGATTCCAATATCGGATAAATTATAGCCTATCCTTCATAGATAATCCCTGTTTCTATTGGTGAAAACTGTGTTAAAATCAGTACAATAGTTTCTGAGATCAGACCGAACAAACACAAACTCAGCGCGGCGGGGGACTTATATGTAACAAGCTTCAAGGTCAAAAAGAAATAATCCCGTGGATGTAATTTGCCCCTTCCCCGCTCGCTTTCGCGGTATAAAAATAGTACATGGCATTCTCTGACCCCTAAACTACCACTATGCAAAAAATCATGTCGATCCCGTGAAAAACAAAAACAAATCTATCCCACGGAAACCATACATTTTTCCGTGATAAAAAGTAGCCTATAATCTATCTCTGTGCTATATTTCATCCAGATCCGTTCAGTCATTCTTGCGTAATTGAGTAAAAAACATACATACAACCATACAAAAATCAGGTAGACAATTTCCTAATCAGAAATAGAATAAGATACACGTGTCTCCCAAATGAGTTAGGAGACAAAGAAATGGTTCAAAAGTTTGTTAATAAATAAATATCACATCAAAGAACTTCAAAGTTTTAGGGCCACTTCACATTAGAGATGTGTACCAAGAATAATTGCGGGTGCCCTAGGACTCACATCCTAATTCTAACTAATATAAATGCGAAACTGTGTTTGTTTGTTTTTTTTTCGGATCAACGTGATTTGAACGTGCACAAAAAGAGATAGTGTTCAATATAGCTCAACTCTTTTTGTGCAAATGAATATGTATATGAAGAGAAGCTTTTTAACTCAAGTTTCGGATTGGGGATTTCAAATAGATACCTTAACCGATCATCACGAGACGGAAATTACATTATCTTTATAGGCGGGATTGTTTATGTTAAACACTCACTTAATCTTTAAAGTTTATAAAAGGGATGACGGACGAATTGCATAATACTTTTTGCCAAAACGCAACTAAAGTCGCAACTGAGTGTAGCATCCCTACCAAACAACTAAGGAATTAAAAAATGACATAAAAACTGGTTTTGATGATAAATGTCATTTAGTTTGGTAACTAGAATATAATTAGATTTTAATGAATTTCAGACATGTATCAATATTAATTTTATTTGCCAATTGAAAATTGTATCTTTTACTTTTTTCTTTCTTTCTTCCCCGTGATTTTTTTGAGGCTATACCTAACGAGTGGCCAGCTATCTGTTGAGGTATATAGATGGAAAATCCTCTTTGTACGGTTTGTCGGATAATGTACATAGATTTATTATTATAAAACCCCATTGGTCGGTCGGATGTGGGGATCGAACCCGCGACTTCTCAGTTGTGAGCCCACGTCTTTTCTACTCGACCACCGACGCGTTGTATTTTTTTATTGCTGTAAAAATGTATTTTTTTTAATTAAGTAAGTATTTAGTTTTCAGAAAGAAGTGTATACAATTTACGATTTCAAGTATATTTTGTGTAGGAAATAAATTATCTTTTGAATTTGAATTTGGTTGCTATAGCGACCGAATTGCCGTCGTGCGACTGGTTGCAAACATTTAGTTAACACATTGACTGCGTTGGCGCTAGAACAAGTGTTACTGCCAGTGCTGTACGAGTCGTATACTGGCCGTATTAGTAATACCAGCTATGCGTTACGACTTCTATTTTCCCGTATCAGGTCCTGACTTCCAAGGTCCAAAGACATGGAGACTTATTGCTTTTACAAAAATATTTGAACTAATTTGATAGTTAACATCCTTGTGTATATATAGCTACAGTCGCACGGGGTTCTATGTAATATTACAGAAGTAATGGACATTTTTCAAAATTGCTGATTTTACGGGAAAATACTTTTCGTGCCGCATAGAACTGATTTAATGCTAGTGATGGGGTATAGTCGTAAAATAGATATACGTTTTTATGTTTCTAAAAATATTTATTCAAATCAAGAAAAATCAACAAAAATAATACTTAGTATATTTTCCTTTACATATAAAAAATAATAGTAAATTAAAAATAAATATTTCCTCCTTAAGCCGTTTCTGAGATTGGCATGCACAAACGCACAGACAAAAATTCTAAAAACTATTTTTTTACATAAGTACAACGTGTGCAAATTGTTTTTGTAAAATGTGAAAATTTTATTGTAAGTAGGTATAATGTATGTACTGATAAAGCTTCAAGTAGATCAGTTAAACATTATCTTTACCCCATACAAATTTTAACACTCCCTTGTTAGGGGTTGTTTTGAATTATCCTGAAATACATGTATAAAAAAAAAGGAAAAAAAAATAAAAAAAATTATGTCACATAGGAATCGAACCTACTGCCTTTCATTATGAGAGCAGACACTTTCCCGCTACGGTCAAAATTATAAATAGTTTCGAAAGATAGCAAAGTCTTGCATTTGTGATAGATACCAAATTCTAAAACTTGAAATTTTTAAACGTTCATTTGCGACGTTGCCAACTTTCGTGCGAATTTTGACAGATTGGAAATTGATCACGTGGTCAATAGGCTCCGTGACCGTTTCATTATTTTTCGTGTTTTATGCGTGCCGTAAAAAAACCGCGACGTGTGAACTGTGGCCAGCACTAGCACAGCACTAGGGCAAACTAAAGCCCCGCGCGCGCACACGCCGGTGCGGTACGGGGTCGGAAATACGGCCAGATAGTTCCCGTTTCGCAACAGACGAAAATCATTTAATTTGTGTGCGTTACGACAAGATACTTCCCGTACATTTTTTCTTACACAATTCAACACACTTGAAGTAAGAATATCGGGAATATATCTATCTCTCTTATACGTGTTCGGGAACTTAAATATTCTACCCCCGCACCGTGCGCAAAACAAGGACAATTGACTGCCGCACAATTCGGAACTTAAATACGATTAAATACTTCCCGTAACGCAGTGAATGTGTTAGGTTTACAGTAGATGTCGGTGGATAACAGTAGAAAAAATGGCCGTCACGGGACGCCCTGCAGACAAAATTGACGCGTCAAGTAGGTATAGGTACTGTAGTAAAAATAGAGCGGCGGGGGAGAGGGGACATGACGCAGTTTTCCGTCACGACATATGAGTCGATCTTACCCCAAGGCGCGTCAATAGATACTCACCGACACACCATTTTTAACCGACTTCAAAAAAAGGAGGAGCTTCTCAATTCGTCGGAATCTTTTTTTTATGTATGTTCCCCGATTACTTGAAGACACCTGGACCGATTTGGAAAATTGTTTTTTTTTGCTTGAAAGGGTATACCTACTTCACAGGTGGTCCCATGGTCATCAGGTCAGGATCTGATTATGGGATCCTGGAGAAATCGAGGTCTTTGGGTATTTTTTTTATAGTGACTTGTGCATTTGCTTTCAGAAAGCACATTTTTCAGTGCATAATTTTTGAAGACGGTACACTTTTTTTTTAAAGGCAAAAATGTATGTAATGTGAAAACAGCCTTATACTAAAGAAAAAAGTTATCTTTGTTCAACTTTTATAAGGCATTATTAAAGTGTCATCACTCAGCAAATATAAGTATAAGAAAGGCATAACAAAGGAATTTTTATTGAAATATTCAATACATGTTTTTTTCCCAGGCTTCGCTCTTGAAATTTTAATAACCTAACCCGATCCAATTCAGATTTTTTTCATAATATCTAGATGAAAAAAAAAGCATATTGGATGTCTAAAGTACCCACTATAATCAAAGTTTCATTAAAATCCATCCAGCCATTTTGTTCAATATGGTTTTACAACAATTTGAATACCTACATAAATACGCGTATAACTACTTATCTATTAGAGATAGATATATGCTACCGCGGACTTTTTTGTAGATAATTTTATTCTACACAATTCCTTCCTAGATCATTCTGTTATATCTCTGACGAATTGGACAGTAAACGCCATGAAAACTCGCTGCATCTAACCTTTTCTTTGACTTGATTCACTTATACTGTTATTGCTCAACTCCTAAACATGATCTTCTTCTCAGTCGTAGTGCTCTTGACATTTTAATTATGGCGGTCCACAGTACGACGCACCTTGTATTGACTCGCCATGGTTAACTTTCTTGGGAAGAATAGTGCAGTGGTTTCCCTTTGCCTTCTGCACCAGACATGAGACTATTTAGGCCTTCAGGTTCGCTGTAGCCTCTTCTAGCCAGTTATACGGTATACGGGCTAACAATTTTCGGGCTAATGATATACATCCCCCAGTAACAGTGTCCACTTGTCGCCAGTTAGTTGTCCATATTGAACAGAACAGGTGGCAAGTCTGTTGCTGCACTTGATGGACCTAGATGTTTATAATTATCTGATTAAAGCACATAGTATCAGAAGTGGGATTTGTACCCAGGTCCTCCAGGTTTCAAGTCCAAATCTCTACCAATTGCGCTATTGACGCACAAGTTGAAAGCAAATGTGATTCGTGATTCCTTTCAGAGAGTAGGTAATGAAGGCATAAAATTAAAAAAAAAAAGCACTCGTTGCCGCGTCTCATTAACTTCTTTGGACGCAAATTAAACTGTTCTAGAGTTAATGAATGGTCGACAACATGGATGTACGAATATTAATGAATGAGCTTAACGGATTGATGTGGTTTTTTTGCACAGATATATTTGTAAAGTAACTGGATTGGAACTAAAAAAATATTACACTACACCTAGGGTGTGTAAGACATCACATCACTAGTCTAAGTGAGCTGTCAGTGATATGTCAATTAAGAGTACTTTGTGTAACACGCACCTTGGTGGTGATTTGTATTATATGTAAATATGTAAAATAGCAATAAACAAGTAATCCTTAACAATACCTTGTTTGTATCATTCTAAATATATAACATGGCGCTGCGGGGACAAACTAAATAACTTAGTGAAAATCTGTGAAAATAACCTATAAATACTTTGTGAAAAAGGCACGTGGAAACTGCACCTACCTACAAACGTGTGCTTTGAACATTGGACTCTTGGACTGAAAAAGGGCAAAAATGGAATTATTGAGACCTCCTGCACCTTTGGTATTAACCGGAAACAACTTAAATCAAGCCTTCAAGGATTGGAAACAAAAATTTAACCTATATTTCTCTGCTAGTGGGGCCGAAACCAGATTGACATCCGAACAAAAGAAAGCCCTACTACTACATTGTATTGGCGATGAAGCTTTAAAAATATACAACAATTTTGATGGAAAAGAGGACCTAAAATTCAATGATGTTATAAATAAATTTGAAGAGCACTGCAGTCCATATTCTAATGAGACCTATAACCGCCATTTATTTTTCTCAAGGAAGCGGAAAGATGGAGAATCACTGGACCAATTCTTTACAGAAATTAAAAAACTAAGCTTAGATTGTAACTTTGAAAATTTGAGAGATGGTCTGGTGAGAGATCAAATTATACTTGGTTTAAATGACATGATATTGAAGGAAAAATTACTTAGAGTAAACAACTTAACATTAGAAAAGTGTATAACCATTTGTAAAGCCTCAGAGGTTGCTCAAGAACAAATAAAGGAGATAACTGGATCGACCTCTGCAATATTAGCAATCAACAAAAGAAATCAAGGAAGTGGAAGACAGTCTAGAGTGGATACAAGGAAAATTAGATAGATATAGATTCAAGAGATACTTACAAGGAAAGGAACAGGTATGACAGCAGAGGGAGACAGGCACAACATGCAAGCTATTCAAGAGAGCGGCAATCTAAGTGTAGAAAGTGTGATTCCTATCACCAGTACCGCCAGTGTCCAGCTTTTAATAGAAAATGTGCTGTATGTAAAAAGTATGGACATTTTGCTAAAATGTGTTATAATAGGAATAGTTGTGCTATAGTACAGGACGACCAAGAAAGTGTATCAGAGACATCCTCAGTGGACAGTAGAAATATATGTATAGATACTATAAGGTCAGTAAACTCTGTGTCAAAGGATTGGATAGAAACTATAGAAATAAATAATATAAAAATAAAATTTAAAATTGATACTGGAGCCCAGGTAAATATATTAAATTATGAAATTGTACAAAAGTTAGGGTTGAATATAAGAAAATCTATTGTGAATTTAAGAAATTTTGATGGAAGTTTAATAAATATAGAAGGAATTACTCAGTGTAAATTAAAGTATTGTCATAAAATATATAAGAAAGATTTTTATATAGTTAAGTTTAAAACTCCATGTATATTAGGATATCAATCAGCTGTTGAAATGGGTTTGATAAAAATAGTGAATCAAATTGAGTTAGAAAGTAGTTATGATACAAAATATATTACACAGTTATGATAATGTACAGAGATCAAGGTCAGGTAGAGCCATTATTAGACCCAATAGATATCCTTCATAAAATATTGTTTGTTTAAAGGAAAAAAAGGGAGATGTAAGACATCACATCACTAGTCTAAGTGAGCTGTCAGTGATATGTCAATTAAGAGTACTTTGTGTAACACGCACCTTGGTGGTGATTTGTATTATATGTAAATATGTAAAATAGCAATAAACAAGTAATCCTTAACAATACCTTGTTTGTATCATTCTAAATATATAACAGGGTGGGTTTGTTTAAGGTTCGGTACGCAAAGGGTAAAAACGGAAACCCTATTACTAAGACTCCGCTGTCCATCTGTCTGTCTGTCTGTCACCAGGCTGCATCTCATGAACCTTGATATTAAGACAGTTGAAATTTTCACAGATGATGTATTTCTGTTGCCGCTATAACAACAAATACTAAAAAACAGAATAAAATAAATATTTAAGGGTGCTCCCATACAACAAACGTGATTTTTTAGCCGTTTTTAATGATGGTAATAATAGTAATAATGGTACGACTCGCACTTGGCCGGAACCGTTTAAAAACCCTAACCTACCTCTACATGCCAACAGGTTCGTACTTTCAATAATTTATTTGAAGTGAAATATTAGTGTGCAAAAGTATTTTCTGATGTGCAATTAAACATTTCCCTATTTGGAGTACAGTAATATGGAAAACAGGAGTCAAGTAGACACTGTTACCCTGTTACCTGTGTATTTGAAAATCTATTATTTTAATTCCCTATAGAACGATTAATAATAAAAAAAAAAATTTTAAATTGGATTGAGCCATATTTTCATTATTAAGAGTTCTAAATTAAATAAAAAATAAAAAAAAAATTATGGCTATTTAGAACCCTAAATCATAAAAATATGGCTCAATCCCATTTAAAATAATAACTATCAACTGTGTGGTAAGGAAATGTTGTATTAAATAAACCCACGTTTCCAAGATTAACTGAGATTTGCCATATTTTTGACAGATACAAGATGACCTTGACCACCGGTAACATATATACAAAAAAGTTACGAAAGTCAGTTACGAACTTATACGAAACAATACCGCATTTAAATTAATATATATTTCGTACATCCATGGTAACTCATCAAGAAAAGCTCTATTGTAATAGAATCCACGAAAAAAGGGAAACAGCCATAATCTGAATTCAACTTTATTTGCGTTTCACTAATTGCAAAACAAAATAATTTTATTATGATGAATCTTAATTGCATTGTATAAGGTCCTTAGCCTTTGTCTACCCCACTGGGATACATGCGTGAGTATATGTATGTAAACAAGAGAGATATGTCACGATCGTGGCATGTGGAGGTCCTTAGTCTCTGTCTACTCCACTGGGATACAGGCGTGAGTATATGTATGTAAACAAGAGAGATATGTCAGGATCGTGGCATGTGGAGGTCCTTAGTCTCTGTCTACTCCACTGGGATACAGGCGTGAGTATATGTATGTAAACAAGAGAGATATGTCAGGATCGTGGCATGTGGAGGTCCTTAGTCTCTGTCTACTCCACTGGGATACAGGCGTGAGTATATGTATGTAAACAAGAGAGATATGTCAGGATTGTGGCATGTGGAGGTCCTTAGTCTCTGTCTACTCCACTGGGATACAGGCGTGAGTATATGTATGTAAACAAGAGAGATATGTCAGGATCGTGGCATGTGGAGGTCCTTAGTCTCTGTCTACTCCACTGGGATACAGGCGTGAGTATATGTATGTAAACAAGAGAGATATGTCAGGATCGTGGCATGTGGAGGTCCTTAGTCTCTGTCTACTCCACTGGGATACAGGCGTGAGTATATGTATGTAAACAAGAGAGATATGTCAGGATCGTGGCATGTGGAGGTCCTTAGTCTCTGTCTACTCCACTGGGATACAGGCGTGAGTATATGTATGTAAACAAGAGAGATATGTCAGGATCGTGGCATGTGGAGGTCCTTAGTCTCTGTCTACTCCACTGGGATACAGGCGTGAGTATATGTATGTAAACAAGAGAGATATGTCAGGATCGTGGCATGTGGAGGTCCTTAGTCTCTGTCTACTCCACTGGGATACAGGCGTGAGTATATGTATGTAAACAAGAGAGATATGTCACGATCGTGGCATGTGGAGGTCCTTAGTCTCTGTCTACTCCACTGGGATACAGGCGTGAGTATGTAAACACTATAATATCGTCAAGTGTAAACCAAACATAATTTGAATGTCTAGACATTAATGTCAATATTTTTACAGCTTTCAATTAATTTAATTTCAGATTTATGATTTTCATTAATCACTTTTGAGAGATTTACAACAATTTGAATACCTACATAATTACACTTATAACTACTTATCTATTAAAGATACATATATGCTACCGCGGACTTTTTTGTAGATCAGTTTATTCTACACAATTCCTTCCAACATCATTTTGTTATATCTCTGACGGATTAAAGAGCATACGCCATAAAAACTCGCTGGATCTAACTTTTTTTCCCGACTTGATTCACTTATTATCTTAGCTGTGGCTTAGCTCCTAAACATGATAGGTCCATGTTTAATACACATAAACCTTCCCGGTGAATCAACCTATCTAATACTGAAAACCGCAACAAATCCGTTCAGTAGTTTTGCGTGAATTTGCTTAATGATTTTTTTTATCCAAATGAAAAAAAAAATTATACTTGTCACGTAACCGCAAACGAGAAGTGACGTCACATTCATGTAAATGTCAAATAAATAACCACAGACTAGTAACTATATAACTGTCTGTCAATCTGTCACTGACTAAGTTATATTCTTGTTATTTTATCTAATCTGTCACCATCATATTGTTGGTTTGCGTAATGTGACGTCAATTAAAGTATTTCCAAAAAAACGTCAACACATCTAAACGTCAATACGTTCTATATGACACATTCTACGTAAAGACCGCATTTCTATTGCATTTATCTTACTTTCATGCTTCTTATTCCATACCCAAGTCTCGCTTCCATAAGTAAGTGATGGAACTAAAACAGCATTATGCGGGCATTATGTTACTTTTAGTTGTAAGTTGTGCATACTTTTCTTCCTCTAATTTACATCCTTTCACACAAATGTATCAATAAGTTGGTTGTAGATTCCACGTCACGCCTTGTTGAATATCGCACGCGCCCGCGGAGACGTGATGGGGAATCCAGTTTAATCCCGCCGCGCTGTGATAGTTGTAATTAATAGGACATATCACGGTCGACGGGAGCATCCTACCTACCGATTATCGGCTTATTGTTACTATAATACTTGACATTGGCGGAATCATCAAAATCCTGATGAAGCCATTTTCAAAAAAAAAAAAGAATAGAAAATAGAAGTTGGTTGTAATAGCCGAATACGTGGTAGCAATTATATAGAAACAATCTTGTAAGTGCTCGCTACTTGCTATCATAACATTATTATTATTTGGGCCATGTGTTTTCTTACTGTATTTACATAAACACATTTTCAAGACCTTTACATCTTGCGGTGTGACCAGCAGGGTTAGCATATTTTTGACGTGACATCTTTCGTGTCGACCGAAAGGCCAAAAACGTTTTGTCCCTACAAGAGCCGGCCAAAGAAAGCCTGGTCCAAGAATGTCCGGCACAAGAATTCCGAGCAAATTTTCTTGGCCGGACAAAGACAAGTACACAGAATTTGCCCGTACCTACATTGTTGGGCCGGACCTCTCGGCCCCGGGCTATCTCTGGCCGGTCCTTGTTGGACATGAACGTTTTGGCCTGTTCAAGGCCATTCGACCGAAACGAAAGTGTCGCTGTCAAAATGTATGCTAACTCGGCAGAGAAAGCCCGGGCCGAGAGATCCGGCCCAACAATGTTCGGGCAAATTCTGTGTACTTGTCTTTGTCCGGCCAAGCAAATTGTTCGGCATTCTTGTGCAGGACATGCCCGGTCCGAGAATGTCCGGCTCAACAATGTGCGGGCAAATTCTGTGTACTTGTAAAGACAAAGGCCCGGCATAGCAAATTTGCATGCACATTGTTGGGCCGGACGTCTCGGCCCGGGCATTCCGTGCCGGTCCTTGTAACGTTTTGGCTTTTGGAAACGAAAGATGTCACGTCAAAAATATGCTAACTATATGTCTTAGTTTAGAAATTTAAATAGCTTTCGAAAGATAAATATATTTGACAAAGTATGAATTAAAAAAAATATGAAAAAGTCATCAATTTCGCTCGTATTTTCAACCGATTTTGATACTCGAGTTTTCTTAATATATTTACTAATGTACCATTTTCTCGTATTTATCCTATAGATAATCAACTTGCTATTTATAATAGTTTTTGTATAACAGTGGAAACACATTTATGTCCGTTTGGTGCTTATCATTTTTGTCACAAGTGAGATTTGAAGCCAGGTATCAACTCCTTATTTATTAAAAACTAGCTTTCCGCCCTGATTGTTACAAAAATACCATAGAAAAAAATCACTTTCGGTTTTTCCTGAATTTTCCAACTTTCCGGGCAAATTTTACATTTTTCTTTTCTTAAAAGCCATCGGAGTATTACAAACATTTAAAAGAAATATACAAATCGGTCCAGCCGTTCTCAAGTGATGCGCTTACCAATAATTTTTTTTATTTTTTTTTCTTTCTTCACGGTTGCTTTACCAAGTCTCCCTCGTTTAGCCTCCTGTATTTGTGAGGCTATACCTAACGAGTGGCTAGTTCTGTTGAGGTATATTTAGATGAAAAAGCCTCTAGAGTGGTGGTTTGTCGGATTATGTACATAAGTTTTAAATTATATATAATATAGATATCAATAGATACCTAACAAGTGTTTATTAAGTAAATTGAAGATATGAAAAACATATTCTATATTTAGAAATGAAATATTGTCTGAAGTAGTGAGCAAAGTGGGTTCGTGTGGGAACAAACGGGAATTTAATTTTTTCTCGGTTTTGTGACCTCCAGAGCTAACTGCTCTTCTATATGGAGACGGCTTTTTCTTGGCTTCGCCCGTAGATATTTATGAACACAATAAAATATACTCTATAGCACTCAGGGATAATGTGCACCTGGACTAAAATTTTACTCGTGGTAAAATAAAAGCACCAAGTTTCTTCAACAATATGTGGTAAAGCTGGTGTTCGCACACCTTCTAAACAATAACAGATCGTTTAATGAAGCGACGCAATTAGGTCCATTAAGGACCGTTGCTCTTAGTCATTTTGTATCTGACAAAAATATGGCTAATCTCAGTTAATTTCAGTTTAGTATTCCAAGTAGCCGTAGTTTTTAAAACGAGCATTGCTTTTGCGTTTGAAAAAATAATAAAAATATTAAAAATAATAAGATTTTTTGATTCTATACCTACCTAACGAGTGGCCAGCTCTGTTGAGGATGTAGATGGAAAAGCCTCATTACACGGTTTGTCGGATAATTTACATAGATTTTTTATTGAGTATAAAAAACCCATAGTTATTAAATATAATAAAAAAATAAATAAGAAAAAAGTTTCCGTCACGGGACGCCCAGCATATGTGAAACATTGACGCGTCAAGTAGCCAAAAATATAGGCACACGCAGTACACACACCTACTTTAGATATATTTACTGTGACTACACGGAGAATCAACTATGTATATAGTATACGCGCCACGCACACACAATGAAGTAGAGAGAGGGGTATGACGACGTTTACCGTCGGTATTACCCCCAAGAACGCACTTCTGACCACGCCTGACTTATATAAAGAGTCCGTCTCCACACTAAGCTCGCCCCATCTTAGTAGGACTCTCCGCGGCGCCACAAGACGGCATTATTAAAACATTTTCTACAATGAAAAATGTACCTTTGATTCTACATTTGTGTTTTCGCATCCCCAGTAATATATGGGGACTAATATCTCTCTGCCGAAAGACAAATTCACTGCTGAATTTATTACGCGACATCGCTTTTATTATTTTCAAAATTAAACTAGGACTCAAGTATACACTCAATAATATGCACTAAGGTCAGATCAAGTTTGACGCCCTGGTATGGATCAGGAACAAATTAGCGCGGGTCCGACTCACACTTGGCCGGTTTTTAAGGGTTGTTTGAGCCAGTTTGTTGGCTGGCTGTATGAACGGGCATACCAACGTTCCTTTTTTTTTCTCTTAAATCCGCACTGACTGAACGCTTTGACTGTGGCTGATGTGACTGACAGTCGCTCGAGTGGCAGAAAACCCGTTCGGCAGTGATTTAAATTTCCTCTAATATAATTAAAAATACTCGCAATTTAGAGCTTCAAATATACGCACCCAAACTACAATTTTTATATTTCGCCATCCGCATAAGTTTATAATAAGGAACAGAGCCGGCCGGCTAGTGAATGAACCAGATACAGCTGAGAGGAACCTACTGCATGCCAATTGCCCGCACCACAGCCTAGAGCATAGGATTGAAGGTCCCGGCAGCATCAGAGCTTACAGGTTAGTGCAAATCCTCTGGACAGAAAACCTTGTTCCACAGCTGTCCGGAATTTCCACATCCTATCTCCAGGTGTACCACAAAAATACAGTCCACTTAAAATAAGCCGCAACAGGGGTACCCAAAGGGTAAAAACGGAAACAATATTACTAAGGCTCCGCTGTCCGTCCGTCCGTCTGTCTGTCACCAGGCTGTATCTTATGAACCGTGATAGTTAGACAGTTGAAATTTTCACAGATGTATTTCTGTTGCTGCTATAACAACAAATACTAAAAAATAGAATAAAAAAATATTTAAGGGGCTCCCATACAACAAACGTGATTTTTTTTGCTCGTTTTTGCTCGATATTGATAACGGTAATAGGTAGACGCTTGAAATATTCACAGAATATTTAGTTATATATTCACTTTAAAAATAAATAATAAAATTAAAATAAAATTAATATTTAAGGGGGGCTCCCATACAACAAACGTGTTTTTTTTTTTTTTTTTACCGTTTTTATAGATTATGGTACGGAACCCTTCGTGTGCGAGTCCGACTCGCACTTGGCCGATTTTTTTATTATTTGTTATAGTTATACTAGTTTAATATCGACCTATGTGAAAATTCCAAGGATCTACCTATTACGGTTCAAAAGATACAGCCCTGTGACAGACGGACGGACTGACAGCGGAGCTTTTGTAATAGGGTTTCCGTTGTCACGTGGTCTAAAAAAGATTTCGTTGTCGGCCCTAGGGTATCCAGCGGAAGATAAAGTCTTCCTCATTTAGCCGAAGATTTTTTGAGGCTATACCTAACTATACCAGCTCTGTTAAGGTATGTAGATGGAAAAGCCTTTGTCCGGTTTGTGGGATTATTTTTTTATTATAAAAAACCCATTCGTCGGATGTGGGGATCGAATCCGCGCCTTCTTAGTTGTGAGCCGACTTTTACCCACTCGACCAGAATCGGTTCAGTAGTTTGAGAGATTACCCCCTACATCCAAACTTACAAGCTTTCAAAAAAAGAAGAGCTAATACTATACAACTAAATTGTATAAGAATTATAGAGCGACATCTACATTTACATAGATAAAATGGCGTCTGGTTTTATATCGCTTCCGTCTCGTGATGATCAGTATTTCTATGTTAACTCCAGAAAAAAACCAAAGTAAATAGACTAAACTCACCTATCGTTTACCAAAAATGTCATTAGAACACATTGATTGATTGCCCGCAGGAAGTGGAAAAGTTGGGAAAGAAATCTCTAAGACTCTGAAGGGTGCTTGACATAGTGACATAGAGGGGGCAAAAAAATAACTTTGTGAGGTTAAGTCTCTTTATTTTTTGTCTTCGATAGGGTTTTGGTTGCGGAGGTCTCAGGTTCAAGCCAAAATATGAGTTAATCGAAGCATGTAAATTAGAGCTGGAATGAAAACGAAACGAAACAGTTTTATAGCCTTTTATTCCAATAGGGCTAGGCAGAGACTATCGAATGTCATTTGCTACGATCCTGACATACCTCTTTTGCTTCTTCTATATTTTCTAGCATTTCCCTTCACTTCAGCCTTAAAAACCTTTTTAGTCAATCTTTCATTCTTCATTCTTTCAACGTGTCCAAACCAGCATAAACTATAACTATAGCTAGTTATTACAGTTTAAATGTGGACATTGTTCTCTGTCCACGCTGCAAGGCAAGACTAAACGATCGTTAGCTACCGGATGTTCTAGTATTAAATTTTCACAACTACCCACATCCGCTTTTGAAAGTTTGCTTTGGAGTTCTAGGGCTTTAATGTATTCACTAAAAGTTTCCAACTAGATTTCACGCCCAGAATTTAAGGTTTAAAAAACTAAAAACGGTCAAGTGCGCGTTCAATCACACCTAGGGTTCCGTAAATGCTGTTGCCTTTAGTGAGAAAGAGTATAAGTCGAATTGTACCTTTTTCCGCGTATTTTCAACCGTACCTACCATTTTCTTTTATTTATCCTATAGATAATTTCACATACTTTAACATTAACAACAACTTGCTATTTCTAATAGTTTTCGTATAATACTGGAAGAGATGTCCATTTTGTGTATTTTCGCAAGACCGATTTTTTGTGAAATCGTTCTTTCTCATGTTTCTGGTACGTGAATCTTGGCCTATCTTTTCTTATGCTTGGTTATTTTATCAATTCTTTATGCTGTGTATCCCTCTAACAACTTTTTAAAGAGTTTTACTGAGTTCATTGTGCTAACATATTTTCACAGGACTATTTAATGTTTAAATTTTTCCAATATTCCGGGCACCATTTCCAATTTTTTTTCTCTAAAAACATTACTCAAAACTACCACCTTTTTTAAGTGATGCGAACAGCATTTTAATTTTAATTTTTAAAGAAGGTACCTACAGGTGTTTTATGTATGCGCGAGAGTACTTATATTCCTTGGTATGCTCTTATCTCAGGAACTATTCTTCATCTCAGTCGTAGTGCTCCTGGCAGAGCAGTCGTGGTCAATCATGGCGGTCCACAGCGCGACGCACCTTGTATTGACTCGCCATGGTTAACTTTCTTGGGAAGAATAGTGTAGTGGTTTCCCCTTGCCTTCTGCACCAGACATGACACTATTTAGGTCGTCAGGCTCGCTGTAGCCTCTTCCAGCCAGTTTCCTAGTTAGGTGTATGGTTATACCGCCATTGCTCGGTCGCCAGAGCCTCGTTTGTTGTCTAGCAGAGGGTACCAAGCGTGCAGGTGAGGATGACATTTGGGGTCGGATAGATCTTATTCCGTTCTCCCTCTTACCCCCCAGGAACTATTTTATTAGTCCAATTTAAAAAAACGTTTATTGAGGTAAGCTACATAACATCACGCTACGACCTAAAGGAGCGGAGCAGTAATATTGCGAAATCGGGGCAGAAAGTAAGTAATTATAGAATTTGAATATACAGCAAGAGATGTATTGAAGATTCCGCAAATCAAATGTAAATAGGGAAAATTACGAATCGCTCCAGGATACTGTGGGGTGACCATCGTTTGTTCATTTTAGGATAAGTCCGTGTGAAGTAGTAATAAAATCCCACTAATATTATAAACGCGAAAGTTTGTATGGATGTATGTATGTTTGTTACTCAATCACGCCAGAACGGCTAAACGGGTCTAAATGAAATTTGGTACAGATATAGATTTGTTTTGTTTTTCACGGGATCGACATGATTTTTTTGCATAGTGGTAATTTAGGGGTCAGAGAATGACATATACTACTTTTTATACCGCGAAATCGGGCGGGGGAGGGGCAAATTACAGCCACGGGATTATTTCTTTTTGGATCTATTTCCACGCGGGTGAAACCGCGAACAGAAGCTTGTAATACATATTATAAAACAACTAGCGACCCCGCATACGTTTATTAGTAGTTATCTATTAGAGGCTAAACGAGGGTTTTTCTGCTGGGTACCCGGAATGGGGCTGGGTTTCGGGAGCTGTAAGGCAACCCATGAAGAGAAAAAAAAGCTATTAGTGATAGGTATATGCCACCGCGGACATTTTTGTAGATAATTTTATTCTACACAATTATTTAATACGTCATTTTGTTATATCTTAGATGGATTATACACAGGGAATGCAAATCTGAAACTTTTCTATAATCCGGATTAAAAAAAACGGATTTTTACACAAATCCAGTAATCCAGATTTTTCGGATTTTTTATGAAAATAAGAACTTTAGCCATATAACCATTGTTAATGTGATGTTTCTTCATATATTAATGAATTTAAGTAAAGGAACACATGTTAGTATTAAATCAAATGTAATTTTTGGTTTCTTTGGGAAATTAAAATAGAAGTGCCAAATTGCTAATGCTAATTAAAATATTCAGTCTTCCTTTTATGACTCGCGAAGAAATTAGATAAAAAACGAATGAATTAAAAGGAACTTTGTCAATTTGACAAACAAAAAATAATCCATCTGTCACATAAAAAAATAGAAACAAACCAATTTAATTTCATTTAAGTAAATTAAAGACTTCAGTAAGTTAGGTAATTTCTAACTTTTTACTTCTGAATTAAATATAAGTAATCATTTTGTTCGTTTATTACAAATATTATAAATTGTGTTATTATTTAAAAAATCCGGATTCGATTTTCAAATCCGGATTTAAAAGCCGAGTAAAAATGTGCGGATATCCGGATTTTACGGATTACGAATTATCCGGATTGCATTCCCTAAATTTATACAGCAAACGCTATTACCCTGTCATCTTCCCTATTGGCAAAAAGAGGGAGATTTGGTCTTCATCTGGGTACCCTGGGATAAATAATAAAGAAGCCCGTGAATAAGATGAAAATAGGCAAAGGTAGTCATGGGGACTGCCGACTTAAGCAAGGTTTATTGTGAAATGCTCGCTAGATGGCGTTAGTATATTATATTATATACAATAAATCTGTCCAGTGAACTACATTCCCAGCCAGTACACGAATACCTGCCCGGACAATCTCGGACAGGGTAATCTATGCTTTTGGGAACACAGGTCGTAGAATCCATAAAATTTTCCCCCTACCGAAAATCGCTCAACGCCACTAAAGAAAGGAAAAAAGAAGAAAAGAAAAAGCATTAGAGAAGAACGCGTAGTGAAAGAAAAGTAGTTTACGCTGGTTTGGACACGTTTTGGAACGACAAGGTTTATAGCAGAAGTGAAAGGAAATGATGGCAGAGGACGACCTAGGTGTACTTTTATTGAACATATACAGATGTATTGATCGATGGAAATATTAAAAGTACACACAATCGCCGAGCATGTATGAAAGGTATGATGAATATAAAAGAAGTGAAACAAGTATGTCAGGATCGTAGCAAATGGCGTTCAATTGTATCTGCCTACCACTCTTGGGATGAAAGGCGTGATGATATATAGATCACTTCAAAATACTTCTCATTCGTTACTATAATTTCTTAATTTGTCCTAATTTTTCACATAAAATTGTCACACCACACAACTCACATTATCGCTGTATTAATGAACTGTGTTTAACATAAAACTTTATTAATAAAGTAAAAAATTCTGTTGGAAAACAGAAATGGTAATTAATATTTTTGGAAATTCTGTACTAGCTTTTCTCCCTCGACTTCGTCCGTGTATATTTTATAACAAAATAGCACTCAGGGATAATGTAGCTTCCTATTAGTGAAAGAATTTCAGAGATTATCCATACTTACAAACTTTATCATACATACATACATAACTTCACACCTGTTTCCCAAAGGGGTAGGCTGAGAGAGCTCTCGATCTTTGCATAGTTCTCTTGCTTCATCTACATCCATACATGAAAGTACATCTTGGTCGTCCTTTTCTTGTTGTTAATTTCGGTACTATCTTTTATCTATAATCTATACTAGTCTATACTAATATTATAAAGAGGAAAGATTTGTATTTTTGTGTGTGTGTATGTTTGTAATGAATAACCTCAAAAACTACTGTGCTGTTTCAAAAATTGGAAAGCTACATTCACCCTGAGTGACAATGGCTATATTCCATTTTCAAAAAAATTAGGGATCCTTACTAAAACTCCAATAATGTAACCCAAGGTGTAAAAAAATGACCTAAGAAATTCCTTACATCGCGTGCGCTGAGAAAACGATTGATCACAGATCTTTTATACTATTGATGATATAGAGGTAGTGGTAGTGGTAGGGGTAGGGGGTAGGAGTAGAAGCAGGGGTAGGGGTACGGGTACGGGTAGGGGTGGGGGTAGGGGTACGGGTAGATGTGGGGGTAGGGGTGGGGGTAGGGGTAGGGGTAGGGTAGGGGTAGAGGTAGGGGTAGGGACAAGGGTATAGGTTATATTTTATTTTGTTCGGAAGTTCCGATTAACTGACTCATCAACGCCCAGCCCAAACCCTTGGACCTAGGAAGCTGAAATTTTGCACAGAGATTCCCTTTATTATGTAGACAAGGAATGAGGAAGGACATTTCGATATTCAACTCCTAAGAGGGTCAAATTTTATGACCTGCGTCAATCAACTTGAAAGTTGGTTCAAATATTCATAAAATACGTATTTTTGGATTTTTAATAACAACCCTTAAGGAGAGGTGCAATGGGGTGTAGAAGTTTGTAGCATGTATCAACTTTTTCGCGGACAAAAGCTTGTAGTTATATTTTGTTCAGTCATTCTTTCATCACATGCCGACACATCTCAGCATTCCCCTTTCAATTTCATATACAACACTATCAGTCACATCACATGTTTCACATACATCATCATTCATCTTTTTAGGGTTCCGTACCCAAAGGGTAAAAACGTAAACCCTATTACTAAGACTCCGCTGTCCGTCCGTCTGTCTGTCTGTCCGTCTGTCACCAGGCTGTATCTCATGAACCGTGATAGTTAGACAATTGAAATTTTCACAGATGATGTATTTCTGTTGCCGCTATAAAAAACAGAATAATATAAATATTTAAGGGGGCTCCTATACAACAATGCTCGATATTGATAACGGCAACAGGTAGACGCTTGTAATTTATATATTCACTTTAAAAATAAATAATTAAATTAAAATAAAACAAATATTTAAGGGGGGCTCCCATACAACAAACGTGATTTTTTTTAGCCGTTTTTATAGATAATTATACAGAACCCTTCGCACTTGGCCGGTTTTTTTAATTACACAAACTTTATGTAATAACTATGTAATAATAATTGTATGCCGTGGCTATTTTGACAACGTGTTTTGTGGAGTTGTGGTTTAAAATTTATGGGGCGAATGCCATATTTGTTGTACATACAACTAAACAATTTTAATACCTACATAAATACGCTTATAACTACTTATCTATTAGAGATAGATATATGCTACCGCGGACTTTTTTGTAGACCATTTTATTGTTCACAATTCTTTCATACATCATTTTGTTGTATCTCTGACGAATTAGACAGCATAAGCCATGAAGCTCAGCTCCTAAACATGATACTCAATAAAAACCATTGAGATATAGGTACTAGAGGAGCTATAATAGACAAAAGGCATGCTTCATTTCTATAAAAAATAAAACTTAAGTTCGCTGAAGCGCTTGTTAGTCGCTAGTCGAGTAATCAAACGGTATAAACACACAGCGCTAGATCGCTTCTAGGATGTAGTTTTCTCGCGACCAAAAGGTCGAAAGCGCCGTGAATTTCATGGCGCTTACGCATTTCGTTCAACGTACTACAACAACATGCTTAATATAGACTAACTACGCTTACAGAAAGGACAAACCTAACAAGCTCATTTGTACAAGATTTATATTTTTGTTTGTAATGAATAAAATCAAAACTACTGGACTGATTTAAAAAAATATTTCTAAATATATATTATATATATTGAGTAACATAAGTTTAATTTTATAATACCTAGCGGCTTGCCCCGACTTCGCCCGGGGTAACATTTATATCCCCAAGTAAAAAACTACTGGACCGATTCTAAAAGTTCTTTCACCTGTAGAACGCTATTTATTGTATTTAAGGAAACTTACAGACTAAGAACGACTCATTAAAAAAGGTAACTAATATAATAACTAAGCCTAATACAGTTTCAACCTATCATATAATGTATACTGAATACCATAGGCTATATTTTATATTTCCTATTGTATATAATAGTTACCCCGGCAAAGTCGAGGCAAGCCGCTAGTTGTTTTTGTTGTAACTTGAGTTCTTCAGCATATTGAGTATAAGCAATATTTTCATAAGAAGAGAGCGTGGTGAAATGGTGACTGTTATGATTTAGTTACATGCCCTTAAACAATTTCACTCTTATTAATAAGTAATAATTGATATTCTGATCAGTTTTAGCTTCATGTTTCAAGCGAATTGTTGTATATTTGTTAATTATAGCCCGTATCAAATGTATTCGGTGATTCAAAGTGCACGGTTGATTAAAAGAATGAACTAAAGATGTAAATACTTCTTACTGGATAAAATGTTCTTTTCTGCTTTTGTTATGTATTTAATAATTTGTAATAATTGGTTGTTTTGGACAAATTTTATCCATCTTTCTCTTGTTTCTTGGCTAGGGCGTGGAAACCTTCAATAGACAAAACACCACAAATTTCAATAACTATTTTATTACAAACTAGCAGTTTGCCTCGACTTCGTCCGGGGTAACAATTATATATCATATAAAAGATATCTATTTTATTCAGTGATATTATAGCATTCTACTGGAGAAATACTTTTTTAAATTGGTCCAGTAGTTTCTTACTAGTGGATACAATTGTTACCCCGGGCGAAGTCGGGGCAAGCCGCTAGTATAAAATATTGCCTCCGTTACTCAGCGATAATAATACATTCTACTGGTGAAAAACATTTAAAATTGGTCCAGTAGTATTGAGTTCATCATTACAGACAAAAATAGAAAAATCTTTTCTCTTTATAATATTAGTGTAGAAGTGTAGATAACACATTACACAAACAATAATATCTGCGTAGAAAATATATTGTATTATTTTCCGCTATATACGGGAACGTCAACCAATTCTACCTATTTTCACTTCTGAATGTTTTTAGTCTATGTCGAATGACACAACATGCGTCTGATAAATTTTATGTTCGTATTTAATTTTAAAATGATTATACCTAGTTACTTAACGGTGGAAAGTTATTCCTTTACACTTCGCCGTATTCCTTGAATTATTAGTTTCATATTTCAACACACACTGTATGTATTGTATGACTTTCAAATTTTTTCGATTAAAAACAATTACTAGCGTATAACTGCTCAACAGCTAGCAAGCGACTGTGTGAAGTGCGGCGCAATCGCCGCAATTGAATGGAACATAGGAGTGATGGGTAGCGTCTTCTCTAGTACCTATAACTCACTGATAAAAACAAAAACATTTTCGCATTTATAAAAATAAAAATAAAAATAAAAATAAAAAAAATATAATAAAAAAGCCTTTTATTTCTTGCAAGAAAGTACACACTTTTACACACGTTTACACTTCTATTTAAATACTTACTACTATTTTTTTTATTGGCTTCTGTGCTTGTCTCGTCTTGTGGATAGAAGTTATTTGTCGGTGAAGTGGGAAGTGACCTTTAATTTATCATATTTTATTTTTACTTCTCATTTTCTATTTTCACTTGCTCTTGCAATTCACTTCTCTTCTCCAATACTTGTTGTGGGTAATCTTCCTTCAAATAGTATTGAGTGTCCCTTAAAACTCCTTTTTTTTTAAGATGTTGATCTTTATGCCGAGAGTTGAGAAAGTTACAATTAGTGGACGAGGTCTATCTCCTTGTTTCCCTATTCTTTTAACCTCCTGTATATCCCTGTGTTCTATTTTAATAGTGAAATGGTCTTTAATAAAGTTGGTTATGTTGTTTTGTAAGTTATCGTATGACATTTCCTTCTCCTCGATTCCGAAGAAAACTATATTTCTCTGTCTGGCCTGTTTTTCCAAAAAAAGTAAAGTTAGATATTTGTATGACATTTTTTTATAGTACAAAGTACGCCTAAGTCGTCCTCTGCCGTAGCATTCCCTTTCACTTCTGCCATAAACCTTTTAGTCAATCTTTCATGCTTCATTCTTTCAACGTGTCCAAACCAGCGTAAACTACTTTTCTTTTAATTTTAGGCACAATATCATATTTCCCTCCGCATTTTTCTCTAACAAATGTATGTAGGAAAGGTATGATGAATATAAAAGAAACGAAAGAGATATGTCAGGATCGTAACAAATGGCATTCGTTTGTCTCTGCCTACCCCTCTTGGGATGAAAGGCGTGATGATAGATAGATGAAATCACAGACAAACAATTCACGATAATACTTGTGCCTCGTATTATCTAGGTGGATCACATTTCGATACCTACCACACTTGGAGGATTTTCCATCTAAATATACCTCAACAGAACTGACCACTCGTTAGGTAGGTATAGCCTCACTTGGTCTTCCGCTGGGTACCCTGTCACCGATAACACGGTTTCGGGAGCTGTAAGGCAACCCGTGAAAAAAAAAGTGAAATTCAGAAAGTTCTCGAAATAAACTCTGTTCTCATTTATCATTATAAAACCGTGCTTTCTTTTATCTACAGAATAGAAACTATGATGTGATTAATTAGGTAGGGTATATTCATATTCACGCAAAAACAACTTAACGGATTTTGATGAAGTTTTTATTTTTAGATAGGTTGATTCACCAGAAAGGTTTACAGATATTAAACATAGATTTATCATGTTTAGGAGCTGAGCATTGATAGCATAAGTGAATCAAGTCGGGGAAAAAGTTACTTCTAGCGAGTTTTCATGACATATACTGTCTAATCCGTCAGAGATATAACAAAATGATATAGGTAACTATTGTGTAGAATAAAATGATCTACAAAAAAGTCCGCGGTAGCATATATCTATCTCTAATAGATTAGTAGTTATAAGCGAATTTATGTAGGTATTCACTAAAATTGATATTAAGTTTTAGGTTAATGACAAATGAAATTACTAGTCTAGACTTCTAACGAAGTTTGTTTAAAATTATTCTTCAAACAGAATTAACTGATTCGTTAACTTTCTGGTTAAAATTTACTTTCAATTACTTTTAACATCTTTTTGACTGATGACCCGTGCGAAAACTTCGCATCGTTAGTTCAAGTGATCTCCAACAGATGGCGTCTTTTACAAAATACATAATTTTAAAAGAAACATTTATTTTTTATTTTTTTATTATTTTCATCATTAGAGGGGAAATAGAAATGTATATAATATTTGAGAAATAATAATATAGAAAAAAGTCACGCCTGTTTCCCAGAGGGGTAGGCAGAGACCACGGATTTCCATTTGCTACGATCCTGACATAACTTACTTGTGGTCTGCTTTTCTTGAGGACACTTCCGATTTGATCTGCATATGTCCGCCGAGGTTTTTCCTTTCCAACGGTTACAACTTTTGTTAATCTTCTTCCATCCATACTTTCTACATGCCCAAACAATCTAAGTACGAAACCGTGTTATCGATCCCAGGGTACCCAGCGGAAGACCAAGTCTCCCTCTTTTAGCCGATGGTATTTGAGAGGCTATACCTAACGAGTGGCCAGTTCTGTTGAGTTATTTATATGGAAAAGCCTCTAAGTGTGGTTTGTCGGATTTTCACTTTACAGGCCGAATTTGAATTTATTAACTTTCAATTACGCATTTACGTGACATTTTACAAATGTAAGTATGCCAATGCCACATAGCGGAACCTAACAACACATTGTGATGATACGACCTTATTTTCCTGGCCGCTTATAAGCTGGCCATCATAAATAGCATTTATTTTAATTTTAGAACACGATATTGTTCATTTTAATTCAATAGAACATTGTATTTTATTTTCAAATATTCGATGTGTGGAACCTAAATTAAAATGTTACTCATTCCTTCACAAACTGTTGACTTAGGCAGTTACTCTGCCAATTGTAAAATTTATTATATTTCTATTTGATCAACTAAGTAAACAACTAAATAAAATGTATTGAATCAGTATTCAAGAACTAATATTCTATGTTTATATAAAAGGAGCGCAAATAAGTATTGTAAGTATTTTTATCATACTTTGTATTGTGTTACTTCAATAGCTTAACGCCCTGTAGTAATGTGTAGTTCATTTTTATTACAGTGCGCTCCTTTTCCTGCTCCTTCCTTTCTGCTCCTTCCTGCTCCTTTTCCTTGGTACTTCAGCTCCTTCCAGTTCCTTATTACTGCCATGCTAATTCGACCAATAAACGAATGGTGAAAGTTTACTACGAGTTTTCCTGCTATACATACCTGGCTACCCTACCCACGACAACATCAAAAAACATCATACTGATACGGCGAAAACGGAACCATTATAAGTTCGTCATGTCCGTCCGTATGTCTCGGCCATCTTCAGAATAATCGATTTACGTCGGGGAAAAAGTTTCATGGCGTATGCTATCTAATCTGTCAGAGATATAACAAAATGATGTAGAAACGAATTGTGTAGAATAAAATGATCTACAAAAAAGTCTTCAGTAGCGTATATCTATCTGTAATAGATAAGTAGTTATAAGCGTATTTGTGTAGGTATTCAAATTGTTGTAAACCCATATTGTACCCTAGACAATATACATAAGTAGGTATATAATATTATTATAATGCATGTGCATCAAATATGTATGTATAAGCTTGTAAGGTACCAAAGTTAGCAACATCCGTCACTTACCTGATACATATTGACGGCTTCCGTAGAGTGGAGTCGAGGCTTACATTGGAGACATAATCTAATCTTATCTCTTATCTAATCTAATCCGGAACGATGTCTTTAGAGAAGAATGCTGAAACTTTGAAAGGATGGAGGATGAAAGATTGCCTAAAAAGGGGGGGGGGAGGTAAACGTCTAGTACTAGCCCCTGTACCACTGTATTTTTCTGTCGTTTTATTGTCGCAACGGATTTTACGTTATATAATGATTATGTTAAAATGCAAACATAATAATTAAAATTAATGATTGGAAACACTAAGTTTGATGCCCTAGATCGCCTTTCCCGTTTAAAACATCACAATTAACTATTTTCCTAGAGCTCTGTCTCGCGACACAAAACGATACCAACGAAATCTAAGGTAACTTATTACTGCGCACCTGGTCAGTTTAACTGGTCAAAGGGGAAAAAATTGGCGAAAGGGGGAGCCCGTCTATGGCCTCTCCATAGGCTTAGTACTCTATGGGCTGAAGTGAAAGGAAATGCTGGCAGAGGACGACCTAGATGTACTTTTATTGAACATAATATAAAAAAATATTGATCGATGGAAATATTAAAAGTATACACACAATCGCCGAGCATGTATGAAAGGTATGATGAATATAAAAGAAGCGAAAGAGATATGTCAGGATCGTAACAAATGGCATTCGAGTGTCTCTGCCTACCCCTCTTGGGATGAATGGCGTGATGATAGGATTGGGATCTCACTTTGTGGCAAAAATAATAAGCGACAATTTTCTTTAAGAATATATGCTTTAATTAACTTCTCGTGCGACGGATGGCACTTAAAGCCGTTCGCACTTCTAAAACTTAAATACTGTTAAAGAAGTGACAAATCTAGGTCCATGAAGTGCAGCAACAGGCTTGCTACTTGTGTTATTTTTCAGGTATAGTATAAAAACTAGATTATCGGACAGGCCTTGCACGTGAAATTTTTTCCTGAAACATTTCCTGGATTGAAAGTAACCTATGTCGTTCTGCGACCAATTTTTTTTTATTTATTCACGGGTTGCCTTACAGCTCCCGAAACCGTGTTAGGGTTCCAGGGTACCCACCGGAAGACCAAGTCTCCCTCGTTTAACCTCCTGTATTTGTGAGGCTATACCTAACGAGTGATTAGTTTTGTTGAGGTTTATTTAGATGGAAAAGCCTCTAAGTGTGGTTTCTTCTTTATTTTCTTCTTTCTCCGGCCTTATCCCATGTTTAGTTGGGCTCGGCTCTCCTAATCGCTTTTCGCCAGCTCGATCTATTCCGGGTCTTCAAAAGGTCTAATCCTAGAACTTTGAGGTCATTATTGACTACTGATATCCATGAGAGTCGGGATTTGCCGCGACGTCTAGGTCCTGACTCAATGTCCAACACTTTCCGGGTCATGTCATGTGGTCTTTGGGCCTTCTCATTACGTGTCCATACCAACATAGTCGTGTTTCGGTGAGATTTACAGGTATCGGTGCCACTTTGCTTCCAACTATTTCTACGCAAAAAAATCACATCTATCTGTTTGACGTGAAGAAAGACAAACAAACACACACACTTTCGTATTATATTTATCTATCTATCATCACTCCTTTTATCTCAAGAGGGGTAGGCAGAGACAATCGTATGCCATTTGTAACGATCCTGACATACTTCTTTCGCTTCTTTTTATTCATCAAACCTCTCATGCATGCTCGGCGATTGTGTGTAGGTACTTTTAATATTGCCATCGTTCAATACATTTTTATATGTTCTATAAACATACACCTAGGTCGTTCTCTGCCAGTATTTCCTTTCACTTCAGCCATATAAACCTTTTCAGTCAATCTTTCATCCTTCATTCTTTCAACGTGTCTAAACCCGCGTAAACCACTTTTCTTCATTTTAGTCACAACATCATCTTTCACTATGCATTCTTCTCTAATGACATCGTTCAATTTGACTGAATTTATCTTACTTCTACAAAACGTTGCGTTTTCCTCTTCCAGTGTGCGCCCTACGATTCTATGTTTCGAAGTTATAAATTAACTTTTGATCGATCACTTCAGGATGATGTATTCCATATTTCGTCTCAAGTACTAACTTAGCGAAATATTAACTTAGTTTTACCTTTGACTTGGACTTGCACTGTGAACTTGTACTTGATAATGCCCGCGGCACTGGTTTTTAGGGTTCTATACCCAAAGGGTAAAAATGGAAACCCTATTACTAAGACTCCGCTGTCCGTCTGTCTGTCTGTCCGTCTGTAACCAGTCTCATGAACCGTGATAGTTAGACAGTTGAAATGTTCACAGATGATGTATTTCTGTTGCCGCTATAACAACAAATACTAAAAAACAGAATAAAATAAATATTTAAGGAGGCTCCAATACAACAAACGTGATTTTTTTTTGCTCGTTTTTGCTCGATATTGATAACGGCAACAGGTAGACGCTTGAAATAATCACAGAATATTGAGTTAGTTCTTATAGATATGATACGGAACCCTTCGTGCGCGAGTCCGACTCGTGCTTGGCCGGTTTTTATTAGTACTTTTTGTAGATCATTTTAATCTAAAATTCCTACATCATTTTGTTATATCTCTGACGGATTAGACAGCATACGCCATGAAAACGCGCTGGACCTAACTTTTTTCCCGACTTGATTCACTTATACTGTTAATGCTCAGCTCCTAAACATGATAGGTCCATGTTTAATACTCGCAAACCTTCCTCGTGAATCAACCTATCTAATAAGAAAACCGCAACTAAATATGTTCAGTAGTTTTTGCGTGAAAAGGGCTTAGACAAACAGACGCGGCGAAGGGCTTCAATTCGGACCGTATTTTTTTAATATACCTACCTATGTATGAACATCAACTACTCCGAAGGTTGTTAACCGATTTTGATGATTTTTTTTTATTAGACAGATAATTCTTCCAGATTGATCCCTGGCAGAAAATCTAGGTGTATTTTATTGAGCATAAGTATAAAAAAATGTATTTATCGATGGCAATATTAAAAGCATGAAAGGTATGATGAATATAAAAGAAGCGAAAGAGGTATGTCAGGATCGTTCCAAATTCGAAACAACACACAGATATTAAAAAAATATTGTTTGTAAAAGATAAGATAAGATTAAAGTAATCAAAACCATGCCAGAGAAGTCTCAATAATAAGTATGAATAATAAATTTGTTTATTTTGTTTTATTGACTACTCCATCCCAAGATCCCAAGGGCTGGGCGGTATAAATATTAATGATTTTATAATATGATTTACATCTGATTTGTATCATATCGACTTTTCTTGTAATTTAGATAGACAGGCAGCCGTATTTTATATGAAAATTTACTAACTTCCAATATGAACATTGTAAACTTGTCAGTCGGATATACTTGCCCCGCGAAGAATAAATATCACACAAATAAAAAAAAAAAACATTCGTCATCAACTCGTTTGTAATATCCTACTTACCACCTTTGTATCACAATGCTGTTGCCGTTATCAATATCGAGCAAAAACGAGCAAAAAAATCACGTTTGTTGTATGGGAGCCCTCTTAAATATTTATTTTATTCTGTTTTTTTTAGTATTTGTTGTTATAGCGGCAACAGAAATACATCACCTGTGAAAATTTCAACTGTCTAACTATCACAGTTCATGAGATACAGCCTGGTGACAGACGGACAGACAGACAGACAGACGGACGGACAGCGGAGTCTTAGACCCTAAAAAAATCAGGAACGATGCCATTAGAAAAGAATGCGGCGTGAAAGATGATGCTGTGATTACAATGACGAAAATCTGCTGGTTTGGAGACGTTGAAAGAATGAAGGATGAAAGATTGACCAAAAAAGGTTTATATGGCTGAAGTGAAATGAAATGCTGGCAGAGGACGATCTAGGTGTCCTTTTGTTGAACATATAAAAATATATATTGAATATAAAAGTAGCGAGGTATGTCAGGATCGTAGCAAATGGCATTCATTTATCTCTGCCTGCCTACCCCTCTTGGGATAAAAGGCGTAATGATAGATAAAAGGGTATGGCTGACAAAACGAAAGATGTAGAATCAGCAAAAACAATTTTAATCATACTAATGTTTTTAGATCATTTTTCTTTCATGACTTGACAAAGAAATACAGTACTATGCTTCAATGAATCTTTGATAAATAAAAATTTAGTACTTACGTACGCTTACAACTATTTATTTATTAGAGATAGACATATGCTACCGCTGACTTTTTTGTAGATAATTTTATTCTACACATTTCTTTCCTACATCATTTTGTTATATCTCTGACGGATTAGACAGCATACGCCATGAAAACACTCTGGGGTTAACTTTTTCTCCGACTTGATTTACTAATACTGTTAATGCTCAGCTCCTAAACATGATAGGTCAATGTTTTGGAGCTGAGTCAATACGGGAAAAAGTTAGTCCCAGCAAGTTTTATGAAAACTATGAAAACGCGTATACTGTCTAATCCGTCTGAGATATAACAAAATGATGTAGGAAAGAATTGTGTAGAATAAAATTATCTACAAAAATTATATACTTAATAAATTGTTGTAAAACCATATTATACCCGTGCGAAGCCGGGGGCGGTCTCTAGTATTAGATAAGTGTTACTTGTACACATATCACGTAATACGATACAACAATGTATACGGTATCTAATTAACTTGATAAGGGATAACAAGTGGCGGTGAACTAATAAACAAAAGGATCTATGGTATTGTGGTTGTGAAGAAATTGTCCCAGGTTCTATTCTCAACCAAGCAATGCTACTATACTAATAATAGCTTAAAAATGTGTCACTTCTTTAAGGGCCCTTTCACATTTTTTGTCCAGAAAAGCAATTAAAAAGTTTTTTTGGTGTTCTCATTCCGAAAAATAGAAATAAAAAACCGGCCAAGTGCGAGTCGGACTCGCGCACGAAGGGTTCCGTACCATTATCTAGAAAACCGGCAAAAAATCACGTTTTATTCTGTTTTTTAGTATTTATTGCTATAGCGGCAACAGAAATACATCATCTGTGAAAATTTCAACTGTCTAACTATCACGGTTCATGAGATACAGCCTGGTGACAGACGGACAGACAGACGGACGGACAGCGGAGTCTTAGTAATAGGGTTTCCGTTTTTACTCTTTGGATACGGAACCCTAAAAAGAAACAGACGTAATTAGGTATCTGTTATTATTAGAAGAAAGAAAGCTTTTAGTGCCCTTAAAGTTAAAGAAAATTGGATAAAAGATTGATTAAAAAGGTTTATATGGCAGAAACGAAAGTAAATGCTAGCAGAGGACAACCTGGGTGTACTTTTATTAAGAGGCTACCTTCATATTAAATCATTATTTTCAAATCGTTTTGAGTGAAACCTAAAGCTTTTACAAATACAGAAAAAATTACATGTTATAATTAATCATATTTCATATTAATCTGTTAATCATATAACATGTTTTAAGAAACTTTGCTCGATAGAAAAAAATTGCAAAGTAGCCTCTGAAAATAGTCTCCTTTCCAAATTTCTCAGTAGTACATGAAGTATTGTTTATTAAATTAAGTTCAAATTTGTATCATCTATTTAGTAAGTAAGATGTTAATTTAGATTTTCAATAAAGCTACTCCTTTAATTTAAATAAATTATTTTTGATTTGTCACTTAGGACGTTTGTTCCAAGCACCTTCCGTGCGCCTCATCTCTTTCGTTTCTTTTCAATGCGAAAGAGAGAGATTCAGCGGAAAGACCAATCGATCACGTAGCGCTAGATAATCGTATGCAGCTAGACCACGCCCCTCAAACTATGATTTTATTTGAATGTATCGTCTTAAACATATAAAAAACGTATTGATCGAGGGCAATATTAAAAGTACACACAATCGCCGAGTATGTATGAAACGTATGATGAATATAAAAGAAGCGAAAGAGGTATGTTAGGATCGTAGCAAATGTCATTCGATTGTCTCTGCCTACCCCTCTTGGGATAAAACCATAACTGTAGATAGAGTGGGATTTGTACACAGATCCCCCTAATTATAGTCTAACTGTCTACCAATTAGGATATTAGAGTAATAAATATATTTTAAATATTCAGATAAGTTAGAGATACCATGTTTAATTAATTTTCGACATTTATTAATATTGATTACAAAATTCACCACAATTTAAAACTATGTCAAAAAGTTGCTTAATTATTTAAATATGAAATAAATATTATATACCCAGTGGGTACACAGAGACTAAGGACCTCCACATGCCACGATCCTGACATATCTCTCTTGTTTACATACATATACTCACGCCTGTATCCTAGTGAGGTAGACAGAGACTAAGGACCTCCACATGCCACGATCCTGACATATCTCTCTTGTTTACATACATATACTCACGCCTGTATCCTAGTGTGGTAGACAGAGACTAAGGACCTCCACATGCCACGATCCTGACATATCTCTCTTGTTTACATACATATACTCACGCCTGTATCCTAGTGAGGTAGACAGAGACTAAGGACCTCCACATGCCACGATCCTGACATATCTCTCTTGTTTACATACATATACTCACGCCTGTATCCTAGTGAGGTAGACAGAGACTAAGGACCTCCACATGCCACGATCCTGACATATCTCTCTTGTTTACATACATATACTCACGCCTGTATCCTAGTGAGGTAGACAGAGACTAAGGACCTCCACATGCCACGATCCTGACATATCTCTCTTGTTTACATACATATACTCACGCCTGTATCCTAGTGAGGTAGACAGAGACTAAGGACCTCCACATGCCACGATCCTGACATATCTCTCTTGTTTACATACATATACTCACGCCTGTATCCTAGTGTGGTAGACAGAGACTAAGGACCTCCACATGCCACGATCCTGACATATCTCTCTTGTTTACATACATATACTCACGCCTGTATCCCAGTGAGGTAGACAGAGACTAAGGACCTCCACATGCCACGATCCTGACATATCTCTCTTGTTTACATACATATACTCACGCCTGTATCCTAGTGAGGTAGACAGAGACTAAGGACCTCCACATGCCACGATCCTGACATATCTCTCTTGTTTACATACATATACTCACGCCTGTATCCTAGTGAGGTAGACAGAGACTAAGGACCTCCACATGCCACGATCCTGACATATCTCTCTTGTTTACATACATATACTCACGCCTGTATCCCAGTGAGGTAGACAGAGACTAAGGACCTCCACATGCCACGATCCTGACATATCTCTCTTGTTTACATACATATACTCACGCCTGTATCCCAGTGGGGTAGACAGAGACTAAGGACCTCCACATGCCACGATCCTGACATATCTCTCTTGTTTACATACATATACTCACGCCTGTATCCCAGTGGGGTAGACAGAGACTAAGGACCTCCACATGCCACGATCCTGACATATCTCTCTTGTTTACATACATATACTCACGCCTGTATCCCAGTGGGGTAGACAGAGACTAAGGACCTCCACATGCCACGATCCTGACATCTCTCTTGTTTACATACATATACTCACGCCTGTATCACAGTGAGGTAGACAGAGACTAAGGACCTCCACATGCCACGATCCTGACATATCTCTCTTGTTTACATACATATACTCACGCCTGTATCCCAGTGGGGTAGACAGAGACTAAGGACCTCCACATGCCACGATCCTGACATATCTCTCTTGTTTACATACATATACTCACGCCTGTATCCCAGTGGGGTAGACAGAGACTAAGGACCTCCACATGCCACGATCCTGACATATCTCTCTTGTTTACATACATATACTCACGCCTGTATCACAGTGAGGTAGACAGAGACTAAGGACCTCGACATGCCACGATCCTGACATATCTCTCTTGTTTACATACATATACTCACGCCTGTATCCCAGTGGGGTAGACAGAGACTAAGGACCTCCACATGCCACGATCCTGACATATCTCTCTTGTTTACATACATATACTCACGCCTGTATCCTAGTGAGGTAGACAGAGACTAAGGACCTCCACATGCCACGATCCTGACATATCTCTCTTGTTTACATACATATACTCACGCCTGTATCACAGTGAGGTAGACAGAGACTAAGGACCTCCACATGCCACGATCCTGACATATCTCTCTTGTTTACATACATATACTCACGCCTGTATCCTAGTGAGGTAGACAGAGACTAAGGACCTCCACATGCCACGATCCTGACATATCTCTCTTGTTTACATACATATACTCACGCCTGTATCACAGTGAGGTAGACAGAGACTAAGGACCTCCACATGCCACGATCCTGACATATCTCTCTTGTTTACATACATATACTCACGCCTGTATCCTAGTGAGGTAGACAGAGACTAAGGACCTCCACATGCCACGATCCTGACATATCTCTCTTGTTTACATACATATACTCACGCCTGTATCACAGTGAGGTAGACAGAGACTAAGGACCTCCACATGCCACGATCCTGACATATCTCTCTTGTTTACATACATATACTCACGCCTGTATCACAGTGAGGTAGACAGAGACTAAGGACCTCCACATGCCACGATCCTGACATATCTCTCTTGTTTACATACATATACTCACGCCTGTATCACAGTGAGGTAGACAGAGACTAAGGACCTCCACATGCCACGATCCTGACATATCTCTCTTGTTTACATACATATACTCACGCCTGTATCCTAGTGAGGTAGACAGAGACTAAGGACCTCCACATGCCACGATCCTGACATATCTCTCTTGTTTACATACATATACTCACGCCTGTATCACAGTGAGGTAGACAGAGACTAAGGACCTCCACATGCCACGATCCTGACATATCTCTCTTGTTTACATACATATACTCACGCCTGTATCACAATGAGGTAGACAGAGACTAAGGACCTCCACATGCCACGATCCTGACATATCTCTCTTGTTTACATACATATACTCACGCCTGTATCACAGTGAGGTAGACAGAGACTAAGGACCTCCACATGCCACGATCCTGACATATCTCTCTTGTTTACATACATATACTCACGCCTGTATCACAGTGAGGTAGACAGAGACTAAGGACCTCCACATGCCACGATCCTGACATATCTCTCTTGTTTACATACATATACTCACGCCTGTATCCCAGTGGGGTAGACAGAGACTAAGGACCTCCACATGCCACGATCCTGACATATCTCTCTTGTTTACATACATATACTCACGCCTGTATCACAGTGAGGTAGACAGAGACTAAGGACCTCGACATGCCACGATCCTGACATATCTCTCTTGTTTACATACATATACTCACGCCTGTATCCCAGTGGGGTAGACAGAGACTAACCTCCACATGCCACGATCCTGACATACTTTTGTCTACCACAATTTGGAACAAAGAGCATGATATAAGTTAACAATGGGCTACAAATTTATTGTATTTAATTTAGGGGTTTCCAGTCAAATTTAACGTCAGTCAAGGGGCATATTTTGGTGTTGAAATAGTCTTCCCCTCCCCTCGTGAATTCCGCACACCCCCGTTGGAAGCTTTAATGGGCTAAACGTCTTGAGCTCAGATAATTCTATGAAGTACCGTTCGCAAAATTAACAGGGAGACAATTTCATTTTATATTAATACTAGCTACTTTTTATTTTTAGGAATCTTTGATTCAAGATTGTATTTATAATTTGAAAATTATTTATCTTTCTTTCTTTTCCAATATTCAAAAAATATTTGAATTTTAAGTGCCACAAACTGTGGCTTCTAATTTGATACCCATGTCTACGGGATTGTGAAGGAAGAATTAACTGCCATCTTGGCGCGTCTTCCATATTGGATTTTATAATGATATTAATTAAATATATAATTTTGCATTGTCTCACAACAAATTATGAATATCTTGAACGCTAATAAATAATTTTATATATTTTTTTTAATTAATAACTTTTAAAATATACAAAAATGTATGGTTTTGGATCGCGTAGGATGCATTTATATTAGCCCTATGGATCTGAGAATTTACGGTACATATTAGTGGATCAGTTAGGTCGGAGCAAAAAACATGCAGTCAGAGCGTTGTCATTCAATATGCTTTTTATATACCGTTTAGAGTCCATACCAAAATCATGTAGACTTCTTCTTGAAAAATTGTCTACTTCAATGTTTGCCGACCCTATTTTGTTACTGGAATGCTCAGTTTGAAGAAGATTGCTTCTGAGTCGCACCGTTTGTTTTTACATTTCGGTCTAATCTGACGATAAGGCCAATCAAATAGAAGAAATATTACGTAACCCTGATTTTAGATAAGTACATTTGAAAATAAAAGAATCTATTGTTTTTTTTTGTAGTTAGAAACTAACCATTTCTTTTGCAGACTGTAATAATTTTATTATACACATTAAAGCCTGTCACGTCGGGGTCACCAGATATATCTAAGTATTATTTAATATTTATTAAAATAACGAAATGTGAAAACAACATATTTTATTTTCTCAATTGACAATCGAAACATCATGTAATTACAAGCACATACAAGATCAATTAATGTGGCCTGTCGCTACAACATTAATCAATTAGTTAAAAGCAACGCTTTCTTATATTAATACACTAAAGAGGGTAACTTTTTTTTAAACTGTAAGAAAATTGTATACACACGTTTTTGTTGACCCTATTTTGTTATTGGAATGCTCAGTCTGAAGTATTAGCAAAGAAGATTGCTCCTAAGTCGCACCATTTGTTCGTACATTTCGGTCCAATCTGACGATACGGCCAATCAAGTAGAAGAAATACTACGGAACCCTGATTTTAGATAAGTAAATAATACTTTTATCTGGTTTTGGGATGAATTTTTCATTATCCTCCGTGAGACGCCTTAATTTTAATATCGATACGGTGCGAATTTGAATTTATTGCCATTTTATTTTTTTAGGCGTTTTATTTTTGGTTATTTTTACGAATTTCTTTCGTTCTTTTCTTCGGTACTTATTCATAGTTTTATTTCTATTGACTTTTCGTGCTTTCGACTCATGTTTAGGATTCCGTACCCAAAGGGTAAAAACGGAAACCCTATTACTAAGACTCCGCTGTCCGTCCGTCCGTCTGTCTGTCTGTCTGTCTGTCTGTCACCAGGCTGTATCTCATAAACCGTGATAGTTAAGACAGTTGAAATTTTCACAGATGATGTATTTCTGTTGCCGCTATAACAACAAATACTAAAACACAAACATAATTTTTTTTTGCTCGTTTTTGCTCGATATTGATAACGGCAACAGGTAGACGCTTGAAATATTCACAGAATATTGAGTTATGTTATTCACTTTAAAAATAAATAATTAAATTAAAATAAAATTAATATTGGGGGGCTCCCATACAACAAACGCCGTTTATATAGATAATGGACGGAACCCTTCGTGCGCGAGTCCGGTTTTTTGCGGCAACGCCCTCCAGCTATCCATGTGCAAAAAATCACGTCGTTTCGTTGCTCTGTTGTTGAAAGAAACAAAAACAAACAAACTTAAAGGATCTACTTAATTATTAATTGCAAGGAAAATTTATTTGTCTGCGTATTGGATACAATTTTGAACAAAACATTTTCCGTAAAACATTTTTTTAAATTCATTTCTACGCTTTGGTCAAAAGCTAGTCTTTGTAAATATAAATTAAATGCTGTTCTTGGGTAAGCGCATCACTTGAGAACGGCTGGACCGATTTAGCAATTATGTGTAGCATCTTTCCTCTAGCTTTCCTGCCATGTGAGTGATTTCGTGAAAGGGACGGAAGTGTGTAACAGGAAGCCGGGGTAGCACGCGCAGTTTGATTTGACCAATGAGCGCGCGCGGTGGTTTGAGTTTTCCGAGAGGTTGGTACTGTCAGCCAACAGTGTGTGCGTGTGTGGCAAGAAAGAGAAAGGGAAATAGAGAAGGAGAACGCATCAGCTTTGTGTATAAAGTACTAAGTATATAATGTTTTCAGAATGTAATATTAATGTAGCTAATACCAAGGCGAGATCTCAGATGTTCCACATCATAATTATGCGATATCATATCGATTCGTATTCGATTTCGTACCCAATGGGTAAAAACGGAAACCCTATTACTAAGACTCCGCTGTCCGTCCGTCTGTCTGTCTGTCTGTCACCAGGCTGTATCTCATAAACCAGATGTATTTTTGTTGCCGCTATAACAGCAAATACTAAAAAACAGAATAAAATAATTATTTAAGGGGCTCCCATACAACAAACGTGATTTCTTTTTTTGCCGTTTTTATAAATAATGGTACGGAATCTTTCGTGCGCAAGTCCGACTCGCACTTGCCTGGTTTTTTATGTTCGTAATAGTCTGAATAAGGTTTTTAGGGAAAGAAAAATTGTGTGCTTTTCTCTCTTTGTATAAACTCAAGACCATATACTTATAGAGGAATTATAAGAGCAATGTATTAACAGTATTATAAAATACGAATGTTAATCGAAGCAAATGAGTAAATATTGGATAGATTTCTAAACTTCATTAAAATTTAACTTTCAATTAGGCCTGAGATTCTCTGTTTACCCTGGATAAAAGGCCTTTACAACACACGACTCGACATTGATGTTTGAAGTTTTTTATTAATATAAAAACCTTAAATCAAACCTAAAGATTAAAAATAACTAAATAAACCAGGTCCGCGTGGAATAGTGGCAAGAATACTGACTGCATTTCCCCGCTGAATCGCGATGCTGATTCGTTGAGCGAGGAAGGAGCCAGCCCTCTTGTCACCAGAAGAGATGATCAGTCGAGGGGATACATATTTAATAAAGTTTTTGGCATTTGAACCCCACGGACCTAGAGTTTCTACACCAAACGGCACAAATTTGTAGTTTTCAATAATTGAACTATATTTGCGACGTTTGTTAGACTCTGCGATTTCCGCCGCAGCTCCCGCTTTGATTGCTGTTTCCCTGAGATGAGACGGGGCTAATGTGTTCAGTTTGTAGTTAAAACTTATTTAGGCGACTTGTGTTCGCGACATGTTTTCGACACAAGACCATGGATTGCCCGGCCCAATTATGCTCGACCCGAGAATGTCCTAGCTGGTTGAGACGGTTCGGCCCGAGAATGTCCGGACATTTATAAGTTTAAGTTTTCACTTTTCATTAAATTTAAGTTTTTACTTTTGTCGACAGTCATCATGACAGCCTATTTTTTTTATAAATTCGTATTCCTAAGAGGTCACAAATATTACCTCAGCAGATCTGGCCTTTAATTAGGTCGCTTCAATGATATAGTCGGCTAAATGAGGAATATTTTCTTCTGCTGGGTACCCTGGAGTCTGGGGCCAGTAACACGGTTAACTAAAATTGTTGATTAGGAAAAAACTAATGTTTTTGTAATTTAAAAGCATACTAGATGATGCCCATGGTTTCGTCTGTATTATTTTAATACAAACAGGTGAGATTTGATATCATTGATCAATTTTGAAGTTAATTTAGTATATCTACGCCGTTTTGGATCATATTCTGGACTAACTTACTGACAAAATTTCAAAAGCAGTTGTATATGATTATGTACATATCATTCATTATTACTAGGGTTTCGCCACGTCTTCGTCTGTGGAAAATTTTGGAAACGTGACAAGAATTTATTCCGAAAGATTTCCTGGATGAAAAAGTCTCCGGCTAACTAATCCACGTCGATTTATTGATTTGTTTTGACGTGAAAGACGGACAAACAAACAAACAGACTTTCGCATTTATAATATTAGTTAGTATTAGGAATAATTTTAAAGTGTACGTAATTATTTAAAAAAAACTTTTCAGAAATCGTTACGTCCTCGTCTCGTGACGTGTAAAGAGCACCCGAATTTGGATGCCTACATAATATATTATGTAAACGAAGGAACAGAATTGGATAGAATATATATATCTAAATATAGAAAATAGAATTGACTAAGATTTAGTTTCGGTTGGTTGAAATGCGAAACATGAAGAAAGAGGAAGACCGTTTCATTTCTTTATAGTCCGACTAATGTCAATAAATAATTTTAAGTGAAATAGTCGTTATTTTTTCAATTGGTTTTATTGAATAGGAAATATGGGTGGTAAAATAATGGATTATGTTGCCCCTGTTTTCTCTTTCATAATCTATCACAAAGCTCTAAAAATTTTTTTATGCGCTGTTTAACTATTAGCCTTCAAATTATGTACATCGCGTTATTTTGTGATAGATTATGAAAGAGAAAACGGGGACAAAGTTTAACCACCCATATTTCCTATTCAATAAAACCCATTGAAAAAATAACAGCAACTTCACTTAGATATATTGATGTAACTATACGCTAAATTACAGTGACACAGTTGGATTATTTACAGAGAAATTGGGAATAGTTTATTCCAGAATAATTATGGATATAGGATACCTACTTAATTTAAAATATGACAAAAATAACAGTAAATGACAACAAATTTTCAAATCGGTACAGTGGCTTTCGAGTTTAGATCATACAAACAAACTTACACTTTCTTTACGATATAGTAAAACTTACAAGAATAAGTCACACATGAAAAGTGCACTCGGTGGACTCAAGAATATTTTTATTCTCAAAATATCAAATCGAAATATAAAACGGGATAAGAGATTTTGATCCGATGTACATTTCATACCACATTGAACAGATGTCCTTTGATATTCTCTATTTACTTGCTTCAATGCATAACATGATACTTTTAGGATTTGTATTGAATAGCATAATATTCTACAATACACTCTATATGTGAGTAATGTCGGTTAGATACTGTCAACTCATAGTGTGAGTGGAAACGAGATACTATGTATCACTTGACGACATTCTCAACTATGAGTGGTGGTACTACCCCACACGGAGACAGACAACTACACTCTATATGTGAGTAATGTCGGTTAGATACTGTCAACTCATAGTGTGAGTGGAAACGAGATACTATGTATCACTTGACGACATTCTCAACTATGAGTGGTGGTACTACCCCACACGGAGACAGACAACTACACTCTATATGTGAGTAATGTCGGTTAGATACTGTCAACTCATAGTGTGAGTGGAAACGAGATACTATGTATCACTTGACGACATTCTCAACTATGAGTGGTGGTACTACCCCACACGGAGACAGACAACTACACTCTATATGTGAGTAATGTCGGTTAGATACTGTCAACTCATAGTGTGAGTGGAAACGAGATACTATGTATCACTTGACGACATTTTCAACTATGAGTGGTGGTACTACCCCACACGGAGACAGACAACTACACTCTATATGTGAGTAATGTCGGTTAGATACTGTCAACTCATAGTGTGAGTGGAAACGAGATACTATGTATCACTTGACGACATTCTCAACTATGAGTGGTGGTACTACCCCACACGGAGACAGACAACTACACTCTATATGTGAGTAATGTCGGTTAGATACTGTCAACTCATAGTGTGAGTGGAAACGAGATACTATGTATCACTTGACGACATTCTCAACTATGAGTGGTGGTACTACCCCACACGGAGACAGACAACTACACTCTATATGTGAGTAATGTCGGTTAGATACTGTCAACTCATAGTGTGAGTGGAAACGAGATACTATGTATCACTTGACGACATTTTCAACTATGAGTGGTGGTACTACCCCACACGGAGACAGACAACTACACTCTATATGTGAGTAATGTCGGTTAGATACTGTCAACTCATAGTGTGAGTGGAAACGAGATACTATATGTATCACTTGACGACATTTTCAACTATGAGTGGTGGTACTACCCCACACGGAGACAGACAACTACACTCTATATGTGAGTAATGTCGGTTAGATACTGTCAACTCATAGTGTGAGTGGAAACGAGATACTATGTATCACTTGACGACATTCTCAACTATGAGTGGTGGTACTACCCCACACGGAGACAGACAACTACACTCTATATGTGAGTAATGTCGGTTAGATACTGTCAACTCATAGTGTGAGTGGAAACGAGATACTATGTATCACTTGACGACATTTTCAACTATGAGTGGTGGTACTACCCCACACGGAGACAGACAACTACACTCTATATGTGAGTAATGTCGGTTAGATACTGTCAACTCATAGTGTGAGTGGAAACGAGATACTATATGTATCACTTGACGACATTTTCAACTATGAGTGGTGGTACTACCCCACACGGAGACAGACAACTACACTCTATATGTGAGTAATGTCGGTTAGATACTGTCAACTCATAGTGTAAGTGGAAACGATATACTATGTATCACTTGACGACATTTTCAACTATGAGTGGTGGTACTACCCCACACGGAGACAAACAACTACACTCTATATGTGAGTAATGTCGGTTAGATACTGTCAACTCATAGTGTGAGTGGAAACGAGATACTATATGTATCACTTGACGACATTTTCAACTATGAGTGGTGGTACTACCCCACACGGAGACAGACAACTACACTCTATATGTGAGTAATGTCGGTTAGATACTGTCAACTCATAGTGTGAGTGGAAACGAGATACTATATGTATCACTTGACGACATTTTCAACTATGAGTGGTGGTACTACCCCACACGGAGACAGACAACTACACTCTATATGTGAGTAATGTCGGTTAGATACTGTCAACTCATAGTGTGAGTGGAAACGAGATACTATATGTATCACTTGACGACATTTTCAACTATGAGTGGTGGTACTACCCCACACGGAGACAGACAACTACTCTCTATATGTGAGTAATGTCGGTTAGATACTGTCAACTCATAGTGTGAGTGGAAACGAGATACTATATGTATCACTTGACGACATTTTCAACTATGAGTGGTGGTACTACCCCACACGGAGACAGACAACTACACTCTATATATGAGTAATGTCGGTTAGATACTGTCAACTCATAGTGTGAGTGGAAACGAGATACTATATGTATCACTTGACGACATTTTCAACTATGAGTGGTGGTACTACCCCACACGGAGACAGACAACTACACTCTATATGTGAGTAATGTCGGTTAGATACTGTCAACTCATAGTGTGAGTGGAAACGAGATACTATATGTATCACTTGACGACATTTTCAACTATGAGTGGTGGTACTACCCCACACGGAGACAGACAACTACACTCTATATGTGAGTAATGTCGGTTAGATACTGTCAACTCATAGTGTGAATGGAAACGATATACTATGTATCACTTGACGACATTTTCAACTATGAGTGGTGGTACTACCCCACACGGAGACAGACAACTACACTCTATATGTGAGTAATGTCGGTTAGATACTGTCAACTCATAGTGTGAGTGGAAACGAGATACTATGTATCACTTGACGACATTTTCAACTATGAGTGGTGGTACTACCCCACACGGAGACAGACAACTACACTCTATATGTGAGTAATGTCGGTTAGATACTGTCAACTCATAGTGTGAGTGGAAACGAGATACTATATGTATCACTTGACGACATTTTCAACTATGAGTGGTGGTACTACCCCACACGGAGACAGACAACTACACTCTATATGTGAGTAATGTCGGTTAGATACTGTCAACTCATAGTGTGAGTGGAAACGAGATACTATATGTATCACTTGACGACATTTTCAACTATGAGTGGTGGTACTACCCCACACGGAGACAGACAACTACACTCTATATGTGAGTAATGTCGGTTAGATACTGTCAACTCATAGTGTGAATGGAAACGATATACTATGTATCACTTGACGACATTTTCAACTATGAGTGGTGGTACTACCCCACACGGAGACAGACAACTACACTCTATATGTGAGTAATGTCGGTTAGATACTGTCAACTCATAGTGTGAGTGGAAACGAGATACTATGTATCACTTGACGACATTTTCAACTATGAGTGGTGGTACTACCCCACACGGAGACAGACAACTACACTCTATATGTGAGTAATGTCGGTTAGATACTGTCAACTCATAGTGTGAGTGGAAACGAGATACTATGTATCACTTGACGACATTCTCAACTATGAGTGGTGGTACTACCCCACACGGAGACAGACAACTACACTCTATATGTGAGTAATGTCGGTTAGATACTGTCAACTCATAGTGTGAGTGGAAACGAGATACTATGTATCACTTGACGACATTTTCAACTATGAGTGGTGGTACTACCTCACACGGAGACAGACTACTACACTCTATATGTGAGTAATGTCGGTTAGATACTGTCAACTCATAGTGTAAGTGGAAACGATATACTATGTATCACTTGACGACATTTTCAACTATGAGTGGTGGTACTACCCCACACGGAGACAGACAACTACACTCTATATGTGAGTAATGTCGGTTAGATACTGTCAACTCATAGTGTGAGTGGAAACGAGATACTATGTATCACTTGACGACATTCTCAACTATGAGTGGTGGTACTACCCCACACGGAGACAGACTACTACACTCTATATGTGAGTAATGTCGGTTAGATACTGTCAACTCATAGTGTGAGTGGAAACGAGATACTATGTATCACTTGACGACATTCTCAACTATGAGTGGTGGTACTACCCCACACGGAGACAGACAACTACACTCTATATGTGAGTAATGTCGGTTAGATACTGTCAACTCATAGTGTGAGTGGAAACGAGATACTATGTATCACTTGACGACATTTTCAACTATGAGTGGTGGTACTACCCCACACGGAGACAGACAACTACACTCTATATGTGAGTAATGTCGGTTAGATACTGTCAACTCATAGTGTGAGTGGAAACGAGATACTATATGTATCACTTGACGACATTTTCAACTATGAGTGGTGGTACTACCCCACACGGAGACAGACAACTACACTCTATATGTGAGTAATGTCGGTTAGATACTGTCAACTCATAGTGTGAGTGGAAACGAGATACTATATGTATCACTTGACGACATTTTCAACTATGAGTGGTGGTACTACCCCACACGGAGACAGACAACTACACTCTATATGTGAGTAATGTCGGTTAGATACTGTCAACTCATAGTGTGAATGGAAACGATATACTATGTATCACTTGACGACATTTTCAACTATGAGTGGTGGTACTACCCCACACGGAGACAGACAACTACACTCTATATGTGAGTAATGTCGGTTAGATACTGTCAACTCATAGTGTGAGTGGAAACGAGATACTATGTATCACTTGACGACATTTTCAACTATGAGTGGTGGTACTACCCCACACGGAGACAGACAACTACACTCTATATGTGAGTAATGTCGGTTAGATACTGTCAACTCATAGTGTGAGTGGAAACGAGATACTATGTATCACTTGACGACATTCTCAACTATGAGTGGTGGTACTACCCCACACGGAGACAGACAACTACACTCTATATGTGAGTAATGTCGGTTAGATACTGTCAACTCATAGTGTGAGTGGAAACGAGATACTATGTATCACTTGACGACATTTTCAACTATGAGTGGTGGTACTACCTCACACGGAGACAGACTACTACACTCTATATGTGAGTAATGTCGGTTAGATACTGTCAACTCATAGTGTAAGTGGAAACGATATACTATGTATCACTTGACGACATTTTCAACTATGAGTGGTGGTACTACCCCACACGGAGACAGACTACTACACTCTATATGAGAGTAATGTCGGTTAGATACTGTCAACTCATAGTGTGAGTGGAAACGAGATACTATGTATCACTTGACGACATTTTCAACTATGAGTGGTGGTACTACCCCACACGGAGACAGACTACTACACTCTATATGTGAGTAATGTCGGTTAGATACTGTCAACTCATAGTGTGAGTGGAAACGATATACTATGTATCACTTGACGACATTTTCAACTATGAGTGGTGGTACTACCCCACACGGAGACAGACAACTACTCTCTATATGTGAGTAATGTCGGTTAGATACTGTCAACTCATAGTGTGAGTGGAAACGATATACTATGTATCACTTGACGACATTTTCAACTATGAGTGGTGGTACTACCCCACACGGAGACAGACTACTACACTCTATATGTGAGTAATGTCGGTTAGATACTGTCAACTCATAGTGTGAGTGGAAACGAGATACTATGTATCACTTGACGACATTTTCAACTATGAGTGGTGGTACTACCCCACACGGAGACAGACTACTACACTCTATATGTGAGTAATGTCGGTTAGATACTGTCAACTCATAGTGTGAGTGGAAACGAGATACTATGTATCACTTGACGACATTTTTAACTGTGAGTGGTGGTACTACCCCACACGGAGACAGACTACTACACTCTATATGTGAGTAATGTCGGTTAGATACTGTCAACTCATAGTGTGAGTGGAAACGAGATACTATGTATCACTTGACGACATTCTCAACTATGAGTGGTGGTACTACCCCACACGGAGACAGACTACTACACTCTATATGTGAGTAATGTCGGTTAGATACTGTCAACTCATAGTGTGAGTGGAAACGAGATACTATATGTATCACTTGACGACATTTTCAACTATGAGTGGTGGTACTACCCCACACGGAGACAGACAATTACACTCTATATGTGAGTAATGTCGGTTAGATACTGTCAACTCATAGTGTAAGTGGAAACGAGATACTATGTATCACTTGACGACATTTTCAACTATGAGTGGTGGTACTACCCCACACGGAGACAGACAACTACACTCTATATGTGAGTAATGTCGGTTAGATACTGTCAACTCATAGTGTGAGTGGAAACGAGATACTATATGTATCACTTGACGACATTTTCAACTATGAGTGGTGGTACTACCCCACACGGAGACAGACAACTACACTCTGTATGTGAGTAATGTCGGTTAGATACTGTCAACTCATAGTGTGAGTGGAAACGAGATACTATGTATCACTTGACGACATTCTCAACTATGAGTGGTGGTACTACCCCACACGGAGACAGACAACTACACTCTATATGTGAGTAATGTCGGTTAGATACTGTCAACTCATAGTGTGAATGGAAACGATATACTATGTATCACTTGACGACATTTTCAACTATGAGTGGTGGTACTACCCCACACGGAGACAGACAACTACACTCTATATGTGAGTAATGTCGGTTAGATACTGTCAACTCATAGTGTGAGTGGAAACGAGATACTATGTATCACTTGACGACATTTTCAACTATGAGTGGTGGTACTACCCCACACGGAGACAGACAACTACACTCTATATGTGAGTAATGTCGGTTAGATACTGTCAACTCATAGTGTGAGTGGAAACGAGATACTATGTATCACTTGACGACATTTTCAACTATGATTGGTGGTACTACCCCACACGGAGACAGACAACTACACTCTATATGTGAGTAATGTCGGTTAGATACTGTCAACTCATAGTGTGAGTGGAAACGAGATACTATGTATCACTTGACGACATTTTCAACTATGAGTGGTGGTACTACCCCACACCGAGACAGACAACTACACTCTATATGTGAGTAATGTCGGTTAGATACTGTCAACTCATAGTGTGAGTGGAAACGAGATACTATGTATCACTTGACGACATTTTCAACTATGAGTGGTGGTACTACCTCACACGGAGACAGACTACTACACTCTATATGTGAGTAATGTCGGTTAGATACTGTCAACTCATAGTGTAAGTGGAAACGATATACTATGTATCACTTGACGACATTTTCAACTATGAGTGGTGGTACTACCCCACACGGAGACAGACTACTACACTCTATATGAGAGTAATGTCGGTTAGATACTGTCAACTCATAGTGTGAGTGGAAACGATATACTATGTATCACTTGACGACATTTTCAACTATGAGTGGTGGTACTACCCCACACGGAGACAGACTACTACACTCTATATGAGAGTAATGTCGGTTAGATACTGTCAACTCATAGTGTGAATGGAAACGATATACTATGTATCACTTGACGACATTTTCAACTATGAGTGGTGGTACTACCCCACACGGAGACAGACAACTACACTCTATATGTGAGTAATGTCGGTTAGATACTGTCAACTCATAGTGTGAGTGGAAACGAGATACTATGTATCACTTGACGACATTTTCAACTATGAGTGGTGGTACTACCCCACACGGAGACAGACAACTACACTCTATATGTGAGTAATGTCGGTTAGATACTGTCAACTCATAGTGTGAGTGGAAACGAGATACTATGTATCACTTGACGACATTTTCAACTATGATTGGTGGTACTACCCCACACGGAGACAGACAACTACACTCTATATGTGAGTAATGTCGGTTAGATACTGTCAACTCATAGTGTGAGTGGAAACGAGATACTATGTATCACTTGACGACATTTTCAACTATGAGTGGTGGTACTACCCCACACCGAGACAGACAACTACACTCTATATGTGAGTAATGTCGGTTAGATACTGTCAACTCATAGTGTGAGTGGAAACGAGATACTATGTATCACTTGACGACATTTTCAACTATGAGTGGTGGTACTACCTCACACGGAGACAGACTACTACACTCTATATGTGAGTAATGTCGGTTAGATACTGTCAACTCATAGTGTAAGTGGAAACGATATACTATGTATCACTTGACGACATTTTCAACTATGAATGGTGGTACTACCCCACACGGAGACAGACTACTACACTCTATATGAGAGTAATGTCGGTTAGATACTGTCAACTCATAGTGTGAGTGGAAACGAGATACTATGTATCACTTGACGACATTTTCAACTATGAGTGGTGGTACTACCCCACACGGAGACAGACTACTACACTCTATATGTGAGTAATGTCGGTTAGATACTGTCAACTCATAGTGTGAGTGGAAACGATATACTATGTATCACTTGACGACATTTTCAACTATGAGTGGTGGTACTACCCCACACGGAGACAGACAACTACTCTCTATATGTGAGTAATGTCGGTTAGATACTGTCAACTCATAGTGTGAGTGGAAACGATATACTATGTATCACTTGACGACATTGTCAACTATGAGTGGTGGTACTACCCCACACGGAGACAGACTACTACACTCTATATGTGAGTAATGTCGGTTAGATACTGTCAACTCATAGTGTGAGTGGAAACGAGATACTATGTATCACTTGACGACATTTTCAACTATGAGTGGTGGTACTACCCCACACGGAGACAGACTACTACACTCTATATGTGAGTAATGTCGGTTAGATACTGTCAACTCATAGTGTGAGTGGAAACGAGATACTATGTATCACTTGACGACATTTTTAACTGTGAGTGGTGGTACTACCCCACACGGAGACAGACTACTACACTCTATATGTGAGTAATGTCGGTTAGATACTGTCAACTCATAGTGTGAGTGGAAACGAGATACTATGTATCACTTGACGACATTCTCAACTATGAGTGGTGGTACTACCCCACACGGAGACAGACAACTACACTCTATATGTGAGTAATGTCGGTTAGATACTGTCAACTCATAGTGTGAGTGGAAACGAGATACTATGTATCACTTGACGACATTCTCAACTATGAGTGGTGGTACTACCCCACACGGAGACAGACTACTACACTCTATATGTGAGTAATGTCGGTTAGATACTGTCAACTCATAGTGTGAGTGGAAACGAGATACTATGTATCACTTGACGACATTCTCAACTATGAGTGGTGGTACTACCCCACACGGAGACAGACAACTACACTCTATATGTGAGTAATGTCGGTTAGATACTGTCAACTCATAGTGTGAGTGGAAACGAGATACTATGTATCACTTGACGACATTTTCAACTATGAGTGGTGGTACTACCCCACACGGAGACAGACAACTACACTCTATATGTGAGTAATGTCGGTTAGATACTGTCAACTCATAGTGTGAGTGGAAACGAGATACTATATGTATCACTTGACGACATTTTCAACTATGAGTGGTGGTACTTATCTTTTACAGCATGTACGAGTCATTATGGTCACAATTTGTTAGTGTTTCCATCGCCGCTTAATATTGAGTGACGTAATGAAATGGGATTTTTTTTCGTTTCATTGCTGGCTCTCTACCGCTTTAATTGCTGTGACCCCGCGTAAAGTTCAATTGATAACATAATATGGATAAGAATGTATAGTCAACTTAATGGGTAACATTGTCCACATTTACACGATGAGCGACGTACCTATGTAGCGTCCGGTTGCAATAATATTTTACACATGAATAAAATAGAATAGTATCACATCTTCAACCTTTAATTTTTAATTTTAATTTTATTGTTATAGCGGCCATAGTAATACTCTGTGACAATTTCAAGTGTCTACCTATTACGGTTCAAAAGATACAGCCCTGTGACAGACGGACGGACGGACAGCGGAGCCTTAGTAATAGGGTTTCCGTTGACACCCTTTGGGTACGGAACCCTAATCTACGGGCGTTCTAAGTTATACTAAAAATAACTTTATTTAGCAGGCAAATAAAATGAATGGAAATGAAATTACGTGATCATAAATTATACGTTTGGTAATATCCGAATTCAATTAAATTATTAAAATAAAAAATGGCATATTTTAAGGAGGAAAAATATAGGTTATTAAATAGATAATTTAGTCTATTTGACATAATAAAAAGAATAGGCTTGCATCATGCGCGCGCATCGTAAAATTTTACTCTCAGCAACTTCATCCTGTAAATTTTTGTTGGATCGTAAATTTTCACTTTCATTATTTTTTCATAGCGCGTCGATTCATTTCTCCCTTTAATATTAAATAAACAATACACTTTCGCATTTATAATATACTAGCAGTCCGCCCCCGGCTTCGCCCGTGGATATTTTCGAACAAAATAAAACCTGCACTACCCCTACCCCTACCCTTACCCTTACCCCTTACCCTACCCCTACCCCTACCCCTACCCCTACCCCTACCCCTACCCCTACTCCTACCCCTACCCCTACCCCTACCCCTACCCCTACCCCTACCACTACCCCGACCCCGACCCCGACCCCGACCCCGACCCCGACCTCTACCCCTACCCTTATCCTGTTTCCCACGACTTCGTACGTGTCTATTTCAGAATGTTGGCAATACACTTCATACATAGCTTTTGTCATGTTCACCTCTGCCCACCCCGTTTCCGTCGTCATGCCGTGATGGTATATAGCCTATGTTACTCAGGGATAATGTAGCATTCTAATGGTGAAAGAATGATCAAAATCCGTCCAGTAGTTTTTGAGTTTATTCGTAACAAAAATACTAAAATACAAACAAATCTTTCCTCTTTATAATATTAGTATAGATAATAAATTAGATATAGATATATCACGCCTTTTATCCCAAGAGGGGTAGGTAGAGACAATCGAATGCCATTTGCTACGATCCTGATATATCTCTTTCGCTTCTTTTATATTCATCATACCTTTCATATATGCTCGGCTAAAAAGGTTTATAATTATGGCTGAAGTGAAAAGAAATCGATGGAAATATTAAAAGTAGGAAATATAAGTTATCCATATTATTCTAGCGTCAGTCAACCAGTCAGAAATTCACACCGTTTTGCGAAAACAATAGCCGGGGGAAATTCAGCGTCACAATAAGGGGCTCGCTTTTCAATGATTTTGAAAAAGTATAAAAAAGTACACAAATATAAAATGGGACACAAAAAGCCGTGTAATCAGTCTTTTATTCAAATTGGATTTCTAGATTTTTAACAATAACAATACTTTAAATATAAAATTAAAGTTTAGAGATCTATATATAACTAGCGGACCCGGCAGACGTTGTCCTGCCCAAACGTTGGCTTGCTTGCACTACTCCTACCTACCCCTACCCCTACCCCTACCCCTACCCCTACCCCTACCCCTACCCCTACCCCTACCCCTACCCCTACCCCTACCCCTACCCCTACCCCTACCCCTGCACCTACCCCTACACCTACCCCTACCCCTGCACCTACCCCTACCCCTACCCCTACACCTACCCTTATCACTTAGGGGTTTGAAAAATAGATAGTAGCCGATTCGGAGGAGTGTGGGAACGAACATTGTGACAGGAGAATTTTATATATTAGATAATTATGCTACTGCAGATTTTTTTGTAGATTATTTTTAACCTAACTTCAATTTTTTTTATTTTATGTATGTTCCTCGATTAGTTGAACACGCCTGGACCGATGTGAATTTTTTTTTGTTTGAAAGGGTATAGGTACTTTCTAAGTGGTCCCATGTTCATCAGGTTAGGCTCTTATATATATTTTATAGGCACACTTGAAGCGGGAAACAATGTATGCAGAAATACACGACTTCTACTAAAAGTAAAATTAATATACTCAATGCTGTTTTAGTACCATCACTTATGGAAGCGAGACTTGAGTATGGAATAAGAAGCATGAAAGTAAAATAAAATGCAGTGGAAATGCGGTCTTTACGCAGAATTTGTGATATAAAGCGTTATGACCGCCTCCGGAACGATGTCATTAGAGAAGAATGCGGAGTGAATGATGCTGTGACTAAAATGAAGAAAAGTAGTTTACCCTGGTTTGGACACGTTGAAAGAATAAAGGATGAAAGATTGACTAAAAAGGTTATATGGCTGAAGTGAAAGGAAACGCTGGCAGAGGACGACCTAGGTGTACTTTTATTGAACACGTAAGAAATATATTGATCGATGGAAATATTAATGATGAATATGAAAGAAAAAGTATCTGCCTACCCTTTTTGAGATAAAAGACGTGATGATAGATAGATAGATAATTCAGAAGAATCGTGGACGCCAGCTTTACGTGCCCACGAAGCACAAGCACTCATGTGAAGTCGCTGGCAAGTGTTAGTACCTATGCAATAAAAATAATATTTACGCAATACATCATGCATCGTAACATTGAAATATTAAAACTTAATATGTATTAGATATACCTACGTAGTCATATATGTGTATTCAAAGAATTCATTTTTGATGTTTCCCTCGGCCTACATTTTGGGAGTAGGGTGACTATGATTTTATGAAAAAAGGAAGTGGACGCAAGCGAATCGAATATGTGGCATAAAAGTGCCCACTCATTCTTCGTCCAATTCTTGTAACGTACGGTCCGCCATCCGTTTTCAAATCATTGTATTTGTGGTTGATTTCGATGGCCGGAACGATCTGTCACACACATACATCCACACGCCTTTGTTCAATCGAAACTTGTGTGTCTGTGTGGGTGAGTGAATTGCATGTGATCTAAATCGTGTGATTTACATCGCTAATGTGTGGCCTGTGTTCAATCTCGATCATACGGCTGGCCGGACCGAACTTTTTCGGTGAGATACCGGTTAAGCCTCTACAACTAAACTTTTAACTTACACAGCGACATCTACCGGTCCCTTACTAAACTTACTAAAACTAAAAGGAATGAGTGAGTGTTTAAAGTACAACTTTCCAGCGAGACGCGTATTCCCTTTTTAATAGACATCAAAAGGAGGGGGATGTTCTCAATAGGTCAAGATCTAATGATGGGATCCTGGAGAAATCGAGAACTCTTAAAATTTTATAGACACACTTGAAGCGATTTGGGTATTTTTTTATAGTGACTTGTGCATTTGCTTTCGGAAAGCACACTTTTCAGTGCATCATTTTTGAAGTCGGTACACTTTTTTTAAAGGCAATTATTATTCTGAGTCGCTTACTGCCGAGTTAGCATACATTTTGACAGCGACACTTTCGTTTCGGTCTGTAGAGTTGCAGGAATGTATTAGTTAAACGCTGAAATATTCTTGAAATACTCATATATATTCATTGAATTATGTTTACATCCAGTCACGTCAAAACCAAGATGACGTGCAAAATATCAAATATAATATTATAAAGTAAACGTAGGAAAGTGTACCAGCCAGGTCTCCACATCACTCCCCCACCGAGACCGTGACTACGGGCGTAAGTGAGGTGGAAACCGGACGTGGCGTCCAGAGCGAGTAATGCGTAGAGGTTCGGGTTGCATAGCGGCTGCGGGTAGAGTAGGAGACTGAGGAACATTGGTTTCAAGATCTTTTTCCAACATCATGAAAGCTGGTTTCAACCTATCTACCGAAACGGTGGTATCCTTGTTATTAAGGAGAATACGAAAATATTTTTGACCTCGCTTTAGGACTTTATGAGGTCCAGAATATGGTGGATGCAGGGCTGGACGGACTCCGTCTTGACGAAGAAACACGAAGTCTGAAGTTGCCAGTTCCTTGAAAACAAAAACTGTTTTAGAAGTATGATGTATTGTAGGGATAGGCTTTAGTTTATTAGCGAAGGAGCGTAACCTTGATACGTAGTCTTGCATGTCTAATATAGTGTTAGAATTCGAATGAAAAAATTCGCCAGGAAGGCGCAATGGTTCGCCATAAACAAGTTCGGCTACAGATGACTGTAAGTCTGATTTCCAGGCGCTTCTTATACCGAGGAGAACCAAAGGGAGAGATTCTGTCCAACTGGAGTCTGCGTTGCACATTATGGCAGCTTTCAATTGTCTGTGCAAGCGCTCAACTAAACCATTGGAAGCTGGATGATATGCTGTTGTCATCTTATGTTGCGAGCCAATTAGCTGGGTTAAATTTTTGAACGTAGAGCTGTCAAATTGTTTACCACGGTCAGTAGTGATGCTGACCGGGCAACCAAAACGGGAAATCCAACCTGTCAAAAATGCATTGGCAGTGGAAGCCGCCGTGATATCGGTGAGTGGTATGACCTCAGGCCAACGAGTAAATCTATCGATAACCGTGAGAGCATAACGAAAACCGTTTGAAATGGGAAGAGGACCTATAAGATCGGTGTGAACATGGAGAAAACGGGCAGGAGGTAATTGAAAAACGCCCAAAGGAGAAGACACGTGCCGTGTTACTTTAGCACGTTGACAAGCTAAACAGCTACGGCACCACTCTCGGCAATCTTTCCGTATGCCAGGCCAGACAAATCTTTGTACCAAAAGATTTACTGTGACATTTGTTCCTGGATGAGAGAGAGAATGAATGGCATCAAATACTTGACGGCGTAATGCTTTGACGATAAAAGGTCGAGGAGTAGAGGAGCTCACATCGCAATAAATGAATGAGGAAGATCCTGAAATAGGAAGTTTAACAAATTTGAGTGATGAACCCCCTGATAATAAAAGGTTTAATTCAGGATCGTTAGATTGAGCATGAGCAAGCACATCATAGTCAATAGCCTTGGAGGTCAACTCTTCAATCCTGGAAAGGGTATCTGCGACTACATTATCCTTTCCCGAAATATGTTGAATGTCTGATGTAAACTGGGAAATATAGTCGAGGTAACGGAATTGTCTGGGTGAAAATTTGTCTCTATTTGCTTGAAACACAAATGAGATAGGTTTATGGTCTGTAAAAACTGTAAAAACCTGAGCCTCTAACATATGCCGGAAGTATTGAATTGATTTGTATATAGCAAGCAATTCACGATCGTAAGGGCTATACTTAATCTGCGATGGAGAAAGCTTACGTGAAAAGAATGCTAAAGGCTGCCAAAATCCATTTTTAAACTGCTGTAAAACTCCACCTATGGCAGTACTAGACGCGTCAGTGACAAGAGCAAGCTTAGCGCTGCTGTCAGGATGGGCCAGAGTTGCAGCATTGCAGAGACCTCTTTTGCAGTCTTCGAAAGCCCGTTTGCATATGTCATCAAATTTAATAGTCTGATTGTTTTTCACAGAGCCCTTAAGAAGATCGTTTAGGGGTGCTTGTAACTCAGCTGAACGAGGTATGAAGCGATGATAAAAATTATACATACCAAGGAAACGTCTTAGCTCTTTCACAGTTTTGGGCTCTGGAAATGTTTGAATCGCGACAGTTTGATCTGGTAGCGGTTTAACACCTTCAGCGGAAACTGTATAGCCGAGAAAAGTAAGAGTTGAAACACCAAAAGTGCATTTGGAGGTGTTGATAAGAAGACCGTATTTATCAAGTCTAGAGAAAAGCTCACGTAAGTGAAGTTGATGCTCTACGAAATCATGCGAAAATACCAAAATGTCATCTAAGTAACTAAATGTAAAGTCAAGACCTTTGGTAACTTCGTCAATGAATCGCTGAAAAGTCTGTCCAGCATTTCTTAGGCCGAAAGTCATCATTGGGAACTCAAAAAGCCCAAAAGGAGTAGTAATTGCCGTTTTGGGAATGTCGGGTGGAAAAACGGGGATTTGATTGTATGCCTTGACAAGGTCGATTTTAGAAAATATAGTGCAACCTGAAAGGCTAAAATTGAAATCATGTATGTGTTTAATGGGGTACCTATCTGGTACAGTGCGAGAATTAAGCATTCGGTAGTCACCGCAAGGTGTCCAGTTATTGTCCTTTTTAGGAACAAGGTGCAAGGCTGAGGACCAGGGGCTGTTAGAAGGTCGAGCGGTACCCATCCTAACCATCTCGTCAAACTCACGTTTAGCAATAATAAGTTTGTCTGGATGTAGACGACGTGGTTGGGCAGTAACTGGCGGGCCAGATGTAGTTTTGATGTAGTGCACAGTATTGTGGGGACAGTCACGTGGCCTGCCAGCTGGACGCGTTATGTTTGGGAACTCTTCTAGGAGAATTTCAAAATCGGGGTTAAGTTCCGGATAATTGGTTTTAATGGAAGTGACTGTTTCGGTAGGGTTAACACCAGATGCGGGTGCAACTAAATATGTAAGTTGATCACAAATCCTATGATTCCTGCAGTCTACTAAGATGTTGTAATACGCCAGAAAGTCGACGCCAATAATAGGTTTAGTGACGTCAGCGATAACGAACCTCCACCCATACTCACGTCGAAGTCCGAAGTTTAATGTAAGATGTATAAAACCATAAGTTGATATTGTAGTGCCGTTGGCTGCGAAAAGTTGGTAGCTTGATTTTGTTTGTTTGTTCTTGATAGCTGTCCGAGGAAACACGCAAATATCAGACCCAGTGTCAATTAAAAACATCATTTTTGTCTTTCTGTCGGTTACAAATAGGCGGCCAGACGAGGGTTGACGACAGTCGTTGGCCGCTACTAACGACCGTCGTTTGAGTTTTCCGCGTCAAATTTGCAGGGCGAGACACATCTTCTTGCTCTAGAACCAAACTGGTAGTGATACCAGCAAAGGTCGCTTGGAGAATTGTTTCGAACAGACGTCGATGGAGAGCGAGATCGGGAACTAGAACGGGAGCGGCGTCTATTGTCCCAAGTTGAGAGCTTCTGAAAACTTTTCTTAAGTGCTGCAATTTCGTGCTTAACTTCTTCACAGCAGTTTCCAGGATTATCCTGACTGGTCGTCGCCACTTGCTTAGTGTAAGGAGCTATATCCTGGATTCGATCCGCTAAATCTGCTAATATAGATAATGATACTGATGGCTGACTGGCGAGAACACTCTGGATATTTGCGGGAAGACGGCTCATCCAAATAGTTTTCAAAAAATCCTCCGGTACTGTCGCTCCAGCTAAACATTGTAGATGCCTTAAAAATTGGGAAGGCTTCCGATCTCCTAATTCCTCCTGTGTTAATATTTGTTGAATTTTTTGATCGTGAGTAGCGCTGAGTCGTTTAATTAATTCTGACTTTAATTTTTCATACCTGTGATTTTGTGGTGGATTGATTATAATGTCTCGAACCTCTTTCGAAAATTGACGGCCCAGATGCCCGATAACATAATTAAATTTGGTTGTATCACTTGTGATCCCGGAGTTGGAGAATTGGCCTTCGACCTGAGCGAACCAGATTTCAGGATCCTCAGGCCAAAACGGTGGAATCCTTACTCCGACTTTGCACAGTTCTGCAGACGTACCGTTTGACACAGCCGCCGGGTTGCCGCTGCCCAAACTGCCGTCCTTGTGCGCCATGTATATTATAGTTACATAAAGTAGTTCAATTCGGTGGTCACCAATGTAGAGTTGCAGGAATGTATTAGTTAAACGCTGAAATATTCTTGAAATACTCATATATATTCATTGAATTATGTTTACATCCAGTCACGTCAAAACCAAGATGACGTGCAAAATATCAAATATAATATTATAAAGTAAACGTAGGAAAGTGTACCAGCCAGGTCTCCACAGGTCGAATGGCCTTGAACAGGCCAAAACGTTCATGTCCAACAAGGACCGGCCAGAGATAGCCCGGGGCCGAGAGGTCCGGCCCAACAATGTGCGTGCAAATTTGCTATGCCGGGCAAAGACAAGTACACAGAATTTGCCCGCACATTGTTGGGCCGGACATTCTCGGACCGGGTATATCCTGCACAAGAATGCCGAGCAATTTGCTTGGCCGGACAAAGACAAGTACACGGAATTTGCCCGCACATTATTGGGCCGGACATCTCGGCCCCGGGCTATCTCTGGCCGGTCCTTGTTGGACATGAACGTTTTGGCCTGTTCAAGGCCATTCGACCGAAACGAAAGTGTCGCTGTCAAAATCTGTGCTAACTCCCCTGGTGTTACTGTGTCGGAATGCACAATGCTAACGAATCACGTTATTGACTTTTATTTGCAGCTTTTGACAATGGCAAAACTGAATAATAACTGTCAAACTTTTAGTTTGTGAATCATATCACATCATAAATTGTCATATTTAATCAACGACTCCATCTCCGTTTTCAAGGTCCGATCCGAGACCGTTTTTAATGTAAATCATTTATAGGCGCGCGTCGAAAAATTGCGTCATGCCCTCTCTCGGCCGCCGCTCTACTCCCTTGTGTGTGCGTGGCACGTATGCTAGAGGGTGTGTGGACTACAGTTTTCGATGTTTTACAAATGCCGAGCGTCTTGTTTCATTTTTTGTTGTTGTTGTAAGAACACGTGTGTTGAAGACATGGATATTTGGATAATACTTTTAGACGTTTTTTTTCAATCTCTTTTAACCCTTATGATGCTGAATAAAAAAACATTTTTACAAATTCCGAATTTTCCTATTAAGGATTCATAATTTTATATAATTTTTTTCATAATTTCTAGTGTATCATCGTTAACTCATAGTCACCCCACAAGTAACCAAATTGCTGCAATTCCCAGCGTAATACTCACACAAATACCATTATTATATTCCTATTTTTGTTATTTAATATGAATTGTATGTTTCTTATTTCCACAATGAAAAAAAACAGACGGACAAGTGTGAATTGTGCTCGAATCCTGAAGGTTTCGTAGCATAAATACTCAAAGTACCTCAAGAAAGTATAGGCTAAGTTGTGACAAAAATGAGAAAAGTAGTTTCCAGTGGTTTAGACAAAGATTGACTAAAGAGGTTTACTTATATGGCTGAAGTGAAAGGGAATGCTGGTAGAGGACGACCTAGGTGTAGTACTTTTATTGAACATATAAAAAATATAATGATTGAAGATAATGATTAACATTTAAAAGTACACACAATCGCCGAGCAATGTATGAAAATAAGCCAAAGAGATATGTCAGAAATTCAGGATCCTAGCAAATGCCATTCAACTATCTGCCTACCCCTCTTGGGATGAAAGGCGTGATGATAGATAGACAAAGGCAGTCATGGGGACTGTAGACAGAAGTGAAAAGAGATTGAATAATAACGCCATCTAGCGATTATTTCACATATAAATGTATCTGTCGTTGATACTAAGGAACGGGCATTGTTCTAAGATACCATAGCATGTCGGTGACGCGAACCCATAATATTTTCCCAATCGTTCAACTATAACAAACGCAAAAAAAATCATGCCTCTGATTATTTTTTCTTTATTAATACAACTATTATAGTGGTTTACGTCACGGCAATTATACCTTGTGGTGTGGCCAGAGAGTAACAGTGTCCACTTGACGACAGTTGTCCATATTGAACAGAACAGGTGGCAGGATCGTATGAATCTGTTATTTTTAGAAGTTTCGGCCGGCTTAAAGGGAAGTCAGTCATCAAAATCCAATTTTTAATCAAATTTTTCAGAAAACCTGATCTATTTACGAAACTGAAAAAAATATATATTGATTTTAAGGATATGACAAATATTGTTATTGTTTTGAAAATATGATTAGAAACATTTTACTAGATAGAAAAAAATACTAAATACACCTCTGAAAACTTTATTTATCAAATTTTATGGCTATAATATAGATGGTATCATTACAAAAATATATCTATCGTTTCATTGTAAAATTATTTCTATTTTTTTTAAATTGCGTTTTAAACAAAAATTATCGCTTACGTTGAATCGCTTACTGTTCCTATGCGATTCTAGATAAATATGTTCTGCTCTTTCATCACTCATTTTCCCATAGACCACTTCCCTTTAAGGGGCTGATAATCGTCAGCGTCCTTGACGATTTGATGTTTTAAGTCACGCCCTTTTTCCGACCTAGCCTGCGAGAGACTATCATAGTTAGAGAGACCACGCTTTTAGTTGCCGTCTGGCGTCTAATACTAGACTGTATGTGATCAGTAATTGTCGTCTGACACAGGACTGCATGTGATTATTTGTCTCCTAATACCATACATACTGTATGGGATTAGTTGTCGTTTAGTAATCTGTCAAAAAATATTTTATAAGATGTTGCTCCGTATTGACGTTAAAAAGGACAAATCAACAAACAAACAATCACTCTTTCACGTTTGTAATATTAGTAAGGAAGTAGGAATAACTACCTATTTACACGCTTGATGATAAAATGATGCTTTTTGCCCCGGCTTTGCTCGTGGAAATGTTTGAAATGTGACAAGCGAGCTCTGATATTTTATTAAAATTCAACATTATACTAGATTTCGACTAATTTTAGGACTCTGAATTCGAATTTGATATCGATTTCGCAATTCAATATGACGACATCTGTCAATTTCGTAAAATTCGACATTATACCAGATTTCGACTAATTTTAGGGTTGTGAATTCGAATTTGACATCGATTTCAAAATCGAATATGACGACATCTGTCAATTTCTTTAAATTCGACATTATACTACATTTCGACTAATTTTAGGGTTCTGAATTCGAATTTGATATCGATTTTACAATTAAATGTAACAACATCTGTAAATTTCTTTAAATTCGACATTGTACTAGATCTCGACTAGTTTTAGGGTTCTGAATTCGAATTTGATATCGACTTCACAATTAAATATGACGACATCTGTCAATTTCTTTAAATTCGACATTATACTAGATTTCGACTGTTTTTAGGGTTCTGAATTCGAATATGATATCGATTTCACAATTAAATATGACATCTGTCATTTTCTTTAAATTCGACATGATACTAGATTTCGACTATTCCACATCCGGTCATGGCGACATACGCACGCGTTTTCGTCGTGGCGTGATGTGGAATCCAGTTTAATCCTGTTCGCGCTGTGATGGTTGTGATTAATCAGTGATTAATAAGACATATCACGGTCGGCGGGATTATCTTAAATACCGATTTATCGGCTATATACACTATAAAGGCTATAATACTTGACATTGGCAAATCACCGATGAACATTGGTGGAGCCATAATAAAAAAGAAGAAGAAGAAGTTTTAGGGTTCTAAATTCGAATTTGATATCGATTTCACAATTCAATATGACGACATCTGACAACTTCTTAAAATTCGACACACACATTTCGACTAATTTTAGGGTTCTGAATTCGAATTTGAATTTGATATCGAATTCAAAATTAAATATGACGACATCTGTCAATTTCGTAAAATTCGACATTATACTAGATTTCAACTAATTTTAGGGTTCTGAATTCGAATTTGATATCGATTTTACAATTAAATATAACGACATCTGTAAATTTCTTTAAATTCGACGTTATATTAGATTTCGACTAGTTTTAGGGTTCTGAATTCGAATTTGATATCGATTTCACAATTCAATATGACGACATCTGTCAACTTCTTAAAATTTGACGTTAATTTCAAAAGACATCTGTAATTTTTTTAAATTCGACATTATACTAAATTTTGACGAATTTTAAGGTTTCCTCTAACATTCATAACACATTAATATTGCACAAAATAGTGACTTTCTTTATAATAACAATAATTTCCATATAAATATGTGCTGCTCACATCAAAATTCCATAGTGAATGAATATTTTAAATTACCTGCATTTTATTCAAATCGTAAAAATATAAATCAAAACAAAATAAAATTCGCAACGTATGGGATTCGAATCGGCGACCTCAGCGTTTAGCAGCGCGGTGCCTCCCACCTAGCCACTTCGGCTTGAACTTGTTTAGTCGAAATTTGACATTGCATAGACATGTTAGTATTCACATTTTTAACCCATAACATAATATTCAAATAGTACTTTAATCCAAACATAAATGATGAACAAAATAAAAATATGTACAAATTTAGAAATTGTTAAAACTTAAATATCGTGAACATGTAGGTTGATTGGAGGGAAAATCTTTGTCAACTGTCGGTCTTGCAATTACATTCAGGTCTTGCTGTTGCAATACTATATTTTTATCTCCAATCGGTTCTCTTATTTGAAGCTTTCTGGTGAATCTAGGATCTACATTACCTTAAATTACAATACATTAAATTACATTACATTATTATTATAATATAACGTCAAGGTCAGGAACGTCATCGGTAGATTTAGAAAGAAGGGTAACATTTTCTTGAGTTTCTGCTAGTGACACATTGTTTAACCTGTAATAAAGTTTACAGTTATATGTAAAATTTCAAATTTTTTATAAACATTACACGACAAGTACAGGATGTAAAATAATAACTCCAAAAACAAGTGTGTTGTAAATCTATTAATTCTCAATTTTCGTACGAAGAAACTTACTCTGTCAATGAAAAATCTGACGTTTCAGTTGTTTCACACGTAGTATTTTCTTCCAACTGTTGTTTCTTCCTGATATAATAAAAAAATGTTTAATCACATACACTGTCTAGAACTCTAAAATTTGTCGAAATCTAGTATAATGTCGAATTTTAAGAAAATGACAGATGTAGATATATTGAATTTTGAAATCGATGTCAAATGCGAATTCAGAACCCTAAAATTAGTCCAAATCTAGTATAATGTCGAATTTTAAGAAATTGACAGATGTCGTCATATTGAATTTTGAAATCGATATCAAATTCGAATTCAGAACCCTAAAATTAGGCGAAATCTAGTATAATGTCGAATTTTAAGAAATTGACAGATGTCGTCATATTGAATTTTGAAATCGATATCAAATTCGAATTTAGAACCCTAAAATTTGTCGAAATCTAGTATAATGTCGAATTTTAAGAAATTGACAGATGTCGTGATATTGAATTTTGAAATCGATATCAAATTCTAATTCAGAACCCTAAAACTAGTCGAAATCTAGTATAATGTCGAATTTTAAGAAATTGACAGATGTCGTCATATCGAATTTTGAAATCGATATCAAATTCGAATTTAGAACCCTAAAATTAGTCGAAATCTAGTATAATGTCGAATTTTAAGAAATTGACAGATATCGTCATATTGAATTTTGAAATCGATATCAAATTCTAATTCAGAACCCTAAAATTAGTCGAAATCTAGTATAATGTCGAATTTTAAGAAATTGACAGATGTCGTCATATTGAATTTTGAAATCAATATCAAATTCGAACTCAGAACCCTAAAATTAGTCGAAATCTAGTATATGTCGAATTTTAAGAAATTGACAGATGTCGTGATATTGAATTTTGAAATCGATATCAAATTCGAATTCAGAACCCTAAAATTAGTCGAAATCTAGTATAATGTCGAATTTTAAGAAATTGACAGATGTCGTCATATTGAATTTTGAAATCAATATCAAATTCGAACTCAGAACCCTAAAATTAGTCGAAATCTAGTATATGTCGAATTTTAAGAAATTGACAGATGTCGTGATATTGAATTTTGAAATCGATATCAAATTCGAATTCAGAACCCTAAAATTAGTCGAAATCTAGTATAATGTCGAATTAAAAATTTTGGCTGACCAGCGGCGTTGCGGCGTTGTCCAACCATGTAGAAGAGGTTCTATAATTCTACTTCTTTTACTTTTTTCACGTTTTGTGGAACAAGGGATTGACGTGATTTTTTGCACAGAGATAGTTGGAGATATAGATAATGACATAGGCTACTTTATATCCCAAAAATTCTTCGGGCTTGCCACTCTTTTCCACGACGAAGCCGGGGCGAATAGCTAGTATATCGTAATTTTATCATCAAGCTTGGATAATAGGTAGGTATTGTAACTTCCTTACTAATATTACAAATGCGAAAGAGTGTTTGTTTGTTTTTTCAAATCAATACGGAGCAACGGATTGACTTGATTTTTTGCACAGAGATAGTTGGAGATATAAATAATGACATGGGCTACTTTATATCCCAAAAATTCTTCGGGCTTGCCACTCTTTAAATATTTCCACGGCGAAGCCGGGGCGAATAGCTAGTAGGAGGGTCTATTATGTAAAACCAATACGTATGTAACATTGTTTATCGTAATTTTATCATCAAGCTTGGATAAAGGGTAGGTATTTTAACTTCCTTACTAGGTAATGTTTCAAATGCAAAATAGTGTTTATTTGTCCTTTTTTTAATTAATCTACGGATTGACTTGATTTTAATGACATATCCCACAAATCCTTCGGGCTTGTCACTTTTCAAATACTAGCGAAAAGCTAGTCTATCATAAGTTTTCCATCAAGCGTGCGTGGATAAAATATTATAAACGCGAAAGAGTGTTTGTTTGTCCTTTTTATTCAAATCAATACGGAGCAACATGGGAGCAACGGATTGACGTGATATTTGCACAGAGATAATGACATGAGCTAATTTATATTTCGGAAGTCCTTGGGGCTGGCACATTTTAAATTTTTCTACGGGGGAAAAGCTAGTATATCATAATTTTATTTGCCTTGCAATGACTTCTGCAATATGTTTCCCGTACGCATTTTCTATGTATTACCTACCTACCTACTTTGCTGTTTATTAACTTATTTCCAATACTGGAGTTAATTATTTAATATAATTACGCTCACAAAAAGCAACGCTGACTCCTAGACTAAAGTATACAAATAGCAACTTCCTTATGAAAATATTGCCTAATCGCTACGGTAATGTCATTTATGAATAAAGTTTACCATTAATAAATTAAATTTGAGCCAAAAAATACACAAATAATACAAAAACTTCTGAGCGATCGAGTGGCCGCGACCGTCTAGCATCACGATTCAGCCGTCACTGCCGACAAGGCGAGTGTGAATAAAGAAGAGCTAAAGCGTTTCCGCTCAGAGTAGAAATCGTAAGCGCCATTTGACATAATCATTATTTTTTAAATAACTATACAATTTATTTGAATATGCAAATGACAATTATATGGGTAATTGAATATTACAAAAACAAATTAAATGTCATAGTACTAAAATCACTAGTACCGCCGTTTTCTTTTTTTGAAAACTTTCAGAGACCACATTTTGGGATTATTTTCTATCGAGCGAAAATTGTGTAATCGCGTTTTCAGAATGACAATTATATCAATTATATCCTGTAGAATAATATTTTTTTTTTTCAATCTTGGAAATTGTCTTGTTTTTGCTAAAACATTCTTTAAATAATCGTATATAGGTGTTATCTGCCCCTTAACTTGCTCTCCGAAGCACGTGATGTCGATGTAACGGTCCTCCCGTCTACCAATGGACTTGGTTTTAATAATTATATATTCTTACATTATCTACAGAACCCTAAAAGCCGCCCCTTGTATTTGGTATGCTCAATTTTGTGAAAACTTTCAAGTGCTTTTGTATTGCGGAGATACTGTTTTGTATGAAAAAACTATGTCATGTCAATATCCCACTAATATTATAAACGCAAAAGTTTATATGGATGTATGTATGTTTGTTACTCAATCACGCCAGAACGGCTGAACGGATCTGAATTAAATTTGGTACAGAGATAGATTATAGTCTGGAATAGCACATAGGCTACTTTTTATCCCGGAAAAATGTATGGTTCCAGTGGGATAGATTTGTTTTTTTTTTTTCACGGGATCGACATGATTTTTTGCATAGTGGTAGTTTAGGGGTCAGAGAATGATACATACTACTTTTTATACCGCGAAAGCGGGCGGGGGAGGGACAAATTACAGCCACGGGATTATTTCTTTTTGGAACTATTTCCACGCGGGTGAAATTATGTAGTCAAAAGACAATATTACAATTTCATGAAAGTCAGTTTTGTAAGGTTTCCGTCAGGACAGCGGCATCTTTTGTTTTGGCTCGGAAGTCCTGGGGTTGGACATTCTCGGGCCGGGCATTGTTTTTATCTTCTAAGGACCTCGGACTATAAAGCTAGCGAGATTTTTTTTATAGAGAAGACGACCTGTGATCTTACCACCGCCTGTTTGACAGCGCTTAACTTTTTCGTTCGTATGCAGAACGTGTCAACTAGGTTAGGATTAAACCTATATCCTGTGCAAGCAGTGTGGGAATGGAAGGACGAGGTCATGGAGTTCTTCTGAACATTCCCCATAATAGTCGATAGAAGAAGCTAAGAGAGGCTATGTCTTTGCGTAACTGCAGAGGCTCGAGATTTCGTGTGGCCTTTGGGTCATTAAAGATCTAATTTAGCAAACTATTTGCAAAACTATCAAACAAATGCTCAAATATTTATAATTCTAAATGTGGAAAACTTGTCTTCTGCTGTATTCTATGAACTGTATTTGACTTTTGCCTGAAGACATTTGCCTTTTGTCCAGTTTGTGAAAAAATCAATGTTTACTAAGAAAATTTTGAAAAACAAGTACTTATTTATAACAAAGCAAGAAATGTATATTTATAGACATCAATATCGTCGGGCCATTCTTTATGAAAGATACATTTTTCCTCTCAAGTATCATGGTACCACTGGTGACTGGCCCCACCCGGCCGCATGTTAACAATATCTACCAACTGAGGTTTGAAAGCGATCTCTAACTTTTCTGTTTTTTTTTTATGAAAGTCTAGTCAAAGTAAATCAGGGATTTATTTAATCATAAACTTTTACACACAACAATTAAAACCTTAAGGGGCGGTGGTCAAGGTCATCTTGTATCTGTCAAAAATATGGCAAATCTAAGTTTTAATCCTGGAAACGTGAGTTTATTTATACAACATTTCCTCACCCCAAAAGGATTGTTATTATTTGAAATTGGATTGAGCCATATTTTTATTATTCTGGGTTCTAAAGAGCCGTAGTTTTCGATACGCAAAGGCACTGCTCCTGGTATCCAGGATTAACTTAGATTTGCCATATTTTTGACAGATACAAGATGATTGAGAGCCACGGGTCCTTAAAGTTAAATCTAAACATTAAAAATAACTAAATAAACCATCGTTGAGCGAGGAAATGATGAGTCGTGGGTACCCTGGCCCTTCCTCATTTCTTATTGGGGTGAGGGTCTAAACCAGACCCCGAGAGGTAGATGCTCCTCGTGCCAGTTCGCCGGCGCCAAGAGTTACTCCTCAGCGCTTCAACTTCAAATTAAGGTAACTCTCAGAAATTGGGCGTTAGAAATCGCTGCCAAAACTTTTTGGACAAATCAGAGATCGCTTTCAAAGCACAATTGGTAGATTTTGTTAATATGCCACCCGTGCCCCCTCTAGGTGGGATGGGGGCAACAATCGGTACACCCACAAGGTTAGTCCCTCTTTCCTTATTGTTAGAGCTTGTCGTCTTACTTCCGATATCGAGGTAAGTTAGTGTGGAGATGGAATTTTAGGCCTTTATTCATAAACGTTTATTAGCAACGTTTTTGTTAAAATATGTTTTGTCACTCTCTAACAAACCTGTCTTACTAATAATAGAAAGAAACAAAACACATTTTAACAAAAACGTTGCTAATAAACGTTTATGCATAAGGGGGTTAGTCTGTAACTTGCGACCGCACTTAGATAATTTTATTCTACATAATCTCTGACGGATTAGACAGCATATAGGGTTGCCATCCGTCCCGATATATCGGGACTGTCACCGTTATGGACCTCCTTGTCCCGACATCCCGACGAGACCCAATTTTGTCCCGATTTCGCAAGACGCCACCGTCGACATCAACCGTTGCTATCAAAATACTGTTACGAGCTTGACTCAAGTAACGCCATCTGTTAGCGCAATATGTAAATGCAGTTTGAGTTAGTTACAGTTAGCAACGCCATCTCTGAGGCGACGCTTGTCTTATACGGTACCTATACGTATTTATAAATACCTCAAAGGGAAAAAAGACTTGCTAAAAAAGGTGAAATCTTCCGAAAAATATGGTACACCAACTACTACTGCTGCAAATTCCATGTAATTTTGTTCAAAATTATATATATAAAAAATTTTTATGGATAGCATACATACTTACCCCCAGCTACATCTTTTATTTTGACCAGAATGAGGTAACTTAGAACAATTATTTTAGCCATTTATTGTTTGCATAGAAACTACTGTCATCGGTGATGAAAAAGTACGTACTCGCCGACCACACTTTTTTTTAAAAAAGCTGATTTTCCTTCTGGCATAAAAGCGTCCGTTCGTTACATGGCAAAAATCAGTTTCTTGAAATAGTTAGTCAAAAAAACGACCAGCTCTAGTGGTCTGGTCTGCTAGATTGGCAATACAAAAGAGAAAAGCGCATAGATACCAGTGGCGTGCACAGAGATTTCAGACAGGGTATGCATGGCTAAAAAGACTTCAAACTAGTCTCTATTATATCTTTACCAAAAATTTGGAGCTTCAAGCACGAATCCAGATGTTTTTCTGAAGAATCGTGCTTAGCAGCCGCTTTGTAATAATTATTTAAACCTGAATATCCATTATAAATCTAAACATTTTTTTTTATCTTGATTTGAAAACAAAATGCAAGGAAAACAAAACAATTTGTTTGTATGTAAACATCCGCATAGCCATTTATAGTTATCGTAAAACTCTTTATTGAAAGTACGAGTAATATTACCTTTTTTTGTGTTAAATCCACTAATTCAACTTAATTCAACGGCGCGCCCTTGGAAATCAATTTAATTTTATCGTCAAAATATCTTTTAATTTTTTTAAACAAACTTCACCCAAGCAAGTCTCACAGGTATATTTTTCCATTTTATAATGATTTTACACTTAATACAAAAAACTTAAATTACTCAATAACTTGCGCAAACCATAAACAGAAACTTAGCATAAAACAATTAAGTAAAGAAATTGCACTCACAAAATAATAATTGTCTTTGTCAACCCGACTAAAATAAGTTTACCCTCGTCCCTCTGTAATTAAAGCATTTGCAAGGCCTTCTCAATTCAAACCGCTTACCTCGGAGGCAGTGCTTCTAAAACACCTACACATGCATGCATTTTTACGCACACTTTGATATTATAGTTGCGTACTTACACGAAACTGATCTAGGATTTTGTATGGAGAATAAGCAGTCGCTAGCACTGCATCTGCCACTAGAGGCGCTGATGTCGCGTCGCGTGGGTGAATGCATACGGACGGGTGACACTTCGACAGATTAAGAGGATCGTGTAGCTCAGCGTACGCAGCGAAATAGGTATTTAGAAAATCATATTCTGTCTTAATCGCACTCTTCTCCCGGACATCAGTGCGACAGAGAGCACTGCAGCTCGTGGGTGTTCGTAGGTATGTTTTTCGTTGAAAATTGCGTTTTGGGCGAAAACGATTTACACCTACTAAACTATAACGAAACCTTATAATTTTGGTGTCAAACGTTTTAGCAGATTATAATCTACGTACGTACGTTTTGCTTTTTTTGAAATTTTGCTTTGTTTCTCAAATACAGACGGTTTATTACCAGCAAGTTATGAACCAAAAAAACCGAGATTTGAGGGGCTTATAACTTTTGACCTATTACGAATTTTGAAAAAAGGAAAAAATACGTACGTAGTTTTTCATTATGTCAGTAACATATTACAAAATCGTTAAAATTAATTAATATTTAGGGGTAGTAAAACGTTTTCTCCGTTTGTATGGACATGGACGCGGTACACTACACTCTTAAGATGGCGCGTCGAACATTTAAAAAAAAAATATTCAGCAAATAACTGTTATTAAAAATAGGGCATCTATGTATGGCACTACAGGGTATGCAGTGCTTATTTGCATGTATGGAGTGCACGCCCCTGATAGATACGCCTATTTTTTTAATACTGTACCAGCCTAGCGTCAGTAGTAATTTCGCTTATTTTTGTAAAATATCCTGTTTTAAAGTAGGTAGGTATAATTAAGTGTCAGTGCTTGGATGTAAGTCATCTAAGATGAAAATCCACAGAATTACACATTTGTTACGCACACTGATGTATTAATGTTTTGGTCTCGTTCTAATCGCGACATTACCAATCTAGTAGAGCGCCAACATACTACATCTATGGCACAGACTTTGTTTTATAATATTTAGATAAGCCATCTCCACTTTAACTTAGCCCTTTGTATATTCACAATAGACAGAGGCAGTCCGTTCTATAAAGTCATTGTTTAGTAGCAAGTAAAAAGAAAACAAACACCGACCGATAACAAGTGCAAAGATTAGAACAAAAGTCTTCGTCGGGTTCCCTGGTAGGACCTGGGTTCTACCATGGTACCACCAAGATAAATGTGTACCTACCAAAATGTACCCGTCTGGTAATTTAAAAAATGCGTAATTGTGTTTGTTAGTTTTAGTTTTTAATTCATGTCAAAATGGAGCAATTTTTTTTTCACGGGTTGCCTTACAGCTCCCGAAACCTTGTTACGGTTCCAGGGTACCCAGAACAAGACCAAGTCTCCCTCTTGTAGCATATGGCTGGCTATACCTTAATAATGCACTTGAAAAATTTTTTTTTTCTTATTTTCCCGCAAAATCGAAGTTCGGTTATTTTACCCTATATGTCCGTGATTGGGTCATGAAGTTTTTATATTGTAAACCTGTGAGAAGGGACGGATAAGTAATAGCTTATACTATAATACGCCTTGGTATAGGCTTCAGATTTCAATATCCTTCTATCTATACAGTAATAATACTAAAATGTTACCGCCCGCGCCATCTCGTGGGACGTTTTGAAACTAAAAATCAATATTATAAAACTGAATACAGCCAATAGATGTCGCCATATGTTGAAAATGTTACGGTATTTTTAACCCCCGATCGCAAAAGTTTGAAATAGGTGTGTGTGAGTGTGTGTTGTGTGTGTGTATGTGTTTGTCAGTGTGTTCATCACCGCTAAACCAATTACGATGCGTTTTTTGTTGCAGTTGATGCAAATCGAATATGAGGTTTCATCAGAACTTGTATAGGAATATTAATCTTTTTTTTTTCACTGGTGGCCTTACGACTCCAGAAGCCATGTCACTGGAGTGAACTAATCTGTCCGTCTGGAACTGTGGTAATTTTCGGAATATAAACAAAATGTATATTTTATTGTTTAGGAGCATTAATAAGTGAATCAAGTCGGGGGAAAAGTTAGCCCCACTGAGTTTTCATAACGTATGCTGTCTAATCCGTCAGAGATATAACAAAATGATGTTGGAAAGAATTGTTTAGAATAAAATTATCTACAAAAAAGTCTGCGATAGCATATATCCATCTCTAATAGGTAAGTTGTAACCCTATAATACAATTATATACTTATCTGTATTATAATATATTAACGTTGTTAGAATGTATTGATCCTCATCAAGGATTAGGTACCTAAGTAATTAAATATGATAGAAAAAGACAAATCATTGTTACATCCCCAGGATATCCAGCGGAAGACCAAGTCGTTTAGCCTCCTGTATTTGTGAGGTTATACCTAACGAGTGGCCAGTTCTGTTGAGGTATATTTAGATGGAAAAGCCTCTAAGTGGGGTTTGTCGGATTATGTAAGTACATAAGTTTTTAATTATAAAAATTATAACTTTTAACAGTATTTAGGTCCTATCAGACAGAGTATTACGCTCCGGCGCATTCCTGAGTTTTATGATTCGTGTCCCAAGCCATTGAATATTAAATTAGGTATTTGTTGATTTTTAAAAGTTTAAGTATTTATTTATATCAGGGGTTTATATTAACTGATAACAGTAACTGATAAGTAATATAATTGGTAATAAAATTCTAAAAGTAAATAATATTTACGTCTGTTAAAGAAGTGACACATCATCACAAGTGCAGTAACAGACTTGCCACCTGTTCTGTTCAATATGGACAACTGGCTACAAGTGAACACTGTTACTGGTGTCTCTGGCCACACCGCAAAAGGTCAGTTCAATCGAACACCAGGAAGTGGTTCTAATTCAGCTTGCAATCTATCTATCACCAAGCCTTTTATTCCAAGAGTGGTAGGTAGAGACAATGGAATGCCATTTGTTACGATCCTGACGTACCTCTTTCGCTTCCTTTTATATTAATCATACCTTTCATACATGCTCGGTGATTGTGTTACCTTTAATATTTCCATCGATAAATACATTTTTTAATGTTCAATAATAGATATATGTAGGTAGGTTATATATTGACAATTTTGTAAATCTAATTTTTGACATTTATTTAGAAAATATTGTATAACTAGGTACCTATATTGTATATAAATTAAAGATTTGAACACCGCCGTGCGGTAGAATGTGATGCTTTATAAACTGTACCATATTTGATTCAAATAAATCCTTATATATATATATATACCTACACTCTGCCAGCATTTCCTTTCACTTCAGCTATAAACCGTTTTAGTAAAACTTTCATCCTTCATTCTTTCAACGTGTCCAAACTAGCGTAAGCTCTTTTCTTCATTTTAGTCACAACATCATCTTTCACTCCGCATTCTTCTCTAATGACATCGTTCCGGATGCGGTCAATACTCTTTATATGACACATTCTACGTAAAGACCTCATTTCCACTGCATTTATCTTACTTTTATGCTTCTTATTCCATAGGTACCCAAGTGGTTACTTAAACAGCTTGCAAGATTTACCTAAACAGACTAACACAAATTGCAATTTAAAAAAAGCTTGTAAATAATACTAAGTACCTACTTTTTATATCAACTCATGATATCAGTTGTATGTTTATTGAATGACAGACAAAAATAATTACGTATTTATTGCACATAATATCAGTATCAGAGATCCGACAGGTTTTTAAAGTACTTACAGTGAAAAAATAAAGTTTCAATGTTATGAATGAGTTTTGAAGCGCATTTACACAGACGTGTATCCAATTTGTTTAGGTAACTCAAATACGCTGCAACGACTGGAAATATCTGGAGATACTGTAAATATCTGAAAATTAAACCTAAAATGCTAAGAATACTAAGAATCAAAAAGGTGGTCGTCACGGGACATCCGACAGAATATGTGAAACATCGAAATTGACGCTGTAGTATAATGTAGTCAAATAGAAACATGCAACAACTAAGTATATAGAATCCGCGCCACGCACAAACAAGAGAGTAGAGAGCGGCGAGGGAGAGTGGGCATAACGCCGTTTTCCGTCACGACATACGAGTCGGTCTTATCCCCTAGGCGCGCCAATAGGTGTGTTTCACATCAAAAAGCAGGTGTGTCGGTTGTTGACGCACTACAGAATCGAAGCTTCTTACATTTTCTACTAAACTGGTCATTCACTAAACTTAAAAGAGATAATAAGACTCCCCATCCCGAAGCTTCTTTCAACAAGTAAAACATTCAATGGATGCTTTTATATGAGTTTGGCCGTGACCTTTTTTAGTAGCCTATGTTCCTGCCAAATTATGATCTTATTTTCTTAATCAAATAATAAACATGGTTTATAGGTTGTCATTTGTATTTTTTTCTTAAATTAAACAGTGTAATGAGCTTAAGAAGAAAGTTACGAGATCATATAACGATGCCCTTCCTTCAAGTTTTATACAAATTTGAAATTTATACCAATAATCTAAAAGAGAGTTTCAGTTTCAAGATGTAAACTAAGGATCAACTTAAAAAATCCCTGTAGGTATTGAAGTTACAGAATAAATTTAAGAAGACAATAATGTATGATTATTAAAAATGTTAAAGTTCTATAAGATAATGCAGTACGACCAGAAAAATAATGTGCATAGAAATGTTCGCCATTTTTCGTATTTCCGACAAAAACTAAACACACACTCACACGGAGAAGCAATGACACGCACACACAATGTAGTAGAGAGGCGGAGGAGAGGGGGTATGACGCAGTTTTCCGTCACGGCATAGATATGTTTCACAACAAACAGTCAACAAGACAAAAAAGATAAGCAAATTATATTAGTTCTATATAAATGCGCCACCGTCGCTTACGCATGCCCTTCACTTCCTCCGCTCCATTCATACCAAGATCTCACAAGACCGGTTACCGCAACCCGTTATCTTTACTAACAGAGGGGGCTCTCATACAACTTCCAATAGTTGATGAAATATTATGACACTTGGTACATCATCAGGTTATGGGCCCAAAACAATGTATTTCTGTCCTCCTTAATATGTCACAGTTTGGTTTTTTTAGTCGAGAATAAGCTCTGAAATGGCTTCATGGATTTTGATGAAACTTTCAGAGATCATCGTTAGTATTTAGACTTAGAATCTGCTGTATATTTCGTCTCGATTATTTCAAGGGTTCCGTAGATATATCTATATTAAACTGATATGAGCGAAGAATTAGGCCAGTTTATTTGTAAACCGAGGCAATACCATATGCATCTACAATAGTCAAAATAGTACCACGAGACAATAGAGACTTTGAGTCCCGACCAACCACCAACAATGGATAGATGCCAAAAACGGACCGCGATAAATCAAGGGAGCGGTTTGATTGTAGCGACAGCAAAACTAACAGGATGTCAAAGGATAATTTAAAAACACGCGGACCTGGTTTATTTAGTTATCTTGGATTAAATTTTTGTTGAGTAAATAGTGTAGGTAATAAAGATAGGTTGTAGGTTTAAAAATTCGGCATCGCACGAAGAGTTCCGTGCCATTATCTATAAAAACGGCAAAAAAAAAACACGTTTGTTGTATGGAAGCCCCCTTAAATATATATTTTTTATTCTGTAATACATCATCTGTGTAACTATCACGGTTCATGAGATACAGTCTGGTGACAGACGGACGGACAGCGAAGACTTAGTAATAGGGTTTCCGTTTTTACCCTTTGGGTACGGAACCCTAAAAAGGTAGGTTTAATCGTCTGTCTTCGGTTTTGTAAAGCGTCGTTTCGAACGTCCCACTCCCATGACAGATCTTTCTCAAAATTAACAGCGCATCAAAAAGCATAGCCAATAGCCATACATAGATTACGTAGGCATACATCTAAAGAAAATCATAATCAAAATACCTTTACGGTCTTTATACCTTACTGTGTAGTCAGAGACACCAGTAACAGTTTGCCAGTTGTCCACATTGAACAGCACAGGTGGCAAGCCTGTTGCTGCATTTAATGTCACTGACTTTGCGTCACTTTTCTAAGGTACATTTAATAACTTAATTAATTTTTAAGTGGATTTCACCATCATGTATATCACACATGGATTTAGAATATAATGTCTTTGGTGTCTTATTCAATTTAAAAAAATATCGTTGTTTCGTTAAAAAACCGCTTTATGGGCGCTTATATAGCTTATGCCATGCTTACTCTAACTAAATCCAATTAATATACATATTACAGATTTGTAGCTCTAAATAGAGTAACTATTTTTTATTTCAAGGAGTTTAATGCCTTTGTTGGTGTGTGTGTTATTTTTTGAAGTAAAACTTCTTTAGTCAGGTCAGGGTAGAGAAAATTATTTATTACGCGTAAGGTGTTCTTTTTAAAAAAATACAGATTCTATAACAATGAATTCATATTTATTTATTACTAGCGGACCCGGCAGACGTTGTCCTGCCCAAACGTTGGCTTGCCTGCACTACTCCTACCCCTACCCCTACCATACCCGTACCCCTACCCCTACCATACCCGTACCCCTACCCCTACCCCTACCCCTACGTCTACCCCTACCCCTATACATACCCCTACCCCTACGTCTCCCTAAACCCCTACCCCTACCCCTACCCCTACCCCTACCCCTATCCCTATCCCTACCCCCACCCTTATCACTTAGGGGTATGAAAAATAGATTACGACAGATCGTGGGCCCTGCCGAATTTACACAAAAAAATTCATAAAAATCTGTCAAGCCGTTTCGGAGGAGTATGGCAACTAACTTTTGACACGGGAATTTTGTATAGGTATTAGAAGATTTAATTATGTAAAAAAGATAATTTAGTATATGTATTTAACTAGGTATTGACTATAATAAGCCAAAGAAGTTTCATTTTTTTTTATTATTCTTCAAGACAGTAAATCCAAAAACAAATTGTTCCTTTTAAAGGATTTTAATTTGCATCAGGGGTATTTTTATTTTTATTTAAATTGTGTCGTATTTCCTTGCTATCGTTACTTCTTAAGTCATCTCCGGCTATATAAAGCTAACATGTGCTACAAACTGGACCAACCCCCGGGATTATACAATAATGTACCACTAACCACTTTATTTTAATAATACACATGAAAATATCTTAAGGCGACGCATCACAGCACAAATTATTTTGTCCATATCTTTTTAGAAATATGTGAGCAAGATAGACCACTTTTAAAATCTATAAGATAGCCAAGGATAATATGATAGACCAAGATTCACGTACCAGAAACATGAGAAAGTACGACTTCTCAACATAACCTGACTTAGTTAACATAGTTAATGGACCCATAAAGTATGTGGAATTATTTTTACTCGATATGTAAAAAAAAATATACATTAGTTGAAAATATTCGTGAAATTGATGACTTTCAGGGCTATTGACATATTTTTTACATATTGAGTATAGATAATTTCATATACTTTAAGGATCCATTAACTAGAACTTGCTATTTTTAATAAGTTTTGTACAATACTTGAATTTCTGAAGTCCGTTTTTGTATGAGACAAAAGTTATGAGCCCTATCTATTCTTTAATACATAAATCCGTGAAGATTTTCTCAGTAGAAACATGATATTCCACTAAGGATGTGGTAAACAATTTGCGGTCATAAAATAATGCTAATTCTATAATAATATGATGCATTTTATGGGATACTAGATTGTGCCAGTGACTTCGTACGACTTTTATGCCATGAGAGACAGAAACAATATGGGTAGAAATATGCTACCTCGGACTTTTTTGTAGATAATTTTATTCTACACAATTCTTTCCTACATCATTTTGTTGTATCTCTGACGGATTAGACAGCATACGCCATGAAAACTTGTTCACGTACTGTTAATGCTCAGCTCCTAAACATGTTAGGTCCATGTTTAATACTCGTAAACCTTTCCGGTGAATTAACCTATCTAATAGTGAAAACCACAACATACATAAAAGAACCTCCTCCTTATTTTTTGAAGTCGATAAAAATTATCTACGTTTTATGCCCGTGCGAAGCCGTGGGTCGCTAATATTAGTTAAGTTTAGGATTTCCTCTTTAAAATGTTGATAAGATAGGATAAGATAAGTTATTAGACAAGCTAAGAAAATCTCTTCTATTTACCACACACATTCTATTATCTAGATTAAATCTAAATGCTAAATTGTTTACACTGATATCCATACTATAGTATTTATGGCCATATAGATATCCAATGTCTTAGGGTTCCTATAGGCCAATGAAACAGAGGACTCATGTTTTTTGTCTGTCTGTATTATCCATAATTTTTCTGGGATGAACTTTTCCCAATTTCTCTGTAAATAATCCACCTGTGTCACTGTAATTTAGCATATAGTTACTTATTCAATATTATCTAAGTGAAATAGCTGTTATTTTTTCAATGGGTAAAATAAGTATAATAATTATTTTATGATTTTTAATTTGTTAAAAATAATAAATTTATTATTATTTTGAATTTTGAATAAACTACAAAAAACATCGATGCAAAAAACTCAAGACGTTTAATTGAAGGGTAATGGTATAACAGCGCTTTAAAAAAAACGGGGGCAAAGTTTAACCACCCATATTTCCAGGTAACAGGTATTTCACTTAGATATATTGAAATGCTAAATTACAGTGACACAGGTGGATTATTTACAGAGAAATTGGGATATAGGAGCCATAAGTAAAACAATAAAAAAAAAATAACCGGCCAATTGTAAGTTAGATTCGAGCAATTTTTTTTACTGAACTATATTTATTGTACGGTGGTACGGAATCCTTCGTGTACGAGTTTATTAATTTCATGTCAAAGAAAACATATAAAAGTGGGAACAAAAATGAATTGCCAGATGATTCCTACAAAAAGAAATAAATAAACCGTAAAAAACGAAGACGGTTGGTCATGTTCCCATGGCAAGTAGGCACATTCGGAAATATAAACGGGTAAATTATTTTTAAAAACCCATACATTAATTTATTGATCGATGGAAATATTAAAAGCATCGATGTAAATGATTAAAAGTAAGGTATGATGAATATAAATGAAGCGAAAGAGGTATGTTAGGATCGTAGTAGATGGCATTCGATTGTCTTTGCTTGGGATAAAATAGCCAAATAACAGCATTTAATATGTATTTATATAGATGTTTGTTCATTGTGTGTGCTAGTTTTTCGTTGTAGTATCGTAAAATAAAAAGCCGAGCCAATTTCAATGAGAATTGTTCAGTTATTGATTCACAAATGTAGACTTCCATTGTCCATGTCTCCGCAACACATAAAGAAAATTACAATTCCGCACAAGAAAATTAGACAGATAAAGAACAAGCCATGAGATAGAAATATTGAAAAATAGTATAGATAGATTTTAATGAAAGATGATGTTGTGACTAAAATGCAGAAAAGTAATTTACGCTGTTTTGGACACGTTGAAAGAATGAGGGATGTAAGATTGCCTAAAAAATTTTAGAAGAAAAAAAAAGGAAAAACTGGCAGATGAGCCTTTTATTGTACATAAAAAAATAATGATCCAAGGTATTGTTAAAAGTACACATAATCGGGGAGCATGTATGAAAGGTATGATGAATAAAAAAGAAATGAAAGAGATATGTCAGGATCGTAGCAAATAGCATTCGATAGTCTCTGCCCACCTCTCTCTGCTGGACCTTGCGTTATGTGGTAAATTGATACGCGGATTTATTTTAGTCGCAGAGCGTACTGTACCGATTTTATCATTCCTTTTCATTCCGCACGACCTTTTCCCATTCCGCAACCGTACAGGTACAAGATGCACCTACACAATCGACAGTCGAACCAAGAGGTAAACTATGAGTGAAACCATATATTTTTTTTACTCAATTACCCCTACTCCAACCCCTACCACTACCGCTACCCTACCACTACAACTACCCCTACCACTACCACTACACCTATCTCTACCACTACCACCACCACCACCATACACTGTTTAGAAATATAGTTTTCTATCGATAAGCAAATCCGTTGCTACCTCGGTTTCTATTAGTATCTGTCTACCCCACTGGGATACAAGCGCCTCTACATACAACCGAACGTATTTAACGTATCTGGCACGTGACGTGTCTTCGTATCCGCTCGGCTTTCTTCGTGAAAGTTCGGATGCGCCGACGCACCCCCAGGCACGCGACGACCCACTTCGGGTGTCTTCGGTAAACTTCGGCAATCTTCGGTTGCGAGGGCTAACAGGTTCCCAGCTTCTGTTCTTTGACCCTACATCAAATAAAGTTGTTTAATATCGCTGCGTAGTATAAAATTAAATTTAGCGATAGTTTTTCTGTCTGTCTGTCTGTCAGACATCTACCTACCTACATGTTAACACTTATGTAAAAATTTGGTCTGAAACTATGTATGTATGTATGTATATACTTAAATAAATAACATACAGACGCGATTTTTCTTTTTAACCGATTTCAAAAAAGGAGGAGGTATTCACTTCGTCGAAATCTTTTTTTTATGTGTGTTAATTCCCTCATTACTTGAACACGCCTGGACCGATTTGGAAAACTTTTTTTTTGTTTGAAAGCATAGATTTAGGTTTGAAAGGGTATACTTTCCAGGTGGTCCCATTTTCATCAGGTCAGGATGATCCCCCTGGAGAAATCGAGATTTTTCATTTACTTCCTCTAAGGCAGGATCAGCAGCAGCCATAGCAGAAAACGCAAAGCGGCGCAGATATGTCGGCCTCAGCGACGACTATATATTTGCGCCACTTGGATTTGAAACACTTGGGCCTTGGGGACCAAGCGCTCATTCAATTTGTAAAGAAATTTCAAAACGCCTAATTAGATCTACAAATGACCAGAAGGCTGGTACGTATTTCGCACAACGCATTAGCCTTGCAATTCAACGAGGAAATGCAGCCAGCCTTCTGGGTACACTTCCAATGTCTGGGGACCTGGGACAAATTTTTTATTTATAAATTTAGTTTTAGATTTTATAATTGTATTAAGTCTATTTTAAGGTTTTTATATTATATTATTTTTTTATGTAATTAATTATTATTGTATGTATCTATAATGAATAAAAGTATTTTTTTATAGTCACTCGTGCATTAAATGCACAAAAAAAAGCAAATTTTGCTTTCGGAAAGCACACTTTTTCAGTGCATAATTTTTGAAGTCGGTACACTTTTTTTTAAAGGCATTTATTATAAGTTTTTATAACCGACTTTGAAAAAAGGACAACGTTCTCAATTCCGACATTTTTTTATATAGGTTGCGAATAGATTTTGATGATTTATTGTTTATTCGACAGAGAATTCTTCCGGATTGGTCCCACTTTTCTCTCATGAAAATTGATTTGATTTTTTTTTAATATCTCGATGAAATATGTAGGTACCTACCGATTTTAACGCCTTATTTCTTTAAGGATATAATATGTTCTCGACATTATCTCACAGATAAATCATGAAAATTAGTTTAGAACTTTTTAGAAATTCAGTAAGTATCCTTTATCCCGATTTATTTTTACACAAAAACTAAGAAAGTTCTGTTGGTATGTTTTTACAGTATTCAGGATAAAAGTGTACAACTTTGGTAGAACCCATTTTCGCAGTGGTACCAGTGGTACTCGAGACAGAATGGTACCACCAGTTAAGTTGTATAGTGGGTGTAATTTCGTCATAAACCCATGACCGTTGACCGTCGCCTACACACTTTCATATCCGTTCTTGCTAAATTTTAAACTTTTAATTGCTTGATTTTTACTGTGTATTTTATCGCCCCCGCTTGATGATAGCTTTGCATGTCGTGTTCAATGTTTAATGAGTAGAGTAAAAGATGATGTTGTGTGTAATTCTTTTTACCTTCTCGGCCAAGATCAGATTCTAAGTCTAAGTACCCCCACTATGATTCCTGAAAGTTTCATGATAATACATTGATATATATATATATAACTATATATGATATATATACCTGAGACTCTCGCCCCTTGGCTGTGCGGTAGAGTCGTTAGAGTATAATATTATATATTATGCTCGGGGGTGGAAGTGTCTAAAGGCATAATAACGGGTAAGCTATATGTGAAACCGGTGTCACACCTCTCGACACCCCCAGCCGCTTACACCAATGTTGCCTGTCTTACTGCCGGCAGAAATGCTCAAAAATGGTGGTTGTTTTAGGAGGCCCATTTAGTAAAATTATATTATTAGTACTTATATAAGTTTGTATATGGATGTATGGGGTAATCTCTCAAACTACTGAACCGATTTTAACAATTCTTTCATTAATAGAAAGCTACATTATACCTGCCTGACTACTAATTTTGTTCGAAAATTTACACGGGCGAAACCAAGGGCGGGAAGCTAGTCTCTCATATGAGATTTTAAATAAATATTATTCTCATATACAGGATGCAGTATAGTCATTTGATATTAAAATGAAATTCTATGAAATAAAACATTAGACCATCCTTGTTTACAGTTAGTTATAAAACTACGAAAATAAAATCCTTTATAAATAAACTAGCGACCCCGCTCTCGGCTTCACATGGATAACAACTTATATATTAGAGATAGATATATGCTACCGCGGACTTTTTTGTAGATCAATGTATTCTACACATTTCTTTCCTACATCATTTTGTTATATCTCTGACGGATTAGACAGCATATGCCATGAAAATTCACTGGGGTTAAATTTTTCCCCGACTTCATTCAATTATACTGAAGCAATTCTACTAAAAATAACAGATATTTAATTAGAGCCAATTAATTAGAGAAGACGGCAAGAGACCCGATGGAATGACTCTGATTCCCTGGGAGCGAGGTCGGGCCCTTGTATGAGATGCTACTGTCTCATCTCAGGGAAACAGCCATCAAAGCGGGAGTCTAACAAACGGCGCTAATATAGTTCAATTATTGAAAACTACTTTATGCCGTTTGGTGTAGAAACTCTAGGTCCGTGGGGTTCAAATGCCAAAAATATTATCAAAGATGTATCCCCTCGATTGATCATCTCTTCTGGCGACAAGAGGGCTGGCTCCTTCCTCGCTCAACGAATCAGCATCGCGATTCAGCGGGGAAATGCAGCCAGTATTCTTGCCAATATTCCACGCGGACGGAGGAACGAATAATTTCGGTTGATTGCTGAACTGAAGTTCCCGAATTTTACGATTGCTATGAACATACAATTTGGTCATCGAAAACTAGAGGATTTTATCTAGTATTATGTAGGATGAAAACATGATTGGTGAACATTTTCTCGATAACTTAATTTTTTGAAATCACCTCTTCAAAAACACCTTTTTAGTCATACGACCATACTCTGAAGGGATTTACGTTTAAAGTTTATACGAATCTGTAGGTAATTTCAGTACCTAGTATTGATTAAGAAGATGTTTCCCTGTATGTGATCGTTTTTTAATAAATTATTTATTTGTAATGTGCCGCTTACGTTATTTATTCCGAGAGACGTGATCGTTGCGCCCGAACCACGAGTTTAGGGCGTGGCTTACGATTAGAAATTTCTGAGTCGTTCCTCGTCTTAAGGTTTTTTATTGTTAAATGATATTTAATAGATATTACAGAAGACACATCTAGCTCCATTAACTGCAGCAACAGACTTGCCACCTGTTCTGTTTAATATGGACAACTGGCTGCATGTGGACACTGTTACTGGTGTATCTGGCCACACTGGAAGGTATTAAGGTCGTGTATTATTTGTTATAATCCCAAATTCAATCCTAACCACGTCTCAAGGCATAAACTCCATGATGGTATTAATAAAAAGACAGGTACTTTACTTTAGTTTTTATTTTATCGTGAGAATATACTTGTGAATTTATAATCAGTACCAAGGTATCGTTTATGGTTCTACATTTAAAACTGGTCTTGCTGGAATCATTATTTTGCCAGCGGCTCTATTCGCATGTGTAAAACTATATACAAATATATAGAGATTAGATTTCCACCCAGCTTAGGTATAGTTACTGCTTCGCTCCTTTGGGTCGAAGCGTGATGTTTTATAGTCCGTACAGTCACCGGTCACCACGCTTGGCAGGCGGTGACCGGACGCCGGCTTTACGTACCCTCCGAAGCACGAGGAGTCTTAAAGAAAATTGGCTCCCGGTTTCAAGTCCACCGTCCTACCAATCTTTAGATTTGATTTAAGGTTTTTATATTAATAAAAAAAAAGAAAACTTTGTTAGGGTTTCGAATTTTGCATGTATAGGCACCCCCTTACATTTTTTTTAAATGGTTTGATTCTCTCTACGTCTTTGAGCCTCGGAAGTTTAGAAGCTAGAGGCCCGTGACAGACAGACGAACAGGCATCATTGGCACAATAATAAGAAAATATAAAAACGGAAGTCTTGTATAGTTTTTTTTTTCATTATAACAAACACACGTGTTCCAAAAACAAACAAATCGTACAAAAATCGGTTCACAATTTTTTGTACATGCAAACATTCCTGGCACATGTGCTTTTAAAAAAACACATAAAAACAAACATTTACAAGTGTGTCTCACGGTGTCAAATGCAAATCGTGCGATTCAGCATCATATGAAATGGTCAAACCTTTAGGTATGGCCTCACAAATACCATCGGCTAAATGAGGAACACTTGGTCTTTAGCTGGGTAACCTGCTACCGATAACACGGATTCAGGAACTGTAAGGGGGGAAAATTACGACAATCATAGTTTTTGGATGTTATTTGGATGATATTTTGAGATTTTATCTATATCCTGTGGCAAGTTCTGTTGAGGTAATTTGAGGACGAATGATTTCGTAGTTTGTCTGATTCACAATCTCTAGATCCATTATGTATAGCTACAGGCTTGCCACTATGTTAAATATCACTGGCTGAAAGTGGACGCTGTTACATCTCTTGCCACACCGCAAGGAATATTTTCCATTTTTCTCTGATTTTTAGGGTTCCGTAAACAAGGAATCCTTATAAGATCGTTGGTCCGTTCACCTATTGAGTGGGGTGTCAATAAAAAACTAAAAAAAAATCTGAAAATTATAACAGGACAAATAAACAGGCGTCGGTGGTCGAGTGGGTAAAACGTCGGCTCACGACTGAGAAGTCGCGGGTTAGATCCCCACATCCGACCAAGTACCAATGGGTTTTATAATAAAAAATCTATGTACAATATCCGACAAACCGTACAAAGAGACTTTTCCACCTATATACCTCAACAGAGCTGGCTACTCGTTTAGGTATAGCCTCAAAAAAAAATTCGGCTAAGTGAGGAAGAAGTCAGCTGGGTATGGATTTTTTTTATCAATTTTTTTTAGAAGAAATTAAGTTTGTAAATTACACTTTTAAAAGAGCATAGACTACGGAACCCTACTCTTTATTCGTGGCTCGACACACGCTTGGCCGGTTTTTTCATTTCATATATGGTATAAGCTTATTAATGTTTGTTGAATTGTTTTTTGAATGAGTCCATTGAGTGACTACTGCCTACGTATAAATAAAGAACGTGGAGTCAAGAAAAAAAGGATACGGTAAAAACGTGTTTGATATTACCCCACCCCATACCCAAAAAAAGGGTTTATCTACAACAATTTGAATACCTACATAAATACGCTTGTAACTACTTATATATTAGAGATAGATATATGATACTGAAAACATTTTTGTAGATCATTTTATTCTACACATATATTTCCTACATCATTTTATTATATCTCTGACGGATTAGACAGCATACGCCATACAAACTCGCTGGGGCTAACTTTTCTCCTGACTTGATTCACTTATATACTTACTGTCAGTGTTCAGCTCCTAAACAAGATAAGTACATATTTAATAGTAGAAAACTTTCCAGGTAAATCAACTGAAAAAAAATATCCCTTTTTTAGGGTTCCGTAGTCTAAAGGGTAACAACGGAAACCCTATCACTAAGACTCCGCTGTCCGTCCGTCTGTCACCAGGCTGTATCTCATGAACCGTGATAGTTAGACAGTTGAAATTTTCACAGATGATGTATTTCTGTTGCCGCTATAACAACAAATACTAAAAAAGAGAATAAAATAAATATTTAAGGGTGCTCCCATACAGCAAACGTGTTTTTTTCCCCCCGTTTTTATAGATAATAGTACGGAACCCTTCGTGCGCGAGTCCGACTCGCTCTTGGCCGGTTTTTTATGTATGACAAAATGTCGATTGCTCCTGATTTTTTTTAAATGTGCCTATGGACTTCATGTGAACCGGGTGGCTGGGTGAAGTGCGAGTTGTGAACTTATAGTGATGTGACAGCCACATCTGTTACAATTTTTCCCTCTAATAACGAAAAATAAACAAACAAATCAAAATTTAATGTTTGTTTTAAAATTAGAGTAATTTATTTAATTAGTAAAAGACGCCATCTGTTAGAGATAAGTTGAACTATGACAACAATATTGACACCACTAACTAATAATGTTATACTGTATTCCGCGTAATTAATATCTCCTATTACCAGACACACATTAGACGAGATACGGAACCTTAGAAAGCTTTCATATATTTAATTCCTCAAAAAGCCGCATCCAAAATGAACTTTTTCATCCTGGATATAAATTTAAGTATGTCAAAATAACAAGTTTAAACACCTACACGATGATAACTCAACCGAAGACGTAGATTATTCTTGACCATTCATAAAGTAGGAGCAATAGCGCAGTGGTCATAGCTCGAAGACCCGTGTTCAGTACTCATTCTGGCCAAAAAAGGTCTAAACTTTGTCCAGTATTGGCTCCGAAACAGCTGAATAAAGACTTAGAATCTGATCTTTGTTCTAATTCGATATCTTATAGGGTTCCGTTGATATTAAGGTCCGTGGTTGTCGGCCATCTTATATCTGTCAAAAATATGGTAAATCTCAATTAATTCTAGAAAAATGAGTTTATTTATATAACATTTTCAACTCAAATTGTTGATTTTTTTCAATTATTAAGACTTCTAAATAGGCACAGTTTATAAAACGCAATAGCAATGTTTGTTTTAAAAACGACGCCTATATAAATTCCTTTTTTTTTGAGATTTGACATATTTTTGACAGAAACAAAATGGCCGACTGCCAAGGACCCTTAAGGGCCAAGGTAATCTTGTATCTGTCAAAAATATGGCACATCTTAGTTAATCCTGGCAAGTTGAGTTTATTTATACAACATTTCCTTACAAGGACTCAACTTTCCAGGATTAACTGAGATTTGGGATATTTTTGATAATACCAACGGTCCTTAAATAGTAAAATTTCTTATATGTTTCTATAGAAATTATAACTGTATTAAATTATCCAGCGACATCTACCTGTCTCTTACTTAATGATTAATGACGTCACTTTCGTCTCGTGACGGTTTCGTAAGATTGTCCTGCGAAAGAAACTGTGTATATTATGTCTGTTACGCATTCACAGCTACACCACTGAACCGATTTTGATGTTTGATACGGATAAAGCTTAAACCATATGCTACTTTTTTTTAAATCACCGCCCACAAATAGGGGCGGAATGCAAGCAAAGTTTTAAGATTATCACGTTAGGCTTATAATTATAACTTGGCTATCTTTTCATCATAGATCCTGATGATCATAATTGGGATCCTTACTCATCATGTCGGGTATCCTTAGACGTGGATATTTCAGGAGCTCCTAAACGCAAATAAGTACTACTTGAAGTTTAGTTTAGTTTAGGAGAATAAATCAAATCGGGAAAAAGTTATCTTTAGCGAGTTTTCATGGCGTATGCTGTCTAATCCGTCAGAGATATAACAAAATGATGTAAGAAAGAATTGTGTAGAATAAAATTATCTACAAAAAAGTCCGCGGTAGCATTTATCTATATCTAATAGATAAGAAGTTATAAGCGTATGTAGATTATTACGGCACACAGTCTATAGCAGTTAAAATTAATTAAAGCATGTACTGAATATTTTAACCTACAAACGCTGAAGTTAACCTTTAAGTTTTGGGTTAGAAATGGCCTTTGACTTAAGATAATAGATGTAGTTGGTCCAAAGTACCCTAGCGATTAGGGTAGGGTTAATTTCTGGACATTTGATACTTCATTGTGGTGGGGGTTAAATTTTAGGGGTCCTTAGTCAATGACTTTAATAACTACTTATTAGTGAAATAGATATATGTGTTTAATAAGAAAATAAGGGTTTAAGAATGCGGAGTGAAAGATGAAGTTGTGAAGTTGACGTAAGACACGTTGAAAGAATGAAGGATGAAAGATTGACTCAAATGGTTTAATAGAAGAAGTGAAAGGTGTATTTTATTGAACACATATAAACATGTATTGATCGATAATTTTTCTGGGATAAACTATTTCCAATTTCTCTGTAAATAATCTACCTGTGTCACTGTAATTTAGCATATAGTTACTTATTCAATATATTATCTAGTCGTTATTTTTTTTTTAAATATGTTTTATTGAATAGGAACTATGGGTGGTAAAATAAAGGATTATTTAGCCCCTGTTTTCTCTTTCATAATCAATCACAAAGCTCTTAATTTTTTTTAAAGCGCTGTTATACCATTACCCTTCAATTAAATTAAAAAATCATAAAATAACTTTTATTTTGAATTTTCAATAAGCTACCAGTAGATGCTTCCTTCTTTGTAAATAGCTTGTTAGTTCAAATTTTTTTAGTGTTGGCATTTAACATTTTAAAATACAAATTTTTGGTCACATAATGCTGTTAAGAAAGTCTCTTTATAGGTTTGGACTTATTACTTAATTATTTTAAAACTAAGATGATGCCATAGATTTTCTAGTATTATTTTCTAAAAGGTCAGCTTCACTCTAACCAAATAACTAATTTAATACTTGTTTTTTCTGTATTCCAAGCAAAAAAAAAATCGACCGTAAAAAATCTCTGTTATTCCCAGTGAGAAGGATAATGGCTCCAGTATTGGACACACATAAATTTTACATATTATTGCAAATTACATAAATTTTAATATAAAAGAGTTGTTATGTATAGCAATTCAGCATCTTATGTGAAAATTAATTATTTTTCATGTTATTTTTTGTATTAATTTTGTAGCCTAATTTCGCACCAACCCACTTCAAATTCAACGACGAAACGAAATATTTAATTATTTCTTGCTTTTCATTGAACAATGTTTAAAGTCGGTATACTTAAAAAAAATCAAAATTCGTCCAATCGCCGGCGCGCCGCCCTACGGTTCACCGAAATCGACCACAGACTCATCCAATTCTTGTAACGATCGGAATGGGAAATTTTCGGTGCGATGCCGGACCAATGTGTGGCCTACTTTATAAAACATAGCTGTTTCCCACGACTACGTACGTGACTATTTCAGAATGTTGGCAAACATACACTTCATACATAGCTTTTGTCATGTTCACCTCTGCCCACCCCGTTTCCGTCGTCATGCCGTTATGATATATAGCCTATGTTACTCAGGGATAATGTAGCATTCTAATGGTGAAAAAATGATCAAAATCCGTCTAGTAGTTTTTGAGTTTATTCGTAACAAAAATACAAATCTTTCCTCTTTATAATATTAGTATAGATAAGTCTAGCCGGGCTATTTTACACATTAAAATATGTTGTTATCATATATGAAAAATTAATGTTATTGCAAAATTTTCATTTTTAATAAATTACTGTCCATGTCCATTACTGGCATCTCTACACTACCCATTTAAGGAAAGTCGAGATGTCAACTAAGAATACCGTTTCAGCGATCCTAAAACTTTCATCAAAATCGATTCATTCAAACCATTTGGAGAGACAGACAGACAAAAAAATTTATTCTACTGTCAGCTGATATTTCGAAGGGTACACCGGGAATTAATGCCACAGATATTCGCCCAAAAATACACATCTCGTACAAGATTGAAGGAAGATTTGTTAATTCAGGACGCATGCTATGTAGTCGAAATAATTTATTTAAGGCGCTGACATGTCCAACGGTTATTATATATAATTATGATAACTTTGTAATTAAAAAAAAAACAAAACAGTAATTTATCTTTTTTACAAATTAAATCCAAATCCATAAATATAATAATATTTTACGATATTGACAATCATCATTACAATATTATAAAACCAAGTCCCCTGCCGCGTCTGTCTGTCTGTTTTCAAGCAAAAACTACTGAACGGATTTTGTTGCAGTTTTCGCTAATAGATAGGTTGATTCACCAGAAAGGTTTTCCAGTATTAAACATGAATCTATCATCTCCAGCTGAATATTCATGGCGTGTGTTGTTTAATCCGTCAAAAATAGGCACATTTGTAATTTAAATTACTTATTGTGTAGGTATGCAAATTTATTTGATATTTAAACCGATATTGTACCCAGGCGTATTTTTATACTTGGAGAAGAAAATTCATATAAATTGAACCAAATCATCGCCTTAACTTAAGCATATACGGTCAAAGTCGATTTGACTTTAGCCAAAAGTTGAAGCCAGTCTTGGACGGACTGTACACATACAGTTCACAAACTTTAATTAATTACTAAACATACGTTTGTTAGTAATACTACGTTGGTTAACTTTACAAGATGCTAATTTTGTTTGTAGATTTGTATATGGAAGTGGGGTGGCCAGACATCGGTAACAATGTCCACATTGAGACACTTGCCTATTTTAAACATAAAAATAACTAAATAAACCAGATCCGCTTGGAATAGTGGCAAGGCGGAATAGTCGCGATGCTCATTCATTGAGCGAGGAAGGAGCCAGCCATCTTGTCACCAGAAGAGATGATCAGTCGAGGGGATACATCTTTAATAAACTTTTTGGCATTTGAACCCCACGAACCTAGAGTTTCTACACCAAACGGCACAAATTTGTAGTATTCAATAATTTAACTATATTTGCACCGTTTATTAGACTCTGTTAGATTTTAATTTATGTGTATATTAAACATTAAAAACGTTTTTTTTTCATTTTTCATGTTAATTCAACCAAAGCATCGCCTTAACATATTTAATTTTCCAAACAAAAAGTAGGTATCTTCTGCGAATATTTTTCAGAAGAACTAAAAACGCCGACTACACAAAAGCACAAAAAATCGTATATAAAAGACAGTCTTAAAAATTTTTTCATTGTACATTAATCAAGAATTCAAGACGTGTGTTAAAAATTGAAAAGACGGAAATAGCCGACATCGCGCTTTCATAGCGTATACTGTCAAATGTGTCAGAAATTACGTAGCAAAGAATTGTGTAGAATAAAATGTTATACAAAAAAGTTCTCAGTAGCATTTATCTAACTTTAATGCATAAATTGTAATATGGAAAGATGTCATTAGAAAAGAATACGAAGTGAAAGATGATGTTGTGACTAAAATGAAGAAAAGTAGTTTACGCTGATTTAGATACGTTGAAATAATGAAGGATGAAATATTGACTAAAACTACTAGGTGTACTTTTATTAAAAATATAAAATATTATTGATCGATGGAAATATTAAAAGTACACACAATCGCCGAGCATGTATGAAAGGTATGATGAATATAAAAGAAGCGAAAGAGATATGTTAGGATCGTAACATAGATAGATAGATAGTAATAAAAGTAGAATCTCTGAAAAGTTATTATTTATTTTAAAGCTCAACCTTTTCACAACTACCTTACAAAATTAAAACTGAAGTTTGTACTCTAAATAAGTCAGTTATGATAGAACAAAGCGAGTTTTTATTCAAACACTGATTAAGTGTTCAGTTAAAAGATGAACTTTTAGTTAAATAACTCGGTTAAGGATGTCCCATGCAAACGACGACACAACTTCTAAATTTGTTTCCATTGCATTTTTATTTTGGTCTCTATTCTATTCACCTTCTTCTTCTTCATTTAATATGGCTCCACCAATGTTCATCAGTGATTTGCCAATGTCAAGTATTATAGCCATTATAGCCGATTAATCGGTATTTGAGATAATCCCGCCGACCGCGATAGGTATGTCTTATTAGTCGTCGACTATAATCACAACCATCACAGCGCGGACAGGATTTAACTCGGCGCGATATGGAATCCTATTTATTCTATTCAATTTTTTGAGTAAAGGCTCCATCACAGCTTTGATGAATCCGCCAATGTCAAGTATTATAGACGTCACCATCACAGCGCAGACAGGATTAAACTGGATTCCCGAAGACTGGATATGTATTGCCGAAGGTCTCAAAAAATCCTTAAAAGAACTGTCCAATCATTAGATAGCTTTCAAAAATCAAGATACCTTTGTTCGGAGGGCACGAAAACCCGGTGTCCGCACTTTTAAAAATAACAGTAGCCAATTAGTCGGAGATATGTCTTATTAGTCGTCGACTAATCACAACCATCACAGCACGGACAGGAATTAACTGGATTCCCCATCATGTAGGTATATGTATTGCCGAAGGACTCAAAAAACCCTAAAAGAACTATGGGGACGAAAAGCCGGTGTCCCTATGCGGTGTCCGCACTTTTTAAAATAACAGTACTCACGTCTGTTAAAGAAGTGACACGTCTTAGTCCATTAAGTGCAGCAACAGTCTTCCCACCTGTCCTGTTCAATATGGACAACTGGCTGCATGTGGACACTGTTACTGGTGACTCTGGTCACACTGCAAGGCCACACTTAAAGGTGTTATAAGATTCGCGTTGGAGAAAAAAGGTCACCCGCTATTTGGTGGAGGAATAAATAAATATTTTTGACGCCCGGCAGATGTGAAATATCGAAAGAACGAAGTATATAGTATACGCGCCACACACACACAAGGTAGTAGAGAACGGTGGAGAGAGGGAGTAGAGAGCGGCGGAGGATAGGGACTATTTACGGACGTCACGTCATTATAGAATATCGTGCCGTGTGACTTTGGAAACGAATATCGAGTTAGCAAAGCCTGTAACAGGATGCCGCTGTGGTGCACTGCGCAAACTCTCCGACCAGCTTTTACTTTGAACATGCCTTTGTACGGGGCTCTTGTTCATATATGACATTTAACATGCATCACGGCCTTCATACCTTGCAGTGTGACCAGATACACCAGTATAAACAGTGTCGACTTGACACAGAACAGGTGGACCAAGGTAGATGTAAAGGTGCCCACTCATTCGTCCAATCGCCGGCGCGCCGCTATCTATCCACCGAAATCGACCACAGACTCGTCCAATTCATATCGCGATGCCCACCATCCGTTTTCAAATCGTTGTATTTGTGGTTGCCGGAACGATCTGTCACACACACACATCCACACGCCTTTGTTTAATCGAATTATGTGTGTCTGTGGTGAGTGAATTGCATGTGATCTAGATCGTATGATTTACATTGCTAAAGAAAGAAGAAGAAAGAAAGAAAGATAGTTATTTGCAGAAAGCCTAGGCACTTTCACCAGATTCCTGGTATGCAAAATACAGTAAGTGGCACATTATTACTTCTATATTACATGACACCAATACATTATTATATGTGTGGCCTGTCTTCAATCTCGATCATACGGCGGCCGGACCGAAAATTTTCTTACATTAGAGATAAAATTGGGATGTTAAGGGGCGGTGGTCAAGGTCATCTTACCCAGCTAGCAAATAAAACAATCAGGCAGTTGTATATTAGTGATATGAGTTGATGATGATATCCATGATAGAAACGTTGATCACAATATCAATAAATTATGATATAATAGCTACCGCGACGCTTATATTCAGCTATTTGTTGTTATTTTGGTGATTGCGATTCTCTTTTATTACAAAACATAACTTCGAATCGCGTACGTGCTTGACTAAGCGTGCGTTCTTTAAATTAATATTAATTTCAGACGAAACATTAATAAAAACTAAGTAAATAAGTACAAAAAATTGGAAAGTAATTATTTTTCATTTCGCTGTATTTATATTTATTATGTGCTGTGAACTTCTCTTGCGCTCACAACTTTATTGGTGAATTCATATCACATTATAGGTATTTATTTCATGCGCCCCTCGAATTTATATTATTTGATTAATTAAAAATAATTAAAAATATTGAATTATTTTGAAGTCACCACAATATGTCCAATGAGTGTTTCGGTTACTGATATATCATCACTGACCAGCTATGGCCGCCACGAGGGCCGCCATGACCAAAGTTTAGGGTTCCTCGAGAAATCAGCGAGCATAAACTTTCCCAAAAGAGTTATTTCAGCTTTTATACGCCTTTTTAGCGTTATATCATAGCAAAAAATATGTATATGTAAATGCGTGGTGATATAAGGGTCTTGCAGAAGCATATTTACAACTTCTTAGTGTTATTGTAGATCCATTATCACGTTTATAGTTATACGATAAATTTGATGCTTATTAGTTACGGAGTGTTCTTTTATATCACAGATTAGATCCATGCGTGCCAGATATATCACCAGCGATAATTAAGCAACTTTGAAACTACAATAGATGTACTTTGCTGTACAAATGTACCATTTAAACCTGTTGTACAACATGTTTGCTCTAAATCGCTGTTATGAGAACTTTTTTATATTTTTGTTATATGTGCTGTAAAAAGCGGTCGAGTAAACGTTTATGTCATCATTTATTATCACGATTTGGCTGTTAAAGCTAAAACAGCTAGATACTGTTATGAACACCAATATGGAGCAACGCTTAGAAAAGCAGTCACCGGGTTGTTTTTAAATGACTTTTATAACACTATTTAGTGTTAATAAAATTTCTTTTATCATTACTTTGCTAGTTGGGTATAACTGTCAAAAATATGTCAAATCTCAGTTAATTCTGGAAAGGTGAGTTTATTTGGACAACATTTCCTTACCACACAAAATGCAAAAGCAAGGCTCGTTATTGGAAACTACGGCTATTCACGCAAAAACTACTGGTTGATTCACTGGGAAACCATAAGTGAATCAAGTCGGGGAAAATTAGCCCCAGCGAGTTTTCATGACGTATACTGTCTAATCCGTCAGAGGTATAACAAAATGATATAATCTACAAATAATTCTATGGTAGCATATATATCTATCTCTAATAAACAAGTAGTTATAAGTGTATAAAAGTATTCTCCATGACATCCAAGTATGGTCCAAAAGGACTTGATGATTTCGCCAATTTCAAGTATTATAGACGTCACAGTAACAATAGCCGGTAAATCGGTAGTGTAGATATTCCCGCCGACCGTGATATGTCCTATTAACGCGCGGACAGGATTAAACTGGATTCCCCATCACGTTACGACGAGACGCGTGCGTTGGTCGCCATGAAATAACGTAGAATCTCCAAAGTAATGTGATTGAATAACATAGTGACAGTTGGAGGGCCTTAGGATACTTTTTAACCCCTAAAAAAGAGGATTCCATGAGGTTTTTGATGTGAAACATCTAAACGCGCGTTAAACTAGGGTAAAACCAAGACGTCTCAAAACTCAGGAGACTCTTGGTTTTGGCCTACGCCGTCTGAGCCTACCGCTGTGCGCACGTAGAGGGGATAACGCGTTGTCATGAGGCAAGACCAAGCGTCTCACACTTCGGACACGCTTGGTTTTGGCCTACGCTGCGTGCATCAGGTTGTGTATTTCTTCGTCTAACAAAATAATTTTGATGTTTCACATCTACCGGTACCTGACACACTCTTCTGAAGGCTTCTTTGAATGTTTCTTCATTATCCGTGCGAAGCCAGGGCAGGTTGGTAGTATTCTACATAGTGATATGATCAGTATTGTCCCCAAAATTGTTGTCTGTGATAGAATTTCCGAAGGTTATGATTTCGTCGGACCAATATCTTGTTACGATGAAGAGCTTCTATTAAAATAATGGCTTTCATCTCGATGTCACAGACCTAACTAAATCTTTATTTGTAGAAAAGACGACATATGGACACGTTGAAAGAATGAAGGATGAAAGATTGACTAAAAAGGTTTATATGGCTGAAGTGAAAGGAAATGCTGGCAGAGGACGAGAAAATGTCGTAGAAAGACGTAGTATGTCAGGATTGTAACAAATGGCATTCGATTGTATCTGCCTTTCCCTATTGGGATAAAAGGCGTGATGATAGATAGTAATAAACGTAGAATCCCTAAAAAGTTATTATTTATTTAAAAGGTCAAAATTTTCAAAACTGCCTTACAAAATTCATGACACCGTCGAACCTGAGTGCTCCAGAGAGTAGGTAGAGACAGGTATCCCCCACTGTCTGGCACTCTCGACCCTGGCTTGCCTTAATTGGCTGTCCAGGGTGGAGTCGTTAGAGTATAATATTATGAATTATGCTCGGGGGTGGAAGTGTCCAAAGGCGTAATAACGGGGAAGCTGAATGTGAAACCGGTGTCACACCTCTCGACACCCTCACAGGCTTACACCAATGTTGCCTGTGTTACTTCCGGCAGAAATGCTTTAAAATGGTGGTTATTTTAGGAGGCCCATTCAATTTTAATAAACGGAGAGTCACCACCTGCCAATTTTACGTTTCATGAGATACATGATACCGGCAAGTGACCGTAGTCTAAAGCAATAAACTTTAATAAACCAATCTATTTAACACCCCAAAACGATAGCCCAATTTAAAATTAATTTTATCTCAGCAATAGTCCAGGCACCTGACGGGGCCTGTCTGTGAGCGCATTGTCTCTGATGCATTCAGAGATAGATCCCGACGGGTGCTAGACTCAACATTTTAGATTAAACACTCTATAGTGCCTCTATGTGTTGGACCTATATGTCCTCATGCAAGCCCATGCTGACTGGGCATAGTAACCGTGAATTTAGATTAACTTAATAACTAACTACATAAACTAAAGAGTACACAATTACGCCGATAAGATGGCGCCTTAATGTCTGGTTGTATGACGTCACTTCCGTCTCGTGACGATTGGATTTTTGAAATGTCAAATTCCTATTCTACAAGTTACAAGCTCTATGGCACCCTTATATGGTCCAATCACAAACCTTCTTTGATTTACAAAGAGCTCTTGCTCCTTCAATAGAAAATATCGTTTCTTTTCTATACAACAAGTATTTTATGTTAACAAGTAGTTTGTGTAATGGTATTTAAATAGTTATGGCCTAGAGGTTAGTTAGTGGACTGGTTTGATTACCAGTAACAGTGTCCGCTTTCAGCTAGTTGTTTACTTGTTCAGTGCCCTATGAACTTACAAAGTTTCCTCGTTTCGGTTCAGATGATATGGGTTTATAATATTTTAAATTATATATAAATACGCTTATAACTAATTTTTTATAAAAGATAGATATATGCTACCGCGGACTTTTTTGTAGATAATTTTATTTTACACAATTCCTTCCTACATCATTTTGTTATATCTCTGACGGATTAGACAGCATACGCAATGAAAACTCGCTAAGGCCACCTTTTTTCCGACTTGGTACATGAATGTTAATGCTCAGCTCCTAAACATGATAGGTTCATGTTTAATAATCGTAAACATTTCCGGTGAATCAACCTATCTAATAGTGACAACTGCAACCAAATCCGTTTAGTATTTTTTTTTTATTCATCACGGTTTGCCTTACCCAATGGAAGACAAAGTTTTCCTCATTTAGCCAATTATTTTTTTAAGCTATACCTAACGAGTGGTTCTGTTGAGGTATTATAGATGGAAAAGCCTCTTTGTACGGTTTGTCGGATAATGTACATAGATTTTTTATTATAAAAAAATCATGGTCGGATGCTGGAATCGAACCCACGACTTTTCAATTGCGAGCCGACGTATTACCCACTCGACCACCTACGCACACGTTTAGTAGTTTTAGTAGCTATTATTCTCCTTTTTCTTCCCTGGGAATCGAACCTGGGATCTCCAACCCCTCAACAAATAGGGGTAAGAGTACATAAATTCACATTTAAAATTCAGTGAGAGATCCTATATAAGATGCTTAAGACTAAGATTGATTATATTCAAAAGGGTGTGACAAATGCTGAAAAAAATACCATTCATATGTTTACTGTAGGTGGGTCGGTGGTCGAGTGGGTAAAACGTCGGCTCCTGAAAAGTCGCGGGTTCGAGCCCCACAGTCGTGAAGGTTTATGTTCACATTTTTACTACGGAACCCTAAAAACAAGGGAATCCGTGGGCATAATAACTAGACTAAGAAAAAAATTTTCTATTGAATGCAAAATTAAATGATCATATACCATAGTTATTGACCATACCAACCATTAATTATACAATTTCCCAGCTTTCTTATAGATTTTTTGACCCGTAACATTTGACTTCAGGAAATGGTCACACAATTGTATTTTAATTCCCATGATATCTAACTACTTGTTCATCGCTTTGGTCCCAATTATAGGGGCCTAGGGCATTCTTCAAGGGAAAAACCGACCGTCACGAGACGAATCATATCGCATTTATTATGTGGGGTTAGATTGTTTTCGGTTTATAAAAATTGTAATATTCACACAAATACGCCTATTAATACTTATCTATAAAAGATAGATATATGCTACCGCGGACTTATTTGTAGATATTTTTATTATACACAATTCTTTCCTAAATCATTTTGTTATATCTCTGACGGATTAGACAGCATACGCCATTAAAAATCGCTGGGGTATCTTTTTCCTTGATTTGATTCACTTATATTGTTATTGCTCAACTCCTAAACATGATAGGTCCATGTTTAATACCTAAAAACCTTCCCGGTGAATTAACCTATCTAATACTGAAAATTGCATCAATATCCGTTTAGTAGTTTTTGCGTGGAGTCACAGAGAGACAGACGTAGTGATTGCATTTCCCGGATAAACAAGATATTTTTCCGGGATAAAACCACCATTACTCACAAATAGAGTGTATTTCAGTAATTACATTCAGATATACAGAGCAAGTACACCCTAGTGTATAAAATAAACACTAAATTTAGCAATAAATTTCTCAGACTAAGCCCTAGTTTCCTAGATGCTAAATTATGAATTGGAAATAGGCTTTATTTTGTACAATGGCAACTAACAAGTATATATTCGCAATTCAGGTGGGAAATGCAGTTAGTATTCTTGCCACTATTCCACGCGGACCTGGTCTATTTAGTTATTTGTTATGTGTAAATAAATAAAAGTCTTTAAGGATCCTATATCCATAATTTGTATGGGGGTAAACTATTCCCAATTTCTCTGTAAATAATCCACCTGTGTCACTGTAATTTAGCATATAGTTACTTATTCAATATATCTAAGTGAAATAGCTGTTATTTTTTAAATTGGTTTTATTGAATAGGAAATATGGGTGGTAAAATAAAGGATTATTTTGCCCCTGTTTTCTCTTTCATAATCTATTACAAATAAGATTCAATTATAAACATCTTAGTTTTTTGTAGCTTATTGAAAATTCTAAATAGATTATGAAAGAGAAAACTGGGGCAAAGACTAACCACCCATATTTCCTATTCAATAAAACCCATTGAAAAAATAACAGCTATTTCACTTAGATATATTGAATTAGTAACTATTATATGACAAATTACAGTGACACAGGTGGATTATTCACAGAGAAATTGGGAATAGTTTATCCCAGACGAATTATGGATATAGGAGCCTTAAAAGAAGAAAAAAAATTTTTGGACATAGATAGTTGGAGGTCCAGTGCGAAGCCAGGGCTTTCTCTAGTATTCCATGAGACATTTTCAGACGTATGCTAGCACCAAGTACCACAGGAGAAACAATTTCAGAAGTTGTAGAACTTCAATAAAACTCCGTACACCGACAGTGGATTGTTTGTTAAAGAATTTACTGACATCTTGAAATACAGAGTAGCGATCTCAAACGAAAATACACCTAAAACACGTGAGGAATGTAGTATTGCTTTGACACCAGATTTTTGCCAGCGGCTTCTAACGTCTGGAAATACCGGAAAAACAAGGGCGGATATAGGAGGTAAATTTTGGCTGAGCTCAAAAATACTGTCTGTCTGTCTGTGTCTTATAACGCAAAAACTACTGAACGGATTTTGTTGCGGTTTTGAATATTAGATAGATTGGTTCACGAGAAAGGTTTAAGTATATTAAACATGGATCTATCATGTTTAGGAGCTGAGTATTAACAGTATTAATAAATCAAGTCGGAGTAAAAATAAGCTTCTGGGTGTTTTCATGGAACAAAATTTTTATACATAATCGAGCCGGGCAATCCATGGTCGGAATTTGTGCCGAGAGCATGTCGTGTCGCAAATTTAAAGATGTCTGCTAGGTGCGTCGGTGGCCGAGTGGTTAAGATGTCTGGTATTAACTAGGCAGACCCCGGGTTCGATCCCGGATCAAGGCCATGTACCAATGGGTTTTCTGACAAACCACACTTAGAGGCTTTTCCATCTAAATATACCTCAACAGAACTGGCCACTCGTTAGGTATAGCCTCACAAATACCATCGGCTAAACGAGAGAGACATGGTCTTCCGCTGGGTACCCTGGAACCGTAACACGGTTTCGGGAGCTGTAAGGCAACCTGTTTTTTTACGAAGCTCTATTACCCATGCAACGACAGATTTGCCACCTGTTTTGTCTTTAAAATATTATTTCATACAAGAAATAGTTGCTTCAGAAGTTGCAGTATAATACGACTTACAACAAAAGAAATCTTGATACTTAATTTCTCTTGTACAAGCTCAGTTTATAGGATTAAAACTCTTTATAAAACGGGAGCAATATATCTCCAAGCGCCCGGAGCTCACTGAAATTTAGAGTCTTAAATAATGTAGCTACATAAGAATCTTAGCTTTATAAGGTCCTACTATGGTTTTATAGCAATTTGAATACCTACACATATACGCTTATAACTACTTATCTACTTTTTTGTAGATCATTTTATTATACACAATAGGGTAGATGACAGGGTAAACAAAATATTATTCTATTTAGTCCGTTATCATATATCAAAAAATATTGGACACATATTTTTTCTTTTGTCAATCAAACAAAAATTGACAGAGATAAAGCGCGTCAAAATTTGGGAGTGGGGGCTGGTGACGTCACGCCTGCTAAAAATTGTACTAAGGCGTGACGTCACGCGGAACTTTAGCGGGCTATATCTTCATAATTTTTTGTTTAATTGACAAAAGAAAAAATACGTGTCCAATATTTTCTGATAATCTAACTGACGGACTAATAAGAATTTTTTAGTCATCATGCCTATTCTTTCTTACATGATTTTGTTATATGATGGATTAAACAGAATATGCTATGAAAACTCGCTGGAGCTAACTTTTTTCCCGACTTGATTCACGAATATTGTTATTACTTAGCTCCTAAACATGATAGGTGCATTTTTGAAACTCCTAAACCTTTCTAGTGAATCAATTTAGCTATTAGTGAAAACCACAACAAAATCAGTTCAGTAGTTTGAGCTTGAAAAAGTCACAGACAGACAGACAGTTTTGGTGTTTATAAATTTGGCATGAGTATTTTTAATTATTTAATTTTGGCTCCCATCCGCTTAAAAGATTTAACTGACGAGAAAAGCCAACCCTTGTTTCTTGCCAAATAACATTATGAGGTCTCAAACTTGGACATCCCACTAGATGGGGTAAGTGAAAGTGGGGTAATTTTTAGGGTTCCGTACCCAAAGGGTGTCAACGGAAACCCTATTACTAAGACTCCGCTGTCCGTCCGTCCGTCTGTCACAGAGCTGTATCTTTTGAACCGTAATAGGTAGATACTTGAAATTTTCACAGAGTGTGTATTACTATGGCCGCTATAACAACAAATCATAAAAATAAAATAAAGTTAAAAATTAAAGGGGGTCCCCATACCAGAAACCAGGGGCGTCAAACTTATTGAGTGTAACCTTTCGTGTGCGAGTTCGACTCAAGAACAGTCAACAACTGTGCAACCCTAGAATATCCCCAGCAGTTTGCTCTGCATTCTAGTGTTGGAGGTTCTCGGACCGGGCATTCCTTGACTGGCCATTGGATAGGTCGTTTTTGGTCTTCGAGTCAAAACGAAGGATGTCCGCTAACCCCACCGGCAATTTTGGAAGAGAAACCTACATTAGGCTCGTTGAGCGATTTTTTGGTAGTCTTATGGGTTCGCGTCACTAATGTCAACAGTATATCTGTAGCTATGAATATGACGTGTTGAGTTTGGCCAGCTTTGGAGTTTTATAGTTTTCAGTTTTCTCTTCTGTTGGCAGTCCCCATGACTGCCTATGTTTTTTTTTAAATATCGAAGAGAAAATAAATCAGATTCTAAGTCTAAGTACCCACTAAGTTTCCTGAAAGTTTCATGAAAATCTATTAAGAGTATATTCCGGACAAGCATTTTATGCTTAAATTTGAATACCTACATAAATACGCTTATAACTACTTATCTGTTAGAGATAGATATATGCTACCGCGGACTTTTTTATAGATAATTTTATTCAACACATTTCTTTCATACATCATTTTGTTATATCTCTGACGAATTAAACAACATACGCCATGAAAACTCGCTGGGGCTAAATTTTTTCTCGACTTCATTCACTTATACTGTTAATACTCAGCTCCTAAACATGATCCGTCTATGTTTAATACCCTGAAACCTTCTCGGTGAATCAACCTATCTAATAATGAAAATCGCAACAAAATCAGTTCAGTAGTTTTAGCTTGAAAAAGTCACAGACAGACAGTGTTTTATAATATTTATTTTGTGGAATTCTTTGCAAAAACGTTTATTCCTTGATGTCTTGATCTATTTTAAATTGCCATACGCATTCTTCGTTGAATTCTTGGAATTTCTTGTAAGTATGCGGTAATCTAGAAAACTACTGTACCAATTTTTGTTATTGATGTCTAGGATTTAATTCACATTTAAACTAAAAAGGCTAAGCAGCTGTATTCATAATTTGAACGACTTCTCGTGCTTCGGAAGCTACGTAAATCCAGCGTCAGCACTTCTTCTGAATCTTCTTCTTCATATTAGCCGAAGAGATTGTTTGTATGTTAAAACGCGGTAATTTCAGGAATTTTCGATTTAAAAAAAATGTAAAAATGATAATAAATAACAATAAACCATTTCAAAACAATAGCCCAATTTCACGGGGCATGCCTCTGAGCGCATTGTCTCTGATTAGATGTATTCAGATATAGGTCCCGACGGGTGCTAGCCACAACACGGTCTCTTCAACGTGTTGGACCTATATCCCCATGCAAGCCTTACAAAAGACCGGGCATTTGGTCTGTAAACTTACTCCCTCTTTTAGCGGATGGTATTGTGAGGCCATACCTAACGAGTGGCCAGTTCTGTTGAGGTATATTTAGATGGATAAGCCTCTAAGTGTGGTTTGTCGGATTATGTCCTATCAAGAGCATTAGTAGACATACACTTGAAAAAATGTTTCGCTCAACACCGTACTGCATTTCATTATTCATTCAGATTCTATAAGAATAAATATCTTATATATCGTATCTCTACTTAAATATTGTTTACAATAGTTACTTTCAATAGGTACCTACTAAATTTTTTGCGTAACTTTATTTTAGTGTCAAAATATAACAATTGAAAAAATTAGTCAATTGAGATTTTATGTGATTGGGTGTGGTTAACAATTTTATTATCTTTATGCTTTTATCTGATTGGTGGCATTAGAAAGAAAACAGTAAAAAGTTTAATGTACAAGCAAATATAGCCTTTAAGGTGTCCTTCCAATCCTGCACTTGATAGTACATAAGACGGAAATTTTTAATTTTTTATTTATTTATTCAAACAATACATTTAAATAAAACACATAGGTACATTTTAAACCAGTATAAGAAACTAAATTCTCATTTTACGAAGAGAGTTGCCTCTAAAACTATCTTGCTTTGTGTAGTCCGGAATTTCCGTTTGTTCTGCAGCGCGTAAGGTGGCAAACATTATATAATGCAGAACCGACAATCTTATACTCACTTTGATGCCTATTTTATTAAAAGTCGGCGCTTGCCGGAGAGCAGAGCAGAGAAGAGCAGAATGCGAAAATGTCGCATCGGATTTCACACAGAAACCTGGAGGGCTGAAGATATATGTAATCTATTTGTTATACCGGAAATCAATTCAGTATAAATTCTCATGTCAAGATCAGAATTGCATGAAGAAATAAAGTGTATTCAGCTCAGGTACTCATTGCTCATGCTAACGATTTCACAATAATTCTTAACTTTATTCTAATACTTTTTAAGTCGATTATTTTATCAACGTAAAATGTTCTGCTCTGCTCTCCGCGAGGACCAGACTGGCCCTTCATTAAAATTGACACGACACCACTCTAATAGGCACTATTAAATAACAACCATATTTCAATCTGATTTTATGCCATAAAAGTGCTGGTGCTATCTTTAACTCCGATTTAATTCACTAATGCTGTTATTCATCTGCAAGTTATTGATTCATAATCATTATCATCATAATCATCAACCTTTTAAGATCCACTGCTGGATCATGGTCTCCCTCTAGTGCACCATTTTTAGTGGTGCTCATTGAGAGGAATTGCCATAGTCACCACGCTTGGCAGGCGGGTTGGTGACCGGACGCCGGCTTTACGTGCCCTCCGGAGCACGAGGAGTCGATAGCCTAATTGGTAGGACGGTAGACTTGAAACCGGAGGTCCGGGTTCGAATCCTACCCCCTGCTAAAATGCTATGCACCAATTTTCTGTGCTTAAATCGACTCCTCGTGCTCCGGGTTGATTGTAATTGTTCAATTGTAACAAAATTCGTTAAGTAGTTGCGGTGAAAAATCGGTCACAAATAGTATGACGCTGCTAGGACTTTATAATATGTTTTATTTGTTACTTTGTTCCTTTTAAGGATCAGGCAAAGGAACTGAGTCCATACAGCACAAGTCAATAATTTTATCTTTCTTCAGTCCTTATTTATTCAAGGCCATACCAGCCACGTCTAGTTATTCTTTTGTTCGAACATTCTTATTTCATCAAGGTCATAATGTATTGATAATGTAGTAATATTGATACCTATAGTTATTCTTTGACCGTAACGTTGGCACGGACTATGTAAGTGTAGGATATGTGGCTTGAGAGAGATATAATTGCCTTCCCATGTATACTACTAAATCTTTTACTATTTAACACTAGACATTGCCCTTGCTCTGACCGCATCTATCTCTGCTACACAATTATATATTAAATATCACAGGTCAAGTAACTAAACGTAATGAATGCGACTTCCTTTGAAAAATGTATCGAAATTTGAAAAGTTGTTTTAAAATCCGGCTCGAAGGACCATAACTTTATTTAAAGTTAGCTTTTTTGCCTATCATTTTTTTTTTTTTTTTTTTTTTATGCAGGATCTCTTAATACTTCCTAGATAAATCCTGTGTGTAAAAATTCCGTCCAAATAACCATAATAATTATGTATAACTAGCTTTTCGCCCGTGGATATTTTTAAACCAGATAAAATATAATCTTTAATACTCAGGGATATCGTAACTTTCTATTTGTGAAAAATCGGTTCAGTAGTTTGAAGTTTTACCCTATACATCTAAACTTACAAACTTTACCTTAAGCTTTCGAAATCACTGATAGACACTTAATTTTATTTATTTGTATAATTAGTGATACAGGCAGAATATAGTTGTAAAGAATTAATATTTTGTCTATGACATATAAGGGCGACCTAGAAAAAAAACCCAAAGCTAATTTTTGTGGAAAATCGTTCCTTAGGACCACAGAAGTATATCCTCCTAAAGTGGCGGCGTCCCCTCCCCCGCCCCTCAAATATGTCCAGTTAGCAGTTTTTTTAATTTTTCTCAAAAACAGTAAGAGTTAGGTGGAAACTGTCAAAGAGCTAAATAATCCTTATTAAATTACCTATGAAACGACACCAGTTTTATACTAATTGGAATTTTAGTTTTTGAGTTATGCTTGCCAATATTAAACAAAAAAATAAAAATAAGCAAATTTCTACAAACTTGATTTTCTGAAAAACTGTTAGACTACTCATAAAACCTTAGGAATAAACTTTATTCCTCGCACAATTGTCTACAAAACAAGACCATATTCTCTTCAATTACTCAATTAGTAATAAAGTTGCAGTTCATTACGTCTGAGCTGATAAATATTAATATTGCACACCTATCTCTATATAATATTTCTCAAAGTTGTTTTTTTTGTCGGTATCCCTTAATACTGTATCAAAGTTAATGTTTAATACCCCATTTTGAAGATTATTTTCCAACAAATCAAAATTAGACTAATTTATTTATTTTGTAAAAGCCGCCATCTATTGGAGATCAGTTGAACTACAACACCACTAACGGTTCGAAGTATTTGCATGGATCATTTAGTAAATCGTTTGCGCTATGGTAATTTCGTTTGATTTGATTCTTTGAATTTCGCGTAGAAATCCCACTAATATTATAAACGCGAAAGTATGTGTACGTGTGGATGTTTGTTATCTACTCAATCACGCCAACACGGCTGAACTGATCTTGATTAAATTTGGCACAGAGATAGATTATAGTCTGGAATAGCACATAGGCTACTTTTTATCCCGGAAAATGTATGGTTCCAGTGGGATAGATTTGTTTTTGTTTTTCACGGTATCGACATGATTTTTTGCATAGTGGTAGTTTAGGGGTCAGAGAATGACATATACTACTTTTTATACCGCAAAAGTGGGCGGGGGAGGGGCAAATTACAGCCACGGGATTACTTCTTTTTGTATGTAGATATTTCCACGCGGGTGAAGCTTGTAAAACATAAATGCCATCTATTGGAAATAGATAAGTTAGATACGAAAAATAGTGTGATTTTTTTCAAACTCTACGTTTATATACTGAAAAATTCTCATGAAAAGCCACTGGTTAGAAAGCAAAAAGTCCAATATTTCAACTGCCCTACGACACATACATTCGCCAAGTCTGACAGTGATTCTTGGCAGAGAGTTTAGTTTTTCATTGTAATTTTATACTTTACAATTCACTGAGCTAGAAAACTTTGGAAAGTTCTAGACAATTGTCTTCTTGTAGGATAGTACCATGAATTTGGGCTCAAAAAATAAGGTTTTAGGTATTACTCGTAAAAGAACATTATTCTACATTCACTTACAATGAGCATTTATATAATTTTTGCCGTATGGTGTAGAAATCGACTGATCATCTCTTTTGGTGACAAGAGGGCTGGCTCCTTCCTCGCTCAACGAATCAGCTGAGAAATGCAGTTAGTATTCTTGCCACTATTCTACGCGGACCTGGTGTTTAGATTAGATTTAAGGTTTTTATATTGTTATGTGTTGTGTATTAATCAAAATAAAAAATTGCCTTTTAATAAAAGTGTTTTTCAAAAGCAAATGCACAAGTCACTATTAAAAAAAATACCCAAATCGCATCAAGTGTGCCTATAAAAGAAGAGTTCTCGATATCTCCAGAATCCCATCATCAGATCCTGACCTGATGACCATGGGACCACAGGTAGCTAGTCTGTTGCTGCACTTTTAATGGACCTATATGTGTCACTTCTCTGGTTTTTTTACGTGCCCTCCGAAAAGGCAGTCGATTAAAGATTAATTAAAATTAGTACCTATAAAAATTATATTGTAGGATAGGGACAGGATAGCTGGTCCTCAAAATGTCATTATTAAAATGAATATGCCTATGTCTTCATCTGGGTAGCCAGGATTGAGGTAGGGGAAGTTTGTGAAGGTGTTCATACAAATTATTATATTTTATTGAGGGTATAGGTACATAGTTCATAATATCGTGCGGAAGATAGCCAGAGGCAAATGAAATTATTCCGCACTGCGTAACACAGCGAAATGTATGGAGACGCTTCTAATGAAAAATAATAAATAAAATTACCGTTATTTTTTAAATTTATTTAGATTGATAGGATTCGATATACTCGTGCTTCGGAGGGCAAGTAAAGCTGGCGTGTGCACTTCTTCTAAACAATACAAATATTTTCGCCGGTGCTCGCATCCCATTTAAAACGTATGGTGCAACGATACAACCAGCAGTTTTTCGAAGTGGACATATTTACACATTCTTTGTATATATTTAGGAAGAATATCTGTAACATTCTAAATAGTAGTTAATTGGCCATGCTACATATTTATGATATACTTTTTTTATAATTTATTTTGAAAATATAGCCCATTTAAAAAAACATATTTCGATATTTTTGTTTTTTATCATTGCGTCTATTTTTAATATATTTTACAAATTTTACCCGTGAAAAGTAAACGTGACGTCACAAGAATTTGGAACAGGATTGTAATCTTGGCCACTACACATAAAAAGTGACAGTCAATCAAATTAGTCAAGGTCGACTAACCTAAAAATTACTCTTGTTTATATACTCGTGTTTATAATTATTTAAATTGAATAGTTTTTTACAATGGCAAGTCCCATCATGTCCTAATAACAAAGAAAATAATTACACGTAAAATATAAATTTATAAAGATGTCAATCTTTGAGATTGACGATTACCCTTTTTTGTAGGCAAATGTTTTTTTTTCATACTGCTTATGATGACGTCATACATCGGTCAAATTAAGGTTATTGTTTTTTATTGAATATCTTAAAAAGTATAGACTTAATTAAAAACTTGATAAATAGAAATTGTACTGAAAGCTTATATTTCGAAACGGTTTCGAGATCTTCGTTCATGTTCAAAAAGTTAGCATGGCCTATTGTATTTTGTTTTACTTTTTTTTAGTTTTAGTTTTTTCTTTCTTATATTTTTTGGAATTTGCATATCTTGTTTTGAATGTATGTATAAACAATATTTTTGGATAACGTCACTGACTATATGACTGTTTTTTTTTAATTATGTAGATATCTATGTTGTTGTAATGTTTGTTGTATGGTTGTTTGTTGTCCAGAATAAAATAAAATAAAATAAAATAAAATAAAAATAAAATATTGAAGAAGTGACATATCTAAGTCCATTAAGTGCAGCAACAGACTTGCCACCTGTTCTGTTCAATATGGACAACTGGCTACAAGTGGACACTGTTACTTGTGTCTCTGGCTACACCGCAAGGTATATAGGCCGTGCTGGTGTGTTTTTGTTCTTTGTTTGTGACATATATAAATTGTTATTACTACTACTACATTACTACAATTAAAAAAATGGCTATCTAGAAGAGTACCCAACAGACTGGCTGCATTAACTCGTTGGATGGCAATGCTTATTCTTTGACCGAAATAAGAGCCAATCCGTTGGTGTTATGAGCTATCTATTTGTCATTTACTAATATCTATAAACAGAATGTGTGTTCCAGGTCCCCACGGTCCCATCGTTTCCACACCAAACGTCATAAATATGTATTATTTTGGAAGAGATGCATATTTGCGACGTTTGTCCATTTGAACATTTACATATTATAAAACAAAGTGCCCTGCCGCGTCTGTCTGTCTGTCTGTGACTGTCTCACGCAAAAACTACTAAACGGATTTTATTGCGGTTATATAGGTTGATTCACCGTGAAAGATTTACAAGTATTAAACATTGACCTATCATGTTTAGGAGCTGAGCATTAACAGATTTATTCCTTTCTTTACGGGTTGCCTTACAGCTTCCGTGTTATGAGCCCAAGGTACCCAGCGGAAGACAAAGTCTCTCTCTTTCAGCCGATGGTGTTTATAAAGCTATTGGCAGATATCTACAAGGAATATACCTTCCATTTTTTATATTTTAAACAATATTATTTGATTCCCATAACAATATAAAAACCTAATCTAATGTAATCTAAACATTAAAAATAACTAAATAAACCAGGTCCGAGTGAAATAGTAACAAGAATACTGCCTGCATTTCCTCGCTGAATCGCGATGCCAGAAGAGATGATCAGTCGAGGGGATATATCTTTTTTTTAATGGTTTAGACTGTGCGTTGTACTCCTGCCGAGGTCGGGTCTTTAGTCATGACTAATATAATAAATTGCGACTGTACAGTTTTCTCTGTTCGACTCATTACCCTTTGTTCTAATAAGTAGGAACAGCTACTACAGAAGGCTAAAATATTACAAGCTTGTACATATTAAGTTTTGTATATTACATTATATTTATGGAACACAAAAGAAAAACATACTAAATATTATAATATAGTTTGTCTGTATTTTAAAATTAATACTAATATAAATAATCGGTGGCCGAGTGGTTAAGACGTCTGGTAGACCACTGGTTCGATCCCGGATCCAATGGGTTTTTTTATTAATTATAAAATTACCAGACTTTGCGTCCCCGGCTCCGCCCGGGGATATCGTAGCTTTCTATTAGTGAAATAATTTAAAAGAATCGGTTTAGTTGTTTTTGAGTTTATTCATTACAAACAATAAATCAAATTTAACCTCTGTTATTAGTATATATATGTAAGAAACCAAGAGACTTTTGCATTTAAAATATACCTCAACAGAACTGGCCAATCGTTAGGTATAACCTCAGAAATATCATTGACTGAAAGAGGGAGACTTGGTCTTTCACTAGGTACCCTGGGACCGTAACACGGTTTCAGAAGCTGTAAGGTAACCCATGGAAAAAAATCTAAGCGATAATAAAAAATCTATGTAGGTAACATTATCCGACAAACCGTACAAAGAGGTTTTTCCAACTATATACATCAAGGCTACCCGTAAAGGTTTTTTTTACAGATTGTTCTGTTTCGCTAAAAGTGGACATTGTTAGTTATGTCTCTGTTCACGCCGCAAGGTATTAAAGCCGTGATTGTGTGTTTATCTAAAAAAAACAGATACCGATTCATTTCTTCATATTTTTTTTAAAAAACACCAGCCTATTGTTTAGCCCATAGTCCCAAGTTTCCTGTGTAGGACTTTGAACCTAGAACTGCTTATTCACAATTGGACACACCAACGTGAAATTTTGTATACATTGCTTCATTGCTTGCCAAGTTCTTTTATTTTTATTTTATGTACTAGACAAGCGAACCGTCCCCAGATCGTGAGGTTGGTTGAGGGTTGGTTTAGAAAAAAAAAACGCTTATAACTACTTATCTATTAGAGATAGATATATGTTATCCAGGACATTTTTATAGATAATTTTAATCTACACAATTCATTCCTACATAATTTTGTTATATCTTTGACGAATTAGACAGCATACGCAATGAAAACTCGCTAGGGCTAACTTTATTTACAATTTAGTGATACAAATCTATCCCACTGGAATACAGGCGTGAGTACATGTATGTAAACAAGAGAGATATGTGAGGATCGTGGCATGTGGAGGTCCTTAGTCTCTGTCTACCCCACTGGGATACAGGCGTGAGTATATGTATGTAAACAAGAGAGATATGTCAGGATCGTGGCATGTGGAGGTCCTTAGTCTCTGTCTACCTCACTGGGATACAGGCGTGAGTATATGTATGTAAACAAGAGAGATATGTCAGGATCGTGGCATGTGGAGGTCCTTAGTCTCTGTCTACCTCACTGGGATACAGGCGTGAGTATATGTATGTAAACAAGAGAGATATGTCAGGATCGTGGCATGTGGAGGTCCTTAGTCTCTGTCTACCCCACTGGGATACAGGCGTGAGTATATGTATGTAAACAAGAGAGATATGTCAGGATCGTGGCATGTGGAGGTCCTTAGTCTCTGTCTACCTCACTGGGATACAGGCGTGAGTATATGTATGTAAACAAGAGAGATATGTCAGGATCGTGGCATGTGGAGGTCCTTAGTCTCTGTCTACCTCACTGGGATACAGGCGTGAGTATATGTATGTAAACAAGAGAGATATGTCAGGATCGTGGCATGTGGAGGTCCTTAGTCTCTGTCTACCTCACTGGGATACAGGCGTGAGTATATGTATGTAAACAAGAGAGATATGTCAGGATCGTGGCATGTGGAGGTCCTTAGTCTCTGTCTACCCCACTGGGATACAGGCGTGAGTATATGTATGTAAACAAGAGAGATATGTCAGGATCGTGGCATGTGGAGGTCCTTAGTCTCTGTCTACCTCACTGGGATACAGGCGTGAGTATATGTATGTAAACAAGAGAGATATGTCAGGATCGTGGCATGTGGAGGTCCTTAGTCTCTGTCTACCTCACTGGGATACAGGCGTGAGTATATGTATGTAAACAAGAGAGATATGTCAGGATCGTGGCATGTGGAGGTCCTTAGTCTCTGTCTACCTCACTGGGATACAGGCGTGAGTATATGTATGTAAACAAGAGAGATATGTCAGGATCGTGGCACGTGGAGGTCCTTAATCTCTGTCTACCTCACTGACATACAGGCGTGAGTATATGTATGTAAACAAGAGAGATATGTCAGGATCGTGGCATGTGGAGGTCCTGAGTCTCTGTCTACCTCACTGACATACAGGCGTGAGTATATGTATGTAAACAAGAGAGATATGTCAGGATCGTGGCACGTGGAGGTCCTTAATCTCTGTCTACCTCACTGGGATACAGGCGTGAGTATATGTATGTAAACAAGAGAGATATGTCAGGATCGTGGCATGTGGAGGTCCTGAGTCTCTGTCTACCTCACTGACATACAGGCGTGAGTATATGTATGTAAACAAGAGAGATATGTCAGGATCGTGGCATGTGGAGGTCCTTAGTCTCTGTCTACCTCACTGACATACAGGCGTGAGTATATGTATGTAAACAAGAGAGATATGTCAGGATCGTGGCATGTGGAGGTCCTTAATCTCTGTCTACCTCACTGACATACAGGCGTGAGTATATGTATGTAAACAAGAGAGATATGTCAGGATCGTGGCATGTGGAGGTCCTGAGTCTCTGTCTACCTCACTGACATACAGGCTTGAGTATATGTATGTAAACAAGAGAGATATGTCAGGATCGTGGCATGTGGAGGTCCTTAGTCTCTGTCTACCTCACTGACATACAGGCGTGAGTATATGTATGTAAACAAGAGAGATATGTCAGGATCGTGGCATGTGGAGGTCCTTAATCTCTGTCTACCTCACTGACATACAGGCGTGAGTATATGTATGTAAACAAGAGAGATATGTCAGGATCGTGGCATGTGGAGGTCCTTAGTCTCTGTCTACCTCACTGACATACAGGCGTGAGTATATGTATGTAAACAAGAGAGATATGTCAGGATCGTGGCATGTGGAGGTCCTTAATCTCTGTCTACCTCACTGACATACAGGCGTGAGTATATGTATGTAAACAAGAGAGATATGTCAGGATCGTGGCATGTGGAGGTCCTGAGTCTCTGTCTACCTCACTGACATACAGGCGTGAGTATATGTATGTAAACAAGAGAGATATGTCAGGATCGTGACATGTGGAGGTCCTTAGTCTCTGTCTACCTCACTGACATACAGGCGTGAGTATATGTATGTAAACAAGAGAGATATGTCAGGATCGTGGCATGTGGAGGTCCTTAATCTCTGTCTACCTCACTGACATACAGGCGTGAGTATATGTATGTAAACAAGAGAGATATGTCAGGATCGTGGCATGTGGAGGTCCTGAGTCTCTGTCTACCTCACTGGGATACAGGCGTGAGTATATGTATGTAAACAAGAGAGATATGTCAGGATCGTGGCATGTGGAGGTCATTAGTCTCTGTCTACCTCACTGGGATACAGGCGTGAGTATATGTATGTAAACAAGAGAGATATGTCAGGATCGTGGCATGTGGAGGTCCTTAGTCTCTGTCTACCTCACTGACATACAGGCGTGAGTATATGTATGTAAACAAGAGAGATATGTCAGGATCGTGGCATGTGGAGGTCCTTAATCTCTGTCTACCTCACTGACATACAGGCGTGAGTATATGTATGTAAACAAGAGAGATATGTCAGGATCGTGGCATGTGGAGGTCCTGAGTCTCTGTCTACCTCACTGGGATACAGGCGTGAGTATATGTATGTAAATAAGAGAGATATGTCAGGATCGTGGCATGTGGAGGTCATTAGTCTCTGTCTACCTCACTGGGATGCAGGCGTGAGTATATGTATGTAAACAAAAGAGATATGTCAGGATCGTGGCACGTGGAGATCCTTAGTCTCTGTCTACCTCACTGGGATACAGGCGTGAGTATAATATTTTAGTCTTTTCCATTTATATAAATGCTTTTACATTTGATGCAGACAACAGGATATCCGGGTTCGAATATGGCGGCTGCACTACCGGATGTGGGAAGGGGGAAAATTTAAAACTGTCTCTTATACTCACGCCTGTATCTCAGTGGGGTAGCTAGAATTTGACGAATCGTACATCATTTATTATTTAAGCCATACACTTGGTAGAAATTGGTTATGCGAGTCTATGAATGGAAATGACAAACAGAGCCAAAACAAGTGTTTTGAGGAAACCTATATCCATAATTTGTATGGGGGTAAACTATTCCCAATTTCTCTGTAAATAATCCACTTGTGTCACTGTAATTTAGCATATAGTTACTTACATATGGGTGGTTAAACTTTGCCCTCGTTTTCAATTTCATTTCTCTTAATTTTTTTAAAGCGCTGTTATACGTTTTTTGTAGCTATTATTTTATAATTATTTTATTATTTTTGATTAAAGAGAAATTGGGAATAGTTTAGCACAGAAAAATTATGGATATTGGAGCCTTAATTAATATAACTTACTTTAACTTAACTTACATAGCTTTCGCGCTTAATTTCACATGAATAAAATAAATAAAACAATTGTCTGTAATATGTTTCCCGGGTAAATTTCAATAATATTTTTTGTGCACTTCTCCGGTTTGTTGCTTCTTTCCATTTTTTTGTATAGACTAACATGCCCAAGCGAATACTTCACACCGTTTGTTCAACTGATCTTTAACCGATCGTATTTTACAAAATAAATAAATTAGTCTAATTTTAAATTAACATTTAATTTAATTTGTTTATTTTTCATCGGGAAAAATAACCAAGTCTCTCTCTTTTAGCCGATGATGTAGTCCGTCTAGTTAATACCAGGGACATGAGATATTTAGCTAGAGTATATGAAATATCAATTTATCAAGCTTTGTGGTGTAGGCACCTGTCTTCGTGTGTTATGAACTCCACGATACAAAACCAAACAATTATTGTCGGTTGACGTCTTTACTGGCACAAAGAAATGAGTGGAGACCCCTTATACTTCACCCGTTTTTTAAATGTACCTACATATTTTTTTCTCATAGAATTTCCGGGATCAAATTTATCTCTTTGCAAAATCACGTCGATCCGTTGTTTTGTTTTGAAGTGAAAGAAAGGCAAACAAACAAACAAATGCATGTGCTTTTACAATATTAAGATAGTATAGGATAACTACTAGCTGATGCCCGAAAATTTGTTTGCGCAGACCACCAAAATATTATCAAGAATCATAAGTAACAGATACAATTACTCTTGTGGAATTATTTATGACATAAGCACGTCACGATGTATGTCAAGATTAGATACCTAGTAATTGTTTATGGATATTATTGTAGTGGCCAGTATCCTCTTGAAAAGTTTGTATGCAAAACAACAAAATAGAGTGTCAAAGATAACGAAGGTTGCGAATAAGAAAAAACAATCTTTTGTCGCAACTGGTTACGGAACTTAATTGAGAATCGTAGTTTCGAAAACGGCCGGAGGGATAAGAATATACTTTATTTGAGTGAGATCCTGTGGTCATAAGTCATTAAAAACAGCGTAATATTATCTCTGAAATATTACAAAGTAATTAAATAAGCCTATTAATTAATAGTAATTTAATAAGTTAATTAATTAATTTAATAAGATATTATTTCTATATATCATAACTGAGAAGTCGCGGGTTCGATCCCCACTTTCGACCATGTACTGATGGGTTTTATAATAAAAAATCTATGTAGGTACATTATCCGACAAACTGTACAAAGAGGCTTTTCCATCTACATACTCGTACCTCAACAGAGCTGCCCACTCGTTAGGTATGGCCTAAAAAAATCTTCGGCTAAGTGAGGAAGACTTTGTCTTCTGCTGGGTACCCTGGGGCCGTCAACAGTTCCCGGAAGCTGTAAGGCAACCCGTGATGATTTTTTTTTATTTCTATGTAACTTTTATTTTCCGTTGCATCAGGGTTAAAAATAGACAGCAATTAACAGGGGAGAGAGTCCACTCTTTTTTACTTCGTCGTGAAAAATTTGATTATAAATTGATTGTGCACAGGAAAACTAGCTAAAATTATGAAAAATATATTTAGTTATGTTAATATTGTTTTTAGTTGTATTTTCTAAGTTATGTGCTATGTTTAATTAAATTAACTTAAATATCTACTCCACAACTTTCCCTGTGCCAAACCGCGAACGTTTTCAGTCCGTCAGCCGACTGTCGTGTTACTTTATTATTTTCATTTAATTGTACTTTTTTTTGTTCCCGACTCTCATTATCCTGGAATTTGTGAGGTGACGCGGCACGCTCGACAATTTGAACACGGCTTGTTTATTTGTTAGGCCTTTTTAGAGATCCGCATATCCGATGAATACAGGCACCATGGGATCATATCTCGTATCTGTCTGTATGTCCGTCTATCACAGCTTATTTTCTTTGAATTTAATGGTTAAAGTTAGGTGAGTCATAGCGTAAACGAAATCTGATTTTGGAGGTTAATTTTGAAGGGGCAAATAAAAACAAAAAAAATGCATCATGTGATGGTTTAGACAGCATACGCCAGACTTGATTCACAAATAAATACTGTTAATGCTCAGCCCTCAGATCCTGAGGCTCAGCCCCTAAACATTCGTCGTGAATTATTAATCGTGAACACCGCATCAAGATTCAAGGTGCGTCGGTGGCCGAGTGGTTAAGACTTCTGGTATTAACTAGGCAGACCTCGGGTTCGATTCCGGATTATCCGACAAACCACACTTAGAGGTTTTTCCATCTAAATATACCTCAACAGAACTAGCAACTCTCGCAAATATCATCGGCTAAAGGAGGGGAGACTTGGTCTTCCGCTGGGTACCCAGGAACCGTAACACAGTTTCGGGAGCTGTAAGACAACCCGTGAAGAAAGAAAAAAAACAGCAACAAGCACCGACAGAAAGACAGACGAGGCGTGGGACTTTCTTTTATAATATGTAGTGATTAAAGAAAATATACGAAAATCGAGCATTTCTCTCCCTCTTATTTCCGATAGACAATATGTAGGGCCTCTCTCGTAGTTTACCGGAAAACGTGAAACCACGAAGATGTTACGGAACGCTTAGTTCGCGAGTCCGACCGAGTTAGCCGGTTTTTAGGATGGTTTTCTGTGACAGAGGTACTGCCACTTTTAATGCTTGGTTGAGGACGCTTTCAAGTGCAGGCTTCAAATTTGCATAGGGTCAAGAAGCGAATATTTTTGGAACGTTAAATTAGAAAAATCGCGGAATAAACAGTTTTTATTTGACATTCAAGCAAAAAGAAATGTCACTTCTACAAATAACAGATACTTAATTACGTCTGTTAAAGATAAGTGACACATCTAGGCCCATTAAGTGCAGAGACAGGAAAAAATGGACTCTGTTACTGGTGTTTCTGGCCACACCGGAAGATATAAAGCTGTGAAGATGTGTTTGTGCTAATCGATTTATAAGAAGTTTTTCTGATGGATGAATGGCTCACAACTGAGAAGTCGCGGGTTTGATCGATGTACCAATGGGTTTTTATTCATGTAGATTATCCGACAAACCGTACAGGCTTTTCCATCTACATACCTCAACAGAGCTGGTCACTCGTTAGGTATAGCCTTAAAAAAGTCTTCCGCTAGGTATAGGCAACGGTTCCCGGAAGCTGCAAGGCAACCCGTGAAGGCTTTTTTCTGATGTGTTACCAGATCCAAGAAACATCCATTGCGATATTTTTTAGACTCTTGGTTTGGTTTTGATGTAAAAAAAAGTCAACGGAAAACGCTGACAAAACATTAGAGATGGGGTTGGCTGAAAGAAATACGTGAATATTTTGAGATCAATTTATTAGATATCATCAAGATATTAAGAAAAATAAAGTCAGTTTTTTCAAAAATCCTGTAAAACCAGTAAACCAATTTTCATGAGAAACAAATTAAATAAATGCGGAAGAAAAATCTGTGAAATAAAAAAGAAATCATCAAAATCGGTTCACAACTTGCGGAGTAATCGGTGTAACTTTGAGTTTTGAAATTGCGTTTATAGAAGTGTAATTTTAATCACTTGTCTCTAAGTATTCCGTGTTCATTGTAAATTCATCATTGTCTTTAGCTTTTAACTTCTTAATTAACTTTAGGACTTCAATTTTAAATTCCAATTTAGATTCAGTAGACAAAGATTTCACCGATGAAGTAATACATCTAAAAAACGACGCTTCTTCATCGTCAGCTTTATTAATAATATTTGATAGAACTGTAACTATATCATTTTGCAAATTATTTGACATTTCTTTTTTGACAACTTCATCTAGTTTTAACCTTTTGGCTTCTATTTCAACATCTAAGTCCTTATCATCGATGTGATTAGTATCCAGAAAAACTTCACTGCATGTAGGTTCAGCTTCCTCCTCATCAGTGTCATTATTGTCTTCAGTATGTATTGGATTATTGTCTTCAGTATGTATTGGATTTTTGTAATTATTATCCATGAAACTTAAAGCATCTTTGTAAATGTACGGTCTGTGTCGATTCTTCATACTGAATGACCGTCTGTATGAATCCCTTATGTTGTACCATTTTTTTGTGTACAATATTGCTGAAATAATACTTACTATTAGTGTCGATACATTGTAAGACTTAAAGACAAGCGATGGTCCCATGTGGTGACCACGAGCTTGTTGGGCGGATAGCTGGACATACCTGGATGACTATAGCTCATGATAGAGTCAAATGGCAATCTCTGCAGGTGAAGACCTGCGAAGGGTTCTGATCGCGATTTTTTGTATGTTTTTGTGTTTGAATTAAAAGAAGTTTTTTATTTTTATTTACTAGCTGATTGCCCGCTACTTCGTATGCGTTGTATTAGGAATACATTTCACCTCCTTAGGGTAGGTAGCGTGTTAAGTAGCCTATAACCTTTCCCAAAAATTGGGCTATGAAATGCTAAAATAATTTTTAAAATCGGTCCAGAAGTTTTTGAGTCTATATAATACATAGAGTACAAAGCCTAAGGAGGGGCCATAGACAGGCTCCCCCTTTCGCCAATTTTCTGGAATAAGTTACCTTAGGTATCGTTGGTAACGTTTTGTGTCGCGGAGACAGAGCTCTAGAAAAATAGTTAATTGTGATGTTTTAAATGGGAAAGGCGATTTAGGACGTCAAACTTGCGGGAACACACGACGATAAAGATTGACTGTGCAATGGATGTATTTTTTGTTTTATTGTCGTTTTCTCGCAAATGCGGCCTTTTACTCCAAAGAATTTCGATGTTATACCAATTTTATACACGTCATTTTCACTCGTCTCGACTCTTGCTCATGCCAAGACCACTTGTATCAAAATGTACTATTATCGGTCCAGTAGCTTCGCACGGGTACAATATGGGTTCACAACAATTTGAATACCTACATATATACGCTTATAACTACTTATCTATTAGAGATAGATATATGTTACCAAGGATTTTTTGTAGACCATTTTATTCTACACAATTCTTTCCTACATTATTTTGTTATATCTCTGACGGATTAGACAGAATATGCCATGAAAGTTCGCTGGTGTTTTTCCCCCCGACTTGATTCACACTGATATTACCTAGTTTATTTCGTTCTTGTTTGTTCAGAGTTTCATAGTTTGGCTCCATTATGTTGCATATGTCAACCCATGCCTTTTCTCTTGCTTCTCTATTTTTATATAACTCATGATCTCTGCTATAAATTATAGGATGTTCTTTGATTACTTTTATTAAAAACTTCGATGGATCTTTGGCTGAAATAAAATAAAAAGAATTATATTTCTCTGTAAATAATCCACCTGTGTCACTGTAATTTAGCATATAGTTACTTATTCAATATATCTAAGTGAAATAGCTGTTATTTTTTCAATTGGTTTTATTGAATAAGAAATATGGGTGCTTAAACTTTGCCCCCGTTTTCTCTTTCATAATCTATCACAAAGCTCCTAATTCTTTATTACCCTTTATATACTGTGATGATACGACCTTATTTTCCTGGCCGCTTACAAGCTGGCCATCATAAATAGCATTTATTTTGATTTTAGAACACGATATTGTTCATTTTAATTCAATAGAACATTGTATGTTATTTTCAAATATCCGATGTGTGGAACCTAAATTAAAATTTTACTGATTCCTTCACAAACTGTTGACTTAGGCAGTACTCTGCCAATTGTAAAATTTATTATATTTCTATTTTATCAACTAAGTAAATAACTATATAAAATGTATTGAATCAATATTCAAGAACTAATATCTATGTTAATATAAAAGGAGCGCAAATAAGTATTGTAAGTATTTTTATCATACTTTGTATTGTGTTACTTCAATAGCTTAACGCCCTGTAGTAATGTGTAGTTCATTTTTATTACAGTGCGCTCCTTGCTCCTTGCTTCTTTTTCCTTGCTCCTTCTCCTTGGCTCCTTACGGATGCTTTTACTGGTTGTTCTTTTGCTGCTTGTTCCTTCCTTGTTAATTCGACCAATAAACGAATGGTGAAAGTTTACTACGAGTTTTCCTGCAATACCTACCCGGCCTGGCTACCCCACACCCGACAATGGCGCCCAAACGTGATTAAAATGCTGCAGGAAGAAGGAATAAAGAAGAAAGAATAACGAAGTAAGAGAACATAATATTTATTTTAATACAAACTTTTTTTCAGGATTTGTAATGTCTATATAATCTCAATATATAACGTAATTCTATTTAAATTCAGTAGAATATTTCTTGGAGATTATGGTTCTGAATCAAGGTTATGTCGGCAAACCTTCGAGGTTGACAAGTCTGATGATCTTGGTCAGATTCCATTATTGAAGAGGATATTTTTTTTTTTCAAAGGCAGTATTCTTGAATAATTTTACACTAAATTCACTTATTAATTTCGTAAATTCAGATTATATAGTCACATTGAATGTATGGTTGTAGGTATGTGAGATTTTCATTATATATATCTGAAATCTATAGATTACTTTCCATAACTTAAACTTATACCGTAAATGATATTAATTTAATTTCCATTATCATATCCCGTCAATTCAATATCTCTTAATAGAAAAAAGGTTCTTTTTATAGTCGTAACTTTTTCAAGAAAAATAATATATATTAATTTTTCTTATAATTGCTATAATATTTATTTTTAACCTAAAAGTCTATCGTGATTCCATAAAATAATACATAAATATATATTATTTAATTCCAAAATTTCATTAATTGCGATTTTTTTAATACATTTTTAAAATATCCAAAACAATTTGTCCATTCTTATTTTAATGATTTCTAATATTACATTACAGTTTACATAAGTAAGGCAATTAAAATATTAAAATATTTCCGAGAATAAATTTAATATATAATAATAAATTTCAAATAAATTATGATACATATAAAAGCACCTCGATATCAGAATTTGAACTCACTTGATTTTTCTTTGTTTTACACAATTTGTTTTGCTCGGCAATATTGCATTGGAATATTCGATTTTCAAATGTATCCTATATAATTTCTTTGTCATTGACAAGTTTTTAAATTTTGAATCGACGACGTTCGATTTTCTTTTAATTTTCAATTGTTATTTACTATGAAGTCTATTTCATAGACATATGATTACGCTCTTATTACAACTAGGGGTAGTCATGTGGATTTAAATTCAAATATTATTTTATTTCATATACTTATATTATTAGCTTTTCACTGGCTTTGCTCGTTGATAGTTTGGGTTAGCGCATACCTTAACGCATGCGTTGATTTTATTTCATAATTTTTTTTTCTCTTTCAATATGGATGAGTTACACTTAAACCGAGGAATTTTTTATATCTATATTATTTTACATTTTTCTTTATTTTATTTACAATTTATTAAATTGTATTTATCACCTTATGGTTACAAGGGAGGTTAAATTTATTTCAATTTCACAATTTGGTTGTAAAAATAATTTTAACTAAACAACTAAAACTTTTACATATTTTCAAATTACAGGTTAAATATATAACCATGATTAATAATTACTATTTTCCTTATTTCATTCTCATCATTTCATTTATTGTAAATACTTGTAATTATTTAGAGCGGATTGCGACTCTTTAAAAAAGCCTTCGTCTATTATAAATATTATACCTAATACTGTGGATGTATTTCCATGGGTGTTTATTAGAGCAAATTACGGCTCTTTAAATAAACATTCGTTTATTATTATTATATCTATGAATATCAGGGTATTCATGGGTGTCTTTTAGAGCGGATTGCGACTCGTTAAAAAAGCCTTCATCTATTATTACTACTTATTATATCTGTGGATGTATTTCCCATGGGTGTTCGTATGAGCGGATTGCGACTCTTTAAATAAGCCTTCGTCTATTGTATTATATATAAATAAACTTAAAACAGCGGATGGTAACTGTATAACTAAGCCCTTACTAAATTCGAGAACGTTTTTGAGTCATTCCTTATTAAATGGGAATTACTCTATATTATAAATGAGTTTACTGTACTTACTAATAACAGATTAAACAGATTAAATGAAGATGAATGTTTGTGATTTGTGTGATTGTGGAAATCGTTTCTCTTGTAAAAAAATTAGTTTTATTTATAATAAAACTTGTAAATGTATCTTTTCATTTCATTCATTAGTATTTTTATATAAGTCTCATCATCAAACTTTATTTTATTAATTCTCTGAATAAAATCCTTCATTAAGGTCAGGATTTTTTCGGGGGAACCCCGGTATTGTGATGATACGACCTTATTTTCCTGGCCGCTTACAAGCTGGCCATCATAAATAGCATTTATTTTGATTTTAGAACACGATATTGTTCATTTTAATTCAATAGAACATTGTATGTTATTTTCAAATATCCGATGTGTGGAACCTAAATTAAAATTTTACTGATTCCTTCACAAACTGTTGACTTAGGCAGTACTCTGCCAATTGTAAAATTTATTATATTTCTATTTTATCAACTAAGTAAATAACTATATAAAATGTATTGAATCAATATTCAAGAACTAATATCTATGTTAATATAAAAGGAGCGCAAATAAGTATTGTAAGTATTTTTATCATACTTTGTATTGTGTTACTTCAATAGCTTAACGCCCTGTAGTAATGTGTAGTTCATTTTTATTACAGTGCGCTCCTTCTCCTTTGATGGTTCCTTTCTCCTTTGACGGCTCCTTGGCTCCTTACGGATGTTTTTACTGGTTGTTCTTTTGCTGCTTGTTCTTCCTTGTTAATTCGACCAATAAACGAATGGTGAAAGTTTACTACGAGTTTTCCTGCTATACCTACCCATCGACCCATCCTGACAATACATCGCGTTTTTTCTAGCTTATTGAATTTTTATTTTGAATTTCCATAAGCTACTTAATGAAGTGTAGCTACATATTACAGCGGATTAAAAAAAATTAAGAGCTTTGTGATAAATTATGAAAGAGAAAACGGGGGCAAAGATTAAGCACCCATATTTCCTATTTAATAAAACCCATTGAAAAAATAACAGCTATTTCACTTAGATATATTGAATAAGTAACTACCTATATGCTAAATTACAGTGACACAGGTGGATTATTTACAGAGAAATTGGGAATAGTTTATACCAGAATAATGTCGCGCGGCAGTCCCCATTACTGCTTTTTTATTACCTGGGGACTCTATGGCAGCCTATTTTTTTTAAATACGAACATAATTTCTTTGTGGACTTCAGCTCTTTTTGTTTGAAACTAAATTTGACATACTTGGATTTATGGCCAAGTGCGTAGGTACTTTTAAAATTCAAAATATTGAAAAAAGAATGTAATCTTTTGCCGTTTGGGGTAGAAACTCTAGGCTCAAATGCCAAAAAGTTTATTAAAGATATATCTCCTCGAGATGGTGACAAGAGAGAATCAGCATCGCGATTCAGCGGGGAAATGCAGCCAGTATAATTGTCACTATTCCACGCGGACCTGGTTTAATTAAGCTATTTTTAATATTTACATTAGATTTAGGGTTTTTATATTGTTATGTGTATTTTTGATAAATTAAAGTAAGCTAATTTTCAGACAAAAGAACTGAAGCCCACAAACACTCTGTATATGAGAGGTGTGAGGTAAAAGTTTCAGGATCATAGAAAATGATTGCAATATATTTTTGCCTCTGTCTACCTCTCATGGGATAAAAAGTGTGATGATACCTAGATAGATTAGTTTTACTTACGATTATTTCCAGCATTGGCTATGACTTCTTCCATCTCTGATATATGAACCTAAAAAAAAAATATATATATATACCTGCTCCCGAAACCCACACCATCCTTTAGCCGATGGTATTTGTGAGGCTATACCTAACGAGTGGTCAGTTCTGTTGAGGTATATTTAGATGGACAAGCCTCTAAATGTGGTTTGTCGGATTATGTAGGTACCTACATAAGTTTTTAATTATAAAAAAACCCATTGGTACATGGCCGGAATCAAACCGTGGTGTGTCTAGTTTATATCGTCTCACGCCTGTCGACTGTGATAGGTGTCTTATTAATCATTGACTAATCACAAACATTACAGCGCGGACGGGATTAAACCGGATTCCCCATCACGCTTGCATCACGCCATGACGAGACGCGTGCGTCTGCCGCCATGACAGGACGTGGAATTCTTCATCTTGCTTCATTAGCATTTATTGTTATTGTCTTCTTCTTCTTCCTTTATTACGGCTCCACCCGCTCCACCAATGTTCATCGGTGATTTGCCAATGTTAAGTATTATAGCCTTTATAGTGGACCGTGATATGTCTTATTAGTCGTCGACTACTTACAACCATCACATCACGGACAGGATTAAACCGGATTCCCCATCACGCCATGACTAGACGCGTGCGTTATTCACCAAGGCGTGACATGAATATCCATTTATTGATATTGTCATCATACGTCATATATTTTGACATTTGTCAAAAATAAATCAATGTACAAAAACATTACTGTATAAGAATTACTATATAGCTTCTGTCCGCGTGGAAATAGATCCAAAAAAATTATATCATTGCCTCCGGTAATTTTTGTATGAAGGAATTACAAACATCCATAACTTTCTCGTTAATAATGTAGATTTACTTACCTACTTGTATTTGATGTGTTTTTCTTCACTTTTTAGTTAAAAATTTAACAGGAAATATCGTACGCACGACTGTTTGCACGGCCCGTCGCTCACTGTCCGTTATTTTGTCTGAATAGGGCGTCGGCAGTCTGCCGGATGGAGAATTGGCAACGTCGCATTATGGTCAATGAGAGAAATCTGTCAACGCCGCGTCTTTCTGTGTTGCTATAGAAAAATATTTATTTGCCCAGATTCTACGTCATGTCATTTACCTTTACTTATCTATTACAGATAGATAACACAGACATTTTAACCGACTTCCAAAAAAAGAAGGAGAAGGTTCTCAATTCGGACCGTATGTTTTTTTAATACTATAATCGATTACTCCGCCAGTCTGTTGTGAGCCGATTTTGATGGTTTCTTTTTTAATCGACAAATAATTACATTTTTATCTCGTAAAAATTGGTTCATAAGTTTTTCAGAAATTTTGAAAAAACTGACTACATTTTTCTTAATATCTCGATGAAATATGTACTTACCGATTTTGACGACTTATTTTTTTATTTATTTATTTATTTATTTAAATATAACATCTTGCACTAACATTTTAATATACACATGCATGATTTAGTCAAGACGTACCAGAATATAAACAAATTTTCAATTAAGTACTTATATAAAAAGATAAGGACGATAATAAGGCACTATCAATTAGGTAATATACAATGTAGAATAGAAACATATTATTGACATATTCCAAATACAATTAAATTTGGCATCAGTTACCAGATTCTAATACCTATGCATCCCGCTGTTGCCAAGAGTCTCAGCTCGGAGTCAAAAAATATATCTGCATCAGTCGTGTCCACAATCCTGTTAACAATGGACAGGCTGGGTTAGCATATATTTTGACAGCGACACTTTCGTTTCGGTCGAATGTATGCTAACCCCAAGGGCCTGATGCAGAGGTGAATGCGCATTGGCACCGCGAAGAGAGGATGTCGACGCCCGCGCAGGACCCGTCTCCGGATAGGCGGAATAAATAAAGGCATCTGGGAGAGGAGTGAGGGGTTATATAGCTGGCCGCGGAACAGCCGAATAAAATATTGACGAAAATCGGTTCAGTAGTTTTTCAGAAATTCAGTAATTAATCTCTGTTTACTGCTGAAAATTATGTATCAAAAAAGCCTTAGACATGAAATAGTCAATTTCCGTGACGGTGGTCTAGCGTTTAAAGGTAATGGAGGGTAATGGGGTGCAGCGCAGGATGCACATTGCACATGGTTCAAATCACATCCACAGCGGTATTTTTTTAATTTTCCATTAATATTTTTTTATTTGCGATATTATTTGTCTCTCAGGGCAGCAAAATCACAAACCTTTTAAAAAAAGTGACTTCAAAAATTTGCACTGAAAAGTAAAAAATAATAAATATTTCGTCGTAGAATTTGTAGACAACAACTTAGTTCCCAAATTCACAAATCTAGACAATTCATTAGGACCTGCGATCCTCAGTATATACAAACATAGATAATATTGAACAGATCTTTATCTTCATGTTTATTACTTTGTATCCTAATTTGGCACCAACCGTCTTCAAATTCTACGACGAAATATTTATTATTTCTTACTTTTCAGTGCAAATTTTTGAAGTCGGTACACTTTTTTTAAAACGGTTTATTGTAGATCATTTTATTCTACACAATTCTTTCCTACATCCTTTTGTTATATCTCTGACGGATTAGACAGTATACGCTATGAAAACTCGCTGGGGTTAATTAACTTTTTTTCCGATGCCTAAATTTTAAGAGGATCGTGTAGCTCAGCGTACGCAGCGAAATAGGTATTTAGAAAATCATATTCTGTCTCAAGCGCGCTCTTCCCCCGGGCATCAGTGCGACAGAGAACACTGCAGCTCGTGAGTGTTCGTAGGTATGTTTTTCGTTGAAAATTGCGTTTTGGGCGAAAACGATTTACACCTACTAAACTATAACGAAACCTTACAATTTTGGTGTCATATGTTTTAGCAGATTATAATCTACGTACGTACGTTTTGCTTTTTTTGAAATTTTGCTTTGTTTCTCAAATACAGACGGTTTATTACCAGCAAGTTACGAACCAAAAAAAACGAGATTTGAGGGGCTTATAACTTTTGACCTATTACGAATTTTGAAAAAAGGAAAAAATACGTACGTAGTTTTTCATTATGTCAGTAACATATTACAAAATCGTTAAAATTCAATAATATTTAGGGGTAGTAAAACGTTTTCTCCGTTTGTATGGACATGGACGCGGTACACTACACTCTTAATGAATTAACCTATACAACCGCAACAAAATTCGTTCAGTAGTTTTAACTTACATAAAACAAATAAAATTTAACCTCTAAGTATATAAATTTCATAAAATTTCAGGTAAAGGGAATTTTATTCACGCCATTCCTAGGAAACGGATATACGGTCGTTTAGCAAAAACCGGTCTTTTGGATTTTTTTCTCACCCGGGTCATATCCGGATGATATATCCTAACCGTTTAATACACAATGGACGGGAAAAAATGACAGAGAAATTATTTTATTATGAGTGTGTAATAAATTGTCTTAGTTATATATTTACTTGGTTTTCTTTGTGGTTTTACCCGTATGGAAATAGGTTTACAAAAATAATGAAGAATAAAAGATTGACTAAAAAGGTTTATATGGCTGAAGTGAAAGGAAATGATGGCAGAGGACGACCTAGATGTATTTTTATTGAACATATAAAAAATATGATGATCGATGGCAATATTAAAAGTACACACAATCGTCGAGCATGTATGAAAGGTATGATGAATATAAAAGAAGCGAAAGAGGTATATATCAGGGTCGTAGCAAATGGCATTCCAGATTAGGTACCTACCTAGCGGAAGACCAAGTCTCCCTCTTTTAGACGGTGGTATTGCTGAGGATTTCCTATATAACATATATAGGAAATAATTGTGTAGAATAAAACAATCTACAAAAAAGTCTTAGTTCCATCACTTACTTATGGAAGCGAGACTTGGGTATGGAATAAGACGCATGAAAGTAAAATAAATGCAGTGGAAATGCGGTCTTTACGTAGAATGTGTGATATAAAGCGTATTGACCGCATCCGGAACGATCTCATTAGAGAAGAATGCGGTGTAAAAGATGATGTTGTGACAAAAATGAAGAAAAGTAGTTTGGACACGTTGAAAGAATGAAGGATGAAATATTGACTTAAATGGCTTATATGGCTGAAGTGAAAGGAAATGCTGGCAGAGGACGACCTAGATGTATTTTTATTGAATATATAAAAAATATGTTGATCGATGGAAATATTAAAAGTACACACAATCGCCGAGCATGTATGAAAGGTATGATGAATATATATTAAATTAAAAAAAAAAGTGTACCGACTTCAAAAATTTGCACTGAAAAGTAAGAAATAACAAATATTTCGTCGTAGAATTTGAAGACAGTTGGTGCCAAATTAGGATACAAAGTAATAAACATCTAAGAAGATAAAGATCTGTTCAATATTATCTATGTTTGTACTGATGATCGTAGGTTCCTAATGAATTGTATAGATTAGTGAATTTGGTAACTAAGTTGTTTCTAATTTGGCACCAACCGTCTTCAAATTCTACGATGAAATATTTGTTATTTCTTACTTTTCAGTGCAAATTTTTGAAGTCGGTACACTTTTTTTTTAAAGTTAATTTATTTGTCCCTTTGCTGCCCTGAGAGACAAATAATAACGCAAATAAAAAAAAATGCAAAAAAAAATACTGCTGTGGATTGGATTTGAACCATTTGCATCCTGAGCTGCACCATAACATACCATACCTTTAGCCGTTAGACCACCGTCGATACTAAAATTGACAACTTCGTGTCAATAGCAACCGTTGCTAAGGCTTTTCTCTGATACATAATTTTCAGCCGTAAACAGAGACAAATTACTGAATTTCAGAAAAACTACTAAATCGATTTTCGTCATTATGTCTGTAAGATAATGTCGAAAAATTACTATATCCTTAAAAAAATAAGTCGTCAAAATGGGTAGGTACATATTTCATCGAGCTATTAGGAAAAATGTACTTATAAAGGTTACAAAGTCAGTTTTTTCAAAATTTCTAAAAAAAACTACTGAACCAATTTTCACTTTAAAAAAATGGTACCACCTGTGAAGTATACCCTTTCAAACAAAAAAAAATCCAAATCGGTCCAGGTTAATAAAAGAAGCAAAAGAGATATGTCAGGATCGTAACAAATGGCATTCGATTGTCTCTGCCTACCCCTCTTGGGATGAAAGGCGTGATGATAGATAGATAGATAGATATATAGACAAAAAAGTCTGCGGTAGTATATATTTATATGTAGGTATTGAAAATGTTGTGAGCAAAGTCCAGTAAAATGTGTAATTGGAAAAATCAGCTGCTACTTGCCTGCTACCAAACTAGTATGTCAACATGACAGATGTGTATTTTGGTGATCATAGGACACGCGTAGTCTTTAATGTAATACAGGTTGTTCTAAAAATATGGGTTTTTTAATTAAAAACTTATATGTAGGTACATAATCCGACAAACCACACTTAGAGGCTTTTCCATCTAAATATACCTCAACAGAACTGGCTACTCGTTAGGGGGAAGTCAGTCATCAAAATCCAATTATTAATCAATTTTTTCAGAAATTATATTGATTTTAAGGATATGACAAATGTTGTTATTGTTTTGAAAATATGACTAGAAACATTTAGTAAATCCTAGAAAAAAATCCTAAATACAGCTCTGAAAACTTTTTTATCAAATTTTATGACTATAATATATTAGATGTTACCATTACAAAAATAAACATGAATATTTTTTTTGTAATTATCTACTGTTTCATTGTATAGTTATTTCTATATTGAACCCTATGAAAGGAGATAGGGTATTTTTTTAATCCAATATAAGCTTACCGCCCCGGTTTCGCTCTTGGAAGTTTTTGAAATGTGTCACAAGAATTTATACTAAGGATTTACTCTTATCTCTGTGCAAAATGACGTCTATCGTGAAAGAAGACGAACACCCACATTTATAATTTATATATCTAACATCACGCTTTTCATCCCAAGAGACAATCGAATGCCATTTGTTACGATCCTGACATACCTCTTTCGCTTCTTTTATATTCATCATACCTTTCATAAATGCTCGGCAATTGTGTGTACTTTGAATATTTCCATCGATAAATACATTTTTTTATGTTCAATAAAAGTCTAGGTCGTCATTAGGTAGGCCATAATTTAAAATTAACTTTTGAATCACACTGTATATGCATGTACCAGATGCGAATAGTTGATAATTAGTTTGGCCATCTGCTATTTTATTGACAAAAGTATTAATCGATTTCAAAGAAAAGGTGTAGGAAAGCGAATAATTTCTTTTTTTTTAATAGTAGAACACAAACGGTAAAGGACGTATCGGCTTTACAAAATTTAGGGTTCCGTAGTCATTACAAACTATATATATGGCACAGGACCTATAAAAGACCTCCATTAGCAAGAAAGCAAGAAATATTTATTTTGAGTCAATACCTAACGAAAGGCTAGTTCTGTTGGGTTAGCATGGCCAATGGCCGCCCAAGGAATGCCCGGCCCGAGAATGTCCAGCCCGACTCAGCAATTTGCTCGAACATTCTAGTGTTTTGATGAAGATTTATTTCAATCTAAAAATAGCGAACAATTCTAATATTTTAATATTTACAGCTCCCGACACCGTGTTACCCAGCACAAGACCAAGTCTCCCTCGTTTAGCCGATGGTATTTGTGAGGCTATACCTAACGAGTGGCTAGTTCTGTTGTGGTATATTTTAATGGAATAGAGCCTCTAAGTGTGGTTTGTCTGATTATGTACATACGTTTTTAATTATAAAAAACCTATTGGTACATGACGCAAAAAGTGACATAGGTAACATATTATGCAAATTTCCCGAAGTTTATAATGTAGGGTAATGCTTAGTGGTGTTCTGGGTTTATGGTACCACTGTGGTGTGGTAGTACCACCAGTCGAAAAGAAAAAGTTTCTGACCTGAAATATTTTTGATAGGATTCCTCGACCACATTATCTCGCCTGTCTTCTGGAATGAGTTTTTAATTGTTTCAAATACGAATGCTGAAAGAATTTTTTGAATACTGTGATAGGGTGGTGGTTTGCGTGCGGTCTTCCAGAGCTGTTTATTATGTTTTCTAATATTTGTAAACGTGACCATTATATAAATATAAACAAAAAAGAGGACGAGCTAGGTGTACTTTTATTGAATATATAAAAAATGTATTGATCGATGGAAATATTAAAAGTACAATCGTCGAGCATGTATGAAAGGTATGATGAATATAAAAGAAGCGAAAGAGGTATGTCAGGATCGTAGCAAATGGCATTCGATTGTCTCTGCCTACCCCGTAATAAAAGGCGTGATGATAGATAGGTATGAATATTATAAAACAAAGTCCCCCGTCTGTCAGTCTGTCAAAAACTACAAATGATTGTTGACGAGGAGGGTTTTAAACATGGACCGTTTAGGAGCGTGAATAAAGTCTAAGGAAAAGTTGGCTCTAGTGCGCTTTAAAGACATATGCTGTCTAATCCGTCAGAGATATAACAAAATGATGTAGGAAAGAATTGTGTAGAATAAAATTGTCTACAAAAAAGTATAACATAGCATATATTAAATAGATAAGTTGTAGTAAGTATGTTTTGTTTAGGTATTCAAATTTTTGTACCAATATAAATACACTAATAATAAACCTGAATAGTTTGTTTGTTTGCGCTAATCTCTGGAACCAGTCGGATTTAAAAAAACATTGCATTTGATAGCCCAAGTCTTGAGGAAAGTTTAACATTACGCTACGACCCACCCATAGGAACGGAACAGTAAGCATTAAACCAATTATAAAAATCGTCGTATTAAAGCCGCATTTTAACAAAAACTCCAAGCAGCAACAAAGGACGGTAAAGGAAATGTGCATCTATAGAATTAATTGGATCCATTATTTGTTTGAGAGATCTGTAATTGGTGGGGACTGGTGGGGACGATATTAGAAGAACTCTCTTGAGTGAGTGGTACTGGCATATCTTCAAATTTATTGCCTTTTAAAAAAAGTGTACCGACTTCAAAAATTATGCACTGAAAAGTGTGCTTTCCGAAAGCAAATGCACAAGTCACTATAAAAAAATATCCAAGCCGCTTCAAGTGTGCCTATAAAATTTGAAGAGTTCTCGATTTCTCCAGGATCCCATCATGAGATCCTGACCTGATGACCATGGAACCGCCTGGGAAGTATACCCTTTCAAACAAAAAAAAAATTCCAAACCAGTCCAGGCGTCTTCAAGTAATCGGGAAACATACACAAAAAAAAACATAAAAGATTACGACGAATTGAAAACCTCCTCCTCATTTTTAAAGTCAGTTAAAAAGGAATCGATGATCTAATATATGATGTAATCGATTCCTCGTGCTTCGGAGGGTACGTCCACACTTCTTCTAAAATATAACAGATATTTACCACTAAAGAAGTGACACACTCTCCGGCCACACCGCAAGGTAAAGACCGTGAAGGTGTGTGAGTAGTCATATATTTGTCAGTTCTACTTTCAGGGGTCTTTCACGAATATTCACAATAGCAGTGCCTTGCGGTTGCACTCGCGTTAATAGTTTCTGCTCCGCTCCTTTAGGTCGTAGCGTGATGTTATATAGCCTATAACCTTCCTCAAGAATAGAGTAGATGACAGGGTAAACAAAATATTATTCTATTTAGTCCGTCATTTATATTATCAAAAAATATTGGACACGTATTTTTTCTTTTGTCAATCAAACAAAAAATGTCAGAGATAATCGTCAAAGTTTGGGAGTGGGGGCTGGTGACGTCACGCCTTGCTAAAAATTGTACTAAGGCGTGACGTCACGCGGAACTTTAGCGGGCTATATCTTCATTTTAATTGACAAAAGAAAAAATACGTGTTCAATATTTTCTGATAATCTAACTGACGGACAAATTAGATTTTTTTGTCATCATGCCTATTGGGCTATCAATTGCAATAATGTTTTTTTTAAATGCGACTGGTTCCAGAGATTAGCGCGTGTAAACAAACAACTTTATTATTAGTATTGGTATACGAGTATTCTACACACCTTCTCCATATATAAACTTTAATTATGCCAAATCTCATACACCTCCGTGACGCGCAACATGGATAATTCTAATCCTCGTGGTCATCCTCATTGATCAAATCAAAAGTGTCGGTGACGGATTTCGAGGGGTCCGGACCCACTGTACCCTCCCCCTGCCTATGTGCTGGGTCGGTCCATCGCATGGGTGATCTGCCGCGTGTTCTTGTGCCTTCGACCCTACCCTGACTGCGACACTTATCCAGAGAATTGGAGTTGGCTGAGCAGTCGAGGTCAATGGCGGTCCACAGCGCGACGCATAATCCTCACAACCCGGTCTCCCTCGTCGAGATCTTCCTTGCACAGTCACTCTGGTCAAGGGGGAACGTCTACTCTGCCGCCATCAACTCTGCCTTATGGACCGTTTGTCCAAAACATCGAGGGATCCTGGATTGACAGCCGACAGTATCTCTTTTAACGGTCACCCATCATTAATTTGACCTTACAGTACGTTGGTATGCATGCAATAACAAGTAGTTTCTATAAATATCCACGTAAGATGTATATTTGAAATGTTGATGCAGCCTCCATATCACCTGCCACATTAGTAGCGCGTGCCTGCTACCATTTTGTTAAGGCTGCGTTTCATTCCATTCTATTTAATATATATTATAATATATAATTTTATTATGTAATGGTAGTTTATGATACGGGATCATAATAGGGGTAATTAAAACATAAGTGGATTTTTTTAATAGCATCCACGAGTGTTTTTATTCCAAGTTATGTGCCCGTTCATACACTACTTTATGTAAGTTAAGTTATACTAAGCATATTCAAAGAAAAGTTTCTACTATAAATATTAAAATATTTGTCAATACGAGAAGAAAACAAGAAAAACAGACTAAAGTAACTACTTTATCTAATCCCATGCAATGGACATTTTAAATAATTGACCAATTCTTTATCGACTACCTACTGCGAATGCGCGTTATCTGTCAAGTGACTCTCACATACGCGTGTTGATATTTTCATAGAGTTTAATGTGGCTGTCTATGTCATGTACTCTTTCTGCATTTAAAAAAAAAAACAAAACATTGCGATATCGTTTTTGTATGAAAACTTCGGTACTGTATCGAAGTTTGAGATATTACAGACGCGTGTATATAAAACATATCATTATGAAGTATAATTCGATTTTGTAATAGAGACTTTACGATATAAGAGTAGATAAAACTATCATATAACACTCAGGAATAATTATTCATACAAACTTACAACCTTTATTTCTTTATAATCTTCATACTCTGTATGTGTGTATGTCACTGAACTTCTCCTAAACGGGTGGAATATTGATGATTTTTTTTGTGTGTGTTTGAGTGGGTCCCTGCATGGTTTAGATTCACAATTGGACCCTGTATGTGGCGCTGCATTCGGGTTCTAGAACTTATTTTCATAGAGGTGAAGTCGGGAGCGAAAAGCTAGATAGATAATTTAGTATTTTTCATTCTTACCTATAATAAGCCAAAGAAGTTTCATTTTGATCGTGATGTATAGCCTCTCAAATACCTAAACGAGGGAGACTTGGTCTTCCGCTGGGTACCCTAGAACCGTAACACGGTTTCGGGAGTTATAAGACAAGCCGTGAAGAAAGAAAAAAGAGTTTCACTTCACATACACGAATTAATTTTTTATCAAGTGTCCTTAAACACCATGTGACGCCGCCTTAACCCACAGTAACAGTACCGAATAGTAATTTTATTTTTTAAACAACAGGTGATCCCTTTCTTAAGGCAAGTTCCTCACAGACATAAAAATATTATTCTTTCACCTGTTACCTAAAGGTGTTTGTATATAGGACACCTGTCATTGAGTTCTGTTTTGTACAATATTGTTACCTTGGCGACTAATTCGTGGATTCGATTCCCAGCTAAGGTACAAGGAAATTTTTAACTTGCTATATGAAAAGTGGTAAAACTTGAAAACAATAAAAAATATCTCCATTCAATAATACAATTGAAAACTACAAATTTGTGCCGTTTGGTGTAGAAACTCTAGGTCCGTGGGGTTCAAATGCCAAAAAGTTTATTAAAGATACTGAGAGACTGATCATCCCTTCTGGTGACATGAGGGCTGGCTCCTTCCTCGCTCAACGAATGAGCATCGCGATTCAGCGAGGAAATGCAGCCAGTATTCTTGCCACTATTCCACACGATTTATTTAGTTATTTTTAATGTTCAGATTAGGTTTATCTATCTATCTATCATCCCAAGAGGGTTAGAGACAATCGAATGCCATTTGCTACGATCCTGACATACCTCTTTCGCTTCTTATATATTCATCATACCTTTCATACATGCTCGGCGATTTTGTGTACTTTTAATATTTCCATCGATCATAACATTTTTTATATGTTCAATAAAAATAAGTACCTACTTTAAACTAAGTGCAGCAACAGATTTGCCAGCTGTTTTGTTTACTGACAAAAATGAACACTATTACTAGTGTCTCTGGCCATACGGCAAAGCATAAATACCGTGAAGATGTGTTTGTTAACCCTATTAGTATGAACTGAAGTGTTTCACATAACACATACCTACGTGCCTCAATGACCCCATTAATTTAAACCAAATTCCCTATTCAATCAACCGCTAAACTACAACCCTTAACGTTTCCTACCTCCATATTCTGCCTGTCTGTACTCATTTCACGCAAAAACTACTGAACGGATTTTGATACGGTTTTAACCATTAGATAAGATGATTCAAGAGGAAGGTTTACGAGTATTAAACATGGGTGTATCATGTTTAGGAGCTGAGCAATAACAGTATAAGTGAATCAAGTTAGGGGAAAAGTTAGATCCAGCGAAGTTTCATGCCGTATGCTGTCTAATTGGTAAGAGATATCACAAAATCATGTATGAAATAATTGTTTAGAATAAAATTATCTATAAAAAAGTCAGCGGTAGCATATCCCTATCTTTAATAAATAAGTTGTAATTTGCGTATTTGTATTAGTGAATACAAGTTTCTGAACAACTGAACAGGTGGGAAATCTGTTGGCACAGTTTTACTTGCCGTCTGAAGCATGAGAAGTCGAGAAGTTACGAAACAAAAAGAAAATGTCTAAAAGGAAGAGCAATGTACATTTTCTATGTTTTGAGGAGCACTTAATTGTGTACGTGGGTCCTTTCTCGTAACGACCGTATACCTAAATTGTAGCTTTTTAATTAATGATGTAATTAAATTGGGACCCAGTTGTTTTCATTGACCTTTTTGGGGTTAGAAAACTTTTATAGGGGTATTTTTAAATGATGCGTCGGTGGCCGAGTGGCCCGGATCCCGGCCATGGTTCCATCTAAATATACCTCAACAAAACTGGCCACTCGTTAGGTATAGCCTCACAAATACAGGAGGCTAAAAGAGGGAGACTTGGTCTTCTGCTGGGTACCCTGGAACCGTCACACGGTTTCGGGAGCTGTAAGGCAACTTGTGAAGAAAGAAAAATTTTTTTTAATGTACTGTACGAGTCTGTACGAGTACCTATTATTTAGACGAAAATTTTGGCTAAGCAATTCTAAATAAAAAAAAGCCTCAATAATCTTTGTCTTCCACTGGGTTACGTGAAGAATAAAAAAAACACAAAACAAAAAATTCTAAACCGTGAACCAAGGCGTTAAAAATTTTCTGTCTATCTATCACAAGAGGGGTAGGCAGAGGCGAATATCATTTGCTACGATCCTGACATACCTCTTTCGATTCTTTTATATTCATCATACCTTTCATACATGCTCGGAGATTGTGTGTACTTTTAATATTGCCTTCGATCAATACATTTTTTATATGTTCAACAAGAATACACCTAGGTCGTTCTCTGCCAGCATTTCCTTTTACTTAAGCCATATAAACCTTTTTAGACAAAGATTTTAAGTTTTGAGGGGTTGAAAATGTTGTGTACTGATTCATGTAATATTCACTTGATGAAATGTATGCCGATTTCGATGATTTATTTTCAAACATATCGTTATATATCGTTTCGCAGTTGAATTTGAAGACGGTTGGTACCAAATTAGAAACTACCTAGCTCTAAACGTCACTAATCTAGACAATTAATTACAAACATAGATAACATTCTTTAGAATCTATTAATTTTGTAGCCTAATTTAGCACCAACAGACTTCAAATTCAACAGCGAAACAAATTATTTAATCATGTCTTGCTTTTCAGTAAAAGTTAGAGTCTTGGTCTAAACTCCCCTGAAAACCTTGAGAAGTGGCCTGAAGGCTAAAATGTAATTTTGGACTAAATACGGAACCCTAGGGTCCCTTCCAAACCGATACACCTGTGTGAAGTTCGTCTGCACTTAGTTGCACCTGCGGGTATCGACCTGACAACAACTTTTTCTATGGATAAACCGGTCAATGGAATATGTTATGTCATATTGAACCAATTTCTTTAAAATAATTTGTGGATTAAATATTGCATTGATACAAAATAAGGTATTTTTAAAAGGCCAGTATTAAACTGCAAATTCAAAAATACTACCCAGAGTGGGTTTAAGTGCTGAAATAAAAAAACCATAACCAACCTTTTACAGGGTCGTACTTTCAATATTTATTTCATGTGCAATAGGTATTTTCTGATTTGCAATCAAAAATAACCCTTGTCTTACGCTGGCGACAATCTTTACTCTGTGCGAGCCGCCATCTTTGACATTGACAATATGAATGTAAACAATGAAAATTTAATTAATTTAATGAAGTTCCAGCACCTTATATATAAATATAATTATATTTTCTCCACACCTTCTCCATATAAACTTTAACTATACCAAATCTCATACTCCTCGGTGACGCGCAACATGCTTAATAACCACTTCTAATTAAGAAAAAGAAACGCATTAAAAAACCAAAATGTGCTTTCCGAAAGCTATAAAAAAATACCCAAATCGTTTCAAGTGTGCCTATACAATTTGAAGAGTTCTCTATTTCTCCAGGATCCCATCATCAGATCCTGACCTGATGACCATAGGACCACCTGGAAAGCATACCCTTTCAAAAAAAATCCAAATCGATTTAGGCGTCTTCAAGTAATCGAGGAACATACATAAAAAAAGATTCCGACGAACTGAGAACTTCCTCCTTCTTTTGGAGTTCGGTTCAAAAAGGGTAAAAAGGTTTATTTTTACACAAAAAAATCTGACATGTCAACTTGCAGGATGTTCATGTCAGAATGGTGTCAGAATAAAATATAATAAAGGTTTAGTTCTTTGGTTCCCTTACGTATGGCATCATTCACCTAACATATCTTTAAGGTTCTGATCAGTTAGTATGAACCAGTTTGATAGTGGCATGGGGACTTGTTTTTGTTACTTATTACTATTTATATTTAACTAACCTAGCTCGTTACATACTAATTCATCCAAATCCATACATACTCACGCCTGTATCCTAGTGTGGTAGACAGAGACTAAGGACCTCCACATGCCACGATCCTGACATATCTCTCTTGTTTACATACATATACTCACGCCTGTATCCTAGTGTGGTAGACAGAGACTAAGGACCTCCACATGCCACGATCCTGACATATCTCTCTTATTTACATACATATACTCACGCCTGTATCCTAGTGTGGTAGACAGAGACTAAGGACCTCCACATGCCACGATCCTGACATATCTCTCTTATTTACATACATATACTCACGCCTGTATCCTAGTGTGGTAGACAGAGACTAAGGACCTCCACATGCCACGATCCTGACATATCTCTCTTATTTACATACATATATTCACGCCTGTATCCTAGTGTGGTAGACGGAGACTAAGGACCTCCACATGCCAGATAGGTGGCTGTCTATTTCTGCCTAGCTCGTGCTTATGGCAGATGCAAGTAATATTAACAAGTTTTGCTCAGACGGGATCGACTCAGATTTTTGACGTTAAGCCGTTAAGCCTTTAATTTTATTACTCACTCAACAGGAGTAAGATGAGTTACGTAGTGTTTATATGGCTGAAGTGAAAGGAAATGCTGGCAGAGGACGACCTAGGTGTACCTACTTTTATTGAAATAAAAAAAATCATTTTTAAATTGGTCAAAAATAATGAAATTATAATTATTTTGAATTTTCAATAAGCTACAAGTATAACAGCGCTTTAAAAAAATTAAGAGCTTTGTGATAGATTATGAAAGAGAAAAATCACCCATATTTCTTATTCAATAAAACCCATTCAAAAAAACAGCTATTTCAGTTAGATATATTGAATAAGTAACTATATGATGCAATACAATCATTATATGATGGCTGTACCTACTGCCGTTGTTAGAGTGGGTGGACAGTGCTTAACTCAGGGCTGTGTAATGTCACCTTGTCTGTTCAATCTGTATCTCGATAGTTGTTTGACCAAATTACAACAATGTTCCCTATATGATGATGCGGTATTCATTGCATCTTCGGAGCAAGAGCTGCAAAACCTGGTTGCAATTTTGAATGAGGAATGGAATGGGAGAAGAAATTCATGAAAGTATTAGTATTTGAAAAGGATAATGAAAGGACGGAGTGTAACATTTGTCTGAAAGGATGTAAATTAGAGCAAGTGAATGAATTTGTTTATTTAGGTAGTATGTTTACAAGAAGTGGAAAGATAGACAAGGAAAATGAAAGGAGAGTGAAAGCGGGAAGCAAGGTATTTGGTGGACTAAACAATGTATGCAGAAATACACAACTTACAACTAAAAGTAAAATGAACATACATAATGCTGTTTTAGTTCCATCACTTACTTATGGAAGCGAGACTTGGGTATGGAATATATAATAATCGTAACAAATGGCATTCGATTGTCTCTGCCTACCCCTTTTGGGATGAAAGGCGTGATGATAGATAGATGAATATTCGTTGCTTAATCACGCCTTAACGGCTAAATGGATGAACTGAAGCTATTTGTTACCCCGAAAAATCGAGTGGGTGGATATTAAAGCCACATAATAATTTTTCCTTGTCTCTATTTCTGCGCGGGTAGGAATAGGTCAATAAATTGTGATCAGACAAATCCTCTATATGACCCATTAATTAGATACCTTCTTAGGTAATGACCTCATAAATTTATTAATTTTGTACCTGGTTTCCATCTATTTTTAGGGTTCCGTAAGATCCGTACCCAAAGGGTGCAAACGGAAACCCTATTACTAAATGCTCCGCTGTCCGTCCGTCCGTCTGTCACAGGGCTGAATAGGTAGACACTTGAAATTTTCACAGAGTGTGTATTACTATGGTCGCTATAACAACAAATAATAAAAATAAAATAAATACAAGTAAGCTTTTATTCGGCGTTTTTTGCTCGATCTTAATAATGGCAATACAAACAAACGTCTAACTATTATAATCACCATCATCAACCTTTTAAAATCCATTGCTGGATCATGGTCTCCCTCTAGCGCACCATTTCAGTGGTGCTCATTGAGAGGAATTGCCATAGTCACCACCGGAGCACAAGGTGTCGATTTAAGTACGATACGGTACGATCTCCAAAGTTGTGAATTGGTTCACGGCTAATAACTTACTGCTAAATGAGAACAAAACGAAATGTTTGAAATTTTCACTACCAAACGTTAAACAGGTAGACACTAATATCCACATAGGAAGCAAACAATTAGAATTTGTAAATACTACTGTGTTTTTGGGCATCACTCTGGACGCTGGATTGCAGTGGGGTCCCCACGTTAAATGTTTGGCAAAAAAACTCAGTTCAGCGGCATACGCTATCAAAAAGATACGAAGCATTTCAAGCGTGGAATCGGCGAGACAGGTATATTTCGGTTACTTCCACAGTCTAATGTCATATGGTATTCTGTTGTGGGGTCATGCTGCTGACGTGACTTCAATTTTCGTACTGCAGAAGCGGGCTGTCCGCGCTATATATAAACTGGGGCCTAGAACATCACTCAGGGATAGATTTAGGAAAGTTAGCATATTGAAACTGCCGTCACATATATATTTGAAAACGTAATATATGTCAAAAAGAATATATTTTTGTTTAAAAAAAATTGTGACAGACATAATGTTAACACAAGAAGTAGGGATGAACTTACCACTTACGTTAGTCGACTGCGTAGAGTCACTAAATCATTCAAGGGTCAATGTATACGCTTTTACAATAGGATCCCCATGCATATTCGGAATTTGCCTTTGCACCAGTTTAAATTAACTGTAAAAAATAGATTACTTGCGAGGGCATATTATAAGGTTTCTGATTATCTGGAGGATAAGAATCCATGGCTATAGGCCGCTGGACTTTTGTGTATCGATTTTTTTTTTCATTTTTGTTTAAATTGTTTATGTTGTACTGCCGTGCTAACGATAAGTGCAGTAAGTCACATTTTTGTCAAAAATGAGTTGCATATATCATTGGAATCCTTGAAAGAAGATCTATAACTTTTCCTTAGACATGGTAATGAAATTACCGCGAAAAAGAGGTTTTCAAAAACAATAAGTGCAGTATGTACATGATCTTACAAATGAGTGCTAAGAAATAGAGCAGTATATGCTCATACTGCATATTATATGAATCATGTGATAGTGGATTACACACCAAAAGTGCAGTAAGACACTTTACTACAATCTTACTAACTAACTCTTATAGAGTACTACATAAAATAAATGCAGTAACTGGTATTTACTGCATTTTTGTTACTTGACACCTTTTATACATATTTGTACTGATAGCTAATTTGATTGCAGTAAGAGTACATACAGCATTCATATTTAGGTAACCATCTTAACTATTAAATCTTCACAACTTAGTATTACTGCAGTAAACTTTTTTACTGTGTTCTTGCCTAGTAATTAATTAAATATGTCAAGCTTACGTAACTTATGGAAGGCGAAGTAAATACAAAGTTACTGCAGTTATGTTAAGTATCCAGTACCTACGGAAGGAGGTGAGGTGCGGGGTAAGACCTATGGCCGTCCCGACCCAGCGGAAAGGTACATACTTTTTGGTCATGGTTTGCCGACAACGCTTTCAGCGGCACTCAAGTTAATATTTATTGTACAGGACTTATACTCGTGGTGATTAATTAGGTATTTTTCTACTCTAAAGTTAAAAATATTATTTATTTGCTCTTCTTGGTTTATCGTACATTACTAATCTGTGAATGGTAATTATCACTTCTTGTTAAGACGATACATTCAAATAAAATCATAGTTTGAGGGGCGTGGCCTAGCTGCATACGATACCCTAGCGCTACGTGATCGATTGGTCTCTCCGCTGAATCTCTTTCTGTCGCATTGAATAGAAACAAAAGAGAAGAGGCGCACGGAAGGTGCTTGGAACAAACGTCCTAAGTGACAAATCAAAAATAATTTATTTAAATTAAAGGAGTAGCTTTATTGAAAATCTAAATTAACATCTTACTTTAGTAATAGATGATACAAATTTGTACTTAATTTAATAAACAATACTTCATGTACTACTGAGAAATTTGGAAAAGAGACTATTTTCAGAGGCTACTTTGCAATTTTTTTCTATCGAGCAAAGTTTCTTAAAACATGTTTTATGATTAACAGATTATTATGAAATTTAATTTAATAAAATATTAAGGATTTCGTTTATTTTGTAGGTATTTGTAGTGCTAATTTTATTTTCTTAAGGGCTATATATCCATCATTTGTATGGGGATATTACTATTCCCAATTTCTCTGTAAATAATCCACCTGTGTCACTGTAATTTGGCATATAGTTACTTATTCAATATATCTAAGTGAAATAGTCGTTATTTTTTCAATTGGTTTTATTGAATAGGAAATATGAGTAGTAATTTTTTCTCTTAATTGAAGGGTAATGGTAAAACAGTGCTTTTAAAAAAATTAAGAGCTTTGTGATAGGTATATTATGAAAGAGAAAACGGGGGCAAAGCTTAACCACCATATTTCTTATTCAAAAAAATCAATTGATAAAATAACAGCTATTTCAGTTAGATATATTCAATAAGTATCTATATGCTAAATTACAGTGATACAGGTGGATTATTTACGGAGAAATTGGGAATAGTTTATTCCAGAAAAATTATGGATATCGAGCCTTAACAGACGTAGGTACATTCTGTCTGAAATTAGTATATTTAAAAAAAAATATCTCAATAAGACATATTGTGATTTTGACTTTATTTTAAATTGATAAGTATGTGCCAAAATTTTATTTCATTAAATTTAATATAAAAAACCTAGTTTTATTTTAGTATATACATAAGTTTGTTATTTCATTTCGCATAACATTTCAGTTGGTTATGTTTAGCCTAGTGAACATAGCTTATTAAAACATTAATTACTAGACAAAAATGCAGTATAAACATTTTTCTTAACATAAACGCAGTGAGTGAGTCCCTTACTGCATTTTTGTTTTGCGTTTCAATTTGAACATTTTACAACTTTACTAGATATAAATACATTTTTTTATATTTACTGATATCCCAATCTAATAATACAAAACCTAAGAGCATAACTTAAAAGAGCCCATTTTTCTCTTTTCCAAACAATAATTTAACATTTATTCGAAGCAGTGACTTATTCACAGTTACTCAAAATAAAAAATAAACTTTGACCGCCATTTTCTCGGAATGACGTTAGGAGCACTTACTGCACTTATTGTTACCACGGCAGTGTAGGTACTGTGTATTTTTTTTTGTTTGACATGTTTCAAGTTTATTCTATAATAACTACGAAATAAAGATGATTTTGACTTGACTTTGACTTTAAGTACATATTCTTAAAGAAAATTGGTGCTTAGCATTTTGTCAAGGAGTAGGATTCGAATCCAGGACCTCCGGTTTCAAGTCCACCGTCCTACCAATTAGGCTATCGACTACATACTCTTAAGGTGGTTCGTTTTCCATACAAAAATATAATTATGATAAACTAATTAACTAAACAGTAAAACTGTCTAAATATGTGCTTACTTAATTATTTTCGGCTTTTATGTTGCGCGAAATCAATAAAAAATAACTTTTTTATAATAGAAATAAAATACGCATGTTTGTGTGATCTTGATATTGTAAACTTTTCTGTTATAAAAAAGTTATTTTTTATTGATTTCGCGCAACATAAAAGCCGAAAATAGTTAAGTAAGCACATATTTAGACATTTTTACTGTTTAGTTAATTAGTTTATCTTAATTACATTTTTGTATGGAAAACGAACTACCTTAAGTAAAACAACAAATAATAGGACTCACCCTAATAGGACTCACCCTAATAGGTTTTTATTATACTTTTGTAGAGGCTTTCTTAATAACTAAGTGGCATTGAGTCCTCAAAACACCTTAACAGAACTGGCCACTCGTTAGGTAGCCATCAAAAATCAGATTGAGATTTCAGTAATTTTCAAAATGGTTTTTTTTACACGGGTTGCCTTACAGCTCCCGCGTGTTACGGTTCAAGGTACCCAGCGGAAGACCAAGTCTCCCTCGTTTAGCCGATGGTATTTGTGAGGCTGTACCTAACGAGTGGCCCAGTTATGTTGAGGTATGTTTAGAATTGGTAAGCGCATCACTTGAAACGGCTCGACCGATTTAGTTAATTCTTTTTTAATAGTTCGTAATAGTCCGAATAAGGTTTTTGAGGAATGAAAAATTGGAAATTTTTACGGATTCATTTTCATTGGATTTTGATGAAATTTTGAAACTGAAAACTGAAAAACTACACCTTCACAGCCTTACAGTGTGGCCAGATACATCAGTAACAGTGTCCACTTGACATCAGTTGTCCATATTAAACAAAACAGGTGGCAAGTCTGTTACACAAGTTAAACTTGCTGTTCACGTCAGATACATATTCAAGGTGTATTTTTTAACCGGGGTGGACAAACATATCCAGTACTCACCGAAGTTAAAAACAAAATTCACCTGCAGTCAAAATATTTATGAAATATCAGAACTTTTCAGTAAAAGTGATTTATCATTGAAAACAGATTGTAGCAGGTTGATGTGAAATGTACAACTTTTCATACAAGTTAAAAAATATGTTGCTAGCTGCTTCGTACGAAATTCCACTAATATTATAAACGCGAAAGTTTGTATGGATGTATGTATGTTTGTTACTCAATCACGCCAGAACGGCTGAACGGATCTGGATGAAATTATGGGATAGATTTGTTTTTGTTTTTCACGAGATCGACATGATTTTTTGCATAGTGGTAGTTTAGAGGTCAGAGAATGACATAATATTATACTACTTTTTATACGGCGATGGCGGGCTGGGGAGGGGCAAATTACAGCCACGGGATTATTTCTTTTTGGATCTATTTCCACACGGGGGAAACGCGGACAGAAGCTTGTATAGATATAATATACTCTTTGCTTACTTCTAATATATCAATAGGTTGAATAACAGGTGCTTATAATATGAAGACGCCCTCGCTCGTGCCTTGTACAGTAGTAGATAGAAAATATTAACCACTTTAAAAAAATGTAACCAACTAAAAATGCAAATAGCGAGCGATAGAAATATATTGAGAAAGAAAATTTTTAAACAAAATCGGTACCTACAATAAAATACACAAAACGAAATTCAGCAATTCAAGTATTGTACAAAAAATATTAGAAATAGCAAGTTCTAGTTAATGGATCCTTAAAATATGTGAAATTATTTTAACTCGACATGTAAAAAAAAGTGTATATTGTTATCCATATATATTGAAACCATGTTATTGATCCCAGGGTACCCAGCGGAAGACCAAGTGTTCCTATTTTAGCCTCCTATATTTGTGAGGCTATACCTAACGAGTGGCCAGTTCTGTTGAGGTATATTTAGATGCAAGAACTTCTAAGTGTGGTTTGTCGGATTATGTACATACATTTTTAATTGTTAATACCAGACGTCTTAACCACTCGGCCACTGACGAATATGTTTTAAAAGTGGTTAATTTTTAACATCGCCGCCTGTACTCAGCCACCTGTTTAACACCAGTTTATAGGGCGAGGGTTAATACAAAACCTGCATGTATTCTATTTTTAAAACCTTCTGCGAAAAGGGAGTATTGCATATAAGAGTCTTTTCATTGTTCTCAAAATAACTCAAAGGAATTAAATAAGTATCCTCAAATAAAATAAAATGTGTATCGGTGAGTGGACGCACGACAGAAGCGAAACAACATTTTATCATACTAGCGGACCCGGCAGACGTTGTCCTGCCCAAACGTTGGCTTGCCTGCACTACTCCTACCCCTACCCCTACCCCTACCCTACCCCTACCCTACCCCTACCCTACCCCTACCCTACCCCTACCCTACCCTACCCCTACCCTACCCCTACCCTACCCCTACCCTACCCCTACCCTACCCCTACCCTACCCTACCCCTACCCTACCCTACCCTACCCTACACCTACCCCTACTCCTACCCTACCCCTACCCCTACTCCTACCCTACCCCTACCCTACCCTACCCTACCCGACCCCTACACCTACCACTACACCTACCCCTACTCCTACCTCTACTCCTACCCCTACTCCTAGGCAAAATTAAGTTTCGCGAAGCCGACCAAACTGAAAATCATTACTACTAATGATCTATTAAATTACTTAAATTACATTTTGTGACTATTCAATTTGGTCGCGTTCGCGATATTATCACTTTTGTTGAGTGTCGGAACGCGACATTAGATTCTCCAACACGCACGCGAATTTTAAATTTGTGCGGTGACATTAGGAACACATCTACATTGCATATACAACAATGAGTGCTTTTAATTTAAAATTAACTTTATTGAATAGCAATAAGGTTCAAATTGACTCTGTTATTATGAGAAAAAGAAAAGGGCTGTTTTTAGGGGTTTTTCGGCAATTATTCGAATTGTCTCACCTTTAAAACCTTCCCTGGATATCTAGGAATATTTTAAGACTAAAATCAGCCAAATCGGTTCAGCCGTTTTCATGTTATGTCGTGACAACGGAAAACGGGTTTCATTTTTATATATATAGATAATTAGACTATCCAACGATATCCGGAGTAGGTAGACAATTACATAGACGTGTGATATGACATCACGTCGCGTGACGGTCGAATTTTCTACATTGACTTCCTATAGGTACGTCTATAATAGATGAAACCATTTCCCTCAATCCTTATAAAATTAAAAACTTACTTAAATGGAGTCGATAGTTGGTAGAGCGCGCGTTGTCTTGGTTCAATACCTCGTTCCAAAAAAAAATGCTAAGCACCAATTTTCTTTAATAGACTCTTTGTTTGTGTAAATCTTACTTAAATATTACTACTAATGGATCCACCAAAGAACCTATGCAATTCCCTTCAAAAAGACACTACATCACTATTCACTCCACAAGTCCACACCTTGGCCTGATACTCCAGTAATAGTGTAAAATTTTTGCCAATTGCTGCAAGTAATAAACCTAGATGCTTCGATCAATATAAAAGGAAAAGATGGAGTAATACAACCGCTCACCGTGCCACGTAGTATACGCTCTGCCCATACGCATACGCCGCTCTTCGTCCCGCTCTTTTGTTCATCTTTCCGCGCTTTGTCCCTTTCGCACAGTGTCACGCGTGTTTGTCTTTGGTGCTTATCACTTAGTGAAATTTGAAGCCAATTTTACGCTATAGGCTCCTTTCTCAGAATTAATCTTACTGGCATGCTTCTTCCAATTTCACAGAAATTCATTAGCAAAAGGCTAAGCATGCATAAGGGAGGTATAGTAATTAAAATGAAGTTTGTATACAAAAGTTTGTGTGTATGTGTGTGTATCAAATAGCTGTTTAAAGTTGATGGGTCCCTGCCTACCGTTCTAAGACGGTACAGTTGCAGGCAGTGTTGGAGGTATGTTGATATAGGCATAACAGCTTTAAACTACTTATAAGTAATAATGGAACTAAAACTAATTATAAACAAAAAAAACATGATTTTAAAATTAGACAAATCAATTATTAAAAGACTAACACTAAAATTAATAAGTAAAACTAAAATAATAATAAAACTTAACATAAGTAAATAAGCTAAAAGAAAATACTAAATAAATTACGTAATAAATAACTACAACATTATAAATAAAAAATGTCCTCCCCTCGAGGCACGGTGCCTAGCAAGCTAGCAGCATTTCCTCTCTGGATAGCTAGGCTGATTCTTTGTGCCAGAAAGCTGCCAGCTCTTTTGTCACCGGTGGCCTCGACGAGACGCACTGAAAGGTCTGTCAGAAATGATTTGGCACTTGGACCCCATGGGCCCAAGGTCTCAAAGCCAACTGGCGTGAAAATGTAGCTTCCGAGAATATCTATTTTTTTTTCTTTAGGGTTTCAGCACCCGAAGCAGCACCTCCGGCTTGACTAGAGGTGACCGTTATGTGTGATGGGGCCAGAGTGTCAACGCATGTCACGTCCCATACCAAACATTTTCCTTGTTTCCAAGGAATGAGTGTCGATCCGTCGGTTCTCTTGCCATCCGAGCGAATGATTCCGTGTGGTTCTAATATTGCCGGAACATTCGCTGAGGCAAGGGCTCTTCGGATCACATCATTTAATGTGGCATGGCGAGACATGCGGCCAGCACTCTTCTGACAGGACAAGCCGTGATGGCCGAGCTCATGGACAGTACTTATCTATTAGAGATAGATATAAGCTTATGTCTACTTTTTTGTAGATCATTTTATTCTACACAATTCTTTCCTACATATTTTTTCTCAATTCACAATCGAAACATGACTTTATTACAAGATCAGTCTATCTGGCCTGTCGCCACAGTGTTGCCCGCCCCAAAAAAAACTATTTATATTAGTTATAAGTTAAAACACACTTGTAGCAGTTTGAAAGTCAAAGTCGAAATTAGAATGGGAGGTGATGAAGATATAGCCCCCTAAAGTTCCGCGTGACGTCACGCCTTAGTACAATTTTTAGCAAGGCGTGACGTCACCAGCCACCACTTCCAAACTTTGACGCGCTTTATCTCTGTCATTTTTTGTTTGATTGACAAAAGAAAAAATAAGTGTCCAATATTTTTTGATAATCTAAATGACGGACAAAATAGAATAATATTTTGTTTACCCTGTCATCTACCCTATTACGTTTCAAAGCTCTAAAAGTCCGTCAAATGGAGGATTAAAGGTTTCCTAACAGCGTCATTTCTAACGAAAATATGATTAATTATAAATCGTTTTCTATTTGAATGATTTGTACTAGTAACAGGCGAAAGATCCTGAACAATATTTTGCAACCGTCTAACAAAACTACCCATCTCAATTTCTCGCTTAGAATTATATTTAAAATGTCGGAAAGTCACCAGATATACCTAAGTATATTTAATATTTATTAAAATAACAAAATGTGAAAAGCAATATATTAATTTTTTTCTCAATTGACAATCTAAACATGACTTGATTACAAGATCAATATATGTGGCCTGTCGCCACATACTGTTATTGCTCAGCTCCTAAATAGTCATAAAGCTTCCCGGTGAATTAAACTATCAAATAGTGAAAACCGCAACAATATCCGTTCAGTAGTTTTTGCGTGAAAAGGTCACAGACAGACAGAACTTTGATGTACTATATAATAATATGTAGTGATGATAGTAGATAGTGACATATAAAAAATGTATTGATCGATGGAAATATTAAAAGTACACACAATCGCCGAGCATGTATGAAAGGTATGATGAATATAATAGAAGGAAAAGAGGTATTTCAGGATAGTAGTAAATGACATTCTCTCCGCCTGGCGCCTACCCCTCGTGGGATAAAAGGCGTGATGATAGATAGATAGATAGTTGGAGAGTGATATAGATTCCTTCTTGTGGGAATATTTGATATACTAGCTGTCCGCCCCCGGCTTCGCCCGTGGATATTTTCGAACAAAATAAAACCTGCACTACCCCTACCCTTACCCTTACCCCTAACTCTACCCCTACCCCTACCCCTACCCCCACCCACCCCTACCCCTACCCCTACCCCTACCCCTACCCCTACCCCTACCCCTACCCCTACCCCTACCCCTACACCTATCCTGTTTCCTACGACTTCGTACGTGTCTATTTCAGAATGTTGGCAAACATACACTTCCTACATAGCTTTTGTCATGTTCACCTCTGCCCACCCCGTTCCCGTCGTCATGCCGTGATGGTATATAGCATATGTCACTCAGGGATAATGTAGCATTCTAATGGTGAAAGAATGATCAAAATCCGTCCAGTAGTTTTTGAGTTTATTCGTAACAAACATACAAACAAATCTTTCCTCTTTATAATATTAGTATAGATAATAAGTATCTACCCGTCCGGTCACTATTTTCAACCGACTCCAAAAAAGGAGGAGTTTCTCAATTCGTCAGAATCTTTTTTTTTATGTATGTTCTCCGATTACTTGAAGACGCCTGGACCGATTCGGATTTTGTTTTGTTTGAAGGGGTATACTTTCCAGGTGGTCATATGGTCATCAGGTCAGGATCTGAGGATGGGATCCTGGAGAAATCGAGAACTCTTCAAATTTTATAGGCACACTTGAAGCGATTGAGGCACCGACTTATACTTTAAAAGGCATTTTTTATGGTGACTTGTGCATTTGCTTTCGGAAAGCACACTTTTTAGTAGTTTTGAAGTCAATGATCCCGTGATTGCGTATTTATAAAATACATCTGCATTAGAAAAGCGATTTATAAAAATGCAAATAAACTTTTACGAGTGTATTAAAGTATAATTAGAGTAATCCACGAAATGTGAGCGAAATGCAAAGCACTTTCCAACTTTTCACAAAATTTTACAACAAGAAAAGGAAAAAAGATGAAACTTTTGCATAAGCAAATACTTTGTCTAACTCTACAAATGTGTATTTAAAAATTATACATTAAAGCTAAAATATTACAAGTGCGGTTTAAAATAAAATATTCTTAACAAGTGACCTGTCCCGTCTTAAACCGTTTACAAATTAGTTTTTACAGATATACAATATAGGTTTACAACAATTTGAATACCTACACAAATACTTATCTATTAAAGATAGATATATGCTACCGCGGACTTTATTGTAGATTATTTTATTATACACAATACCTTCCTACAACATTTTGTTATATCTCTGGCCAATTAGACAGCATACGCCATGAAAACTCGCTAGGGCTAACTTTTTCCCCGACTTGATTCACTTATATTATTAATGCTCAGCTCCTAAACATGATATGTCCATGTTTTATATTCGTACACATTGCCGGTGAATCAACCATCCAATAGTAAAAGTCGCAACAAAATCCGCTCAGAAGTTTTGCTTGAAAAGGGTACAGACAGACAGACGGACGAGGGGGACTTTGTCTGTGACCTTTTTTTAGTTCATTGGGTAGGTTCATTCACAATTAAGGTTTGCGGGTATAAAACATAGATCTATTATGTTTAGGAGCTGAGCACTGACAGTAGAGAATCAAGTCGGAAAAAAATAGCCGCAACGAATTTTCATGGCGTATGCTGTCTAATTAGTCAGAGATATAACAAATTTATATAGAAAGAAATTGTGTAGAATAGAATTATCTACAAAAAAGTCTGCGGTAGCATATATCTGTCTTTAATAGAGATAAGTAGTTAAAAACGTATTTCTGTAGGTATTCGAATTTCTGGAAACCAGTATATACCGTAGTTAGTACATACTCACTGTGTTATCAAAAAGTGATAATGACAAACATAGAGCTATTATGCATTCTTTCTACTAAGTCTATCTATAAATTAAAAAATGGCCGTCACGGGACGCTCGGCAGATGTGAAACATCGAAATTGATACTGAAACAAGGGAATAGATAGCGGCGGGGGAAAGGGGGCTGTTTTCCATCACGGCATACGAAGCGTTCTTACCTTCAAGATGCGCAATTAGATGTTTCACATCAAAAACTAAACAGAACAGGTGGCCACTAGCAAGCATTTCGTTGCATACATATTTGTATTCAATTTTAATATATTTTCCATCTAAATATATCTCAACATAACTGATCATTCGTTAGGTATAGCCTCACAAATGCTATCGGCTAAAAGTGGAAGACTTCAGCTGGATAACTTGGGATAGCACGGTTTCGGGAGCTGTAAGGCAACCCGTAAAGGAATAATTATTTTTGGTAAATCTCTTAAATTAAATTGTTAAAAAAACCTCCCCTCATGTCTACTTCACTAATGCCCGCTTGCACCAATGTTAGGAGCGTCCTAAAGTAACGCGTAACCCATTTAGGTTGTCCTAGCGAGGAAAATGCATTGCACCAACGTTAGGATTGTCCTAAACACGATAAGAGGATCTTATTTTTATGACGCCGATTTCGTTCATCCTAAAGTTAAGACACTCTTTTATTTCCCTATAAAATCCTTGATAAAATGAGCAACAGTGACGATCTTCTCGACTTTTTGGAAGATCTAGAAGGAGTTTTACCCAGATCAAGGATAATAAGGCCCGGACCCGATTTTTTTTTACTAAATATTGTCATAAATTTAAAAAAAAATCGTAAAAAATAAATAAATATTATGACGATTTTTTTTAAATATCGCATATTGGTAGCATTATATATATCCAACCAAATAGATGAACGTTTGGAATACCCCACCGATGATCGGTAAGTTTAGACATAATATGAAAAAATATGAAATACATAGGATACTACGCATAGAATCACGCAGGTCAGCCAACCGTAAAAGTAAAAATAGATTGATCAATCACTTAGTAAGGAAGCTCCTATCGTAGGACGATCCTAGCATTATTAGGTTGGTGCAACCAAAGTTGATACTTAGGACTCTCTTATATTAGGAGAGTCCTTACTAGGAATATCTTTGTGTGACGTTGGTGCAAGCGGGCATAAGAGGTACAGATACAGGTATTTACAACAGTGCCTGCGAGTGTACAGTTCTCGAGTTCATGGGAGGATCCCACAGAAGGCCGCCAAGTGTGACGCTTGTATATAGGGTTACGGGGAGATAACGTGGTACGTCGTCTATACACTACACAGGCTGCTCCAAAAAATATATCAAATTTTAAAAGAGTAACTAAAATGAAGAAAAGTGGTTTACGCTGGTTTGGACACGTTGAAAGAATGAAGGATGAAAGATTAACTAAAAAGGTTTATATGGCTGAAGTGAAAAGAAATGCTGGCAGAGGACGACCTAGATGTATTTTTACTGAACATATAAAAAAATATGTTGATCGATGGAAATATTAAAAGTACACACAATCACCGAGCATGTATGAAAGGTATGATGAATATAAAAGAAGCAAAAGTGATATGTCAGGATCGTAACAAATGGCAATTGGGATGAAAGGCGTGATGAGGCTGTACAGCTCCTGAAATCGTGTTATCGGTGCCAGGGTACCGAGCTAAAGACCAAGTCTCCCTCTTTTATCCGATGGTATTTGTGAAGCTTTACCTAACGAGTGGCCAGTTCTGTTTTAGTTTGACCGTGATTTCATAATTCATAATGTGTCTTGGACTCGATTGTGTCAAGGAAACCGATGGATTTTTTTCATTAATTGACGTTTATGGTTACTGCTTAGGTCTTTTGAGTCGGAGGGTGATGTTAGCCTAGAGGCTAGAACCTTCCTCAATAAAAGGGCTATTTACGAAAAATTTTTTTTTTACAAATCAGTCTAGTAGTTCTTGATATAAGGCACTTTCAAATATACATACAAACCAGAAAATTCTTCAGCTTTATAATAGTTTAGACTTAAGTCAGTAGTCATTGTGTTTTTTCAAGATTTTGGGTTAAAATAAATTCGAATTTTGAATTATTAAGGCCCACTTGCGCGTTCCTGGGTTATCCTATTAAACTCTGGGTTAGTTTAACCCTTGATTTGCAACTAACCCAGAGTTTAATAGGATAACCCAGGAACGCGCAAGTGGGCCTTAGTGTTTGTCGAATATGCCTAAATTAATTTTAAAAAATATGTAATAAATTGGTTGTCTGTAAAGTCGGTTTACTGACGACAGTTGAACGTGACAACGTCACAAGAAAGCTGTCCACGCGGACGCATCGCTCACTCAAGTAGGAGAGAGACATATGTCGAACGCTGCCGAACGCGGAGGCCGATTGTGCCTCTTTGTCGCTCGTTCCGCGCTCTCGCTTGCATTTCAAGCCTTAAATGGAACGCCTCAGAGCGAGGTAACGCCGCATGAGTCATGATTTTTCGTGCGTGCAGCGGGCTTCATCGAATTAGTTGTCACGTCAAAAAATGTTTAAATGAATTCGTTTGACGCCCTCACATCTCTCGAGTACAACGATAAGAGCCGGGGCAGCTGCCGAAACAGCAGAGACTTGCAAACGGCGCAAATATATACAAATTGAAAAAGATAATATATTTGTGCCGTTTGCAGTAGAGACTCTAGGTTCATGGGGGCCGAGTGTCAAAAAATTTTATAAAAATATAACACCAAAAATTGTCGGCGCTACGGGTGACAATAGGGGCTGGCTCTTTCTTTGCCCAGAGAATTAGCATAGCTATACAGCGATAAAATGCAGCCTGCGTTCTTGCCACCATGCCACGCGGACCAAATATTTTTGATTATTAATATTATTTTAGATTAAAAACTGTATACTTAGAAAATATAAAAAATAAAATAAATAAATAATAATAGAAAACCGTAAAAAAAATCGTTTTACTAACTAGAAGATATATTTTATCTATTTATCTATCTATCATCACGCCTTTCATCTCAGGAGGGGTAGGCATAGACAATCGAAGGTCATCTGCTACGATCTTGACATACCTCTTTCGCTTCTTTTTTATTCATCATACCTTTCATACATGCTCGGGGATTGTGGGTACTTATTTACATCGTACAATATTTCTTTTTAATTTCACTTCAGCCATATAAACCTTTTTAGTCAATCCTTCATCATTCATTATTTCAATTCTATTTGTAACAGCCTGTATATAGATTTCGAGTACGTATTATACGAATCTTGTTTAATAGGTGCACTGATTTAAAACTATGAATATCCCATTCATAGCACCGTGGGAGAGTCATAATTGCTCCATTTTTATGGTGAAAACCTTTAATAGGTGTCTTGTAATTATTGTATGGAGCAAGATAGTCAGGATCGTGGCATGTGGAGGTCCTTAGTCTCTGTCTACCTCACTGGGATGCAGGCGTGAGTATATGTATGTAAACAAGAGAGATATGTCTGGGTCGTGGCATGTGGAGGTCCTTAGTCTCTGTCTACCTCACTGGGATACAGGCGTGAGTATATGTATGTAAACAAGAGAGATATGTCTGGGTCGTGGCATGTGGAGGTCCTTAGTCTCTGTCTACCTCACTGGGATACAGGCGTGAGTATATGTATGTAAACAAGAGAGATATGTCAGGATCGTGGCATGTGGAGGTCCTTAGTCTCTGTCTACCTCACTGGGATACAGGCGTGAGTATATGTATGTAAACAAGAGAGATATGTCAGGATCGTGGCATGTGGAGGTCCTTAGTCTCTGTCTACCTCACTGGGATACAGGCGTGAGTATATGTATGTAAACAAGAGAGATATGTCAGGATCGTGGCATGTGGAGGTCCTTAGTCTCTGTCTACCTCACTGGGATACAGGCGTGAGTATATGTATGTAAACAAGAGAGATATGTCAGGATCGTGGCATGTGGAGGTCCTTAGTCTCTGTCTACCACACTGGGATACAGCCGTGAGTATATGTATGTAAACAAGAGAGATATGTCAGGATCGTGGCATGTGGAGGTCCTTAGTCTCTGTCTACCACACTCGGATACAGGCGTGAGTATATGTATGTAAACAAGAGAGATATGTCAGGATCGTGGCATGTGGAGGTCCTTAGTCTCTGTCTACCTCACTGGGATACAGGCGTGAGTATATGTATGTAAACAAGAGAGATATGTCAGGATCGTGGCATGTGGAGGTCCTTAGTCTCTGTCTACCTCACTGGGATACAGGCGTGAGTATATGTATGTAAACAAAGAGATATGTCAGGATCGTGGCATGTGGAGGTCCTTAGTCTCTGTCTACCACACTGGGATACAGGCGTGAGTATATGTATGTAAACAAGAGAGATATGTCAGGATCGTGGCATGTGGAGGTCCTTAGTCTCTGTCTACCCCACTGGGATACAGGCGTGAGTATATGTATGTAAACAAGAGAGATATGTCTGGGTCGTGGCATGTGGAGGTCCTTAGTCTCTGTCTACCACACTGGGATACAGCCGTGAGTATATGTATGTAAACAAGAGAGATATGTCAGGATCGTGGCATGTGGAGGTCCTTAGTCTCTGTCTACCACACTCGGATACAGGCGTGAGTATATGTATGTAAACAAGAGAGATATGTCAGGATCGTGGCATGTGGAGGTCCTTAGTCTCTGTCTACCTCACTGGGATACAGGCGTGAGTATATGTATGTAAACAAGAGAGATATGTCAGGATCGTGGCATGTGGAGGTCCTTAGTCTCTGTCTACCTCACTGGGATACAGGCGTGAGTATATGTATGTAAACAAGAGAGATATGTCAGGATCGTGGCATGTGGAGGTCCTTAGTCTCTGTCTACCACACTGGGATACAGGCGTGAGTATATGTATGTAAACAAGAGAGATATGTCAGGATCGTGGCATGTGGAGGTCCTTAGTCTCTGTCTACCCCACTGGGATACAGGCGTGAGTATATGTATGTAAACAAGAGAGATATGTCTGGGTCGTGGCATGTGGAGGTCCTTAGTCTCTGTCTACCACACTGGGATACAGGCGTGAGTATATGTATGTAAACAAGAGAGATATGTCAGGATCGTGGCATGTGGAGGTCCTTAGTCTCTGTCTACCACACTGGGATACAGGCGTGAGTATATGTATGTAAACAAGAGAGATATGTCTGGGTCGTGGCATGTGGAGGTCCTAGTCTCTGTCTACCCCACTGGGATACAGGCGTGAGTATATGTATGTAAACAAGAGAGATATGTCAGGATCGTGGCATGTGGAGGTCCTAGTCTCTGTCTACCCCACTTGGATACAGGCGTGAGTATATGTATGTAAACAAGAGAGATATGTCTGGGTCGTGGCATGTGGAGGTCCTTAGTCTCTGTCTACCACACTGGGATACAGGCGTGAGTATATGTATGTAAACAAGAGAGATATGTCTGGGTCGTGGCATGTGGAGGTCCTAGTCTCTGTCTACCCCACTGGGATACAGGCGTGAGTATATGTATGTAAACAAGAGAGATATGTCTGGGTCGTGGCATGTGGAGGTCCTAGTCTCTGTCTACCCCACTGGGATACAGGCGTGAGTATATGTATGTAAACAAGAGAGATATGTCTGGGTCGTGGCATGTGGAGGTCCTTAGTCTCTGTCTACCACACTGGGATACAGGCATGAGTATATGTATGTAAACAAGAGAGATATGTCTGGGTCGTGGCATGTGGAGGTCCTAGTCTCTGTCTACCCCACTGGGATACAGGCGTGAGACTGTTACAAGTTAGTTAGCAATTTCTGTCACTGTTCCTATATTGACAATAGCTGACATACAATAGACTTCCGGTAATCTATACAGCCTATATAAACATAGTCTACTGAAATTAATACTGAAATCATTTCTGAAAATAAGTGACACACACACAAAATATTTACAGTCTTTATACCTTGCGGTGTAGCCAGAGACACCCACCAGTTGGTAACAGTGCCCACTTGACGTGAGTTGTCCTTATTAAACAGAACAGGTGGCACGTCTTCTAGTTGCGTCTCTTTTTTTGATAGAATTGAAATTAAACAAAAATTTTGTGATTGTTTAAAGTCTGGTATGACGTCATGACCACTTTCTGTCTCTTTCCCGCCTCCGCTCTATACTCCCTTGTGTGTACGTGGCGCGTATACTATATACTTCGTTGCTTTTCCGTTTGAGTGTGTCTACTGTGTGTGCCTCTCTATTCGACTACAGTATACTTGATGCGTCAATTTCGATGTTTTACATCTGCCGGGCGTCTCGTGACGATTACATTTTTTTCTGTGTAATAGTAAAAAGCGTAATGATTCAGTTTTTTTTTATTTGCTCACATTAGTAATTACAGGGTGTAATGGAATGGGCAAACGTATATATGCAAATTAAAAATATTAATTTATGTAAATCGATTGATTTAGAAGTCTATGGGAATCGTAATATGCAAAATATTTTCTTGTTACCTTACCATACTTGTGTAAAAGTCGTTAAAAATTTACACAAATCATGAAAAAATCTGAAAATAAGCCTGTCTATGTATCTATCTATCATCACGCCTTTTATCGCAAAAAGGATAGTAATACTAAAATTATAAAGAGGTAAAATTTAATTTTTTTGTATGTTTGTAATGAATTTACTCAAAAACTACTGTACCGATTCTAAAAATTCTTTCACTAATAGAAAGCTACGATATCCCCGAGTGACACCCTCCGTCTACTTGGATCCCATGACTAGGCTCCCATGGGATCCTGAGATAACTTTTTCGCCACTTGAATCCCATGGGATCCTCAGATATTTTTTCCACCTTTGTTTTCGCCTCTTCACTCCCTTGGGATCATAGAATGATTTTTTAATACTTTTGGCTCCCATAGGCCGCAATGATGATCATCTTCTTTCTGTCCACTACAAATGACCTTACAAGTAATGGCCATTATGATAGTTGAATCAAAAATAATTTTGAACCGATTTTTTTTTATAACTGCACAGAAACCTATAGAATAGGTTACATAGGCTATATTTTAATTTGTTCGATATATATTCACGGGCGAAGCCGTGGGCAAAAAATCTAGTGTTCAATAAAGTACACCCAGAATTTTCTTTCACTTTTGCCATATTAACCTTTTTTTGTCAACTTTGGAAAGGAGCAGGGGGTGATGTATGACCATAATTTCGTTGGATGATTCATTTTTTATTTTCACATGGTTTAAGTGGCTTGTTTCATCAAAAAAATGAAGATCCGTTTGTGACAAATATATTTATGATAAAATTGTTCTTGACTAAATTGTCTTCAAAAAGCCAGCCAAAAATCAGGCCCTGACGCTGCATTTGATTCCTGTCAACTTCCGATTTTTACCTGTGTATCGTTGTACATAATTAAATCTTTGAGTATATACCAAAGGAGGCGTCAAGCGGAAAGTCGTCGCACAATTTTTTCTACCACTTTGGACGCCTAGTACTGACCCCTGTACCACTGTATTATTTTTGTGTCATTTTATTGTCGCAACGGATTTTACTATTAGTGCAGGAGTCTCTGTGCTTGATATGTTACTGATGCCTGCGTGCATTACAGGAAACAATGTTTGGACTACGAACCATGTTTGGATTGGGACTGAATATCTACTCAACCTGACCAGCATGTCCCTGCATGAGTGGCATTCAGAGCAGAAGCCGGACACCAGCTCGCTTGATGAGGGAAGGATACCAAATCATAAGGCATCGACCACGACCTTTTTGTCTGTTTCAATATACATTGTTTGTTTGTTGGTTGTATCTTTTATAGCCTAATGAGGTTAAAACAACCAAAATGTGACACCTGTTTTTGAAACACGTATCTACTGACCTTTTCACCGCAACCCTGGACTTCATTGCCAATAGATTCACATATCATTATTCGGAACGTCTCCCGCCGCGTCTGTCTATTTGTGGCCTATTTAGTCTAAATCTGAACGGATTTTGTTTCTGTTTTCATTATGAATATTAATTGAATTAATGTGCGTTGGTGGCCTAGTGGTTAAGACGTCTGGTATTAACTAGGCAGACCACGGGTTCGATCTCTGAATTTAAATGGATTCGGAGGTCGAATCTAACGCCAAGACTACCGATTGTAGGGCCTAAAACATGAATTGATGTACAATACCTCAAATGAGACTAGAACCCTGAACTTCCCTGTCAAATGATTCACAAGTACTAACCCATGCGGAAACTGACGCCCTCATTTTGTATAGAAACTTATATGCTCCCACGCAACTCTAAGACAGTGAACCTTTGAGTCAGCCGTTACGGTTCGCTTAACCAACTAACATGGCTTTACGACTTTCAATATAAAAAATGGACAGGTGGGTCTGTCTGTCGCGTACATTTTGGGTAAATGCAGTCACTGTTTTTAGGGTTCCGTAGGATGTAGGATGTTGCAATACTGTTTTCCGCGCGCTGAAGTTTCCATATCATTTTTTCGGTCGGTACAGTTCCCGGGAACTGGAAGACAAAGTCTTCCTCATTTAGCCAATGATATTTTGAGGCTATACCTAACGAGTGGCCAGCTCTGTTGAGGTATAATAGATGGAAAAAATGGAAAAAACCTAAATTCCCTATTTGTTTCAAAATTTTAGACGCAGTAATTTCGGAGGTAAACCTTTCATTTTGTTTTTTTTTTGGGTTTTAATTTTCCCCCTAAAAACCCCCAACATCGATTATTTAAGCTACGTCTGTGATTGAGTCATCAATCTCTACATAATAATATTATGTACCAAGTTTGAACTGTGCGACAGACGGACAGATGGACAGACAAACAGACAAAAGTACATTATCCTAGAAGGGTTTCCGTTTTTTCATTGGAAATGTATCTACGGAACCCTAAAAAACAAACAAACATGCGAGAACAATTTAGTATTCCATTAAAAAATTGGTGCTAAAGCTATTTTGGCTCCAAAAACAATTCAACCCTACTCACCTTAGTCTCCGTCTACCCCGCTGAGATCCAGGCGTGAATATATAATGACGTCATTGAATACACCTGCTCAATTAATATTGTAAAGGACAACCTAAAACGGACAAGGTAACGTCGGAATACTAATTTTTGAAATAAATATTGACAAGCCAAAAAATATACTTTATTTGAACCGAGGGACGTTAATATAGATAAACCGACCGTCACGAGACGGAAATGACGTCATACCAGACATATACATTCACTCTGTTGGACTTGAAACCGTGTCAAAAATGTTTTTTTTTTCCAAGAATTAGGCTTTCAAATGCAAATAAAAATGAAGTTTTTGCCGTGGCTGTAATTTGCCCCTCCCCCGCCCGCTTCCGCGGTATAAAAAGTAGCATATGCCATTCTCTGACCCCTAAACTACCACTATGCAAAAAATCATGTCGATCCGTGAAAAATAAAAACAAATCTATCCCACGGGAACCATACATTTTTCCGGGATAAAAACTAGCCTATGTGCTATTCCAGACTATAATCTATCTCTGTGACAAATTACATCCAGATCCGTTCAGCGTGATTGAGTTGGAGGGCACGTAAAACCGACTTCAAAAGAAATCAGGATGACACATCTAGGCTAGTAACTTTGTGTCTCTGGCCACACTGCAAGGAATAAATGCCGTAAAGGTATGTGTAATTTCAAAAATCTACAGGACTCTAGGCTTTTTTAAGAAATCCTGTGTGTGAGTGAAATGTCTTGAGAGGAAATGGTCAGTGTCTCTTTCTTACATTCGGACCTTTAAGCTTTTGTGAATATATTTTCGAAATTTTATTTTATTTTACTGTACATTGCTTTTCTTGATACAAAAGTTTAAGTCGAATACAGTCACCCTTTCACGGAATGATTACGAGTATTAAACATCGACCTATCATGTTTAGGAGCTAAGCATTAACAGTATAAGTGAATCAAGTCGGAGTAAAAAGTTAGCCCGCAAGCGAGTTTTCACGGCATATGCTGTCTAATCCGTCAGAGATATAACAAAATGAAGTAGGAAAGAATTGTGTAGAATAAAATAATCTACAAAAAAGTCCGCGGTAGCATATATCTATCTCTAATAGATAAGTAGTTATAAGCGTATTTATGTAGGTATTCTAATTGTTGCCCTAGGATATGTTACTCTCCGGTCGTCTGTTTTTCACACACTTTGGCATTTCTAATTAGAATAATATAGGTGACGATAGCCTAAATGGTATAGCGTTGACTTGAAACCGGGAAGTTCTGGGTTCTATTCCCATTAGTGCAAAAAATGCTAAGCAGCAATTTTATTTAAGCACAAGCTTCTGTCCGCGGTTTCACCCGCGTGGAAATAGATCCAAAAATAAATAATCCTGTGGCTGTAATTTACCCCTCCCCAGCCCGCTTTCGCGGTATAAAAAGTAGTATATGTCATTCTCTGACCCCTAAACTACCAGTATGAAAAAAATCATGTCGATCCCGTGAAAAACAAAAACAAATCTATCCCACGGGAACTATACATTTTTCCGGGATACCTACTCACCTTAGTCTCCGTCTACCCCGCTGAGATCCAGGCGTGAATATATAATGACGTCATTGAATACACCTGCTCAATTAATATTGTAAAGGACAACCTAAAACGGACAAGGTAATGTCGGAATACTAATTTTTGAAATAAATATTGATATACCAAAATATACTTTATTTGAACCGAGGGAAGTTAATGTAGATAAACCGACCGTCACGAGACGGAAATGACGCCACAGATTAGCGCGTTCAAACAAACAAACAAAGTCTTCAGTTTTAAAATATTAAGTATAGATTATGTCCGCGGTTTCACGGAAATAGATCCAAAAAGAAACAATCCCGTGGTTGTAATTTGCCCCTCCCCCGCCCGCTTTCGCGGTATAAAACGTAGCATAATGTCATTCTCTGACCCTTAAACTACCACTATGCAAAAAATCATGTCAATTCGTGAAAAATAAAAACAAATCTATCCCACGGGAACTATACATTTTTCCGGGATAAAAAGTAGCCTATGTGCTATTCCAGACTATCATCTATCTCTGTGCCAAATTTGATCCAGATCCGTTCAGCCGTTCTGGCGTGATTGAGTAACAAACATTCACACATACATCCATTCCATACAAACAATGTATAGCAATAGCATAAGAAGACAGCAATGTATAGCATCCATATAAAAAACTATCGCATAAAAGCTGTATAGACGTGCGCAGACGCTGAATTAAGTGCGCGTTGGTTTTTTTATTGCTTGAGGTTTAATTTTGTAGCCACAGTATAAAATTGTCTTTAGACCTTTTTTTTCGAATTTCCGATTGCTTCAAGAAAGGATGTAACCTAATTGCATAGCCTATAGCATAGACTACTTTTAGAATTTGTAGAGTCTCAGTCAACGGGTGCCAATGGAAACCCTATTACTAAGGCTCCGCTGTCCGTCCGTCCGTCTGTCACAGAGCTGTATCTTTTGAACCGTAATAGGTAGACACTTGAAATTTTCACAGAGTGTGTATTACTATGGCCGCTATAACAACAATTAATATAAATTAACTTTTTTTTAAGTAAGAAATAATAAATATTTCGTCGTAGAATTTGAAGACGGTTGGTGCCAAATTAGGATACAAAATTAAGTAAACATCTAAGAAGATAAATATCTGTTCAATATTATATGTTTGTTTGTACTGATGATCGTAGGTTCCTAATGAATTATCTAGATTAAGTAGTGAATTTGGGAAGTAAGTTGTTTTTAATTTGGCACCAACCGTCTTCAAATTCTACGACGAAATATTTATTATTTCTTACTTTTCAGTGCAAATTTTGAAGGCGGTACACTTTTTTTTAAAAGTTAATTTATTTTTCCCTTTTTTTAAGTGATTTTGCTGCCCTGAGAGACAAATAATAACGCAAATAAAAAAAATTAAGGGAAATATAAAAAATAAAAACTGCTGTGGATGGGATTTAAACCATTTGCATCCTGAGCTGCACCATACCATACCATACCTTTAGCCGTTAGACCACCGTCGATACTAAAATTGACAACTTCGTGTCAATAGCAACCGTTGCTAGGCTTTTCTCTGATACATAATTTTCAGCCGTAGACAAATTACTGAATTTCTGAAAAACTACTGAACCGATTTTCGTTATATGTCTGTGAGATAATGTCGAGACATTATTATATCCTTAAAAAAATAAGTCGTCAAAATCGGTACATATTTCATCGAGATACTGATAATTGACTTAAAAGTCAGTTTTTTCAAAATTACTGAAAAACTAATGAACCAATTTTTATGGGATAAAAATGGGACCAATCCGGAAGAATTATCTGTCGATTAAAAAAGAAATCATCAAAATCGGTTTATAAACGACGAAGTTATCCGCGAACACACATAAAAAAAATATATACGGTCGAATTGAGTAACGTATTTTTTTTGAAGTCGTTAAAAAATAAAATAAAGTAAAAAATTAAAGGAGGTCCCCATACAAGAAACCGGCGAAGTGTGAGTCAGACTTTTTTTAGAGTAGTTTTCTATACAAAGGGAAATACTGCTGACGAAAATTCGTTCCACATATCAAGTTACCAAAGCTAAACCAAAATTACTAGTTTAAAACCGCCCACAAATCTTCGTGGGTGATGTTTAATTATTACAAAAATAACTCTTAATACCAGTTCAATGACATATAAGTAGAATTTGCATAATCCTTGATAAAAACAGGCCTTGTAGTGTGCCCAGAGAGATGTAACAGTGTCCACATGACGACAGTGTTGTCCATATTGAACAGAACAGGTGGCAAGCCTGTTGCTGTGTAACTTTTAATACAATAGTAACAATGTCAACTTTTAGCCAATTCGGTATGTAAAGTAAGTGAATGCAGTAAGTAATTTGAATATTTTTGTTTTCAAATTTTTGGTTTGGTTTGGACACGTTGAAAGAATGAAGGATGAAAGATTGACTAAAAAGGTTTATATGGCTGAAGTGAAAGGGAATGCTGGTAAAGGACGACCTAGGTGTACTTTTATTGAACATAATAATGTATTGATCGATGGAAATATTAAAAGTACACATGCAAAATATAAAAGAAGCGATAGAGGTATGTCAGGATCGTAACAAATGGCATTCGATTGTCTCTGCCTACCCCTCTTGGTGTGATGATAGATATATATTTAGATTAATTTCAAAATTAATTAGTATCACGTGGCAAGTTATAGGCCGTTGTCCAATTTGATCACAAACGAGTAGTAGGCTAACATTTTAAAAATTATAATAAATCTGCTGCATAGAAATAAAAAATATTCAAATTAGTTTCTTAAAATAACTTAATATTTGAAATAAAATTATAAAAAACCGGCCAAGTGCCAAGTACCATTATCTATAAAAACTAAAAAAAAAAAAAAAGTTTGTTGTATGGGAGCCCCCTTAAATATTTTTATTTTATTCTGTTTTTTTTTGTATTTGTTTTTAGCAACAGAAATACATCATCTGTGAAAATTTCAACTGTCTAACTTTCACGGTTCATGAGATACAGCCTGGTGACAGACGGACAGACGGACAGACAGACGGACGGACAGCGGAGTCTTAGTAATAGGGTTTCCGTTTTTACCCTTTGGGTACGGAACCCTAAAAAGCTTACCTTAGTTACCGAATTACCAAAGATATCTTATAATAATCATATCGGTTCTTGGTAACCTTCCTGGGAATGTAATCTAGAACTAGGTAACTAACTTTACTAAAGTTTGGATGTAGGTGGTTTGGAAACTAATGAACCGATTCTGAAAATTCTTTCACTAATAGGAAGCTACATTATCCCTGAGTGCTATAGGGTATATTTTATTTTGTTCGAAAATATACACGGGTGAAGCCGGGGGCGGAAAGTAAAAGGGAATTTTAAGATTTGAATACATCGTAAAGCGGGAGCCAGCCTTGCACCTGTCGACTAAATAACAGGGTAGGGATCAACACACGAATTGAAGAAAAAAGTTGAAAAAAAACATAGAACTCCAAAACCCCATGTCAAAAAAGTGAAAACAGGTTGATATAGTCAATGCAAAGTTGGTATACAAATAATGTAAATAAATAGATTAGGTATAACGTTGGACTTCTATCTATCATCACGCCTTTTATCCCACGAGGGGTAGGCAGAGACAATCGAAAGTCATTTGCTACGATCCTGACATACCTTTTTCGCTTCTTTTATATTCATCATACCTTTCATACATGCTCGGCGATTGTGTGTACTTTTAATATTGCATTCGACCAATATTTTTGAAGTGATAACTTCTTTAGGCGCGTTTAGTGATTTTTGGTAGGGGGAAATCTTATGGATTCGCGACTTGTTTTTAGCACAATACCATGGATTGCCCGGTTTAAGAATGTCCGGGCAGGAATTCGTTTACTGGCTTCCTTGGGTCGAGCATTTTTGGCTACGCATTTCTGGGCCTTAATTCTTCGGTCCGGACACAGATACATTGTGAAATGATCGCTAGATGGCGTTACTATATAGTTTTCACTTTAGTCGGCAGTCCCCATGACTGTTTTATATGTTCAATAAAAGTTCACCTAGGTTTTCTCATGCCAGCATTTGATCTTTAAAACCTTCTCGTGTTTCGTGATTTTTCCTCGACTTGATTCAACTATACTGTAAATGCTCAGCTCCTAAACATAATAGGTCCATGTTTAATACACGGAAGCCTTCCCAGTGAATCAACCTATCTAATAATGAAAACAGCAACAAAATGCGTTCAGTAGTTTTTGCGTGAAAAGGTCACAGACAGACAGACGCGGTGGGAGACTTTGTTTTTCAATCAATAAAATAACGCAGCAGTAAAGGTATCAAAACTTAACATTAACAAATTTAAGGATGCTGGAATTTTGATCTTTGTTTTACGTAAATTTGTTAATATTTAAACTGATCCGGATTTCGGACGAACTAAGTAAGGGTACGGGGGGTAATCCTTCCCCCCTTTTAGGGGATTTCGGCAAGGTAGGTTAGACATCGGAATAAGATCAACTATTTAGGTAAATTGTAACAATGATCTAACTTGATCCGGGGATTATAGATCTTTAATGAGAAGATTAATAATTACATCATTACGTAGTTCTACTATTATAAATACACTAGTTTTTACCCGCAGTTTCCGCATCGAAATAGAAGCAAGAAATTAAATAATCTTGTGGCTGTAATATGCCCCTCCCCCACCTGCTTTTCCGGGATAAATAATAGCCTATGTAGTAATCCAGGAAATAAACTATTAATCCTCCAAGTTTTATCAAAATCCGTTTAGCTGTTTAAGAGTGATTGAGTAACAAACCACAGCTGACCGATTTTTTTTTAAACTTGGAGGATAAAATAGTTTGCCCATTTAAATTTCTTATTTTTAAAGTAAAAACTTTTTCAGGCGCGTTTATCGATGTTTGGTAGGGGAAAATCTTATAGATTCGCCACATGTTTTCAGCACAAGACCATGAATTGTCCGGCCCGAGTATGCTCAACCCGAAAATGTCCGGAAGGAATTTATGTACTAGCTTCCACGTATGATCTGGCATTTTTGGCTGCGTAGGCAATTCTTCGGTCAGGACACAGATACATTGTGAAATTATCACTTCTTCTCCTTTTTCTTCTTTTATTATGGCTCCACCAATGTTCATCGGTGATTTGCCAATGTCAAGTATTATAGCCTTTATAGTGTTTGATAATCCCGCCGACCGTAATGTCTTGGTGTTACATAATATGGTTAACAATTTTAATTTAGTTAATAATTTAATTAAAAAAATACTGTGTACATAAGTACGCGGGTTAGAAGATATCTACTTTTTGGGCATAATGCAAATAACGTAAATATTAATGGAAATAAAATTGCGTGAAAATGGCTTACATATTCCGTACCATTATCTATAAAAACGGTAAAAAAAAAACACGTTTGTTGTATGGGAGCCCCCTTAAATATTTATTTTATTCTGTTTTTTAGTATTTGTTGTTATAGCGGCAACAGAAATACATCAGCTGTGAAAATTTCAACTGTCTAACTATCACAGTTCATGAGATACAGCCTGGTGACAGACGGACAGACAGACAGACGGACGGACAGCGGAGTCTTAGTAATAGGGTTTCCGTTTTTACTCTTTGGGCTTGCATTGCTCGAGCGCATCATAATATTTCACTCTCGGAAACCTTCAATAATTATCAAAAAGATTAGGTTCGCGTCGTTTAGTGGCAAGAATGCTAGCTGCATTTCCTCCTAGAGTGATGCGTCTTAGATTTTTTTGCACTCGGTCCACACTGCAAACGGTCAAATATATTCAATATTTCTTTTCCATTTTAAAAATATTTTGTCAACTTTATTTACATTTCAGTGAAATGATGTCCGCGCAGACTATAGTTAATATTCTTGTATAGGTACAGGTTGATTGAACAAAAAAGATGGGTCGACATGCCATCTCTTTTTTATGGCCATAATTTGTTGGTAGGCCATATAAAAAAAGATTAGAACTTTTTAAGTAGCTACGAACGCTACAACTAACATTGTTGTCCTTTAAGAATGCATAGAATATTATACAATAATCTGGAATATGGAATCTATGTCTATCTATCTGTGCTCTTTCACGCAAAACTACTGAACCGATTTTATTGCGGTTTGCACTATTAGATAGCTTGATTCACCAGAAAAAATTACGAGTATTAAACATGGACCTATCATGTTTAGGAGCTGAGCATTGATACTATAAGTGAATCAAGTCTGGAAAAAAGTTAGCCCCAGCGAGTTTTCATGGCCTATGCTGACTAATCCGTCAGAGATATAACAAAATGATGTAGGAAAGAATTGTGTAGAATAAAATAATCTACAAAAAAGTTCGTGGTAGCATATATCTATTTCTAATAGATAAGTAGTTATAAGCGTTTTTGTGTAGTTATTCAAATTGTTGTAAACCTATTTTATACCCGTGCGAAGCCGGGGGTGGGGTTGCTTGTTAATATTAAAAAACAAAGTCAAAATATTAAACTTTTTATATGGTCAATAAAAGTAGGTACACCTAGGTCGTCCTCTGCCAGCATTCCCTTCACTTCTGGCATCTTTCATCCTTCATTCTTATATTATAATATATTGGTTTTCATTTTGAAACCAAATTGCAATTTTCTAACCAAAAAAAAAAACAAATTTTACAGTCACATAAAAACCAGCCAAAATAAAAAATCAGCCATTTCCATTCAACCAAAACTCTACCCAAAAACCAAAACAAAGACAATCGCAACCCAATTTCCATCCAAACACGCTCACAGCTCACGCAATTCTGGCCGGGGGTTGGAAAAGCTGTAGTGATCAGGGGTAAGAGGGGCTAGGGGGGGAAATTATCCCCTCCTACCCCTGTTTTCCCCTTCCCCCCCTTTTCCCTCGCAGCCTCCGCCCCTACAGAACGTAAAGACGCGTCGTGCCGTTCGGTCGTGTCTTGGTTTTTGAGTTAACCTGTGGATTCTTAAGTGAGATAGGGTAATGCGTAATGCGAGCGTTCGATAAAGATATTTTGTGGTTGTGTTTTGAAAATTGTTGTGCGATTTTTACGGATTTCAGTGTTTTGAAAGTGTTTTTTTTGAGTAAGTAGTTTTTTTGTCTACCCTTCGATGCTTCGATTTTATTGTTATTGAAATTAGTACAACAATCTATGAAATTGGAAATTCGGCGAAAACTGAAATTATTTTTTCTATGCGATTCCTATGAACTCAAGACTAAGGAATGAAAGTTAAATGAACTGCCGGGTGAAAAGCAAAAAAATATATTTAAAAAAATATTGTTTGTTTATCCGGTTTTTCTTTATTTTCTTACTACCTTTCCTACCCTGGTTTCGCCTGTGGATATTATCGAACAAAATAAAATTTAGCCTATGTCACTCAGGGATATCTTAGCTTTCTATTAGTTAAAGAATTTTCAGAATCGGTTCAGTAGTTTGTGAGATGACCCCCTACATTTAAACTTACAAACTTAACCTCTTTATAATATTAGACAGACAAAATAGACTTTAAAAACATGTGCAACTTAAAAATAATACAAAGAGAATATTTGCAATATTTAAAAAAAAAGGGGAGGTTCATGAAAAAATTATCTAACACGACTATCTTTATTATGTTATTTGTTGTTATAGTAATACACACTCTGTGAAAATTTCAAGTGTCTACCTATTACGGTTCAAAAGATACAGCCCTGTGACAGACGGACGGACGGACAGCGGAGCCTTAGTAATAGGGGTTTCCGTTTGCACCCTTTGGGTACGGAACCCTAAAAACTAAATTATAATTTTTGAAATCATACATCCCCTATTATACTCCCTTAAGGTTGAATTAACAAAAACTAGTATAAATTCAACCTTTCTCCGTATCAAATTTCATCAAATGGGTTTTTTATAATTAAAAACGTATATACATAATCCGACAAACCACACTTAGAGGCTTTTCCATCTAAATTTACCTCAACAGAACTAGCCACTCGTTAGGTATAGCCTCACAAATACAGGAGGCTAAAAGAAGAAAGACTTGGTTTTCAACTGGGTACCCTGGGACTGAAAACACGGTTTCGGGAGCTGTAAGGCAAGAATAAAAATCATTGAATGATTGGCCGTTCATTGAGCTTTTTTTTAAATTTAAGTTTTAAACCGGTTTTTGAACGGATGCTTTAAACCAACCTGTCTTGGACGAAATAGCTGATTTCCGTTCGATACAAGTTTGTTGGCGTGGGAGTGATTTTTTTTTATTATGGGAACACATATGGGTTATCTTTAATCGGTTTTTCATTAATAAACGTAAATTAGGATTTTTAATGACAAGATCTTTGCCTCGATTTATGGTGAAATTAAAAATAATACGCGTTCTTTTTAGGGTTCCGTACCCAAAGGGTACAAACGGAAACCCTATTACTAAGACTCCGCTGTCCGTCCGTCTGTCTGTCTGTCCGTCTGTCACAAGGCTGTATGTATCTCATGAACCGTGATAGTTACACATTTGAAATTTTCACAGATTATGTATTTCTGTTGCCGCTATAGCAACAAATACTAAAAAACAGAATAAAATAAATATTTAAGGGGGCTCCCATACAACAAACGTATTTTTTTTGCCGTTTATATCCCTTCGTTCGCGAGTCCGACTCGCACTTGGCCGGATTTTTTGAACTAGCTTTCCGGCAGGCTTCGCCCGTGGAGTTTATATAGGCAAAACGTTTTTTCATTAAAATACATTCAGCAGTTCAATTTAAATACCTATCAAATGCTCACCCGATGCCGTTGATACAATAAGGAACATTGACATTATTGATTACTGCTCCGCTCCTAGAAAACGTAGCGCGATGTTTTATACATGTAAACCTTCCTTGTGAATCAGTCTATTTATAAGTGAAAACCGTATCAAAATCGGTCCAGTAATTTTGAGTTATAGACATAAACAGATAGATATACGAAATTTTGATTATATAATTAGACTAGCTTTTCGCCCCCGACTTCGCCCGTGTATATTTTCGAACAAAATAAAATATAGCCTATAGCACTCAGGGATAATGTAGCTTCCTATTACTGAAAGAATTTTCAGAATCGGATCAGTAGTTTCAGAGGTTACATCCAAAACTTCCTCAATAAACGTTAATTTTTCAAATCGGTCTGGTAGTTCCTCTATCTGTCTGTTTGTGCCTTGTACCAAAACTACTGGACCGATTTTGATAAGGTTTACACTAGTACATAGACTGATTCACAAGGAAGGTTTCTGTGTATAAAACATCACGGTACGTCTTTTAGGAGCGGAGCAGTAACCAATAATGTCAATGTAAACGGTATAGGGTGAGTATGTGATATTAAAATTCCAGAGTACGTGGTCATCTCTGGAACTACCAGTCGGATTTGAAAGATTTTTTTTTCATTTGATAGCCCAATTCTTGAGGAAGCTTTTAAGCTATATAACATCACGCTGCCACCTAAAGGAGCGGAGTAGTAATTATTAATGCGGGTGCAACCGCAAGGCACAGCTATGTCTCATCAAAATCTGTATTTTTGGGGGCGTAAACAAGAGTATCAAATTTTTATGTAATTTAATATGGATAACATATTCGCTTTGTCATGTGTTTTTATTATTTTGCCCGCTACTTCGTACGCGTTGTATGTAGACTACAATTCACCCCCTTGGGTAGGTAGCGTGATGTTATAGCCCATAACCTTTCTCAAAAATTGGGCTATGAAATGTAAAAAAATAATTCAAATCGGTCTAGTAGTTTTTGTCTATGGATCACTAGTCCCACTAATATTATAAACGCGAAAGTTTGTATGGACTCTTTGTGACTCAATCACGCCAGAACAACTGAACGGATCTGGATGAACTTTGGCACAGAGATAGATTATAGTCGTGAATAGCACATATGCTACTTTTTATCCCTGAAAAATGTATGAATCTCGTGGGATAGATTTGTTTTTGTTTTTCACGGGATTGACATGATTTTTTGCATAGTGGTAATTTAGCGGTCAGAGAATATTTTTTATAACGCGAAAGCGGGCGGGGGAGGGGCAAATTAGAGCCACGGGATTATTTATTTTTGGGTCTATTTCCACGCGGGTAAACCGCGGACAGAAGCTTGATTTGTAATTATATGCCTGTTTATACTATAATCTAATGTTATATAATCCAGAGTTTTTTTGTTTGTTAGAATTAAACTGAAAACTACTGGACCGATTTACTAGAATTCAACCCTAACCTTTATTTTATTTAACAGCTATATTTTCTATATCTTCCCGAAACTGTGTTACTGGTCCCAGGGTACCCAGCGGTCTACTTGGCCAGTTCTGTTGAGGTATATTTAGATGGAAAAGCCTCTAAGTGTGGTTTGTCGGATTATGTAGGTACTTAAGTTTTTAATTATAATATATATATTATATGGACGGGTGAAAGGCTATTTGTTTTAAATTTTATATAAACCGAATCCAAAAATATGCACTGAAATGTTGTTGTTTAGTTGTTGAAAGAATAATTTTCCATCTAAATATACGTCAACAGAACTGACCACTCGTTAGGTATAGCCTCACAAATATACCATCGGCTAAAAGAGGGAGTCTTGGTACCCTAGGACCGCTACACCCCCCCCCCCCCTCTTAACGTATGATATTATTAAATTAGGAGGTTCATTATCTATAAATAATTTAAATTCTATGATTTGGTAACTCTGACATGTGTGTTTAGTTAAAATTATTTTGTCACTTTGCGTTGGTCTATGCGCACGCGACGAATTTTTAGAAGGCAGCTGTATGGTATCATATACCGCGACTATTAGTGGAAAGTTTTTAAAAAGGGAAAAACAACAAAAAAACACACCTTCACTTCCTGCACTTAATAAACATGGAATTGTCACTTCTAATTTGTGTTTAGCATTTATGACACCACTGAGATTTGAACCCAACAACCGGTTTTTTTTGATGCGTAACATCTTAACTGTGGCTTAGTTGGGAGTCATTTGGTAAAATAAGACGGTAATGCGTGAAGTTATTTAGGCTGTTCTTTGACTTAGAATCTTGCCCCCTCCTTGCCGCAGCTCTCTACTCCCTTGTGTGTGCATGGCGAGTATACTATATACTTCGTTGCTTCTCCGTGTGAGTATGTGTACTGCCTGTATTCTACTACAGTATACTTGACGCGTCAATGTCAATAATTCACATATCTGCCGGGCGTCCCGTGACGGCCACCATTTTTAAAGTGAAAACTTTTTTAGGCGCGTTGAGCGATTTTTAGTAGGGGAAATCTTATGGATTTGCCGACCATGGATTGCCCGGCCCGAGTATGCTCGACCCGAGAATCTCCGGGCGGGAATTCCGAAATTTTTGGCTGCGCATTTAGATTCTGGCAATTCTCGGTTCGGACTGAGTTTTTTTTAAAGATCTCTCTTGGTCGCGTAACCAACTAAAAAACGTAACTACTTGTTCGAAAAATGTAAGTAGGTACATCTCTTTCACCCAATATCCGAGCGATAGAATTAAATAGAGATAATTTCCAAACACAATAGGTACAATGAAATAAAATACACAAAACGGACTATAGCAATTCAATTATTGTACAAAAATATTAGAAATTGCAAGTTCTAGGTAATGCCTCCATAAAGTATGTGTAATTATTTAAAAAAAAATCTATATATATAAAAATGAAACCCGTTTTCCGTTGTCTTAAAATATTCCTAGATATCCAGGGAAGGTTTTAAAGAATTGCCGAAAAACCCCTAAAAACAGCCCTTTTCTTTTTCTCATAATAACAGAGTCAATTTGAACCTTATTGCTATTCAATAAAGTTAATTTTAAATTAAAAGCACTCATTGTTGTCTATGCAATGTAGATGTGTTCCTAATGTCACCGCACAAATTTAAAATTCGCGTGCGTGTTGGAGAATCTAATGTCGCGTTCCGACACTCAACAAAAGTGATAATATCGCGAACGCGACCAAATTGAATAGTCACAAAATGTAATTTAAGTAATTTAATAGATCATTAGTAGTACTGATTTTCAATTTGGTCGGCTTCGCGAAACTTAATTTTGCCTAGGAGTAGGGGTAGGAGTAGAGGTAGGAGTAGGGGTAGGTGTAGTGGTAGGGTAGGGTAGGGTAGGGTAGGGTAGGGTAGGGGTAGAGTAGGAGTAGGGGTAGGAGTAGGGGTAGGGGTAGGGTAGGAGTAGGGGTAGGTGTAGGGTAGGGTAGGGTAGGGTAGGGGTAGGGTAGGGGTAGGGTAGGGTAGGGGTAGGGTAGGGGTAGGGTCCGAAAAAAAACTCGAGTCGCAAAGTCGGTTTAAAATATTCGTGAAATTGATGACTTTCAGGGCTTCATGAAACCTAGGTGTAGCTGATATTGAGATATTTTTTACATATTGAGTATAGATAATTTCATATACTTTAAGGATCCATTAACTAGAACTTGCTATTTTTAATAAGTTTTGTACAATACTTGAATTGCTGAAGTCCGTTTTTGAATGGGACAAAGTTATAAGACTCCTTCTGGCAGTCCCCATGACTGCCTATGCCTTTTTCGTGTTTTATATTGTTTTATGTTCTGTTTAGGTATATGTTTGTTTATTATATTTTATTATAAACAATTTTCGTGAGAATCGCAAGCCATCTCCCACGTAGTTGAAATGTGCTGGCCATATTTAGTGACAGATGTTGTCATTATCTTAAATACATCTTTGTGTTGTAACTATATGGTTAGGGACTTTAACCTCGAGGTATTGGGTTCAATACCCAATTCAGATAAAAAAAATACGGTTTCAGGTTACCCAGCGGAAGACCAAGTCTCCCTCGTTTATCCGATGGTATTTATGAGGATATACCTAACGAGTGGCCAATTGAGGTATATTAGAGATAGATAATATGCTACCGCAAGCATTTTTATAGATAATTTTATTCTACACAATTCTTTCCTACATCATTTTGTTATATCTCTGACGGATTAGACAGCATACGACATGAGAACTCGCAGAGGCTAACTTTTTTCTCCGACTTCATTTACTTATACTGTCATTTCTCAGCTCCTAAACATGATAGGTCCATGTTTCTTACCAGTAAACCTTCACAGCGAATCCACCTATCTAACAGTAGAAACCGCAACACAATCCGTTCAGAAGTTGTTGCGTTATTTTACATATTAAAACTAGATATTCTATATTTACATGAAAGCATTAAAAGTAATGATAAATAAATCAAATTGCCACTAAATGACACTATTATAGTGCCAAGTGACACAACGAAAGATCATTTCTAATTTAGTATTATTTTTATGAACTATATAATTTAATATGCGACATAAGCATTTAATGTTTAGTCTATTTTTATGAGTTTTCTATTTTATGCGTTCATTTCGAAAGATTCATAAAAGGGCTATGCTTTTATTTTACTTTTGGATAAAATCAATGATTTCTATACTTAAATTAAATAAAAAAAAAATACTGAACATACTGAAAAAATAATTTAATTTTACAACATTTAAACTTTCATCTATCTCACAATCTATTCTTGGAAAAAGTTCTAGTTCATGCAAAAATCCCATAGAAAATGAACTTTCAGTTTTTCCCGAATTTTCCAAATTTTCCGGGAAAATTTTCCAGTCTACCCTTCCCTAAAAACCTTATTCAGACTATTACATTAAAAAAATAGCGAAATAGTCGGTCTCAACTCAAGTGATGCGCTTATCAAATTTGTATTTGAAATCTTAAATTTAATGCCTCTAAATTTAATGCCTCAACTCCTCAACTGATCTTTTTTAGGCATATCCTCAAAAATATAATTGATATAATTATACCACTGGGTTTTTATAATTAAAAACTTATGTACATAATCCTATAAACCACACATAGAGGCTTTTCCATCTAAATATACCTCAACAGAACTGGCCACTCGTTAGGTATAGCCTCACAAATACCATCGGCTAAACGAGGGAGACTTGGTCTTGAGGAGATTTTGTCAGTACGTGATTACGTATATGGATAAGCATACTTTTATACTTATTACACCCACACTTTAATATGTTTTTCTAAATTTCAAAGTAGGGCAAGCGTGGGTTGTTTTGGTTGCATGTGGCAACATAAACCAAGGTACATCTATGTCTAACTACAACAATTTGAATACCTACACAAATTCGCTTATAACTACTTTTCTATTAGAGATAGACATATGCTACCGCGGACGTTTTTGTAGACCATTTTATTCTACATTTTTCTTTCCCACATAATTTTTAAATATCTCTAACGGATTAGACAGCATACGCTATTAAAACGCGCAGGAGCCAACTTTCCCCTGACTTAATTCACAAATGCTGCTAATACTCAGCTCCTAAACATGATAGGTCCATTCCCGGTGAATCAACCTATGTTATAGTGAAAACTGCAACAAAATCACATTTATGGTTCCGTACTAATTTTTTTTCTAATCACAAAAACACGGTCGAAGCCATAGGCCTAAATATAAAATTGAATCCAGGTTTTTTTTTATATTTTTTACCACGAATATTATGTAGGTTATTTGTTTTGAAGTAACCCAAAGTTTTATGACTCTAGGGTGAGTCCGGGTAAGCTCGCCCGTTAAGCACATTTTACAACCATGACCTCGAATATGTATTTTTTTATCTACAAAATTAATATCTCATTCCACGATTTTATTGCTCACAGCTTTACCAAAAAAAAATTAACGAAATTTTGTGCTGGGACTTTTTTTTATTAACGCAGTACATGTCACTCAATTCCCAGTATTCATTATGTATTCAATTCAACATACATAAATGATGCTAAGCAATACTAACGAGATGTATGAAGACAAATTACTTGATTATGAGCCTAATATATTTTGGGATTGTATATTTATATATTAATTATCACGCCATTTATCTCATAAGAGGTAAGCAGAGAAACGAAAGTCATTTGCTATGATTCTTTTATATTCATTATACCTTTCATATATATGCTTGTCGTGTTTGTGCTTTTTACATTGTCTTCAATCAATTCTTTTTTATATCTCTACGGCCTTATTCATAAACGTTTATTAGCAACGTTTTTGTTAAAATGTGTTTTGTTTCTTTCTATTATTAGTAAAGACAGGTTTGTTAGGGTAAAATTTGTTTTTTTTTTGTATTTTTCTTTGTAATGAGTAAACTCAAAAACTACTGAACCCATTCTAAAAATAATTTCACTAATAAAAAGCTACGATATCCCCGAGTGACAAGGCTATATTTTATTTTGTTGGAATATATCAACGGGCGGAGCCGGGGACGGAAAGTCTAGTGGTTAATAAAAGTACACCTAGGTCGTCTACTGCCAGCACTACCTTTCGCTTTTGTTATATAGACATTCATAGTCAATATTTCATATTATAATGTTAAAATTATGACTCCTTAAACTAGATTTATCCAGTATTTTTGAGGTATTTTAAGGTACTTTTTATTGTTTTTAATTTTATAAATTGTCTTGTTACAGGTTTTCATTAATAACTAAGAATTGAGGAAATCCTCTCCTAAAGTGAACAGTGACAAAAGTGACATAGTGATAAGTGAAGTGACATAATTATAAGTGAATAGTGTAGTGTAACTGAAAATGTGGAAGTGAAAAAACTATGTAAAATATATGTAAACTGAAAAATTATGCTCATTGGAAACTCAAGTAACTTAAATCAAGATGAATCCGTCTACGATCCATTTTGTGATCATTTTATGTGGTAAGTTTTTTTTTACTATTTGAAGTAAAAATAAGCCGTCGATAGCACAATGAAAAAATGCTAAGCACTAATTTCCTAATAAGCACTAGGTAGATTATTACAATTGTTATAGAAGTGGCACATCATGATCCATTAAGTGCAGCAACAGACTTGCCACCTGTTCTGTTTAATATGGACAACTGGCGACAAGTGGACACTGTTACTGGTGTCTCTTGCCACACAGTCGAAATAGTCAAGTCAAGAAAGGTAGTAAATTACGTAGAGAGGCATGTCATCTGTCCTGTTTATTTGCAACTGTCTAAATGTGAACCTGGCCACGCCGCAAGGCATAATTAAAGATATTAATGCATAATACATTGCTAAGTGAATACAGAATTGGGATAGGAGCAATTTCTCATCGTACTAAGTATTAAGTTAATCAATAAGTTAGTTTCACATGATTTACATATAAGAAAATTTTGTTATGAAAAACGACGGGTTCTCTTTGCTATCTATTGTGAATTAAATAACAGACACAATGAAATAAATTAACAACGTTTGAGAGATTTAATAAAAAAAAATCGTTAGTGGTTATCTTTTTGTATATTCTGCTGGATTATTTTTAATTTTTAAATCAAATTAATCCAAAAGAAATTGTATCTATATTTCTATCTATCTATAATCACGCCTTTCATCCCAATAGGGGTAGGCAGAGACAATTAATTGCCATTAGTTATGGTCAGGGTCATCATACCTCTTTCGCTTCTTTATAATACCTTGTAGCCGTCATTTTCAAAAGAAATGCTTTATGTGCCCTCCGAAGCATAGTAGAAAATACAAGAGAGAAATAAGACAAGTCAACATCAACTTAGTCATTACTTATACATATACTACTGGGATATTGGCACTCTAACATAGCTAATAGTATCACCATTAAAAATACGTTTTACCTTATCTATGCCGTGACAGAAAACGGCGTCATACCCTCTTTCCTGCCTCTCTCTACCCCTCTATTTGTGCGTGGCGCGTATACTATATACTTAGTTGTTTATCTGTGTGATTGTGTCAACTGTGTGTGCCTCTCTATTAGACAACAGTATACTTGACGCGTCAATTTCGATGTTTCACATCTGCTGCGCGTCTCGTGTTTTAGTAGTATTACTCGCAACTCATATGGTTTCAGGTTCGTAACTAAAATTTCAGTTACTTGTCTGTGATGTCGTTGACGAAATCTCATTAAATTTGGATCCAAAGCAATGTGTTTATGTTTCGTGTAATTAAAGGTTTGGTTTACGATCTAACGTAACTACAAAAGCAACACTTTTTATGTCCGTATAGGCGTATATGTTCCTCTTCCCCTTGATCTATACATACTTATTTCGCTTCTTTCATACACTTTTCATACAGTGTTATAAAACAAAGCCCCCATCCGCGCCGCGTCGCGTCTGTCTGTCTGTCCTGCCCTTTTCACGCAAAAAACTACTCAACGATTTCATTGCCTTTTTCACTAGTAAACAGGTTGATTCACCTAGTAGTATTAAACATGGACCTTACCACTCTTATTAATAAACTCGAAGTAGCGACGTAGTAACTAAACTGTATTTCGTCTCCGTCTAACAAATCTGCAATTCATTATGATAGACGGAGACGAAACACAGTTTAGTTACTACGTCGCTACTTCGAGTTTATTAATAAGAGTGATCATGTTTAGAAGCTGAGCACTAACAGTGTAAGTCAGTGTTTCTCAAAGTAGGCGATACGCCCCCTTGTGGGCGCTGTAGGCCTAGAGGGGGGCGGTAAGGGACTCTGAAAAAATTGGGGGGTGTTGGAGTGATTTAGGGGGGCGATGGCTGATTTGTAATTTCATCTATTTATTATTGCACCGCTTCGCGGTAGTGCTTTGATATCGGTTTGTCAAAAATAATTTTATTGTTAAAAATCATCGGATTCATCCTTCACATTAGATTAGTTAAAATTTAAGTTTGATTTAATTTTTATATAAGACTAGCATTCCGCCCCCGGCTTCGCCCGTGGACATTTACGAACAAAATAAAATATACCCTATAATTCGTATCTAATTGTAGCTGACCGAAATGAATAATATTCGATCTCTTTGGCTGTATAAAGAGTTCCTTTTTAAGAAGATTTTGATTTGACACATTCTTTACTTTATATTTGATAGCTGTTTCCCACGACTTCTAATTTCAAAATGTTGGCAAACATATACACTTCACACACTGCCCACCCCGTTCCCGTCATCATGCCGTGATAATAAAAAGTATCCTATGTTACTTCTAATACCTCCAAGAATATATGTGCAAAATTTCATGATGATCGGTTAAGTAGTTTTTGCGTGAAAGCCTAACAAACTTACATTCGCATTTATATTAATAGGGATATTCTCACAAGTAAAAAAGTCTCCTTTAGAATGTAAGTTTAATCTCCAAACTAATATAGCACACTATAATTAAATTAAAGTAATGAATGTCATTGTGATTTTTAAGATGTGGTAAAGTAAAAGAAAATTGGGGGGCGCTGAAAAATAATTGATTTTCAAAGTGGGCGGTAGACAAAATAAGTTTGAGAACTTCTGGTGTAAGTGAATCAAGTGGTCAAAATAGTTAGGCGTATGCTGTCTAATCCGTCAGAGATATAACAAAATGATGTAGGAAAGAATTGTGTACAATAAAATAGAGTCGAAATCGCACACTCCAAAGTAAGGTAAGGTTAGACCAAGTTTGACGCCCCTGTTTGATGCAGGGAAAAATTAGCGCGAGTCCGACTCACACTTGGCCGGTTTTTATTATTTGTTGTTATAGTGGCCATATTAATCTGTCAAAATTTCAAGTGTCTACCTATTACGGTTCAGAAGATACAGCTCTGTGACAGATGGACGGACGGACAGTTGAGCCTTAATAGAGTATCCGTTGTCACCTTTTGGGTACGGAATCCTAAAAAGTCTGCGGTGGCATATATCTATCTCCAGTATGTCATACATACGTCTATACCTATGTAATATACTTGACCTTTGTTCTAGAAAAATGTATTATTAATCCACTATTGACGCCATATAGGTCCTAACAAAAGTCTCGACTCAATCATAATCAATCCCATTTTGGATCACTTGTACCCATGTATCATTTTCCCCCGCTCTCCCCCTCATGTCCTTAATACTTCAATTAATGTTACAATAGTCCTTACAAATGGTTTGGACAGAGCGATTCTCCGGAATTGATGTTTTAGCGAAAAATCGTGACATCTTTTATTTTTACGTAACGCGTGGTACTAATGGATGTCTTTAGAAAGTGTTATATTTATACCTATTTATGAAAAACTAGCTTCTTCACACTTTCACGGCCTTTATACCTTGGTTGCCAGACACCAGTAACAGTGTCCACATGCAGCCAGTTGTCCATATTGAACAGAACAGGTGGCAAGTCTGTTGCTGCACTTAATGGACCTAGCTGTGTCACTATCTGTTATTTTTAGATGAAGTGTGGAGTCGATTAAAGCACATATTCTTACAGAAAATCGGTGCTTAGCATTTTTTTTAGAACGAGTGGGATTTGAACCCGAGAACTCACGGTTTCAAAACAACGCTCCACCAATTAAGCTATCGATTCCATTTTTTTCACGCCTTACAGCTCTCGAAACCGTTTACGGTCCTTAGGGTACCCAGCGGAAGACCAAGTCTCCATCGTTTATCCGATGGTATTTGTGAGGCGGTACCTAACGAGTGGCCAGTTCTGTTGAGGTATATTTAGATGGAAAAGTGTGGTTTTCCGGATTATGTACATAAGCTTTTAATTATAAAAAAACCCATTGGTTCATAGCCTTAATCTGGAATCGAACCTGTGGTCTGCCTGTTAAATACGACTCCCTTAGAAACATTTGAAATCCTAAATAACAACAGAACTCTTAATCTTAATCTAATCTAATATTATAAATGCGATAGTGTGTTAGTCTGTTTGTTTGTTTGTTTCTTTGTCTAACTTTCACGCCACAACAGAGCAACGCTAAAAAAACGCTAATTATCAATTTTCTTTAACAATACGTGCTTTAATTGACTTTTCGTACATTCGCACTTCCTCTAAAAATAACAGATATTTTAAATCTGTTAAAGAAGTGACACATCTAGATCCATTAAGTACAGCAACAGACTTGCCACCTGTTACTTGTGGACACTGTTACTTGTGTCTGGTCACACCGCAAAAGAATAAAAGCCGTAATAATGGGAAACAGGATACAGTTAAGTTGATTATTTACTTAAAAAAAAAAATAAAAAGCTGTACTTAAGTACAATCAGTCACTTTCCGTCACCTTGTGTCATTTTGCCCGACGTTCCCCTAATAGATTGCGTTAATTATTTTTCCGGTTATTAATTTGTACCGTTTTACCCTCCTTTACCCTTCTATTATTCTTTTTGACGAATTTCAAATTCATTGGTCGCCTTTTCACACCACCTTTTGTCTGCGACTTCCTACGAAGGGTTTTTAGCAAACGGATGAATGGATTTGAATTAAAGAAATGTAAATAGACTTACGATCCTGACATACCTACCTATATTCATCATACCTTTCATCATGCTCGGCGATTGTGTGTACTTTTAATATTTCTTTTAATCAATACATTTTTTATATGTTGAATTAAAGTACACCTAGGTCGTCCTCTGCCAGCGTTTCCTTTCACTTCAGCCATGTAAACCTTTTTAGTCAATCTTTCATCCTTCATTCTTTCAACGTGCCCAAACCAGCGTAAATTTCTTTTTTTTTTCACTACATATTATTAAAAATGCCTCCGCCGCGTTTGTGTGTCTAGTAAAATCTCTTGCGGTTCTAGTCGGAAAAAAAAAATAGTTTCAGCGAGTTTTCATGGCATATGCTATAAGCGTATTTATGTAGGTATAAAATTGTTATAAACCCATATTGTACCCGTGTGAAGCCGGGGTACGGTCGCTAGTATTAAAAAGATTTTAATAAATGCTTTTTAACCTTAAATTTCCTCAACAGAACAGGCAATTCGTACAAAAAAAACTGTAAATATACTCTAATTTAAATAAATAGGTGTAGGTAGATTGCCGTGAGCAAAATAGATGTTGATTAATTAATTAAGCAGATTTAATTAAATCCCTTTAATAAAATCAAAGGAAATTTTCATGTTTGATAAAAGCGTTACATTTCATTACATAAAGTACTGAGTTATTAATTTTGTCTTTTGAAAATGTAGGTACGCCTAAATATGAGAATTTGATTATTAAATAAAATTAAAATAGACATTTGACTCCAGGGCAATGTACCTATCAATGGGTTTTCTATAATTAAAAACTTATGTACTCCGACAAACCACACTTACAGGCTTTTCCATCTAAATATACCTCAACAGAACTGGCTCCCGTTAGGTATAGCCTCACAAATACCATCGGCTAAAATAAAATATATATTCTGAACTGATTTTGTTGCGGATTTCACTATTAGATAGGATGATTCAAGAGGAACCTTGGACCTACCATGTTTAGGAGCACCACCGACTTTTCATGACGTATGCTGTCTAATCCGTCAGAGATATAACAAAATGATGTAGGAAAGAATTGTGTAGAATAAAATTATCTACAAAAAAGTCCGCGGTAGCATATATCTATCTCTAATAGATAAGTAGTTATAAGCTTATTTATGTAGGTATTCAAATATCTCTGACTGATTAGACAGCATACACCATAAAAACTCGCTGGGGCTAACTTTAAAAGTGATAGGTCCATATTTAATGCTCGTAAACCTTCCTGAAAACCTCATGAAAATCTGTTCAGTAGTTTTTGCGTGAAAAGACCACCGACAGACAGACGTAGCTGGGGATATTGTTTTAGAATTGACCTAAAAAAATATACAGCGACATCTACCGGTTACTTACTAAACTTTAAAGAGTGAGTGACTGTTTAAAGTATACAATTATGAAAGCGCCTTAAGAGTATAGTGTACCGCGTCCATGTCCATACAAAAGGAGAAAACGTTTTACTACCCCTAAATATTATTTAATTTTAACGATTTTGTAATATGTTACTGACATAGTGAAAAACTACGTACGTATTTTTTCCTTTTATCAAAATTCGTAATAGGTCAAAAGTTATAAGCCCCTCAAATCTCGGTTTTTTTGGTTCATAACTTGCTGGTAATAAACCGTCTGTATTTGAAAAACCAAGCAAAATTTCAAAAAAAGCAAAACGTACGTACGTAGATTATAATCTGCTAAAACGTTTGACACCAAAATTATAAGGTTTCGTTATAGTTAAGCAGGTGTAAATCGTTTTCGCCCAAAACGCAATTTTCAACGAAGAACATACCTACAAACTCTCACGAGCTGCAGTGCTCTCTGTCGCACTGATGCCCGGGGGAAGAGCGCGCTTGAGACAGAATATGATTTTCTAAATAGATATTTCGCTGCGTACGATGAGCTACACGATCCTCTTAAGAGCCCTATATACATAATTTGTATGGGGATAAACTATTCCCAATTGCTCTGTAAAAAAATTCGATGGGTAACGGTATAACAGCGCTTTAAAAAAAATAAGAGCTTTATGATAGATTATGCAAGAGAAAACGGGGGCTAATTTTAACCACCCATATTTCCTATTAAATAAAACCCATTGAAAAAATAACAGCTATTTCACTTAGATATATTGAATAAGTAACTATATGCTAAATTACAGTGACACAGGTGGATTATTTACAGAGAAGCCTTGGTATGACGTTATTTTCGTCTCGTGATGGTCGGTTTTTCTGTAACATTATAAAAACCGAACGAAGCAGCAGGCAAAGACCAGTTGTAAATAATTAATTGTAAATATAACAACAACAAAAAACACACCCTCTCCAATTATTAGGGTTTGTAAATTCCAATTTTTTATTCGTCCGCTCCGTAAGTACTTTTCGATGAGTGTTTAAAAATATTAGAAATACTTGTTTTTAGGGGTCTGTAGGACTTTTAAAGATGATTTCTGTATTTAAAGTACCTCAGAATGTAATTTTTGGAAAGATACATCTAGGTCGTCCTCTGCCAGCATTTCCTTTCACTTCAGCCATATAAACCGGCTAAACTACTTTTCCCTCATTTTAGTCACAACGTTATTTTTCACTCCGCATTATTCTCTAATGACATCGTTCCGGATGCGGTCAATACGATTTATATCCCACAGTTCTGTTGAGGTATTTTGAGGACGATAGACAATTGTATTTAATTAGTTACAGAACCATTATATATTTTATTAGTAACACACTTGACTGTTTTCCTATTAGGAAGGGAAACAAAGCGTTCCTATAAGGACCACTTGAATTTTTGCAAACACAAAGTTGACTTTATTGTTTGTGAAGTTATTTATTTTCAAACTACTAGGGCCTGACTTTGCACGAGTTCATTTATAATAGACTTTACTCAAAAACTACTGGACCGATTTTAATACGGTTTTCACTAGTAAATAGATTGATTCATGAGGGAGGTTTATGTATATAAAACGTCACGCTATGTATTTTGGGAGCAGAGCAGTGACCAATAATGTAATTGTTCAGGTGAGCATTTTAAAGCCAATTCCGCAAATATTGAGTCCGCCAAACAGATAAACAAACATCCTGAACAATGTCAGAGAAGAATGCGGAGTGAAACATGATGTTGTGATTAAAATGAAGAAAAGTAGTTTACGCTAGTTTGGAGTTTGGACACGTTGAAAGAATGAAGGATGAAAGATTGACTAAAAAGGTTTATATGGCTGAAGTGATAGGAAATGTAAATTAGTGTATTAATTACTTATTCAATATATCTAAGTGTAATAGCTTTTATTTTTGCAATGGGTTTTATTGAATAGGAAATATGGGTGGTTAAACTTTGCCCCCGTTTTCTCTTTTATAATCTGTCACAAAGCTGAATGATTTTTTTTGTTTATATTCGATTTTTTAATCGCGATTTTAGTATTTTTGTATGAACAATATCCAAAGTTAGTGGTAGGGGTAGGGGTAGTGCAGGCAAGCCAACGTTTGGGCAGGACAACGCATCCGCTACTTTCTTTGTATAGATAGATAATAGCAATATGAATAGGCGGTAACTGATCGCATATAGTATTGTAAACAAAATATGTAAACTTCAAGTATATTAAACAAAACACCTGACTCCAACCAAACCAGATTCGACCTCTCTACAACTGCAATATTTACCTAATATATTACCTCCATTGATCAGGTCCTTAGTGATGGGCAAATATCGGAAATATATCGATATTTATTCCATAGTTTCGAGAAATTCGATATAAACTGTGATGCATTAACCGTTACATTTTATTATTACATAAACTTATTTTATCTATTCTTATATCGTAAAATTTCTATTACAAAATCGAATTTTTTTATTTTTTTTATTTCGGCTGCGCCTCATTTTTTACAATTCCACTTGTGTTTTAATTACCCCTATTATGATCCCGTATCATAAACTAATATTCTTTATCTCAAGTAAGGTAAGTTTGAAATAAGTGCACTTTGATTTCAATAAGATTGTATCCGGCTACCTGGCCTAGATGGGGGCAGTAAAATGGATGAAAATATAAGTCATCTATTATTTAGGTGATGCTGAAATGACAACTTACCCGAAATTATTATTTTCGCAAAAATTACGACAATAATGATTGTTAATTAATTTTATAACATTTTTTAAAATCTTTATTTACTTTGGAGTTTTTATCCGTTGGATATGTCGAGTCCAGAGAATTAAAACAATATACACAAAAATAACAATAAAAATTATAATAAAGCCGGAGTCATCTATGTTGTTGACTGTGCAACTGTGACCAAGTTGCACAAAGCTATTGTCATTTTCGATGAAGAATCTGTCAATATGCTCTGAAGTAAACCTTCCTTCGTCTTATTTAATCTATACTTTATCAATAAACGACTCCCTCTCTTGCTGGTTGCTAGCACACTCCATCAACAAGTGGTACACATCCTCCAACTGACCACATACTACACAATTAGGTGAATCTGTCTAACCACCTCTAAATGTTCTCAATGTATGTATATATAAAAAAAACACTATCTGTCACCTTTGTATTTTATCGACATCGATACAAAATATACACAACGTGCCCATCCCCATCCCAACGCCGTATATTAAAATCTAGCTGTCGATAGCAAAACCGAACCTCTCTGGAACTCCGCATCGCTTCTCAGCTACCAACTTAAACTAATTTTACTCATGCGGGATTTAATTAGAAACCTGTCGAACCACACTTTAACAGCGCTAAATGTTCTCAATGGATCGTGGCAACGAAAACTATCATTACATATCTTAGCATTCCGCCCCCGGCTTCGCCCGTGAATATTTGCGAACAAAATAAAATATACCCTACAGCACTCATAGATAATGGCTTGCCTGCACTACCCCTACCCCTACCCCTACCCCGATCCCTACCCCCTACCACTACCCCTACCCCTACCCCGATCCCTACCCCCTACCCCTACCCCTACCCCTACCCCTACCCCGATCCCTACCCCCTACCCCGATCCCTACCCCCTACCCCTACCCCTACCCTTACCCTGTTTCCCACGACTTCGTACGTGTCTATTTCAGAATGTTGGCAAACATACACTTCGTACATAGCTTTTGTCATGTTCACCTCTGCCCACCTCGTTCCCGTCGTCATGCCGTGATGGTATATAGCCTATGTCACTCACGAAGAATGTAGCTTTCTAATGGTGAAAAAATTTTTAAAATCGGCCCAGTAGTTTCTGAGCCTATTCATTACAAACAAACTTACAAATGTTTCGTCTTTATAATATTAGTATAGATTAGATTAACTAGCTTTTGCTCGCGACTTCACGCGCGTGGAATTAGAAAAAAAAACAAATAATTCTGTCCCCATGTACCCTTTTCCATGATAAAAATCAATATATGCCTACTATAAAATAAGATATTAAATTTCAATTTTCTTTTATCTATCTATCGTCACGATTTTTATCCCAAGAGGGGTAGGCAGAGACAATCAAATGACAATTGCTAATTAATTTAAAACCACCTGTTCTTATTGATTTAATGTAAAATATAATACAAACTAAGAGACACCTAAATAAGACATAGAAAAAAAAACCGTGTTAGAAGTTAATACTTTTTTGGCATAATACAAATAAGTTAATTTAGCACGCAAATAATGAAATGAATATATGAAAATAAAATTGCGTGATTATAAATACGGTTGCCAAAATCTGAATTTAATTAAATAATAAAATTTTAAAAAAGACTTATTATAATAATAATTGAGAATATTTAACTTTAACATAATAAAAAATAGGCTTGCATCATGCGCGCTGTAGATTTTTGTTGCAACGTAAAATTTCACTTTCATAAAAGTCAATTCCCCAAATTCATAGCAAAAACTATTATTACAAACCTCATTATTCCTATTTTCAGTAAATTTCAGTATTTTTAAATAACTCAATAATTAATGTACAGTAAAAGAATTAAAAAGCTTTTCCAATTATCCAAAAATATCCAGAAATGAAAATTCTTTCCGGGCGGAAATCTGTCTCTATTATATAATTTTGCAAAATTATACCCAAATTAATATAATTAATAGCCTTTGTAAAATAGGATATGTCAGAACCACAGATATTGTCTGCGAAATTTTAGGACAAAGGGACAGAACAGTCTTCTATGTGAAACGGACTTACAGGTGCAAATTATATAGTTGACGACATAGCTCAGTGGTTATAGAGGATATAATGTTCAGGTTCGAAAGACACAACTTACAACTAAAAGTAAAATTAATATACATAATGCTGTTTTAGTTCCATCGCTTACTTATATAAGCGAGACTTGGGTATGGAATAAGAATCATAAAAGTAAGATAAATGCAGTGGAAATGCGGTCTTTATGTAGAATGTGTGATATAAAACGTATTGAATGTGATTAGAGAAAGATGATGAAGGAATGAAGAATGAAAGATTGACTAAAAAGGTTTATATGGTTGAAGTGAAATTAAATGCTGGCAGAGGATGACCTAGGTGTGCTTTTATTGATAAAAAAATTATTGGTCGATAGCAATATTAAAAGTATACACAATCGCCGAGCATATATGAAAGATATGATGAATATAAAAGAAGCGAAAGAGATTATGTCAGGATCGTAGCAAATGGCATTCGATAGTCTCTGTCTACCCCTCTTGGGATGAAAGGAGTGATTTCATTATATTATTAAAATCATGAAATCATTACGAAGTGGCTCTTCTTGCATATGCAGAACAGAGCATATTATGAAACAGAATTTTAAACTATTTTCACAAATTTCTTATTTCTTTTTGTAAAGTCTATTTACATAACAATTAGCTTATATGTATGACTCCATTATGTCAGGATCGTAGCAAATGGCATTCGATAGTCTCTGTCTACCCCTCTTGGGATGAAAGGAGTGATTTCATTATATTATTAAAATCATGAAATCATTACGAAGTGGCTCTTCTTGCATATGCAGAACAGAGCATATTATGAAACAGAATTTTAAACTATTTTCACAAATTTCTTATTTCTTTTTGTAAAGTCTATTTACATAACAATTAGCTTATATGTATGACTCCATTATGTCAGGATCGTAGCAAATGGCATTCGATAGTCTCTGTCTACCCCTCTTGGGATGAAAGGAGTGATTTCATTATATTATTAAAATCATGAAATCATTACGAAGTGGCTCTTCTTGCATATGCAGAACAGAGCATATTATGAAACAGAATTTTAAACTATTTTCACAAATTTCTTATTTCTTTTTGTAAAGTCTATTTACATAACAATTAGCTTATATGTATGACTCCATTATGTCAGGATCGTAGCAAATGGCATTCGATAGTCTCTGTCTACCCCTCTTGGGATGAAAGGAGTGATTTCATTATATTATTAAAATCATGAAATCATTACGAAGTGGCTCTTCTTGCATATGCAGAACAGAGCATATTATGAAACAGAATTTTAAACTATTTTCACAAATTTCTTATTTCTTTTTGTAAAGTCTATTTACATAACAATTAGCTTATATGTATGACTCCGAATTGCAGACCGGGAGCCTGGTGGCCTGAGATACAGGCTTTTTTGTCCTAGTACAGGCAACAGCTCTCACCAAGTAAATACTTTTTGGTGTCATTATATAAGTTTTAATAGATGTGAAAGAAATATATTATATTTTTATTAGCGGGTGATTTTTAACCGGTGGTATTTGTTCTGTTACCTCAACCTATTTAGATGGCTAATGATTTTTGTCCCATATAAATCGGATGTTTCGTTTTTCCAGTTTTACGCGATAACTGTAAATGCTAGGCTAGAAAATAACCAAAATCAGTTACACCTAAGCTTTATGAAGCCCTGAAAATCCTCAATTCAACGCGTATTTCAGCCAAGTTTGCGACTCGATTTCTCTTAATATATTTGCTGATTTACAATTTTCTCGACATTAAAAGATAGATAATTACACATACTTTAAGAATACACTAACTAGACTTTTATAATTCTAATAGTTTTTGTGCTTTTCGAATTACCGTTTTTGTTAAGAAATCGTACTTTCTCATGTTTCTGGTACGTGAATCAATATTCTATCTATCTTATTTTATCCTTGGTTACCTTATCGATTTTAATAGTAGTCCATCTCGCTCACATCTTTCTAAAGAGATATGAACAAAATAAGCCGCGCATAAAACTGAGTTCGGTGCGCTGTAATGCGTCGCCTTAAGGGTGGTTGGTCGGATTATGTACATAAGTTTTTATTTATAAAAACCCCATTGATACATAGCCGGAATCAAACCGTCGACTGCCTTGTTAATACCAGAATTATTTAATTATTCAGTGATATCTACCGATCCTTTACTAAATTTCAAAGTGCGAGTGAGTGTTTAAATTACGACGTATAACTTCACTTCAGTCTCGTGACGGTCGGTTTTTCTATTTTAACTCCCCATCCCGAAGCCTACGTTATTACAACTATTAAACCATCACAAATAATTGACTCAACAGAAATTCTATGTGAAAAAGCTAAATACTTTCGTCTAAGTAAACTCTAAGTCCGGATTTGGCCCAACTTTTTCTCCTCTCTTGGACTTTTCGACAACTTTTTTTTTCGCTGAACCAACGATAACTCCCCAAAAGTTACAACTGGGGTGAAAAAAAGTATTTCGGCCTTATTTTCCCATCCCTTTAGAAAAACACGTCGAGTCCACTTGATGGCAAGTTTACTTTTAAAAATTGTTTTTATATAAACTATAACTACTAGGTATCTAAAAGTTACTATTATGGAAACCAATTTTTTTTAATAGTATCCGGAACGATGTCATTAGACAAGAATGCGGAATGAAAGATGATGTTGTAACTAAAATGAAGCCAAGTAGTTTACGCTAGTTTGGACACGTTGGCTTATAAAAAATATATTGATCGATGGAAATATTAAAAGTACACACAATCGCCGAGCATGTATGAAAGGTATGATGAACATAAAAGAAGCGAAAGAAGTCGATCGTAACAAATGGCATTCGATTGTCTCTGCCTACCCCTCTTGGGATGAAAGGCGTATATCGGCGAAAGGTACGAGTATATATCTTATTAACTAGGCCACAGACGCACCTAAAAATCTAAATGCCTATACAATCTATCTATCATCACGTCTTTTATCCCAAGAGGGGTAGGCAGAGACAATCGAATGCCATTTGCTACGATCCTGACATACCTCTTTCGCTTCTTTTATATTCATCATACCTTTCATACATGCGCGGCGATTGTGTGTACTTTTAATATTGCCATCGATCAATACATTTTTTATATGTTCAATAAAAGTACACCTAGGTCGTCCTGTGCCAGCATTTCCTTTCACTTCAGCCATATAAACCTATACAAATCTAACCAAGCGAATCTTCCTTCATGACCTCAGGAAAAATGATTCCACTATCCCGTTTAATCTGATACCAGGAAGTTATTATAATTAAAACTTGAATACCAGAGCGCAAAGCCAAATGACTAGTTAAAACTAATGTGTGGTTATCCCAACCTGTTTCTAATCTATCGACACTTTTCGATGTTCCCTATCGTATATCGATAATTATAAATATCGAATATCAACTATAACATCCCATCACTAGAGATGATTTTTGCTTGTAAACTACAAGGCGTATACATATATTTATTTAAATTATTTGTAGAAAATTTAATATTTTGCTTTGAATATATCTAGCTCAATAATTACTTTTATTGCTAGTAATTCCTGATTGTTCCAAAACCATCTAGTCGTTTTGTCCCTATCCCAGTGGGTAGACGAGACTTAAGGACCTCCACATGCCACGACCCATACATATCTTTCTTGTTTACAAACATATACCTCTCACGCCTGTATCCCAGTGAGGTAGACAGAGACTAAGGACCTCCACATGCCACGATCCTGACATATCTCTCTTGTTTACATACATATACTCACGCCTGTATCCCAGTGGGGTAGACAGAGACTAAGGACCTCCACATGCCACGATCCTGACATATCTCTCTTGTTTACATACATATACTCACGCCTGTATCCCAGTGGGGTAGACAGAGACTAAGGATCTCCACATGCCACGATCCTGACATATCTCTCTTGTTTACATACATATACTCACGCCTGTATCCCAGTGAGGTAGACAGAGACTAAGGACCTCCACATGCCACGATCCTGACATATCTCTCTTGTTTACATACATATACTCACGCCTGTATCCCAGTGTGGTAGACAGAGACTAAGGACCTCCACATGCCACGACCCAGACATATCTCTCTTCTTTACATACATATACTCACGCCTGTATCCCAGTGGGGTAGACAGAGACTTAAGGACCTCCACATGCCACGACCCAGACATATCTCTCTTGTTTACATACATATACTCACGCCTGTATCCCAGTGGGGTAGACAGAGACTAAGGACCTCCACATACCACGATCCTGACATATCTCTCTTGTTTACATACTCACGCCTGTATCCCAGTGGGGTCGACAGAGATTAACCTATTATTTCTTTTACAGCCCTGTCTTGCACGGAAGGTTTTCAGCAGCAGTACTTCAGAGTGGTACCAAAGAATCAAAGAGTCCAAGAAAGAGGGGAGGTGGTCTTGGAATGTGCAGTGTCAAATCTAGGTGGACAAGTGCAATGGGCTAAAGATGGATTTGCATTAGGTAAGTAAATAAAAGTTTGTACCTACTTGTTTGTAAGAAGTAATCAAGAAAAACACTGAACCGATTTGTATCAAAAATACAATAAAATAATTCTCGTGATAAAACCTCAAAAAATCTGGTCCGTCGAAGCTAGGCCACACGTGACCACACAAATTTTGTTTTTGTTCTTGATTTGTGCACCCGCGAAATATATAAGATGGCATTTTAATTATATTAATAAAATGTCATTAGAGAAGAATGCGGAGTGGAAGATGATGTTGTGACTAAAATAAAGAAAGTAGTTTACGATGGTTTGGACACGTTGAAAGAATGAAAGATGAAAGATTGACTAAAAAGGTTTATATGGCTGAAGTGAAAGGAAATACTGGTAAAAGACGGCCTAGGTGTACTTCTATTGAACGTATATAATGTATTGATCGTTGTACTCACAATCGCCGAGCATGTATGAAAGGTATGATGAATAAAAAAGAAGCGAAAGAAGTATGTCAGGATCGTAACAAATAGCATTAGATAGTCTCTGCCTACCCCTCTTGGGATGAAAGGCGTAATGATAGATAAATATATAGATTTTATGATTTTACTCAGTGACAATCTATGAGACCGAAATATCAATTTTTTTTTTATTATATCAAAGGATAAAAGTATGTCACTTTTATCTATACTCTATACTAATATTATAAAGAGGAAAAATTTGCAAGTTTGTTTGTAATGAATAGGCTCAGAAACTACTGGGCCGATTTTAAAAAATCTTTCACCATTAGAAAGCTACATTCTTCGTGAGTGACATAGGCTACATTGCATTTTCAAAAAGTTTAGGGTTCCGTAAGAAATCTCGAATAATGTAATCAAAGGTGTATAAAAATTACTCATAAAATTCCTTACATCGCGTACGCTGCGAAAACTATTAATGATATAGAGGTAGTGGTAGTGGTAGAGGGTAGGGGTAGGGGTAGGGGTAGGGATAGGGGTATGGGTAGGGGTAGGGGTAGGGGCAGGTATAGGGTATATTTTATTTTGTTCGTAAATATCCACGGGCGAAGCCGGGGGCGGAATGCTAGTTCAATATATCTAAGTGAAATAGCTGTTATTTATTCAATGGGTTTTATTGAATAGGAATGGTTAAATTCTCTTTCATAATTTATCTCTAGCTCTCAATTTTTTGTAGCTTATTAAAAAATAATTACCAAGAAATTAGGAATTTAGTTTATCCCCATACAAATTATGTAAGTATCAGTTGTGAGAATTGATCCTAGGTCTCCCGTTTCAAGCCCAACGTTCTACCAATTACGCTATTGATTCCTTCATAGCATTGCCCAGTTCAAAACGGTTCGTTTTATTCAATTTGTATGCGATATAGGATTTTATTACTTTACGCTTGAAATGATTTTAATATTTTCTTTATTACCCATGCCTATTGTTTCTATTCTGTAACAAATTAGTTCCATGCGGATACCAAATCGAATATTAAATGGAATTGGTTTTTTTTATTCACGGTTTGCCTTACAGCTCCCGGGAACCGTTGCCCGCCCCAGGGTACCCAGTGGAAGACAAAGTCTACCTCATTTAGCCAATGATTTTTTGAGGCTATATCTAACGAGTGGATAGCTCTGTTGAAGTATAGATGGAAAAGCCTCTTTGTACGGTTTGTCGGATAATTGTACATAGATTTTTTATTATAAAAAAACCTATCGCATGTAGGAATCGAACCTGCGACTTTTCAGTTGCGAGCTTAGCCACACGACCACCGAAAGGGATTCTTACTGAATTTTTACGACATAATACCCGATTTGATTCACTCATACTGTTAATGCTCAGCTCCTAAACCTGATAGGTCCATGTTTAATACTTGTGAATCAATGTATCTATGAGAAAAAACAGCAACCAAATCCGTTCAGTAGTTTTTGCGTGACAGACAGACGTGGCGAGGGACTATGTTTTTATAATAGTTGTGAAACTATGTAAACGTAGTAGAAATGTTTTTCTGAAATCAAATCTACCAAATTCCGGGAAGTTAATAAAACACGGACAAGTCAATATTCTAAATGTAAAATAGCAATTCAAATTGTAAAGAAGCGATTCCGCTGAAAAAATCCGTCTGAAATTTCAGTAAAAGCTTCAGCGGGGTGTCTGGGGCTATATAGAAAATTGAAATCGCAAATCAATTAAAAAGACTGTCGAATGAAAATATTTTACGCAAATTGTTTTTCACTCTAGAAATTATTAGAGTTCCGCCTCTGTCTGTCTGTCTGTGACCTATTCACGCAAAAACTACTGAACGGATTTTGTTGCGGTTTTCACTATTAGATAGGTTGATTCACCGGGAAGGTTTATGAGTATTAAACATGAACATATCATGTTTAGGAGCTGAGCATTAACAGTATAAGTGAATCAAGTCGGGGAAAATGTTAGCCCCAGCGAGATTTAATGGCGTATGTTGTCTAATCCGTCAGAGATATAACACAATGATGTAGGAAAGAATTGTGTAGATTAAAATAACATATAAAAAAGTCCGCGGTAGCATATATCTATCTCAAATAGATAAGTAGTTATAAGCGGTTGTTTTATTCAAATTGTTGTAAATTCATATTGTATATATCCTGTGTTAGTTAAAAGTTTCAAAAAAGTAATAGAGAGTAGGGGGAGATCTTATGGATTCGCGACCCGTATTACGACATGTTTTCGGCACAAGACCATGGATTGCCAGGCCCGAGGATGCTCGACCCGAGATTGTCCGGGCAGGAATGCGTGTACTGGCTTCCACGTATGCATGGGTCGGGTAATTTTGGCTCCGCATTTCTGGCTGGCAATTCTTCGTACAATGTACCTGACATTTATTTGTGAAATTAAAAAAAACACTTATTAATAGTTTTAAGTTTTCACTTCTGTCGGCACTTACGTGCTTCTAGTAACTTTCTGCACTTCTTCTAAAATAACAGACATTTACGTCTGTTAAAGAAGTGACACATCTAGGTCCAGTAAGTGCAGCAACAGGCTTGCCACCTGGCGTCAAGTGGAACCAGAACAAAATACTTGATACAATGATATGCAATGCACCTACCTTATCCGTCGTCTGACTGTCACTTTTCATATATTAACTTTGTCACTTTTCGCAGGTTTCTCGTCCATTATCCCCGGATATCCCCGCTATACTATGTTTGGTGACAAACGCTCCGGTGTCTACAATTTACGCATAGTGAATGCATCGTTGGAGGATGATGCTGAATTTCAGTGTCAAGTTGGACCTGCTCAGATGCATAAGGTGATAAGAGCCAATGCATCACTCACTGTTATAGGTAAGTGTTTTTTTTTATTTTTTTAACATTGGAAATTGTTTTTCTGTCACTTTTATTTTTCAACAAAAGTGCGACATAGGTGATTGAGGTGTCTAAAACAAAAAAAATTGTCGTGTTTTTGGAAAAAATAAAAAAGGCTCTTAAATTGTATTTTTTTGGGGTGCCTTGTGGTATCCAGTATTGGGCGTATCTAGTCTTATTTATGTTTTTTTATTTTTTTATTTTGTTATGTTTTTATTCAGAAAGGTTATTTATGTAACTCCTTTTAAGGCTTGCATGGAGACATAGGTCCAACACTAATAGGCTCATTAGAGTGTTTAATCTAAAGTGTTGTGACTAGTACCCGTCGGGACCTATCTCTGAATGCATCAGAGACAATGTGCTCATAGACAGGCCCCGTCAGGTGCCTGGACTATTGCTGAGATAAAATTAATTTAAAATTGGGCTATTGTTTTTGGGTGTTAAATGGATTGGTTTATTAAAGTTTATTGGTTGAGACTACGGTCACCTGCCGGTATCATTTACTCGCCGTTTACTAAATTGTTGCTTTAGGAGTAAAGAAACCACCGTTTTAAGCATTTCTGCCTGTAGTAAGACAGGCAACATTGGTGTAAGCGGCTGGGGGTGTCGAAAGGTGTGACACCGGTTTCACGTATAGCTTCCACCTTTAGACACTTCCACACCTCATGATTTTTGTCCCATACAAATCAGATGTTTCATTTTTCCAGTTTTACGCGAAAACTGTATGTGGTAGGCTCGAAATTAAAATTGCTTTTCAAAGATAAATATATTCTAAAGTTTCTCATGGAAAGAAAATAACCAAAATTAGTTACACCTAAGTTTTATGAAGACTTGAAAATCCTCAATTTCACGCGAATTTCAGCCAAGTTTGCGACTCGAGTTCTCTTAATATAATTTACTAATTTACAATTTTCTCGACATTAAAAGATAGATAATTTCACATACTTTAAGAATACACTAACTAGAATTTGACAATTCTAATCGTTTTTTTAGACAGAGCAGAACCATATATCTATCTCTAATACATAAGTAGTATTGTACCGTGTGAAGCCGGTGGCTGGGTCTCTAGTTTATAATTATAATAGATATTTCTTCAAAGTATTTCCACACAAATTCGAGTATATTTTTCCTCTATAATTCACATTAAGGGAATATTGTTCTACGATCCAAGGCTTCATTGCATTTTTAACGATGCCTTAAAACTAATTTGTTCCCCTCCCTTTTCTTTTACACGGGACGATGCGAGATAAAACTTATCTTATTCTCTTTCTTTGTTTGTTTTGTAAAATATCTTATGGTATTTTTATTTCAGACTCGATTTCAGCCCCCGCTTTGTCCGTGGAAAATTTTGAAATTAGATATGAGAATTTACCTCGAAAGATTTCTGAAAATTAGAGCCTGTCACTCAAATAAACAAACAAACAAACAATATATAATAACATTATAAATAATATAATAAAAATAAGAAATTATAAAACAATCCCCAATATCCCCCGCCGCGTCTGTCTGTCAGTCTGTCTGTCTGTGACCTCACGCAAAAATTACTGAACGAATTTTGATGTGGTTTTCACAATTATATAGATTGTTTCACCGGGAAGGTTTACGAGTATTAAACATGGTTCTATCATGTTTAGGAGCTGAGCATTAACAGTATAAGTGAATCAAGTCGGCAAAAAATTAGCCCCAGCGGGTTTTCATGGCGAATGCTGTCTAATCCTTCAGAGATATAACAAAATGATCTTTACAAGAATTGTGTAGAATAAAATGATGATTGGCATTCCATTGATTCTATTTACCTTTTTTGGAATAGAAGGCGTAATGATAGATAGATAGATAAATGCTTCAAATTTTATTTATTTGTGCTTTTTTCCCCTAAATTTTTTGCCAAAATATAAGTTATATAACACATTTGAAGCGAAAATTCGTGTGAGACTAAACATAAAAAAAACTAAGATACACTTTATTTGAACGGCTTAACCCTGCACCCTGAATCAAGATCTCTTGTTGGGTCAAAACATTTTAGGTCGCGAGCCCCGCTTTTATGTGTCTACTTTAGTGATGGGACAAGGATTTCATATTGAAATATATTGATAGGATACTCATCTATTTTAAAACTTTTCCACGCCAGAAATCGGGGCGAAAAGCTTGTAGTTTATATAATAATAATAGAATTAAAAATACCTTTTCTTTCATACACAAATAAATTGAAAAAAAAGGCATAGGCAGTCAGTGTATTTAATTTATAAGTAGAAAAAGTCGCTCCGGACCGAGAATTACCGGCCAGAAATTCGCAGCCGAAAATTCCCGACCCAGCCATACGTGGAAGCCAGTACATGAATTCCTGCCCGGAGATTCTCAGGTCGTCGGGCAATCCATGTTTTGCCAAGAGCATGTTTCGAAGACAGGTCGCGAATCTATACGTTTTCCCCCTAACAAAAATCGCTTAACGCGCCTAAAGGAGATTTCATCCATGTACCAAATACCATGTATGTAAAATGTCGTCTGCCCAACAAGCTCGTGGTCTACTGCGTCGTCGTGTCCCTGGCAGACCTTTCCATTCCATCACACCTAATGACCATCGCAATTGTCCTGGATTCAGTTATAATTATATCATGGTTTGTGGGATGATCTTAATTACAGATCGATCAATATAATAGAGGTATTAACTTTTCAGTTGATTATTTGTTTAAATCAATGACATTAGCGTTAAAATAGGATAGAAATATAGTTATTTAAAATACTAGTAATGTATAAATTAATTAACTTCGGTGGACACGTAAATCTGGCGACTTAACTTTTTCATAAAATAACAATTTCAATATTCGTTTTATTTATGAAGTGATAATTTACTTCGAACAAATTTCTAAATGTGGATGTTGTTACGAGTGTACAAAATACGTAAATAATAGGTATGCGACCCGACCCCCACTTACAACAATTTGAATACCTACACAAATACTCTCATAACTTGTCTATTAGGATTAGATATAATGCTACCGCGGACTTTTTGTAGATTAATTATATATCTAATGGATTGGACAGCATATGCCATGAAAAATCGCTGCAGCTAGCTTATCCCCGACTTAATTCATAAATACCATTAATGCTTGCTTCTAAAAATGATAGGTATATATTTATTACTCGAAAACCTTCCACGCGAATCGGGAAAACTGTATAGAAATGGCTACATACAACAATCCAACGACAGTGAGTAAAAGGAATGTCGCTGGCTAATATTTAAAAAAAAAAGCGAATACAGGTTTCAGTTGAAATATTGTGAGACGGTAAGGATGCGACATCTATGTGCCACCACAACTGCATCAAAATCCTTTGCAAGAGATATTTTTATCGATATCGATAATAATTTAATCGACAACCGTCCCATCCCTAGAATCTCTTCTCAATAATAGGACAGCAACTATTTTACGAGAACCTTTTATTCAAATTCGCTAGTTCCGTATCCAATAAGCAATCGAGCCTCTATAATATCTTGCGTCCTACATGCATGGCGTAGTAGGGTTAGCATAAAATATAAATTCACTTTTTACATAAAGGTGTGGAGCTTTATCAAACGTCGGATCTTAAATTGGGTGCCATATTTATTTTGCTAACCCTCCCTTCGTAGGTACGTCTCATATTTTAGCAGTCACGTTTCTCTAGATTTAGTTACATTTTTAAATTAAGGCTCCTATATCCATAATTTGTATGGGAGATAAACTATTCCCATTTTCTCTGTAATTTAGAATAATAACCTGTTGCTGCACCTTTAAACCTCAAAATAAAACGCGTGATAATTAGATCATCTTTTTATATTTAATATATTATAGATGCAGAAATACACAACATACAACAAAATTAATATACATAATGCTGTTTTAGTTCCATCACTTACTTATGGAATAAGAAGCATGAAAGTAAAATAAATGCAGTGGAAATGCGGTCTTTACGTATTGACCGCATCCGGAACGATGTGATTAGAGAAGAATGCGGAGTGAAAGATGATGTTGTGACTAAAATGAACAAAAGTAGTTTACGCTGGTTTTGACACGTTGAAATAATAAAGGATGAAAGATTGACTAAAAAAGTTTATATGGCTGAAGTGAAAGGAAATGCTGACAGGGAACGACCTAAGTGTAACTTTTATTGAACATATAAAAAAATGTATTGATCTATGGAAATATTAAAATTACACAATCGCCGAGCATGTATGAAAGGTATGATGAATTAAAAGAAGCGAAAGAGGTATGTCAGGACCTATTTAGATCATCAAATAGTCTGAGCCAGAAAAGCATGTGGAGGTCCTTAGTCTCTGTCTACCCCTAGAAAAACAGGGTTGAGTGTGTGAGTGTTTTGGTATGGTTTCTTCAGAAAACAACATAACAAAAATTTCTATAAATATTATATAAGGGTAGAATCGTTACGCAACGCTAGTAGGGGTTGAAATTTTTATCTCTTACTGAGATTGTTTATATTTCTATATTCATCACGCGTTTTGTACCATGAGAGGTAGACAGAGGCAATATAATTTACTACAATCTTGACTACTTTCACCTCCTTTTATCCCTTCTTAGTAGTATTGGTGGTGACAGACAGACAGACACGACTAAAATATAAAATATAGCCTATGTCAATATCGTAGCTTTCTATTAGTGAAAGAATTTTTAGAATCGGTTCAGTACTTTTGAGTTTATTCATTAGAAACAAATATACAAAAAACCAAATTTTACCTCTATTAATAGTTACTTGCGCAAACCATATGAGCCCAAACTCGATGGGGTTACGTCGTGTCGTTACAGAGTTCTACTAACCACCTCCTGGCTCCATCATCAGATCAGATCGATGGTACCAAGTTATTGTATTGTCATCCGAATTACATACACTTGCAAAGTCTCTCTTTTTTTTAAATACTTCGCACCGTTAATTACTTAACACCACTGGGTTATTGTCATAGTTCAGCTGATTTCCAATACATCTATTACATTATATCTTTTACAAAATAAATAAATAAATTAGTCTAATTTTATAAGAAACATTTAATTTTGATTTTTTTTTGATTTTGTTTGTTTTTCGTCATTAGAGTGAAAAATAATATTCAAAATGGCGTATCAAACATTAACTTTGATATAGTATTTGATACCGACAAAAACACCTTTTATAGATTATTATAAAAACAATCAATTTTGCTCTCTACACATTTGCACTGCAACTATACCAATAGTGTCGTGACGGTCGAATCTTGCACTTTTTTTTGGCCTAGTGTCTATTGTCAAATACCCCTAAAAGTACAAATAATATAAAACATAAAAGACATTTTCCAACTGTTTTAAGAATTTCTACAACAGAATAAAGGTTTGTCTTGAAAACTGTCGCTGACAGTTAGTGCTTAACTCTCCGTCAAGATCCCGCGGGAAATCTAGGAATTGTGGAAACAACAACGTACTGAAATTTTATGTTCTTCATATATATGTGTAACATATTCCACATTTAGTAAGTTGCATATTTAAACAGATTTAAATACAATAAAAAATAAAAAGCCACACTTGAGAAAAGACAAAAAGTTGTAAAGCAGTCTATAAAGAAAAACAATTACAAAACAAAGTCCACCGCCACATAATATGTTTGTGCGTGATTTTCTCCGAAACTATTGAACTGATTTTGTTACGGTTTTCACCATAAGATAAATTGTTTCGCTAGGAAGGTTTAAGTGTCAATACATTACTCTATTAATTTATAGGAGCTGATTATTACCAGTATTAGTGAATCAATTCGTAGGAAAAGTTAGCGCCAGTGCGCTTTTATGCAATTACTTGCCAAATTCATCAGAGATATATATGAAAATTATATATGATAGACATGTGTAGAATAAAAAAATCTACAAAAAAGCCTGGGTTTGTTAAAGTATGTATGTCTTTCTTTCATAGATAAGTAAATAAGTTTTTATTTAGTTTTACCTGCCCCGCTGTCTGTAATCAAATCTTACAAGTTAAAGACCCATTTCCCAGTGTACAATTAAGGCGAAGGGTCATGTCAGCCTTAATATTTTGATTTAGTATTTATTCGAAAGAAAAAAAACTTATAAATGTCCGTATGTCAATGAAATGAAATAATGTTTTCTTGCCATTACATTGAATAATTAATTAATTACAATAAATTATGATTGTGGAAATGATATGTAAATCGGATTGACAATGCAATATAATAAAAAAAAAACTTGACACTGTAAAAGTTAAAATGTAGAAAATTTATTCCAATCGGAATAAATTTAGTTTTAACTATTTAGGTTCCAGGGTACCCAGCGAAAGACCAAGTCTCCCTCTCGTTTAGCTTCCTGTATTTGTGAGGCTATACCTAACGAGTGGCCAGTTCTGTTGAGGTATATTAAGATGGAAAAGCCTCTAAGTGTGGTTTGTCGGATTATGCACATAAGTTTTTAGTTAAAAAAAACCATTGGTACATGGCCGGAATCCTCGACCACCGACGCACCTAATAAGTACCCTTAGGTAATTTTTATCAACATAAAATTTTGTTTTTAAAATTGTTTACTAAGTCTATTTATTTAAAATTTGTACTTATGCGAAGCCGAGTTAAGTCGCTAGTCTATTATAATAGCGAAAACTAATCCCACACAGTGTTTCGAGGCTTTCAAGGTTATCGAAACAACGATAGAAACGAATGGTAGCAATCTATCGTGTAACCAAAAAAACAAAATCTTTCACGCCAATATATCTTGACATATTTTTTCCTCTTGTTTACCTTGTCAACCGTTTTCACAGATCAAGTCTTCATATGTCAATTTGATAGACACCTTGGTTTTATTTTTTTACCGACCATAGGGTACCCAGCAGAAGACCAAGTCTGCCTCGTTTAGCCGATGGTATTTGTGAGGCTATACCTACCGAGTGGCCATTGATGTATATTGAAATACTAGTTGAGCTTTGCAGTTGAACCCGCGTTAATAGTTGCTGCTCAGCTCCTATGGGTCGTAGCGTGATGATATATAGCCTAAGGTCCTTAAGAATTGGACCATATTTTCAATTATTTTTCGCATTCCTAAGGCGAGTCGGGGTCAGAATGCTTGTCCATAAAGCTGTGTTGATAACGATTAATTAAAAATAAATCTCTCCCCAAAACGGAAATGAGGAAAGAAATTATTAAGGCATCCTGTTCTAATTTACAGTAATAACAAAGACACAATATAAAAACATTAAACAATGTATCTACTTCGCCCCAGAATTTCTGAGGAAATTGCCGTTCAGTGTTAGAAGACCATTTCCTCAAACACAAATGAAAATTCCGATAATGAAGTAAAGTCTTTAAAATTCACAGTTACGTCACACGTTAAGAGGGACCGAAGGGGTCAACATCGTGTGATGGGGGGGGGGGGGGGGCTATCGAACGAATTCTTAAATTTAAAATTGCAAAATATGTGACGTCAATTAGGGTGGGGCAATGAAAGTTGTGATTATGGATTGCATTCAAACATCTCTGGCTACGACAAATAAGTTGAAGGCTCAGTAAACACTGTCACATATATAATTATGTTAAGCTCATTCCCCGCTTAATTTTTAGATATATTTAATAATATATGTATTTATCTATAGATAGAGTACAGACTTTTCAATTTCAATTCCCTTCATTATTATACAATTTTATTCTACACAATTTCTTCCTACATCATTTTGGTATATCTCTGACGGATTAGACAGCATACGCCATGAAAACTCGCTGGAGGTAACTTTTTCCCCGACATAATTCACTTACTGTTCATGTTCAGCTCCTAACCATGTTTAGTATTTATATTATCGTCTAAAATAACTAACGATTTACACAGGAGTCAGGAAATGGTCTTCTAACAGAATATCTACCATTCGACTTAACGTGGGAGTAAGTCGTCATTGTTTCCCTTGTAACAAACATTTTCCCATAGGTTCAACGGTTACCATTATATATGTCTTACAGGTTTGACATGCAGTAATTTGATGAAAAATAATGGATTGCTCTTAATTACTCTAGCTTTTATATAGTCTTTTTATAGGGTCGTTAGAACGGTTGATATATACCCGTGTGTACAAATATTAGGAAAAATAGGTTCATCAAAAAATATAAAAAGAAACTACTAAGGCGCTCAATATAAAAATTTAAAAACACAATTTAAATGTCAATAACAATATATAGTAGGTTACATATTCCTAGATCAAAAAAGATCAAATAATACATACTTTTACTAGAATAAAAGAAAATTATCGAATTATCGAAAATATATTTAAAGAGATGTAAGGAAAAAATTGACACCCGTTTGTATGTTGCGTCTCCCTTAATTTTTTTTAAATATTACATACAAATTTTTTTTTAACACAATTTGGGTAAAGTATTGTTTGAATGGTTCTTTTACCTAAATATTGACGTCACTGTGACGTCTATCGACAATACTTTAATAAAATATTTAAAAAAAGTACTTACATAAAAAACAAAAATATTTAAATTAGTAATCTAAAATAAAGAATACCTTAGTTTTTAATTTAAATACCGAATCGGATTATGGTACATAAGTTTTTTAATTCTAATACCAATTGGTACATGGTCTATGCGAAAATCCAAGCTAGGTTTTCGAAATTCGAGATGTTTCGAGATTTTTCTGTGTTTCATTTCTTCCAATTGACTTCGATAATAGAGTTACTGGAAAGCTCTTAGTTTAAGTCGAGACCCTATGGAAGCTTTGATGCAAATTTTATGTCCAATTTAAAAAAATACCTACCTGTCCCCTTTTGCTGAGTGCACAATTTTAGTCTAGAGAAAAAACCTCTTCTTTACTGATTTAAATTACATAGATCATTTTATTCTACACAATTCTTTCCTACATCATTTAGTTATATCTCTGACATATTTGACAGCATACGGCATGAAAACTCGCTAGGGCTTTTTCTCCGAGTTGATTCACTTATACTGGTAATTCTCAGCTCCTAAACATGATAGATCCATGTTTAATACTCGTAAACCTTCCAAGTGAACCAGCCTATCTATAGTGAAAACTGCAATAAAATCCGTTCAGTAGTTTTTGCGTGAAAATTACTTGCTGTGATAAAGGGTGTTATGATATTTAAACAAAGCCGTAAGCAAAATTGTTTTGTATTCATTGCTTTATCTTTGAGGTCCTTAGCCGGATTCCGACAGAAATTACAGTCAAAACATATCTAATCTTGAACTAAAATGTCATGTTTCTAAAGGGTTAAGTCCTGGGGGAGTAAACAATTTTGATACTTGTTAATAATTAGGAATTGAGTTGGGATTGGATTGGGATTGTGTTTATAGACTACATTGTTTTGAATTTTATTTGGTGTAAATCAAAACCAGAACTACTTCCGAAAAAAAACCTTAGCAACCCCTGTCTAATTTGGTACTGTGGCAATGTGGACTTATCCTTTATTGTCCCTTTGCTCTCCTTCTGTTTAACTGATCAATATATTTATACTGGTCTGTAATAAAAACCTAATATTTTCTAAGTATTTTTTTGTATAATTCTTTAATATTTTATATTATATATTTTTAATTTTATCCCAAAATCGAAATTCATTACATTCGGAGAAAATAAGATGTGACAGACAGACACCTATAAGACCCTGAGTCATATTATCCTTTTTCATCGGAGATGTTCGGAGCCCTAAAAAAGCTTAATATATTATAACTTAATAACTATTACTTACAATGTCTGGTATGGCATCAATCTCAATTCAGACACCGAAGTCTGTATATTAAAAACTAGCTGTGCCTTGCGGTGTCATCCACGTTCATGGCTACTGCCCATACTGGTCATAGCATATAATTATATCTTCCTAAATAACAGGGCTATCAAATGCAAAACTTTTTTTTAAATCCGAGATAAGCGCGATAAAACAAACAGCTTTATTATTAGTAGAGATATCAAGTCTCTAACTCTGTCAATCTAACTCAAAACTTACAAACTCGATCCCAATTCAAATTTAAATCAAATTTGTTTAGCGAGTGACCCCGCTATCACATTTAACATTAATCTAAGCATTGTTCTCTATATGCCTATTTGCATATAAATATTTGAAATGGTGCGTTCCCTTTGAGAATACGTTAGCAATCCATCTTAACTTCTCGAGAGAACAGATAACTAAATTTTAGTCTAAAATTAACTCTACGCAATTACTCATTACTAGCATTTTCGCCCCGGATTTTACAGTGGAATATTTCAGTAATTGTTCTCTTAGTCACATCTGTGAGCCCGTCCCCCACCCCTGGTGTGATTTTGAAATTTTAAATTCAGATAGATTTTAACACCCGACGCAAAAAGAGGGGTGTTATAAGATTAACGTGCGTGTCTGTAGCTCCTAAACAGGTGAACCGATTTTGTTTGAAAGGTGGCTTGATCGAGAGTGTTCTTCAAGAAAATCTGTTCAGTCGTTTGAATATCATCAGCTCGTTTCTAATCGTTGAAAGGATGTGAGCAACTTACTGCTCTGATCGATTCGAAATTTAGTATCCTGTGTCTTCAATGATATTACAACAATGTAACCTTGATCTGATGCTGCTGCATCGTCTGGAAGCAGCCAGATACCCAACTCCTCAACAACTGGTCCCTCCCAACGAATCGACGTGGTTTTTTTATACAGATATAATTGTAGGACAAGAGAGTGACTTAAGTGACTACTTCTATCCTGAAAAAAGCTTTCATAAACATATTTTCTAGCCATGCGAAGTCTGGGTAGGTAGCTAGTATTAATAAAAGAAAATAAAGAGACGATACAACACAATGCTCGTAACCGCAGTGTACAGAAGATTAATGCTACAGGCGATAACGGAATAAAGAATGTTTATATCTCATAATATTAGCGCGGTTTTTGGGGAAAATATCTCACTGACGTTTTCCGCTCTATACTATTTTTGTAATTTCTCATTGTTTGTTTGTTTGTAAATCGAAAACTACTGGAGCGATTTGAAAAAATACTTTAATGTAAGAAACACAAGATATTTCACTATCTCTGTGCAAAAAACCAACTCGATCCGTTGTTCCGTTTTGACGTGACTAAAGGACAAACAAACACACATACATTCGCATTTATAATATAAGTTGGGATAGATAGATTCGAAAGATATATAAAGAGAAAACTACCTGCGTCGATGTCCGAGTGGTTAAGACGTCTGGTATTAACTAGGCAGACAACGAGTTCGATCCCGGATTCCGGCTATGTACCAATATATTTTATACATCCACACTTAAGATTGTATTACAAGGGAGCAAAATAATATTTTGTCGGGGAGGGCGCTATTTTGATTCCAAAACGGAGCGAAGGATTCTAGTGTAGAATCCTAAACACAGCGAGGGATTCAAAGGATAACGCCCGAGGAAAGAATAATTTTGCGACCAAGTGATAGACTCATATAATATATACTCTACTTTTCATCTCCTTCTGTGAGAAAAATAAATGAAAGAGTTTTTTTTTAATTCAGCTGGTGCGGTGCATCGCCATCTTTGTTTTTACCTGCCAGTCCTGCCAGTAACTTGTGTGATCTGTAGGGGGTTTTATTAGAAGCAATATTCATATTCCAAATTTAAAATTCATGCCCTCTGTTAAAGTCTCTTGGAGAAAAAAAGTACTTTGCTCGCACTTATTAAGGAACAACCCGTCTTTAAAGTTTTCATTAAAAAAAAATCTCGGAATTGCCGGCCAGAAATGCGCAGTCAAAAAAGGCCCGATCCAGGCATTACACGAATTCCTGCCTGGAGATTCTCGGGCCGGGCAATCTATGGTCGGCATTTTGTTGCGATAAGATTTACCCCAACCAAAAATCGCTCGGAAGGAAGCTGGGGTGGAAAGGTAGTCTCACAGAATATTAAAGCGTATTTCAAGGAAATATCTCACTAACATTTTCCCGTAGTGTTCCTATTATATTACTCATCTCAACATGACAGAGTGAACAGTTAAATAAATGAGTAGCGTAGTTTGTTTATAATAGAAAAACTCCAAAACTACTGAACCTATTTGAAATTTTATGTTACTGTTATGAAGCTACGTATGGATATAAGCTATGCTTTGTTTTATAGAGCGTTGGTGGCCGAGTGGTTAAGACGTCTGGTTTTAACTAGGCAGACCAGGAGTTCGATCCCGGATCCCGGCCATATACCAATGGGTTTGTACATAATCCGACAAACCACACTTAGAGGCACTCAACAGAACTGGCCACTCGTTAGGTATAGCTTCACAAATCCATAGCCTAAACGAGGGAGACTTGGTCTTCCGCTGGGTACCCTGGAACCGTAACACGGTTTCGGGAGCTGTAAAGCGGCAACACGTGAAGAAAGAAAAAGAAAAAAGAAGGCTAGATATTCCTATTAAAAAAACCGCCATGATAATAAAACAATTCCCATTTTCACATCTAAAGTAGCAATAAAGACTTTAATAAAATACGAGAAATTCGAAAAGACTCTATGTAAATTTGCGGTCGTTTAAAATGGAAGTGACACGCACAATGGGACGGTATTGTCTCTTACCACCCTTATAGCACCCTCCCTAGAGGTAGACAGATACAATATAACACACATAAGCTATCGCAGATATTGGGGAAAAAAAATACCGCTGTGGATGTGATTTGAACCATGTGCTTGTGCATCCTGCGCTGCACCCCATTACATTTAAACGCTAGACCATCGTCACGAAAATTGACCACTTCGTGTCAATAGCAACGGTTGCTAAGGCTTTTTCTGATACATAATTTTCAGCCTGAATTTCTGAAAAACTACTGAACCGATTTTAGTCATATGTCTGTGAGATAATGTCGAGAAATTATTATGTCTTAAAAGAATAAGTCGTCAACGGTGCATATTTTATCGAGATATCAAGAAAAATTTAATTATAAAGTCAGTTTTTTCAAAATTTCTGAAAAACTAATGAACCAATTTTTATGAGATAAAAATGGGACCAATCCGGAAGAATTATCTGTCGATTTAAAAAAAACCATCAAAATCGGTTCACAACTGGCGGAGTTATCGATGTACATACATACATAAAAAAAATACGGTCCGAATTGAGAACCTTTTCCTTCTTTTTTTGGAAGTCGGTTAAAGAAGTGAAAGAGGTATGTCAAAATCGTAACAAATGGCATTCGATTGTCTCTGCCTAACCCTCTAGGGATGAAAGGCGTGATGATAGATAGATAGATTATCTTTCCATAGTTCTGCAAAAAAATTCGTCTACCATATGAGGCATGTTACTATCATAAAAAAAATGTGTCAATCGCCTTTATGTGCACCGGGTGGCTGCATAAAGCGCAAACCAAGATATCATTTATTACGGTTAACATCTTTTCAATGCAAACTTTTCCTACAGTTTCTTGTAGTGCAATATATTAAAAAAATATTAATTTAATTAATTCGTTAAAACTGTTTTTAATCCTTTCATGAGATTATTAATTAATTTTATTATTCCTCCTCCACAGTCGTTCATTGAGGATCGTGACTCCGACTCATCAGCTTCTCCTCAATTACCTTCCATAAGGGTTGTGATAAGAGAAGTATCTTGCCCCCCTATTCCGTTGCTAACGCTAATATTATAAAGAGGTAAAAGTTTGTGAGGTTGTAGGGGGTAATCTTTGGATCTACTGAACCGATTTTGAAAATTCTTATACCAATAGCAAGCTACGTAATCCCTGAGTGACATAGGCTATATTTTATTTTGTTCCATAATATCCACGGGCGAAGGCTAGTGTACGGTAGAGCACTCACTCTAGGCCTATCAAATGGACGGTTACCAACGCGTTTTTGTTAGCAACAGGGATACGGAATAGGGTGGGGGTTGGTTTTCGGATACTTGATAGGACCATTTTAGGGCTCTGTCCTTGAGGTGTCTTTCCCTCCACCCTGCCTTTCACCACAAGCTTTTCCAAGTTGTTGCCCTCTCTTCGTGCAATATGGCCGAAATACACCAGAACAAGGTCTCTGAACCGTATTTTTATTAACACCGGCTTCGATCGTGAAAACTTTGTTACGTTCAGAAGTTTCAGACCCTCTATGCAAAAAATCACGTCTATTCGTAGTACTGTTCTCACGTGATATACATAATCCGACAAACCACACCATCTAAATATACCTCAACAGAACTGGCCACTCGTTAGGTATAACCTCATAAGTACCATCGGCTAAACGTGGGAGGCTTGGTCTTCCGCTGGGTACCCTGGAACTGTAACACGGTTTCGGGAGCTGTAAGGATGTGGAATTTTTGAAATTTGTCGTGATGAAAGGTGAATGTGAAACATCAAAATTAGTATATATTTTGTTAGACGAAGAAATACACGACCAGACGCACGCAGCATAGACCAAAACCAAGCGTCTCCGAAGTGTGAAACGCTTGGTCTTGCCTAATGCCAACGCGTTATTCCCTCTACGTGCGCACAGCCCTAGTCGCAGACGGTGTAGGCCAAATCCAAGCGACTCCGAAGTATAAGACGCTTGGTCTTGCCTCATGCCAACGCGTCATCCCTGATCTGAGGTTATCCCCTCTACCTGCGCACAGCCCTAGTCGCAGACGGTGTAGGCCAAAACCAAGCGACTCCGAAGATGTGAGACGCTTCGTCTTGCCTCATGCCAACGAGTTATCCCCTCTACCTGCCCACAGCGGTAGACGCAAACGGCGTAGGTCAAAACCAAGCTTCTCCTGAATTTTGAGACATCTTGGTTTTACCCTAGTCTAACGCGCGTATAGATGTTTCACTTCAACTAACTTTCGCATTTAAGACGATACATTCAAATAAAATCATAGTTTGAGGGGCGTGGCCTAGCTGCATACGATACCCTAGCGCTACGTGATCGATTGGTCTCTCCGCTGAATCTCTCTCTGTCGCATTGAATAGAAACAAAAGAGAAGAGGCGCACGGAAGGTGCTTGGAACAAACGTCCTAAGTGATAAATCAAAAATAATTTATTTAAATTAAAGGAGTAGCTTTATTGAAAATCTAAATTAACATCTTACTTTAGTAATAGATGATACAAATTTGTACTTAATTTAATAAACAATACTTCATGTACTACTGAGAAATTTGGAAAGGAGACTATTTTCAGAGGCTACTTTGCAATTTTTTTCTATCGAGCAAAGTTTCTTAAAACATGTTTTATGATTAACAGATTATTATGAAATATGATTAATTATAACATGTAATTTTTTCTGTATTTGTAAGAGCTTTCGGTTTCACTCAAAACGATTTGAAAAATATGATTTAATATGAAGGTAGCTGCGTTTCGTACCTCTATGTCGTCGCAGGTGTAGACATCAATTCCGCTAACTGAATGGGCATTACAAATAAAAAAGGAATAAGGATTCTGCACTAAATCTTGCAAAGAAAGGAATTTCAAAGAAAAAGGGTATGTTATTTGCATTTAACTCTAATGATATCTGTTCACATTAACATATATTATACTAGAGACCGCCCCCGGCTTTGCATGGGTACAATATGGGTTTATAACAAGTTGAATACCTATATAGAAGAAGAACCAACCATGTACCAATGAGTTTTTTTTATAAAAAATCTATGTACATGATCCGACAAACCGTACAAATAGGCTTTTCCAGCTACATACCTCAACAGAGCTGGACACTTGTAAGGTATAGCCTCAAAAAATCTTCGGCTAAATGATGAAGACTTTGGGTACCTTGGAGCCGGCAACAACCAACCCGTGAATTTTTTTTTTTAATATGCTTATAACTACCTATCTATTAGATATAGATATATGCTACCGCAGACTTTTTTGTAGATAATTTTATTCTACACAATTCTTTCCTACATCATTTTGTTATATCTCTGACGGATTAGACAGCATACGCCATGAAAACTCGCAACACTAATAAAAAAATTCACGACAGAGTTCATTCGCAAAAAAATTGCATTTCGGTATGTAAAGTAAAAAATAACATGCGTCGGTGGCTGAGTGGTTAAGACGTCTGGTATTAACTAGGCAGACTCCGGGTTCGATTCCAGATGCCGGCCATGTACCAATGGGTTTTTTTTATTAAAAACTTATGTACATAATCCGACAAACCACACTTAGAGGCTTTTCCATCTAAATATACCTCAACAGAACTAGCCACTTGTTAGGTATAGCCTCACAAATACCATCGGCTAAACGAGGGAGACTTGGTCTTGTGCTGGATATCTTATAACCGTAGCACGGTTTCGGGAGCTGTAAGGCAACCCGTGCAGAAAGAAAAAAATCATGGCAGAAAACTAGTCTTAAATAAACCCGATTCACCCTTGACCATTGTTTTTATTCTCGACAAACGTCGACACCATTGCTGAGTTGATTATCCCTTGTTACCAACCTAATATATGAGCCACTCACAAAGGACTTATGATATATCTCTTTGTTTCAAAATTGTTTTGTTGATATGTTTGCGTCAATTTGCTTTGTTCCAGTAAATTAGGCGTGAAATCCTGCAAAATATACTCTCATATACTCTAACCGTCCCCGGCTTCACTTATCACTACTACTATTTTGTAGATCACTTTATTCTACACAATTCTTTTCTTCATCATTTTGTTCTATCTCTGACGGATTAGACAGCAGTCGCCATAAAAACTCGCAAGGACTAAATTTTTCCCCGACTTGATTCACTTATACTGTTAATGCTCAGCTCCTAAACATGATAGGTCCATGTTTAATACTCATAAATATTTCCGGGGAATCAACCTATCTAATAAATAAATAAATATGCCCTACCCGGAAATCGAACAAATAAAAAAATCAATTGTTATGAACTCTTAAAGAGAAGTCACAATTTTTTCGTCGGCCATACAAAAATAAACGGAAACGTCAAGAAAAATAACAAAATGTTAACAACCTCCTTTATATATATTCGGTTGGGATTTTCCTTTCCTCAAATTCCGGAAAAGCGGCCCCTATAATCTATGAACTGGGGGGCACCATTCTATAACCCCACGTCAAAAATAATCAATTTTCATAGTTTACTAAGTCAGAAGATAATAAAAACATAACAATATAAAAAAACTTAAACCAGGTGCGCGTGGATTATCCCGCTGAATCGCGATGCTGATTCGTTGAGCGAGGAAGGAGCCAGCCCTCTTGTCACCAGAAGAGATGATCAGTCGTGGGGATATATTTAATAAACTTAAATTAAAATTTATCATAGATGTAGTATGCTGGCACTCAACTAGATTGGTAATGTCGCGATTAGATTAGATTAGATATGTGCGTGACAAATGTATAATTCTGCGGATTTTTCATCTTAGATGAGTTACATCCAGGCACTGCACACGTTAGCATAATTAGGAAGATGACAGGTAAACAAAATATTATTCTATTTAGTCCGACATTTAGATTATCAAAAAATATTGGACACGTATTTTTTCTTTTGTCAATCAAACAAAAAATGACAGAGATAAAGCCCGTCAAAGTTTGGGAGTATACTCAAAATGTGACGTCACGCGGAACTTTAGCGGGCTATATCTTCATCATTTTTTGTTTAATTGACAAGAGAAAAAATACGGGTCCAATATTTTCTAATAATCTAACTGACGGACTAATTAGAATTTGTTTAGTCATCATGCCTATCAGGTCTACTAAACACTAAATTATACTTTAAAACAGGATATTTTACAAAAATAAGCGAAATTACTACTGACGCTAGTTACAGGCTGTTAGAGTTATTAAAAAACTGTCTCGTTTATCTGTCTCGCTTTAACGTAAGCGTATCTATACGTTTTCTCTTTTTTATTACCAATCTAGTAGAGCGCCCGCGCGACTAAACTAAATCTATGGTAGGTACACTCACTCATATTTACTAATTGGTTACCAACACGTTGTTGTTAGCAACAGAAATACGGAATAGGGGTGCTGAATAGCCTAAGTATGTATAAAGATTTTCTTAATCGATTTCTCGTGCTTTAAGGGGCGGTGGTCAAGGTCATCTTGTATCTGTCAAAAATGTGGCATATCTCAGTTAATCCTGGAAACGTAAGTTTATTTATACAACATTTCCTCAGCACACAGTGGATAGTTATTATTTTAAATTGGATTGAGCCATATTTTCATTATTAAGAGTTCTAAATAGCCATAATATCCAAAACGCAAAGGCACTGCTCGTATCGAAAACTAGGGCTCTTTAGAACCCTAAATCATAAAAATATGGCTCAATCCAATTTCAAATAATAACTATCATTGTGTGGTAAGGAAATGTTGTATAAATAAACTCACGTTTCCAGGATTCACTGAGATTTGCCATATTTTTGACAGATACAAGATGACTGAGAGCCAAAAGGGAAAATGAGTGATGAAAAAGCAGAACGCGTTTAGAAACAGTTAATAAGCGATATTTTTTGTTTAAAACGCAATTAAAAAAATATACAACTTAGAAATAATTTTACAATGAAAAGATAGATAATTACCAAAAAAATATTTATGTTAATTTTTGTAATGATACCATCTATATTATAGCCATAAAATTTGATAAATAAAGTTTTCAGAGGTGTATTTAGGATTTTTTTCTATCGAGTACAATGTTTGTAATTATATTTTCAAAACAACAAAAAGATTTGTTATATATATAAAATCAATATATATATATTCAGTTTCGTAAATAGATCAGGTTTTCTGAAAAATTTGATTAAAAATTGGATTTTGATGACTGACTTTCTTTTAAATTATGTTTAGGAATTGATCTCCTTAGTTATATTGACTAAAGGAGACTTCTTAGTACAAACAACCCTTACTAAACGCTAGTTTTGAAAATATATTTTTGGTGAAAAGATAAGTTCACAGACAAAGCAAACATTAGGTCTTCTGCGTAGAATATTCTAGACTAGATACAGCACACGGCTTCTCCCGGTACAATATTGGTTTACAACAATTTAAAGGCAATTATAATCCGCATTAGAGAAGAATCTGGAGTGAAAGATGATGTTGGACACGTTGAAAGAATGAAAGATGAAAGATTGACTAAAAAGGTTTATATGGCTGAAGTGAAAGGAAATGATGGCAGAGAACGACCTAGGTGTACTTTTATTGAACATATAAAAAATATATTGATCGATGGCAATATTAAAAGTACTCACAATCACCGAGCATGTATGAAAGGTATGATGAATATAAAAGAAGCGAAAGAGGCAGGTACTTATTACCTATTACCTATTACCTACCTACCCCTCTTTTGCATTTCTTCTAAAAATGACAGCTGATACTTTAAAGAAGTGACACATCTAGCTTCATTAGGTACAACAACAGACTTGCCACCTGGTCTGTTCAATATGGACAACTGGCGACATGTGGACACTGTTACTGGTGACTCTAGCCACACTGCATGTGCGAGTGAAACAAATAATAGGTATATACGTAGAATAGAAAGAGATAGGGGCACTGACCGCAATTTCAAAATGCTCCTTCGGTTTGCAATATTCGAGATGAAAAGTAACAGCTCTCAGTTTTATAAACTACGGTTGGCAAAATAACTTGGTAGTCAAATATATACGTGTACAATATGGAATTTTCAACAATTTGAATATCTACACAAATACGCTTATAACTACTTATCTGTTAGAGATAGATATATATGCTACCGCGGACTTTTTTGTAGATCATTTTATTCTACACAATTCTTACCTACATCATTTTGTTATATCTCTGATGGATTAGACAGCATACGTCATGAAATCTTGCTGAGGCTAAGTTTTTTTCGTACTTGATTCACTTATACTGTTAATGATCAGCTCCTAAACATGATAGGTCCATGTTTAATACTCGTAAACCTTCCTTGTGAATCAATATATCCAATCCGCTACAAAATCCGTTCAGTATTTTTTTGTGTGAAAAGGTCACAGACAGACAGACAAGACGATTAGATTTTCACCATGAAATTTAGCATTTTCCGAGATTCTACCTTTATAATTAATTACCAATCTTAGACCGTACAATTCATTATCAAACTTTGTATGGGAAAAATATTTGATCAATTTTTTTTTTCACGAGTTGCTTTACAGCTTCTTCTTATTCTTCTTCTTCAGCCTGTCTTCGTCCACTGCTGGACGTAGGCCTTCTCAGCATTGCGCCACTTCTCTCTATCCTTCTAATTATCTTTTTTATTATTATCCCTATTAATATATGTAAATGCGAATGTAAGTTTGTTTGTTACGCTTTCACGCAAAAACTACTTAACCGATCATCATGAAATTTTGCACATATATTCTTGGAGGTATTAGAAGTAACATAGGATACTTTTTATTAAAAAAATAATTATTTTTTACGAAAGTTAAAAAAATTGTTTGTCAAAAAATCTCGAAATCTATAATTTATTTTGTTCGTAAATATCCACGGGCGAAGCCGGGGGCGATATGCTAGTATATTATAAATCTTTACAACGATTTTATCACATGCATTGTTTTTAAAGTTTAACATTTAAAAAATTATCACTGACGTAGACCAAAATATATATGTCATATGTTCATATTAATTTATGATAATACTACCTGTGCCTGCGACTTTAATCGTTTGATTAAATAATTCGATTGAGTTCAAATTCATTCAAATTCATTGTTATTCAAAAGTAAGACCTACATTTTTTCAAAATATTATCCAAATCGGTTCAGTGGTTTATACGTCTTGTATACACAGAGAATATGACGTCCATAATCTTCTATACTATGTATACTAATAAATAATATCTATGCTAATCTCTGAATCGGATTTGATAGCCCAATTATTGAGATTATAGGCTATATAACATCACGCTTCGACTCAAAGGAACGTACCAGAAACCATATAGATTCGAAATCACAAAAATAATTAATTGTATACACAGTTATTTTGCTAACGTTACTTATTGGCCGAAGCATCAGCCCGGAATACGTTAGGAGCAGTTTTTGCGGCAAATACGTACAGAGGTATTTTCTATAAGAACTAGTATCATTGGTGACAATGCACCTATATATTCACGCCTGTATCCCAGTGGGGTGGATAGAGACTAAGGATCCTGTTGTTTTTGCTGTACATTCCCTAGTCAAATAGCGTAAACAGTACCCATATTCAGACTATTGCGAATATTTTTTTATTAAAAATAGTCAAATCGGTTCAGCGTTCTCAAGTGATGCGCTTTCCAACGAACAATATTTTTAGGGTTCGGTAGCCAAAGGGTGACAACGGAAACCCTATTACTAAGGCTCCGCTGTCCGTCCGTCCGTCTGTCACAGAGCTGTATCTTTTGAACCGTAATAGGTAGACACTTGAAATTTTCACAAAGTAATTATTAATATGGCCGCTATAACAATAAATAATAAAAATAAATTAAGTTTAAAATTAAAGGGGGTCCGTTTGCTCGATCTTAATAATGGCAATACATACAAACGTCTAACTAGTATAACTATAATGCATACTCCCGGCCAAGTGTGAGTCGGAGTCGTTCTTATTTGTTCCTGCGCCATACAGGGGCGTCATACTTGCAACCGATTTTGATATGGTATTCCAGAATTCGACAGCGCGCGATTCGTAAGAACTTAGCAATTTTTTTTTATCGTTTCAAATTGTTTTTATTATCATCGCGTGCCAGTTATTTTCGATTCAAACTCAATTAATTTATCAGTATCGATTAGACGTAACGAATACCTCAATTACATTAAATTTTATGCTCGTGCTACTAAAATTCCTCGAGAATAGTCTAGTACTGAATTTTATACTACTTGTGATTTGTAGAATTGGTTTTTAGTCTGTTTTTCAAATGTAGACTGAAGTGTCAGTGAACTGAGGGTTATATCTAGGACTATGCTGTGGCTTGCGGTAGCACCCGCGTTAATAGTTGCTGCTCCTCTCCTTCGGGTCGTATCGTAATGTTATATAACATATAATATTCTTCATTAATTGGGCTATAAATTGCAAAAAGGATCATTCAAATCCGACTGGTAGTTCCAAAGATTAGTTAAAACAGTATAGGTATCTTTTGAGATATTTTTATGTTATCATACATATTATAAAACAAAGTCTGTGCCCTTTTCACACAAAAACTACCAAACCGATTTTGTTGAGGTTTTCACTGCTAGATAGGTTGATTCATTGGCAAGTTTTAAGATTATTAAACATGAACCTATCATGTTTAGGAGCTGAGCATTAATATTATTAATGAATTAAGTCTAGGGAATAGTTAGCCCCAGCGAGTTACTCGTATCTAATCCGTCAGAGATATAACAAAATGATTTAAAAGAATTGTGTAGAATTAAAGTGTATTTATGTAGGTATTCAAGTTGTTATAAACTCATATTGATTTTAATGAAACAGAAAACGTGGCCAGCCAAAGAATGCCCGACCCGAGAATGTCCAACACTAGAAGTCATCACTTTATTCTACACATATCTTTCTTATATGATTTTGTTCTATCTCTGACAGATTAGACAGCATATTACATTAGAGCACGGTAGGCGAAACTTTTCCCACTACTAGAAAATTGGAACAATATCAGTTTTAGACAGACTGTTACCTGGTGTCTCTGGCCATACCTCAAGGCATAAAGACTGAATATTTTTCCGACATCCTGAAAATCCTGATATTTACGTATAAATTAAATCTTACGTAATTCAACAGATCACCTATAAGGTTTCTTAAGCCAATATCCATAGGATTACATTTGGATGTAATTTGTGATGGATTATTCTAAATCCTTTGCTACTAATTGCCTGAGACTTCGCACGGTTGTCATAATGCTGGCAGAGGACGACCTATGTGTACTTTTATTGAATGTAAAAGAATGTACAGAGTCGCGAGCGGACGCTCGAGTGAGAATAGCGGGTGTTTAGGTATTATCGCGTATGTAATGTTTATTTACAACAATCAACATGCAAACATCGGAAAGTGATGAAGAGATAGAGTGTATATTGAGAGACTGTGATAGTGATGATATGTCTAGAGAGTGTAATGAGCAATATATATGGGACGACATGACGGTAGGAAATTTAGAGGTTATGGAGAAAACCAAAACGGAAAAAAGGAAAATCAGCAGTGATGACAGTAATAAAGAAGAATGTTTTACTAAAGTTATAAGAAAGCAGAAAAAGGTGGCAAAAATAATAAATCCAGAGGAAATAAAAGTGGAAAAAATTTGCATAACCTCAAAAAATATTTTGCCAAAACAAATCGCTATGGCAAGATTCATGAAAAGTGAAAATATTGATGGTATTATAAAAATACAATATGTAAACCCATACAAAATATATATTACATGTAATAACAAAGAAAGTATATATAAAATCCAAACATCAGAAACTTTGAAAAATTTGGAATATAAATGTGAATTAATTAATGAATATAACATTTCATTTGGAATAGTTAAAGGGATTGACTTGGAAGAAAAGGAGATAGATTCATTATTTCAGTGCCAGACGGAGATTAAATATTGTAAAAGACTGAAACGTAAAGAGAAAGATGGCAAATGGGTAGATAGTGAGACGGTACGCATATGTTTTAATGATAAACATCTTCCCACACATGTATATACATATGGCTGCAGGATTAAAGTGGAACCATATATATTCCCAGTGACCCAATGTTCAGGTTGTTGGCGATTCGGACATTTACTAAGGACATGCCCAATAAATAAAAAGCGATGCCCTAAGTGTGGAGGTGATCACCTAAACTGTGACATAAACATATCTGACTATAAATGTATAAATTGTAAGGGTAATCATATGGCCTTAAGTAGAATTTGTCCAGTATATGTGAAAGAAAAAGAAATTCGTAACATTATGACACAGAACAGTTGTTCATACAGCGCAGCTTGGACAGTTGTGATGAATAGCAAACAATCAAAAACTTATGTAACAAATACAATGCAAACAAAAGAAATTGTGGATATTGACACACAGCAAAATAACACATATAACATAAATGTAGATAAAAGTAAAAAAAATGATAATTACAAGACTGCTTTACTAAAATCCACTAAACCACAAAAACAACAATACAAGAAAAATAATGAAAAAGTTTCACAACCAGAAAAGGACAACCATACACAAAATACATTTATAAAGGCATTTGAAGATATTAGTAAAATTATTTTTTCTGATACAAATATTGAAAATAAAATACAGAGCATAATAAGTTTGATTTTAAGTTATTGTATGAAATATTTTAGTAAGACTTCTATGCTAAAAGACTGTATATATCGATTACTAAATAATGGAGAATAAGAATAAAAAAATTAACGTTAATATTATACAGTGGAATGCTAATAGTATATTCCCTAAGCGGACGGAATTGGAACAATTTTTAAACCAGGAGAAGGTGCACATTGCTGTTATTAGTGAAACATGGTTAAGGTTGGATAAAATAATGAGATTATCAGGTTACAATATATTTAGATGTGACAGAGATGACGGTTACGGTGGTACAGCAATAATTTGTCACAAATCTATAAAAGCTCAAATGAGGGCCATTGACTATAACAATAATAATGGCATAGAAATAGTTCATTTAAAGGTATCAAATTGCACACTATTCGAAAATATTATATCGGTATATTGTGCACCTGCAGTGAATACAACACAAGCTGATTGGGATAGAATATTTGGCAAATTTAACAAGAACACATTAATAGCAGGAGATTTTAATGCACATCATACCAACTGGTCTAATAAAAATAATAATAGAGGCTTACAAATATTTGAGGCAGCAATGGAGTCTGACTTTATTTCCCTCAATGATGGCAGTCCAACAAGAATAAAATATGTTAATAACAGGATACAGAAGTCTTCTCCCGACATAACATTCATTACGTCGGATATTGCTCTGAAGTTTAAATGGGCAACAACAAATGAGTCTTTTGGAAGTGATCATATAATAATTAAAATTAAATTGGAGCTCCATAAGGGAATTACTCGTAGTAAATTTAATTATAAGGCGGCTAATTGGCAGAATTATAGGGAAACGTTTAATAGTACATTTACAGAGGAGAAAACATACAATCAAGTTCAAGATAGCTACAATTACCTGATGGATCAAATTAACAATGCAGCAAATAAAAGTATCCCGAAAACCAAAGTATGTGATTATCCAAGTCAGAAGTTTCAGCCTAAACCATATTGGAATGCGGAATTATCTAGAAGTGTGGCTGAACGAAGACTGGCATTGGCACAATTCAGACGGAACCCTACACCACAGAATTATACAACTCTAAAGTTAAAAGTAGCACAGAGTAGACGTCTAATCAGACAAGCAAAAGCTCGGAGTTGGCAACAATTTTGTAATAATATAGGAGAGACTACAACGTCATCAGAGATGTGGAAGCGCATGCAGTGGATGAAAGGCGTTAGGCAGGTATCAAAATATATTGATGAAGAGCAAGCTGAACAGCTTTTGTGCAGTCTGACCCCGGATTCAGCAAGACCATCTATTCCTTACCTCCAGTCAACAAATGACAAACTCGAAGAAGATTTTACAATTAGAGAGATGAATAATTGCCTTAAAAAAAAAGATACTGCTCCCGGTAAAGACAACATCTCATATTCAATGGTATATCATTTGCCAAATAAAGGTAAGCAGTATTTGCTGAGTATTTTCAACAATATATTTTGTCATGGCATTGTTCCGGAGCAGTGGAGAGACGTAATGATTTATCCGATTCCTAAAGTATCATACAATCAAGAAACGGGAACTGTCTACAGACCTATTTCCCTAATTTCGGTAACATGTAAAATATTTCACAATATGATAGCAAGGCGCATAGAATGGTACCTAGAAAGGAACTGCTTCTTTACTGGTAATACCACTGGATTTAGAAAGGGACAATCGAGTCTTGACAATTTGGCAAGATTAGTGACAGACATCAAAGTGGGTTTCAACAGAAAAACACCAATGGTAGCTTGTTTCCTGGATATAGACAATGCATATAATAATGTAATGGTTGACAAGGTGATATCTGTATTGGATGGGTTGGGTGTAGGGAGAAGACTATGTAAGTACTTGTGGCATTATTTAATAGAAAGACATTTAAGTATACAATGTGGTGATAAAAGTATATGCAGGTGGACAAGTAGAGGCATAGCACAGGGGGATCCATTGTCACCATTGTTATTTAACGTTGCAACTATAGAAATTAATCAAAAAATTCAAAATGTAGGTCTTTCTCAGTATGCAGATGATTTTGTTTTGTTTTGCAGTGAAAGGGATATAGATATAAGTGTAAATAGAATGCAATCTGAATTGAATAACCTCAGTAAAATTTTGGACGGTCTGGGTCTTTCCATATCAATCAGGAAATCTAAAGTATGTGTATTTTCCAGAAAGCATAGGGCACCTAATATTAACCTTGAATTGGGGGGCATGATTATGGAGACAGTCGATGCTTTTAAGTATTTGGGTGTGTGGTTGGATAGAAAATTACTTTGGAGGAAACATATTAGTGAAATACATCAAAAAACAGCTAAATATTTGAATATATTGAAGGTTTTGGCTGGTTCCAGTTGGGGGGTTCATCCGAAACATTTACGCAGATTATACATTGCTCTTGTTCGCAGTAGGCTTGATTATGGATGTTTCTTATACGGAGCTAGTTCTAAAACACACACAAATACGTTAGATAAAATTCAGAATCAGGCATTGAGAATAATAGGAGGATTTGTTAAAACTACACCAATATTTGTTATGGAAAGTGAACTGTGTATTCCGCCCTTGTCAGTCAGGAGATTATTTTTGGCTTATAAATACTGTTTAAAAATTCAGTCAAATTCACATAATCGGGTACAATGCTCTCTAAAAAATCAAAATATTATAATAAATAGGGATGTTTTACAAGTAAGTTATGACAAAATGAGGCGGGATTCTATTACCTGCTCAGATGTGCTCCCCATGTTTTCAATGTCTACATGGGTTACAAATGTACTTGACATGAGTAATGTAAAAACAGATATTGAAACCGTAGGCAAAAAAAGGGATCAAATGTATAACATTTTAATGGAAAGTTTAAAGGTAATAAATAGCAGATATTGTACATTTTATATGATATACACTGACGGATCAAAATCTGTAGATGGATTGGGAGCATCCTTTTATGATTCTGTACTTAAATCGGGGCGTAATTTTAAGATGGATAGCAATAGATCAGTAATGGTTGCCGAATTGGTTGGTATACTGGAAGCACTTAAATATTCAGAAACAATTACTTTTCAAAATTTAGTTATATTATGTGATAGTAAAAGTGCTCTGTACCATATCAAAAGAAGTGCCACTGGGATAAAGGGGCTAACTATTGTTTATAATATTTTAGAATTAATAAATAGAATACAAAGCTGTAACAGAAAGGTAGTACTACAATGGATCCCGGCTCATATTGGGTTGAGGGGTAATGAGGAGGCTGATAGGTTAGCTAAATTGGGACCTACAGAGGGCTTGACACTGGATTATAAACCAGACCCTTGTGAATTTATAACAGAAGTTAAATCTGAGTGTATGGAACAATGGAAAGAAATGTTCAAGATAGATTCTGAAAATAAGGGTCTCTGGTATAAAACTATCCAGTGTCAACTTTCTTGTGAACCATGGTGGGACTGTCGAGTTGGAAGAAACATTATTAAGACAGCGTTTAGAGTTCGTTCTGGTCATGCTCCATTAAACAATTTTAAATACTTAATGAAACTAGCTAATACTCCAAATTGTGAGTTGTGTAACAAAAAACAGGACATTTACCATGTTTTGGTGGAGTGCGTCCGGAACGACTCTGAACGAGATAGTGTAGTTGAGAAGTGTAAAATAGATTTTTTGCAAGTTGGGATTGTGCAGAGTATCCTGGCAGACCCACTAAGTGAGTCGGCCAGGATGCTTTACAAGTTGTTTGATAATTATAGGTAGTAATAATTTTAGTTGGCAAAATGAAGTTAATTTTTTTTTTGTGGTCATTGTAAATATTTATTGTAAATTAATTTGTTATTTTCAACGGGACTGACATGGCCTTTAAAGTGCCAAAGTCCAAAAAAAAAAAAAAAAAAAAAGAATGTATTGTTCGATGGAAATTTTAAAGTACCTACACACAATCGCCGAGCATGTATGAAAGGTATGATGAATGTAAAAGAAGCGAATGAGGTATGTCAGGATCGTAACAAATGGCATTCGACTGTCTCTGCCTACCGCTCTTGGTATAAAAGACGTGATATCTCAATTCGACTGAATTTTTTATTGAAAAACTTCTTTGTAATGATAATAATAATTAGCCTTTTTTAAAAAAGTGGCCCGACTTCAAAAATTATGCACTGAAAAGTGTGCTTTCCGAAAGCAAATGCACAAGTGACTATAAAAAAAACCCAAATCGCTTCACACTGCAGAGTTCTCGATTTATCCAGGATCCCATCATCAGATCCTGACCTGATGACCATGGGACCACCTGGAAAGAATACCCTTTCAAACAAAATAAAAATTTCCAAATCGGTCCAGGCGCCTTCAAGTAATCGGGGATCATACATAAAAAAAAAAGATTCCGACGAATTGAGAACCTCATCCTTTTTTTGAAGTCGGTTAAAAAGGGAAAAAAGAAATTAACTTTGACTTCAAGCATTGTTCGTTTCACCGTTGAATTTGAAGACGGTTGGTGCCAAATTAGAAACTACCTAGCTCTAAGTGTCACTAATCTAGACAATTAATTACAAACAGATAACATTGAACAGGTAGCCCGCGCCCAGTGTCCGGTATCTCTCAGAAAATTTTCGGTCCGGCCGCCGTATGATCCAGATTGAACACAGGCCACACACTAGCAACGTAAATCATACGATCTAGATCACATGCAAGTCACTCACCCACACAGACACACAAAATTCGATTAAACAAAGGCGTGTGGATGTGTGTGTGTGTCTGACAGATCGTTCCGGCTATCGAAATCAATCACAAATACAACGATTTGAAAACGGATGGTGGACCGCGCGAGAATTGGACGTGTCTGTGGTCGATTTCGGTGGACCGTATGGCCACCTTTAGACCATATTTCAATATGTGCCATGGAAATCGGAACGGATATCTAGTTCTAAATAAATAAGCAATCATATGTGTCTACCCCACTGGGATACAGGCGTTATATGAAACAATTTCAGTGTAAATCAGAACCAGAGAAATGTTTCATGTCATTTTATGCTTGTCACGTTTGATTTTGTGAAATTCGAAACACGCTGTATGTCGCATAGTGTTGTATAGGCAAATGTTGAAATTGTAATTTTAAATGAATAGGGTTTCTCATTTAAGATTTGACTCGCTTTCCGCAATGGCTTTGCCCGTGTAGAATCTTGGTTAACTAAGAAATAAATAAAAAATCGGCCAATTCGGATTCGGACAAAAAGAGTTTCGTACGCTCAATATAGTATGTACTAAGGTCAGAGCAAGTTTGACGCCCCTGTATGGCGCAGGAACAAATTAGCGCAAGTCCGACTCACACTTGGCCGGTTTTTAGATTTCCGTACCCAAAGGGTAAAAACGGAAACCCTATTACTAAGACTCCGCTGTCCGTCCGTCTGGCTGTCTGTCTGTCCGTCTGTCACCAGGCTGTATCTCATGAACCGTGATAGTTAGACAGTTGAAATTTTCACAGATGATGTATTTCTGTTGCCGCTATAACAACAAATACTAAAAAACGGATTAAAATAAATATTTAAGGGGGCTCCCATACAACAAACGTGATTGTTTTGCCGTTTTTATAGATAATGGTACAGAACCCTTCGTGCACGAGTCCGACTCGCACTTGGCCGGTTTTCATTATTTGTTGTTTTACGTTATACTAGTTAAGACGTTTGTATGTATTGCCATTATTAAGATCGAACAAAAAACGCTAAATAAAACACATTTCTTGTATGAGGACCTCCTTTAATTTTTAACTTTATTTTATTTTTATTATTTGTTGTTATAGCGGCCATAGTAGTACATACTCTGTGAAAATTTCAAGTCTCTACCTATTACGGTTCAAAAGATACAGCTCTGTGACAGACGGACGGACGGACAGCGGAGCCTTAGTAATAGGGTGTCCGTTGTCACCCTTTGGGTACGGAACCCTAAACATTACATTAGAATATATACAGATACATTTATATTTGAAATTATTGCTAGATGGCGTTAATTTACGTTATATACTTATAAATTAAAAACCACTGTTATTCATAGTTTTTTATAAAAACTATTGCTCTATGTATTCTATTTCTATTACGTCTGGCTTCGAATCTGAAACCTTAAAGTTAAAATCCCCTACCATTACCAAATTACTGTAGCACCAAGTGAACCGTGTCTTTCAATTTAGCGGTGGAGATTTTCTGAACTATCAAGTGTTTAATAGGGCGTACTGTAACTTGCTTTAGATCTGAATAGATGAGGAGGAGCCGAGTCTGTTTGTGCCCCACAAATACGTTTATAACTACTTATCTATTAGAGATAAATATATGCTACCGCAGACTTTTTTGTAGATCATTTTATTTCACACATTTCTTTCATAGATCATTTTATTATATCTCTAACGGATTGGACAGCATATGCCATGAAAACACGAGAATCAATTTTTTCCCCGATGATTCACTTATACTGTTAATGCTCAGCTCCTAAACATGATAGGTATACGTTTAATACTCGTAAACCGTTCTCGTGAATCTACTTATCTAATGGTGAAAACCTCACTGCATCAAAATCTGTCCAGTAGTTTTTGCAGATGTTTAAAATGACTATCATTAATATGAAAAAAAATTGGTGTCAGCGCGTTTTAATTGAATATTCTGTCTAATCCGTTAAAGATATAACAAAATGATGTAGCAAAGAATTGTGTAGAATGAAATTATCTACAAAACAGTCTAAAGTAGCATATATCTATCTTTAATAGATAAGCAGTAATAAGCATGTTTACAAATTAAATTAAGCATAAAATTATTTTACTGTAATTAACCATACGTTTCTTTCTTTACAGGTAAGGTTATTCTACATTTTTAAACTACTCAGCTCACTACTTACAGATAAGTATAAAAAACGTATTACGAGCCCCAGGAAACCCATAAAAATAAAAATCGTTCTCATAGTTCTATTATGGAATTAACAACTCAGACGAATGTATCTAAAATTACTGTCAAGACGCAACTAAGGAAATAAATTCAAATTGCGACATAAATAAAACAATTTTAGATGACATTCCATGTCACGCCTTGGTGAATAATGCAAGCGCCCGCCGATACGTGATGGGGAATCCAGTTTAATCCTGTCCGTGCTGTGATGATTGTGATTAGTCGACGACTAATAAGACATATCACGGTAGGCGGGATTATCTTAAATACCGATTAATCGGCTATAAACACTATAAAGGCTATAATACTTGACATTGGCAAATTACCGATGAACATTGTAGGAGCCATAATAAAGGAAGAAGAAGAAGTAGAAGATGACATTGACACCTTGATTCATACTAGAATTATGTCAATTAAAAATTGCGAGCGACTAGAATACAACTGAGTTATGTGTTTACAAATTGCAACTAGTTGCTATAGCGACCGAATTGCAAAAAATACATAGATAACAAAGTTTCTTAAAAATATATGATATAAAGCGTATTGACCGCATCCGAAACGATGTCATTAGAGAAGAATGCGGAGTGAAAGATAATGTGACTAAAATGAAAAAAAAGTAGTTTACGCTGGTTTAGACACGTTGAAAGAATGAAGGATGAAAGATTGACTAAAAAGGTTTATATGGCTGAAGTAAAAAATGTATTGATCGATGGAAATATTAAAAATACACACAATCGCCGAGCATGTATGAAATGTATGATGAATATAAAAGAAGCGAAAGAGGTATGTCAAGATCGTAACAAATGACATTCGATTGTCTCTGCCTACCCCTAGATAGATAGATACTGAATCCAATTGACTTGTTATAGAACCCTAAAAGAACCTTTATTTTTCTGACAGCCATGCTAAAGTTTACGTAACAGATGTCAGGTATCAAATATAAGTTTGGTGATATGTTTGATTGATGTATTGGTTGGAAAACATTTCTTATGAGCTACTTGCCTCAGATTTTCTTTTTGCTCCTATAGTTTAGTGGCATTGTCTAGTTCTGGGTTCGATTTCTACAAATCTAGGTGAATCATTAGATAGGTTAATTCACCTGAAGATGAGCATTAACAGTATAAATGAATTCAGGGAAAAAGTTAGCCCCAGCGAGTTTTCATGGCGTATGCTGTCTAATCCGTCAGAGATATAACAAAATGATGTAGGAAAGAATTGTGTAGAATAAAATTATCTACAAAAAAAGTCCGCGGTAGCATATATCTATCTCTAATAGATAAGTAGTTATAAGCGTATTTATGTAGGTATTCAAATTGTTGTAAACTCATATTACCAAATGTTTTGAGCACAATTGGTAACCCATCCGTAACCTGACCTCTGTTGTACCCCAATTATAAAACCAGAATTATTTTTCGTATTTTGAATATAAAGATTGATGAATAGCATTTCAATCACTTTTAGAAGTTTTTGTTTGTTTTGTAGCCCTTCTGGGACGAAAAGTTTTAGCGGCTTTTGATGAATGATATTTCTTACGCTTTACGTAGTTTGGAGGGCACTTGTTGTGAATTTCTTTTGAAGATATCTGGTAGGGGGTAAATCTTATAAGTTCATTTGCTTCAATCTTGGAACCCGAGGTTTAAAAAAGTATTTTTGCATTAGAGACTATATAACATCACGCTACGACCGAAAGGAGCGGATCAGTAAATATAAACTTCAACCAATCAATAATATTTCCACGGGCGAATAAAAAAAAAAAAACAAGTTTGTTGTATGGGAGCCCCCTTAAATATTTATTTTATTCTGTTTTTTAGTATTTGTTGTTATAGCGGCAACAGAAATACATAATCTGTGAAAATTTCAACTGTCTAACTATCACGGTTCATGAGATACAGCCTGGTGACAGACGGACAGACGGAGTCTTAATAATAGGGTTTCCGTTTTTACGCTTTGGGTACGGAACCCTAAAAAGGCATGGGCAGTCGAACAATGACGACAAAAGTGAAAATTTAAAACTATGAATAACAGTAGTTTTCAATTCCTGCCCGGAGATTCTCGGACCGGGCAATCCATGGTCGGCGTTTGTGCCGAGAGCATGTCGCGAATCCATAAGATCTCCCGTTGAAATATTGACATCCTAGACTTCAGTAAATTTAGAGTAATTAACAACAAACTAATGTTATAAAATCCAATCTACCCTATATTCTAACTTCACACTTTATACCCCAGATTTATGACTCAAGCGATAAATTTAACGACAGTGAAAACTTTTCTACTGAAGATCTCAAATGGACGAGTGGAATAAATGTACTATACTAAGTAAATTTTGTGTACCTACACAAATACGCTTATAACTACTTATTTATTAGAGATAGATACATGCTACCGCGGACTTTTTTGTAGATAATTTTATTCTACACAATTCTTTCCTACATCATTTTGTTATATATATCTCTGACGAATTAGACAGCACACGCCATTAAATAAACGCTCTGAAGCTTACTTTTTCCCCGAATTGATTCACTAATACTATTAATGCTCAGCTCCTAAACATGATAGGACCATGTTTAATACTCGAAAACCTTCCTCGTGTATCAAAATCTAATTAGTACTTTTTGTATTTTGTTCGAAAATATCCATTAATGGTGGTATAAACGGATTTGGTTATGAATCAGTAGGAATTCAACCAAAGAATTCAATAACAACAAAAAGGAGGAAACACGGAAGCAAATCTCTTAAAGGAAAAATTATTAATTTTATTCCCCCCTTGTTTTTCATATTGCAAAGATACGTACTTATGCTTTTAAGATGCTTTCCGCCCCGAATTTGCCTGTGAAAATACTTTTTGTACCTTGCCTTTGTATTTTATTATATGCTACCGCGGACTTTTATGTAGACCATTTTATTCTACACAATTCTTTCCTACATCATTTTGTTGTATCTTTGACGGATTAGACAGCATACGCCATGAAAACTCGCTGAGACAAATTTTCCGACTAGGTTCACTTATACTGTTAATGCTCAGCTCCTAAACATGATATGTCCATGTTTAATACTCATATAACTTCCCAGTGAATTAATCTAACTAATAGTTACAAAATCAGTTCAGTAGTTTTTGCGTGAATCCTTCAAGAACAGACACACAAAAGTATAGGAAAAATTAATATAGATATCCCTTGTTTTTGATTCGTATTGCGAAGATATATGGCGGGCAATCTAACCAGTTTATCATGTATTTCTTCTCACCCCACTGCGATTTTATCTCTTAGGGTTGGCACTTGATTTGGTATAATATTTAAAAAAAAGGCATTTAGGGTTCCGTAGCCAAAGGGTAAAAACGGCAACCCTATTACTAAGACTCCGCTGTCCGTCCGTCTGTCTGTCTGTCCGTCCGTCTGTCACCAGGCTGTATCTCATGAACCGTGATAGTTAGACAGTTGAAATTTTCACAGATGGTGTAGTTCCGTTGCCGCTATAACAACAAATACTAAATAAAACAAAATAAAATAAATATTTAAGGGGGCTCCCATACAACAAACGTGTTTTTTTTTTTTTTTTTTTTTTTTTTTCTCCGTTTTTGTAGATAATGGTACGGAACCCTTTGTGCGCGAGTCCGACTCGCACTTGGCATGTTTTTTAGAAGCCAGTACACGAATTCCTGCCCGGACATTCTCGGGCCGGGCAATGAACACAAGTCGCAAATCCACAAGATTTCCCCCTGTCAAAAGTAGCTCAGCGGGCCTAAAGTTTTCACTTTAAAAAAAAACTTATCGTATCTACGTACATAATCGGACAAACCACACTTAGAGGCTTTTCCATCTAAATATACCTCAACAGAACTGGCCACTCGTTGGGTATAGCCTCACAAATACAGGAGGCTAAAAGAGGGAGACTTGGTCTTCCGCTGGGTATCCTGAGCTAGAGGTTTTAATATACCTTGAGTACCCTAGAGGTGCAGTAAGGAGGGATTTTTTTTTAAATTCCATCACAAAAGTGGTAAATTGTGTATGGAGAATCGAATTGACGATGGGAAATCATACAATGAAGTTGATTATGAGATTTTTTAAGTTTTTTTTTTCAATTTTAATGCCAACCCTAAAATAAGAAAGGTCGCCTTGACAACCGTCTGCTACTGTGTATATGTCCATTACATCATACGGTACGAGATTTCCTTTCTTTTTGAACTGAGTGTATATTAAAGTCAGCTGTGCGTGTACTAGATGCCAGTAGTGTTGCCAGCACCCACTGACAATGTTAACTAAGTGTCATGAAGATAAATCTGACTATAGAATAGCTCTGTTACAGTATAGATCTTCTCCGGTATGTGGGACACAATTTTCACCTTCTCAATTAATGATGAGTAGGAATTTAAAATCAAAATTACCTGTAACATTTGAACATTTAATACCTAAGTTAAATTATGATGTTGAGACACAATTTAATAAGTCCTTAAACAGAAACAAAACAAATTATAACAAAAATGTTAAATCAAAGGATAGTTTTCAAGTGAATCAAAATGTATGGTTTAAGAAAAATCCACAAATTAATAAATGGACTTTGGGCAGAGTTGTTAAGAATAATGACCACAGATCTTATGATATAAGAGATTGTAATGAACATATTTATACAAGAACCTCTTACCATGTTCGGCCTCAATAATTTGTTGTACCTATTTGAATAGTGAATGTGCAGTTGGTAATACTCATGATAGTGTTAATTTAATATGTATATATATATATAAGTTTTTTTTTTATTTGTTTTTTTTTGTGATTATAAAAAGGGAAGATGTACTAGTTGTCAGTGGGTGCTGGCAACACTACTGGCATGGCAGCACTGTGTGCGCTGTGACAGTAAGGCGGTGGGGCCACTCGAGATTAAGAAAGGTACACGTGTACAATATAGTTGGTTAACATAAAAATATATATGAAAGTAAGAAGCAAACAGTGGTTTAATTTATCATATAAAAAAAACAACATTACAGTGCGAGCATGACCGCATAGAGAAAATCTACAGGGGATAGACAAAATTGTAGCTCCACCAATGTTATTCGATGATTTGCCAATAGCCTTTATAGTATAAATATGCCGATTAATCGGTATCTAAGATGATCCCGCCGACTGTGATATGTCTTATTAATCACTGAGTAATCACAACTATCACAACGAGGGCGGGATTAAACCGGATTATGTCACGACGGAATGCGTTCGTCGGTCTTCATGACATGACGTAGAATCCCCCGTCAGTTTGTTTATTTATGACATTTGTCACGTAATCTCTTAGAAGACACATTCTATTGGTATCACGTGACAAATGTCATAAATAGACGAACTGCCACCGCTTGTAGATTTTGTCTACTCCAATATGCGGTCTAAATGCGGTCAAGCTCACAAGGCTGGCCTTCCGTTTAATATCCTTTTATTTACATTGCATAAGGATCTTTAACAAATAAATCTCATTTGATCTCTGAGAAAAGTAGAACACTTAAAATAAAAAGAGTCATAGTAAATAAAGATTCATTAAAAGTGGAAATAAAATATTTGTTCTTCTATAATATTAAATGCGTATAAAAAATCCCCTGCCATCAGTCTGTCTGTGCCGTTATCACACAAAAACTACTGAACATATTTTGATGCGGTTTTCACTATTATATAGGTTGATTCACCAGAAAGCTTTACAAATTTTAACCATGAACCTATCATGTTTAGGAGCTGACCAATAACAGTATATAAATCACGAGAAAAAAGTTAGCATCAGCGAGTTTTCATGTCGTATACTGTCTAATCCGTCAGAGATATAACACAATGATGTAAGAACGAATTCTGTGGAATAAAATTATCTACATAAAAGTCTAAAGTAGCATATATCCATCTCTAATAGACAAGTAGTTATAAGCGTATTTATGTAGATAGAAAAAATGTTTTATCAAAAAATTTCCCGAAGGAATTGGTTATTTTCCCGGAATAAATAGCAGCTTATGTCAGCATCCCTCCAACTATCTCAGTACAAACAAACAGTTGTGTGCGTCGGTGGCCGAGTGGTTAAGACGTCTGGTATTAACTAGGCAGACCACGGGTTCGATCCCTGATCTCGGTCATGTATCAATGGGGTTTTTAATTAAAAACTTATGTACATAATACGACAATTAGTTAGTACTGTCTTTACGTAGAATGTGTGATACACAACGTATTGACCGCATCCGGAACGATGTCAGAGATATATGAAGAGTGAAAGATGATGTTGTGACTAGAATAAAGTAAAGTAGTTTACGCTGGTTTAGACACGTTGAAAGAATGAAGGATGAAAGATTGACTAAAAAAGTTTACATGGCTGAAGTGAAAGGAATAGGCTATCTAACTATCAAAGGCAATATTAAAAGTACACACAATCGCCGAGCATGTATGAAAGGTATGATGAATATAAAAGAAGCGAAATAGGTATGTCAGGATCGTAACAAATGGCATTCGATTGTCTCTGTCTACCTCTCTTGTGATAAAAGGCGTGATGATAGAAATAGTTAGTAGATGCTCGGTGGCTGAGTGGTTACTAGATTTATATTAATAAAAAACCATCTAAACATACCTCAACAGAACTGGCCACTCGTTAGGTATAGCCTCACAAATACCATCGGCTAAAAGAGGAAGACTGCTCTTCCGCTGGGTACCCTGGAGTGTACCGGTTCCTATTACCTTGGAGGTGACCCTGGTTTTCCCGTGACACAATGGATACTCGTTTTCGGTTATTCTAGTAACGTAACGCCAAAGATATTCGGGCAGGTATTTTGCGTTAATATTGGTGTCGCGTACAGAATTTTAACTTGTTATCTGCGTATTTCTTGAATTACAAAACGACTTTTCGATTTTCAGGAAATGCTATCGAGATTTTATGGGAGAGGGTGGAGATAGATCTAAAAATAAATAATCCCGTGGCTGTAATTTGTCCCTCCCCCGCCCGCTTTCGCGGTATAAAAAGTAGCATATGTCATTCTCTGACCCCTAAACTACCACTATGCAAAAAATCATGTTGATCTCGTGAAAAACAAAAACAAATCTTTCCCACGGGAACCATACATTTATCCGGGATAAAAAGTAGCCTATGTGCTATTCCAGACTGTAATCTATATTTGTTCATCCAGATCCGTTCAGCCGTTCTGGTGTGGTTGAGTAACAAACATACATACATCCATACAAACTTTCGCGTTTATAATATTAGTGGAAAGACTATTGAACCGATTTTGTTTTAGTTTTATGTATATAAAACATCAGTTAATGTATTTTTTTCTTATTCGGGTGAGCATGAGCCACTGCTCATCAATCAAAATTCCAAAAAACCGACCGTCACGAGACGGAAGTGACGTCATCTAATTGTCGTAAATATATGAAACTAGCGACCGCTCGCGGCTCCGCCCGCGTAAAATCTATTGTGCACGATGCACAGGTTTGGGATAAGTTCATATATTGTGTACGATATATGTCACGATTTTTTCAAACGACAACACTGGCATAGACAATGTATTCGCTCTTTTTTGGCTCGAAATTCGTACTTGCGATTTTATTTTGCTTACTATACAAAAATTACACATCCAATATCATATTTTCTTAAGTTTTTCGCGATTTCCGAGATCAAGGAATCAAATTACATACAAATACCTAAGGAGTACGCCGTTTGGGGGAAACGTGTCAAGAAAGTTTTGTAGAGCGCCATCCCGCTCTGCTTGTTTTTTTATCTCGTTCTGGTTTTTCGATTTTATTATATAGACACTCACTCACTCCTTAAAGTTTCGGTAGATGTCGCTTTCCCTTCCCTTCTTATTCTAAGACACACATATTTTCGCATTTCAAACATTTTTACGCTCGAAGCCAACTATAGGTGTGAGAAGACGTCCTAGAGGAATATTCATCTAAATGGGCTGTTTTAGCCGATGATATTTGTGAGGCTATACCTAACGAGTGGCCAGTTCTGTTGAGGTATATTTAGATGGAAAAGCCTCTAAGTGTGGTTTGTCGGATTATGTACATACATTTTTAATTATAAAAAACTCATTCGTAGATGGCCGGGATCCGGGATCGAACCCAAGACTACGTCATTCACACTACAACTTTCTTGTCTTTCATAATTCCTTACTCTATGTATGTGACTTTTTATGAAAAGAAAAGTTTCAGCACCCTCGCTGAAAGAGCCACTTAATCAAACTTGTAAGGACGAGCGGCGAAACACTTGTTTTTGTTTCAAAGGATTTTAAAATCCTTTTTAAATTTTCACCCTGAAAGCATACGATCCTGAGGGAATACTATAATTTTATCCATTTAAGAGCAGGGCAGTTTAATGGCAGGCCTGCTATTATTAGAACTATTTTTTTCTACTATCTAAACTAAATAAACCAGGTCCACGTGGAATATAGTGGCAAGAATTACTGGCTGTATTTTCCCGCTGAATCGCGATGCTGATTCGATGAGCGAGGAAGGAGCCAGCCCTCTTGTCACCAAAAGAGATGATCGGTCTAGGGGATACATCTTTAATAAACTTTTTGCCATATGAACCCCACGGACCTGTAGTTTTTAATAATTGAACTATATTTGCGCCGTTTGTTAGACTCCCGCTTTGATTTCTGTTTCCCTGAGATGAGACGGGGCTAATGTGTCCACGCACGTAGCATCCCATATAAGGGCCCGACCTCGCTCCCAGGGAATCAGATTAATTCCATCGGGTCTCTTGCCGTCTTCTCGGATTATTATAATATTATTAGAACTATTTTTTTTTCAAAGTAGCCTTTGTGCTAAAATATACGTCCATACGTTGCTCTGTTTTGACCTAAAAGAAGAATAAACAAAACTTCCAAACTTTACCTCTTTATAATATTAGTGTAGATAAACAATTTGGCCCCAGCAAGTAGTTTTTGTAAGTGCAATCATTAATAGGGGTGTTTCACTGAAGGCTAACATCACGCCTTTTATCCCAAGAGGGGTAGGCAGATACAATCGAATGTCATTTGTTACGATCCTGACATACCTCTTTCGCTTCTTTTATATTCATCATACCTGTCATACATGCTCGGCGATTGTGTGTACTTTAAATATTTCCATCGATCAATACATTTTTTGTATGTTCAATAAAATTACACCTAGGTTTCAGTTTAACCATTTAACCTTTTTATTAAACAATTAATCGATTTATTAATAAATCTTGATTGAAGAATTGGCAAATGGTATAATTTTTTTAACCCCTCAGAAAATGTTTTGATTGATAGCAGAATTGTAGGCGTCATACGTGTCCTTAATAAACGTCTTAGACGCCCTTTCACTCCACTAAAACTAGTTAAATTAAATTTTCCTAAACAATGTAATCAAAAGTTTCCCCTTAAAAGAAACTTAGATAATACATCAGTGCTAAGTTCTGGTAGACAATTTTAATTTGCCAGCGACGGTTTGATTTCCTTCCAAATTTATATCTCAGACTTTGGATTTGTGGGCGATTGCCAATTTGTTGGATGGCAAAACGTGATATTGTTAATTAGGGCACAACTTCTATTCATCATACTAATATTATAAAGAGGTTAAGTTTGTAAGTTTGGATGTATGTATAGTGATCTCTGAAACTACTATGAACTGATTCTTAAATAATAATTCACTAATATGAAGCTACATTATCCCTGAGTGCCATATTTTATATTGTTCCTAAATATCCACGGGCGAAGCCGGAGCAAGTATAATATCAGATTAAAACAATTTTAATATCTACACAATACGTAATGACGTTTAAGGAAATGTTGCCAGTAATCTATTTTATCATTTAAATTCCACACAAATGGTGATTTTGGAACTTGCCCCAAATTCGAATTTACCCCAATGCACCTTACGCTTGTTACTTACTACCTATCTATTAAAGATAACTTAATTTTATATGTTTGTATATCCGGATCACGGGCTTTATGGTTTTAAATTAAAAACTTAAGTAAGAAAGAAAGAAAGAAAAACAAAATACAAATAACCAACACACTTGCGCATATTATAGTTTCTTACTATTAAATATATTATATGGCCAAAGTAAAAGGAACTACTGACAGAGGACGACCTAGGTGTACATTGAACATATAAAAAATAACACAATCGCCGAGCATGTATGAAAGGTATGATGAATATAAAAGAAGCGAAAGAGGTATGTCCCGATCATAGCAAATGACATTCGATTGCTCTGCCTACCCCTCTTAAGAGGATCGTGTAGCTCAGCGTACGCAGCGAAATAGGTATTTAGAAAATCATATTCTGTCTCAAGCGCGCTCTTCCCACGGGCATCAGTGCGACAGAGAACACTGCAGCTCGTGAGTGTTCGTAGGTATGTTCTTCGTTGAAAATTGCGTTTTGGGGGAAAACGATTTACACCTACTAAACTATAATGAAACCTTATAATTTTGGTGTCAAACGTTTTAGCAGATTATAATCTACGTACGTACGTTTTGCTTTTTTTGAAATTTTGCTTTGTTTCTCAAATACAGACGGTTTATTACGAGCAAGTTATGAACCAAAAAAACCGAGATTTGAGGGGCTTATAACTTTTGTCCTATTACGAATTTTGAAAAAAGGAAAAAATACGTACGTAGTTTTTAATTATGTCAGTAACATATTACAAAATCGTTAATATTAAATGATAATTAGGGGTAGTAAAACGTTTTCTCCGTTTGTATGGACATGGACGCGGTACACTACACTCTTAAATAAAAATAGTCCATTTCTTACCCGCAACAGCGACATTTAAATAAAAGACATAACCAATTTTGCCATACGAAAACAGAACAGGGGATGGGAATTAATCCGAGAAAATCCTGTTTGAACCGGATTATATCTGAGTACATTGTTTTATAGCGATCGTTGGACATACGATATAAATTTTGTGGTGTAAAACGAGGCGGAAGTTCTGTTCTGTTTTGACTTTTTAATTCCGTTTTCACATACATATACTCACGCCTGCATCCTATTGGGGTAGAATACATGCTTTTGTATTATTTGGTATGGTAACAGTGATCACATTAAGGCAGTTCTGTGTGCTAAACTTGTATTTTATCCATAATTTGTAATTTCTCTGTAAATAATCCTGTGTCACTGTAATTACTTACTTATTCAATATATCTAAGTGAAATAGCCGTTATCTTTTTAATGGGTTTTATTGAATAGGAAATACGAGTTAGATTAAAGTATTATTTTGCCCCTGTTTTCTCTTTCATAATCCATCGCAAAGCTGTTAATTTTTTTTAAGGCGCTGTTATACCTTTCAATTATATACATCACTTTTTTTGTAGCTCATTGACAATTCTAAATAGAAAATACCTTTTAAATTATCATTATTTTGAATTTTCATTGAGCTACAAAAAACACGATGTATATAACTGACGGGTAATGGCATAACAGCGCGCAAAGTTTAACCACCCATATTTCCTATTCAATAAAACCTATTGAAAAAATAACGGCTATTTCACTTAGATATATTGAATAAGTAACTATATGCTAAATTACAGTGACACAGGTGGATTATTTACAGAGAAATTGGGAATAGTTTATCCCAGAAAAATTATGGATATAGGAGCCTTAATACTAATAATAAATACAAAAGTAACTCAACAAAAATGAGTGAACTTACAACTAAAAGTAAAATAATATACATAATGCTGTTTTAGTTCCATCACTTACTTATGGAAGCGAGACTTGGGTATGGAATAAGAGGCATGAAAGTAAGATAAATGCAGTGGAAATGCGGTCTTTACGTAAAATGTGTGATATAAAGCGATTGAGAACAATGCGGAGTGAAAGATAACGTTGTGACACATTGACAGAATCAACGATGAAAGATTGACTAAAAAGGTTTATATGGCTGAAGTGAAAGGAAATGCTGGTTGAGAACGACCTAGGTGTACGTTTATCGATGGAAATATTAGTTACAGTATTTTCTTTTATGTACAAGTCAATTTGTATTATAAAACACAAAATATAGGCGGAAAAATTTGGGCCATTTCTCATATCGCAACAATTCAAAATTAAACTGAGATATTCATCGCTTGATAATGGACTAAGTTGCTTCATAATAACTTGTTCGGCTCATATTTTCCTTTGGTAAGGAAATTTTAAAGGTAATTTTACGCACTTAGCCAGCGGCATAAAATAAGAGCTGAAATACGTGATTTCAGCGTATTTTTGGAGTAATTTTTCCTTCTACTAAATTTGGAAACATACTGAATTTTCTCCCGCAAATACTCGTGCTACGAAGGGCATGGAAAGCCTGCACTTCTTTTAAAAATCTATACTAAAATGACAAACGGTGTTTATCCATCGCTGTTCATTGGTTAGCGCTTGAGAACGGCTGGACCGATTTGGCTAGGTTTTCTTTTTAAATGTTCGTAATCATTGAAAGATTGACTAAAAAGATTTATATGGCTGAAGTGAAAGAAAATGCTGGCAACGGACGACGTATATTAAAAGTACACACAATAGCCGAGCATGTATGAAAGGTATGATGAATATAAAAGAAGCGAAAGGATCGTAGCAAATGGCATTCGATTGTGTCTGCCTACTCCTTTTGGGATAAAAGGCGTGATGATAGATAGATAGATAGATAAAGAAATGTCTTAGAAGAAAATCTGACACAGACATAGATAAATAATTACAGTTATATAATGAAAATGAGAAGATAGCGTGTTCAGATCCCGTCGGGGTCACCAATTATAGGATGCATTTCCTGTATAACACTATGTGATTGTATAAACCTTAAAATTAAATCTAAAAACTAAATAAAACTAAGTAAACCTGGTTCCCAGAAAATTTGATAATTCTATGGGATTTTTGTATGAATTCAAGATCATAATAGGCAATGAATGTAATATGGGCTACACGAACGAAGCCGAGTGGCGTTCCTTGTATATAATATTTCAAAGAACTAAATAGATCTAAGATTAAAATATCAACAAAGCCATCTTGATTGAATTTGCCATTTCTATAGAGATCATAAAACCTTATTTCTATAAAGCAATTACTACGTTGATTCATGAAAACAACCCCCATAACATTACCCCTGATTCACTTTGGGGTAGACAGAAAAATGAATTCTATGTCGATTGATGAACGATGCAATTTTTTATGCAACTGAGTTTTGAGGTACATTTGAGGATAATTCTGTAGAATGTAACTAAAATGATGAATGACGAAAATGATGATGAAATTGACTTTTATTGAACATTCGATGGAAATATTAAAAGTACACACAATGTCGGCGAACATATTATATGAAAGGTATGATGAATATAAAAGAAGCGAAAGAGGTATGTCAGAATCGTAACAAATGGCATTCGATTGTCTCTGTCTACCCCTCTTGGGACAAAAGGCGTGATGATAGATAGATAGATAGATAGATAGATTATTAAATTAACCTATTTTTAAACATATAACTGGCAAGCAATAAACTAATGTAATCCGACAAACCACACTTAGAGGCTTTTCCATCTAAATATACCTCAAAAGAACTGGCCACTCTTTAGGCATAGCCTCACAAATACAAGAGGCTAAAAGAGGAAGACTTGGTCTGGGTATCCGTGAAGAAAAAAAAAATCACACATTTGACTTATGGGTATCAAATGCCACATCCATTTATTATTCCCTAAAATAGCTATTTTCTTAGTTCAATGTAGAATTACAAGGGAGAGCGGAAAATCGCTTTATCGTATAGATTTTATCTCTAAACTCCAGAGACAAGAGTTATAAATCATTTTTAAAACATCTTAAGAGAAATGTTGGAGATAATTTTTGGCAGTTACATACATATACTCACGCCTGTATTCCAGTGGGTTCGCCAGAGACTAAGGACCTCCAGACGCCACGATCCTGACATATCTCTCTTGTTTACATACATATACTCACGCCTGTATCCCAGTGGGTTCGCCAGAGACTAAGGACCTCCAGACGCCACGATCCTGACATATCTTTCTTGTTTACATACATATACTCACGCCTGTATCCCAGTGGGGTAGACAAAGACTAAGGACCTTAACATGCTACGATCCTGACATAATATCTCTCTTGTTTACATACATATACTCACGCCTGTATCCCAGTGGGGTCGCCAGAGACTAAGAACCTCCATATGCCACGATCCTGACATATCTCTCTTGTTTACATACATATACTCACGCCTGTATCCCAGTGGGGTCGCCAGAGACTAAGGACCTCCACATGCCACGATCCTGACATATCTCTCTTGTTTACATACATATACTCACGCCTGTATCCCAGTGGGGTCGCCAGAGACTAAGAACCTCCACATGCCACGATCCTGACATATCTCTCTTGTTTACATACATATACTCACGCCTGTATTCCAGTGTGGTAGACAGAGACTAAGGACCTCCACATGCCACTATCCTGACATATCTCTCTTGTTTACATACATATACTCACGCCTGTATTCCAGTGGGGTCGCCAGAGACTAAGGACCTCCACATGCCACTATCCTGACATATCTCTCTTGTTTACATACATATACTCACGCCTGTATCCCAGTGAGGTAGACAGAGACTAAGGACCTCCACATGCCACTATCCTGACATATCTCTCTTGTTTACATACATATACTCATGCCTGTATCCCAGTGAGGTAGACAGAGACTAAGGACCTCCACATGCCACTATCCTGACATATCTCTTTTGTTTACATACATATACTCACGCCTGTATCCCAGTGAGGTAGACAGAGACTAAGGACCTCCACATGCCACTATCCTGACATATCTCTCTTGTTTACATACATATACTCACGCCTGTATCCCAGTGAGGTAGACAGAGACTAAGGACCTCCACATGCCACTATCCTGACATATCTCTCTTGTTTACATACATATACTCACGCCTGTATCCCAGTGAGGTAGACAGAGACTAAGGACCTCCACATGCCACTATCCTGACATATCTCTCTTGTTTACATACATATACTCACGCCTGTATCCCAGTGGGGTAGACAGAGACTAAGGACCTCCACATGCCACTATCCTGACATATCTTTCTTGTTTACATACATATACTCACGCCTGTATCCCAGTGAGGTAGACAGAGACTAAGGACCTCCACATACCACTATCTTGACATATCTCTCTTGTTTACATACATATACTCACGCCTGTATCCCAGTGAGGTAGACAGAGACTAAGGACCTCCACATGCCACTATCCTGACATATCTTTCTTGTTTACATACATATACTCACGCCTGTATCCCAGTGAGGTAGACAGAGGCTAAGGACCTCCACATGCCACTATCCTGACATATCTCTCTTGTTTACATACATATACTCACGCCTGTATCCCAGTGAGGTAGACAGAGACTAAGGACCTCCACATGCCACTATCCTGACATATCTCTCTTGTTTACATACATATACTCACGCCTGTATCCCAGCCCAGTAAGTAGACAAATACTAAGGACCACCGCATTCTGATTCTGACCTTTTTCAGAGGTCCTAGACATTTGAACAAAAATGACAAATCCGTAGATTAATCCAAAGACCGGTCCGCGAGATTAGTCTCGCAACATTACGCGCGTTTAGGTTAATTTATTAATTTAATTCCACTTCACAAACAATCTTTAGACACAGTTCAATAAAATGTAGTTGGGAAACATAAATAAAATAAAAAAGAAATAAAAGAAGCGAAAGAGGTATGTCGGGATCATAGCAAATGGCATTCGGTTGTTTCTGCCTACCCCTCTTGGGATAAAAGGCTTGATGATAGAGTAGCCTTAAAATAATTAGCTCCCACTGAGCGCCATGGGGCCGGTAACGAGATTCGGTGAGTTGTAAAGCACAAAAATAGAACAGAATTAATGTCACAAGTAAAAACCGTCAAAAAAATTACAAATCGGTCCAGTAATTTTATGGTTTAGTTTTCACAAAGAAACTCCCACTCTTTAATAATATTAATAAGATGTTGTTTCCCACTCACAAACTCAAACGAAATGTTACACAATAATAACAGAAATATTTTAATATTTGTAACCTTATATCTTCTCCACAGTCGGTCCCTCATTGAGGATCGTGACCCCGACTCATCAGCTTCATCCTAAATTATCTTCCTCCATCAGCTGCGGTCCTCTGTTGATGAAGAGCTGTGGTAATAAAGGTGTCCAGGTTCTTGGACCATCGTTTGGGGCTTCGTCCTAGAGGTCTCTTTCTCTCCACCCTGCCTATCACCATAAGCTTTTCCAAGTTGTTGCCCTCTCTTCGTGCAATTTGTCCGAAATACTGCAAAATTCGTCTCATGCACACAGTGGAGAGCCGTGGCTTAGACTTGATGTTCAGTTCTAACAGTATGGATACATTTGTGCAACGTGTAATCCAAGGTATCCGCAGCATACGGTGCCAACATCTCAAAATATTATCATTTGATGAAATAAGTTACTCTATGCAAAATAACAGTCAACCCAGATTGATAAATTTTCAAAAGGATTTATACAATAAAGGTGGTCGAGTGGGTAAAAACGTCGGCTCACAACTGAGAAGTCTCGGGTTCGATCCCCACATCCGACCATGTACCAATAGGTTTTTTATATTAAAAAATCTATGTACATATCCGACGAACCGTACGTACTACATACCTCAACAGAGCTGGCCACTCGTTAGGTATAGCCTCAAAAAATCTTCGGCTAAGTGAGAAAGACTTTGTTTTCCGTTGGGTACCCTGGAGCCGGCAACAGTTTCCGGGAGCTGTAAAGCAACCCCTGAAGTTTATTTTATATATCTGAAAAGTGTTCCGCCCCTGGCATTGCCCCGGGAAAATATCGGTTTATAACAATTTAATTTGACTATGTACACAATACGTAATTTGTTACTACGCTTGTAACGACTTATCTATTAGAGATAGGTATATGCTACCGCGGACTTACTTGTAGATAATTTTATTCTACACAATTACTTCTTACACTGTTTTGTTATATCTCTTACCAATCAGACATAATTCGCAATGTAAACGCATTGGAGCTAACTTTTCCCCGACTTGATTTATTAATATTGTTAATGCTCAGCTCCTAAATATGATAGATCCATGTTTAATACTAGTAATCCTTCCTTTTGAATCAACCTCTCTAATAGTGAAAAGAACACAGACAGACAGACTTTGTTTTTTAATATGTTAATGATTTTAATAATAGAATTTTCCCAACTGAATATTCATTGAACTGTGTCTCTAGACTAGGTAAAATTTTTGAGTTAAATTCACTGTAAAATATTTAAGCAATTAAGTAAATTTAACTAAGATTTTATTAATTGGACGGCCATACCTCGAGGTTTGTGGCCTGAAAAGTTCTGTATTTTATTAATTAACGCTTTTCATGAAACTTACTTTAGCCTTATGATAACCTAATATAACTTTAAAGTGTTTGCTTGTTTGTAAGAATTAAACTCGAAAATTTGTGCATCGATTTGAAAAGTTTGTCTAAACTTTAGTAAAGAAACCGGCCAAGTGCGAGTCGGACTCGCGCACGAAGGGTTTTGTACCATCATCTATAAAAACGGCAAAAAAAATAAAAAATTGTATGGGCTCCCTCTTAAATATTTATTTTATTCTGTTCTTTAGTATTTGTTGTTATAGCGGCAACAGAATACATCATCTGTGAAAATTTCAACTGTCTATCACGGTTCATGAGATACAGCCTTGTGACAGACGGACAGACAGACGGACGGACAGCGGAGTCTTAGTAATAGGGTTTCCGTTTTTAAATCCTGGAAACATTAACAAAACACTGTAGGTTAAGCGCAAAGTAGATGCGTTCTCCTTCTTTGTTTCCCTTTCCCTTTCTCTTTCTCGTCACACACACGCACAAACTGTTGGCTGACACTACCAACCTCTCGGAAAATGGGTTGGTACATCATTTTGTTATATCTCTGACGGATTAGACAGCATATGCCATAAAAACCCGTTGAAGCTAACTTTTTCCCCGACTTGATTGACTTATACTGTTAATGCTCAGCTCCTAAACATGATAGGCCCATGTTTAATACTCGTAAATCTTCCTCGTGAACCTTTCTAATAGTGAAAAAAAGCAAGACCACCCATCATTAATCAGTCCTTTTTATAAGTTGCTTAACCATGGCCGTAGAAAAATACTTCCGCCTTTCTAAATACTTGTAAATACATCATTTTTACCTTCTTTTATACCTCAGAGACAAACTTTTCAATTCTTTTTGTATTTTGCTTGAAGAACGACTCTATAGGGACTGTGTGTTCTGGAAATATTCCTTTCAATCAATTTTCTTTATTCTACAAATACATATACTCACGCCTGTATCCCAGTAGGGGTAGACAGAGACTAAGGACCTCCACATGCCACGACCTTACATATCTCTCTTGTTTACATACATATACTCACGCCTGTATCCCAGTGAGGTAGACAGAGACTAAGGACCTCCACATGCCACGACCTTACATATCTCTCTTGTTTACATACATATACTCACGCCTGTATCCCAGTGAGGTAGACAGAGACTAAGGACCTCCACATGCCACGATCCTGACATATCTCTCTTGTTTACATACATATACTCACGCCTGTATCCCAGTAGGGGTAGACAGAGACTAAGGACCTCCACATGCCACGACCTTACATATCTCTCTTGTTTACATACATATACTCACGCCTGTATCCCAGTGAGGTAGACAGAGACTAAGGACCTCCACATGCCACGACCTTACATATCTCTCTTGTTTACATACATATACTCACGCCTGTATCCCAGTGAGGTAGACAGAGACTAAGGACCTCCACATGCCACGATCCTGACATATCTCTCTTGTTTACATACATATACTCACGCCTGTATCCCAGTAGGGGTAGACAGAGACTAAGGACCTCCACATGCCACGACCTTACATATCTCTCTTGTTTACATACATATACTCACGCCTGTATCCCAGTGAGGTAGACAGAGACTAAGGACCTCCACATGCCACGATCCTGACATATCTCTCTTGTTTACATACATATACTCACGCCTGTATCCCAGTAGGGGTAGACAGAGACTAAGGACCTCCACATGCCACGACCTTACATATCTCTCTTGTTTACATACATATACTCACGCCTGTATCCCAGTGAGGTAGACAGAGACTAAGGACCTCCACATGCCACGATCCTGACATATCTCTCTTGTTTACATACATATACTCACGCCTGTATCCCAGTAGGGGTAGACAGAGACTAAGGACCTCCACATGCCACGACCTTACATATCTCTCTTGTTTACATACATATACTCACGCCTGTATCCCAGTGAGGTAGACAGAGACTAAGGACCTCCACATGCCACGATCCTGACATATCTCTCTTGTTTACATACATATACTCACGCCTGTATCCCAGTAGGGGTAGACAGAGACTAAGGACCTCCACATGCCACGACCTTACATATCTCTCTTGTTTACATACATATACTCACGCCTGTATCCCAGTGAGGTAGACAGAGACTAAGGACCTCCACATGCCACGATCCTGACATATCTCTCTTGTTTACATACATATACTCACGCCTGTATCCCAGTAGGGGTAGACAGAGACTAAGGACCTCCACATGCCACGACCTTACATATCTCTCTTGTTTACATACATATACTCACGCCTGTATCCCAGTGAGGTAGACAGAGACTAAGGACCTCCACATGCCACGATCCTGACATATCTCTCTTGTTTACATACATATACTCACGCCTGTATCCCAGTGAGGTAGACAGAGACTAAGGACCTCCACATGCCACGATCCTGACATATCTCTCTTGTTTACATACATATACTCACGCCTGTATCCCAGTTGGGTAGACAGAGACTAAGGACCTCCACATGCCACGATCCTGACATATCTCTCTTGTTTACATACATATACTCACGCCTGTATCCCAGTGAGGTAGACAGAGACTAAGGACCTCCACATGCCACGATCCTGACATATCTCTCTTGTTTACATACATATACTCACGCCTGTATCCCAGTGAGGTAGACAGAGACTAAGGACCTCCACATGCCACGATCCTGACATATCTCTCTTGTTTACATACATATACTCACGCCTGTATCCCAGTTGGGTAGACAGAGACTAAGGACCTCCACATGCCACGATCCTGACATATCTCTCTTGTTTACATACATATACTCACGCCTGTATCCCAGTTGGGTAGACAGAGACTAAGGACCTCCACATGCCACGATCCTGACATATCTCTCTTGTTTACATACATATACTCACGCCTGTATCCCAGTTGGGTAGACAGAGACTAAGGACCTCCACATGCCACGATCCTGACATATCTCTCTTGTTTACATACATATACTCACGCCTGTATCCCAGTTGGGTAGACAGAGACTAAGGACCTCCACATGCCACGATCCTGACATATCTCTCTTGTTTACATACATATACTCACGCCTGTATCCCAGTTGGGTAGACAGAGACTAAGGACCTCCACATGCCACGATCCTGACATATCTCTCTTGTTTACATACATATACTCACGCCTGTATCCCAGTGAGGTAGACAGAGACTAAGGACCTCCACATGCCACGATCCTGACATATCTCTCTTGTTTACATACATATACTCACGCCTGTATCCCAGTGAGGTAGACAGAGACTAAGGACCTCCACATGCCACGATCCTGACATATCTCTCTTGTTTACATACATATACTCACGCCTGTATCCCAGTGAGGTAGACAGAGACTAAGGACCTCCACATGCCACGATCCTGACATATCTCTCTTGTTTACATACATATACTCACGCCTGTATCCCAGTGAGGTAGACAGAGACTAAGGACCTCCACATGCCACGATCCTGACATCTCTCTTGTTTACATACATATACTCACGCCTGTATCCCAGTGAGGTAGACAGAGACTAAGGACCTCCACATGCCACGATCCTGACACATTATCTCTCTTGTTTACATACATATACTCACGCCTGTATCCCAGTGAGGTAGACAGAGACTAAGGACCTCCACATGCCACGATCCTGACATCTCTCTTGTTTACATACATATACTCACGCCTGTATCCCAGTGAGGTAGACAGAGACTAAGGACCTCCACATGCCACGATCCTGACATCTCTCTTGTTTACATACATATACTCACGCCTGTATCCCAGTGAGGTAGACAGAGACGAAGGACCTCCACATGCCACGACCTTACATATCTCTCTTGTTTACATACATATACTCACGCCTGTATCCCAGTGAGGTAGACAGAGACTAAGGACCTCCACATGCCACGATCCTGACATATCTCTCTTGTTTACATACATATACTCACGCCTGTATCCCAGTAGGGGTAGACAGAGACTAAGGACCTCCACATGCCACGACCTTACATATCTCTCTTGTTTACATACATATACTCACGCCTGTATCCCAGTGAGGTAGACAGAGACTAAGGACCTCCACATGCCACGATCCTGACATATCTCTCTTGTTTACATACATATACTCACGCCTGTATCCCAGTAGGGGTAGACAGAGACTAAGGACCTCCACATGCCACGACCTTACATATCTCTCTTGTTTACATACATATACTCACGCCTGTATCCCAGTGAGGTAGACAGAGACTAAGGACCTCCACATGCCACGATCCTGACATATCTCTCTTGTTTACATACATATACTCACGCCTGTATCCCAGTGAGGTAGACAGAGACTAAGGACCTCCACATGCCACGATCCTGACATATCTCTCTTGTTTACATACATATACTCACGCCTGTATCCCAGTTGGGTAGACAGAGACTAAGGACCTCCACATGCCACGATCCTGACATATCTCTCTTGTTTACATACATATACTCACGCCTGTATCCCAGTGAGGTAGACAGAGACTAAGGACCTCCACATGCCACGATCCTGACATATCTCTCTTGTTTACATACATATACTCACGCCTGTATCCCAGTGAGGTAGACAGAGACTAAGGACCTCCACATGCCACGATCCTGACATATCTCTCTTGTTTACATACATATACTCACGCCTGTATCCCAGTTGGGTAGACAGAGACTAAGGACCTCCACATGCCACGATCCTGACATATCTCTCTTGTTTACATACATATACTCACGCCTGTATCCCAGTTGGGTAGACAGAGACTAAGGACCTCCACATGCCACGATCCTGACATATCTCTCTTGTTTACATACATATACTCACGCCTGTATCCCAGTTGGGTAGACAGAGACTAAGGACCTCCACATGCCACGATCCTGACATATCTCTCTTGTTTACATACATATACTCACGCCTGTATCCCAGTTGGGTAGACAGAGACTAAGGACCTCCACATGCCACGATCCTGACATATCTCTCTTGTTTACATACATATACTCACGCCTGTATCCCAGTTGGGTAGACAGAGACTAAGGACCTCCACATGCCACGATCCTGACATATCTCTCTTGTTTACATACATATACTCACGCCTGTATCCCAGTGAGGTAGACAGAGACTAAGGACCTCCACATGCCACGATCCTGACATATCTCTCTTGTTTACATACATATACTCACGCCTGTATCCCAGTGAGGTAGACAGAGACTAAGGACCTCCACATGCCACGATCCTGACATATCTCTCTTGTTTACATACATATACTCACGCCTGTATCCCAGTGAGGTAGACAGAGACTAAGGACCTCCACATGCCACGATCCTGATATATCTCTCTTGTTTACATACATATACTCACGCCTGTATCCCAGTGAGGTAGACAGAGACTAAGGACCTCCACATGCCACGATCCTGACATCTCTCTTGTTTACATACATATACTCACGCCTGTATCCCAGTGAGGTAGACAGAGACTAAGGACCTCCACATGCCACGATCCTGACACATTATCTCTCTTGTTTACATACATATACTCACGCCTGTATCCCAGTGAGGTAGACAGAGACTAAGGACCTCCACATGCCACGATCCTGACACATTATCTCTCTTGTTTACATACATATACTCACGCCTGTATCCCAGTGAGGTAGACAGAGACTAAGGACCTCCACATGCCACGATCCTGACACATTATCTCTCTTGTTTACATACATATACTCACGCCTGTATCCCAGTGAGGTAGACAGAGACTAAGAACTTAACAGTTCCATGAACTCTTTCAGAAATATTTCACTTTGACACTCAGTAATTTCGTTCCTAAAATACTTTTTACATAATCTCATAAAATATGAGTTATTATCGTTTCTGTTTTGAAAATATATTTCGTCGCCTCAACGAATTTTAATGCCTATTAATAAGCTTATTTTAAAATTATTACTTTATGATATGAACGAAGTTTTTCCGTGAAACATTTTTAAATGAGAAAAATAACCCTCCGATTTTAGTTATTTTTAATTATTATACGGAACCCTAAGTTTATTTTCATAAAACACGGTATTAATGAAAGATTGGCTAAAACGGTTTATATGGCTGAAGTGAAAGGAAATGCTGGTCTAGGTGTACTTTTATTGAACACTAGCATTCCGCCCCCGGCTTCGCCCGTGGATATTTGCGAACAAAATAAAATATACCCTACAGCACTCATAGATAATGGCTTGCCTGCACTACCCCTGCCTCTACCCCTACCCCTACCCTGTTTCCCACGACTTCGTACGTGTCTATTTCAGAATGTTGGCAAACATACACTTCGTACATAGCTTTTGTCATGTTCACCTATGCCCACCCCGTTCCCGTCGTCATGCCTATGTCACTCACGAAGAATGTAGCTTTTTAATGGTGAAAGAATTTTTAAAATCGGCCCAGTAGTTTCTGAGCCTATTCATTACAAACAAACTTACAAATTTTTCCTCTTTATAATATTAGTATAGATATAAGAAATGATCGATGGAAATATTAAAAGTACCCACAATCGCCGAGCATGTGAATATAAAAGAAGCGAAAGAAGGTATGTCAGGATCGTAATAGATAGATAAATCCATCTGGAATAATGTATATTTATAACAGTGAAAGAAATATTTAATTCGGTTCAGTAAATAATTAATAATTATTAAATAAATAATTATAAACAAACAACTATTACAAGTAAGGAAAGGAAGCTCTACGGAGGGCAATGTAAAGCGGCAACGTGTTGTATTTTAAAAGTTGCTCTTATTATTGGATCTATCTATCTATCTATTTCTAAAGGCGTGATCAGATGATGTATTTCTGTTGCCTCTATAACAACAAATACTAAAAAACAGAATAGAATAAATATTTAAGGGGGCTCTCATACAACAAACGTGATTTTTTTTGCCGTTTTTATAGATAATGGTTCGGATCCCTTCGTTTGCGACTCCGACTCGCACTTGGCCGGTTTTTTTATATATATAACAGGAGCCAATGCTAAAAAAAATCTAGACAATGATCGAGGAAATATAAATATATAAAGCATCCTAAGGAGGCGAGTTATGTGGACCGCACAGATAAAATATGATAGATAGTGCTGTTTTTGTGAACGGGGTATGTTTAGGGTGACCATACTCTTTGGGTGAAGTGGGCATGTTGTCCTAATAGGGCAAAGACATTTCTTTATTTAGCGTCGATAAAAAATTTCCAACAGTTGTTTTTATCTAAGCTAGATGCAATGGATAAAAATCGGCCATGTGCGAGTCGGACTCACGCACGAAGGGTTCCGTAATAATATCTATTAACACGTTTGTTGTATGGGAGCCCCCTTAAATATTGTACAAAATAAAATCATGTCAATGTTGCCTGTTTTGTCGTAAAAGATGGATTCACCAACAAACATACTTTCACTATTATAATATTATTAAGGATTAGTGTAAATCATGGCGTATTCGACCTGCAAAATACGTTGAAAAAAATTATAAAATCATTTGACAAAGATTTTTGTGATAGTAAACAATGTTTGCATTTGCAAATGTAAAGTTTTTAATTTTACACATGAATTAACATTTTCAGCCTTTTTTCCATTTGCAAAACGAATAATCATATTTTTTAAACGGTTGTTTATTTTTTTACAATAAAAATAAATGCAAAGTGACTGAAAGGTGGTTCATTTTCCATACAAAAATGTTATTAAGATAAACTAATTAACTAAACAGTAAAAATGTCTAAATATGTGCTTACTTAACTATTTTCGGCTTTTATGTTGCGCGAAATCAATAAAAAATAACTTTTTTATAATAGAAATCATTAACATTAAACATAATTTTTTTTAGAAAAAAAAACGCAATGTGTGTGATCTTGATAGTGTAAACTTTTTCTATTATAAAAAAGTTATTTTTATTGATTTCGCGCAATATAAAAGCCGACAATAGTTAAGTAAGCACATATTTAGACATTTTTACTGTTTAGTGAATTAGTTTATCTTAATTAAATTTTTGTATTGAAAACGAACCACCTTAGACAGTATCGAATTAGTACATATTATTATGAAGCAAAATGTATCAATGATCTTACTAGAATGCTTCTTCTGCCATACGTACACGGAACAATCCCCAAATGTAAGTAAAGTACAGTCACCCTAATTCTAGAGAAGTACTGTAGGAATTTTTATAATACAGATATTCTTTGTAAAAGTGGTATTCCCTGTTCACTTGGTAAGTTTGTTTTTTCTACTGACTTTGAAGGCAGTGGAGGCAATGAGTTCTTAGTTCCTATATTTTTGTTAAATATTTATTCAAAGGATCGTATTCAAATGCAATAACCGCTGTGAAAACTATTGTTCTATGTTATACTAACTTTACCCTGTTTTTTACATGGTTTATATGGCTAAAGTGAAAGGGACGACCTAGATGTACTTATAAAAAATGTATTGATCGATGAAAATATTAAAAGTACATACAATCGCCGAGCATGTATGGAAGGTATGATGAATATAAAAGAAGCGAAAGAGATATGTCAGATTTACAAGTTTACAATATATTTGAATTTTCAAAATTAAAAACTTTTTAATCCTAGTTTGATTATTCTTCTTTCACGTTAAAACAAAGCAACGGATTGACCTGATTTTTCGTACAGAAATAGTTTGAGAGCCGGAGAATGACGTAGATGACTTTTTACTTCAATAAAGCCCCAAATAAAAAAATAAAGGTGAAAATAATATTGAAAACTACTTTGTGCCGTTTGGTGTAGAAACTCTATGTCCGTAGAGTTCAAATGCCAAAAAGTTTATTAAAGATATATATCCCCTCGACTGATCATCTCTTATGGTGACGAATCAACATCGCGATTCAGCGGGGATATGCAGCCAGTATTCTTGCCACTATTCCACACGGACCTAGTTGGTTATTTTTAATGTTTAGATTAATTTTCAGGTTTCTTTATTGCTATGTGTAAATAAATACATTTTTTATCATAAAAAATAAAATATAAAATAAAGCCCCTACTAGCAATATCAATAAAGTTTGCTTTTATTCTCTCTCAGGCGTTTTCCACGCGGGTCAAACCGCAGGGAAAAGCTTTCTATATAGATAAAAAACCGGCCAAGTGCGAGTCGGTTCAGTACCATTACCTATCTATAAAAAAGATTAAAAAAGAAATCACGTTTGTTGTATGGGAGCCCCCTTAAATATTTATTTTATTCTGTTTTTTAGTATTTGTTGTTATAGAGGCAACAGAAATACATCATCTGTGAAAATTTCAACTGTCTAACTATCACGGTTCATAAGATACATCCTGGTGACAGACGGACAGACAGACAGACAGACAGACGGACGGACAGCGGAGTCTTAGTAATAGGGTTTCAGTTTTTATCCTTTGGTTACGGAACCCTAAAAATGAAATGCTGTTCATTGGTAAGCGCTTTGGTTAATTTCTTTTTAATATTCGTATCATAAAAGAAAAATTGGAATAATGCTTTTTTCTAAGGTATTTTTGTATGAACTCAAGACCATAATGTCAATAAGGGCTCCACGGGTAAAGACGGGGCAAAAAGCATTTATTTTAATTTTCCAAAATCCAGACAGAACCGTCTCACCAATCCCAATTCACCCTTGACCGTTGCTCTATTTTTTAAAGTCGCTACCCAATCAGCCAAATTGGAATAGCATACAATGCCTTTTGCTCGTATAATTGTTCAATGTTACCCCGTCTCCCCTATTGTTAAGGGCACCATTGACAGCGACATTTGGCACGTACCATTCTCTAATTGCAGTGCGGGGTGGCCTTTATGTCCCCTCAAACGTTAATTGCTAAATGGTATTTCAATGAGAATTGCATTATTATATTTTTGTTAAGCTAATGGACAAAGGTGTGATGTGAATGATAATGTTGTGCGTCTAATTTGAATATGGTTTTAGTGTAATCATTGCATTTCTCTACTAAAAAATTTATATACTCCACTTCGATTACTACATTAATTTAACAATGTCTGTATGTCTGTCTGGTTGGAGAATATAATAATATTTTCAGGAAAGTTTTGTGTCAGTTATAGAAGCTGAGCAATAAATTACAACTTTCTTTCAGTTTGACTCAAAGGCTAAAAAGAACGGGTCCGCCCTAATGACCAGATAAGGAATGCCCGGCCCGAGAAAGTCCACCACTAGAATGCCGAGCAAAGTGCTGGGTTATTAGAGACTTGAACATTGTCGGGTGTAGTTATTAATATAATACTAAATACTAGATAAAATATAGTAGCACATTACGGAAGTGATTTAAAGTTTTCTATCGCCGAAAAAAAATCAATTAAAAAAGTCTGGACCGCTTGCTTAATGCAGCAGACATTTTTGAAGAAGCCCTGTATAAATTATATGGACATTGTATGGTTAAAGGCATAAGCGGAAGCGATTTGCTTACGTAAGTTATTGATAAAGCTGTGGTCTCAACGTTTCTACAATCTTGTAATGCATTAAGCATGTGCGTTGGTGGCCAGTATGTCTCAAAATTAAATAGCTGAGCCACCCATTCCTGAAATAGCCTGAAACATGTCTTCCGCTGGATACCTTATACCAGTAAACACGCATAACGAGAGCAAGGTACAAATTAATTAATTAATTAACATTTAACGCACGTCGCCGTCCGGGCCACGGTAATCGACCACAGACTCAGCCAATTCTTGTACGAACGGTCCCCTGTCCGTTTTCAAATCATCGTGTCTGTAGTAGATTTCGATGCTAGACATATCCCGGACACACACACACACATGTGTGCATTACACAGATATTGTGATTGACATCTCTAGATCATCCGGCGGACGGACCGGATATTTTCGGTGAGATATCCGCCTAGTCTGTGGTGGGTTTTACACAATACGAACCTAGCGACAAACTTTCCTCCTCTTCTGTTTAATATGGGCCGTTAAATGAGCACAATGTTACCAGTGTATCTGGCCAAAATCTTAAAACCGCCCAGGTATATTGAAAAGTTAAATATCCAGTCACTTCCATTATGCTATCATATATCATTGTCTATATATACAACATAATAATATAAATTCAAAAGGTTGTTTAATAAAATTGTCTTTTTTACACATCAAACCAGGATCGACTTGATATTTAGCACAGTTTAGTTGGAGGGCCGGAGTCTGACATAGGCTTCTTTTTATAGCGGAATAAATTGCCAATTTCAAAAATTTAAAAAGTTAGTAAAACATACATTTCCGCATCCGCTCATTAAAACGCCTATGAAAATAGCTCCTTAATTGTACCACACATATTGCAGAGGCGCACAATGCGTTCGTTACAGCGACAGATCTGGACGAAAGCCAGACATTACCAGTTATAACCCACCCCGAATAACTGAACGGAAAAGCTTCCGTACATGGAAACCATTTTTGAGGCGCCAGCCAAATCCTCGAGATCTAAAAAAATGGATGTGACTCTTAGTTCACGCACGACAGAAGCGAACAAATTATTACTATTAAATTGTATCTAAACACACGGTTAGTGTGTCAGCCAAGTTAGCAAACGAATATGGCGACGCACACTAACCCTATCGCGCCATTTTTGACCCCTAGAATAATATAAAATCTATTTGCATTAAACACTTGCGATTTTGCGTGTCTAGTAAGAGTCCCTCGATTACCAAAAAGTTTCATGAATGAACCTCTTTTCATTATTCCGTTCATTGTCAGGAATATACAACAATTTTTTTTGGCATATATATTTACATAGAATGACTAAAAAGGTTTATAATTATGGCTGAAGTGAAAGGAAATGCTGGCAGAGGATGACCTAGGTGAACTTTTATTGAACATATAACAAATGTATTGATCGATGGCAATATTAAAAGTACACACAATCGGCGAGCATGTATGAAAGGTAAGATGACTATAAAAGAAGCGAAAGAGGTATGTCATGATCGTAAGAAATGGCATTCGTTTGTCTCTGCCTACCCTTCTTGGGATGATAGATATATAGATAGATTTACATAGAACCTTTTTGTCTAGAATTCAAAACTCACTACTTTTTACGGGCTAAGAGCGATACTTGGCTTCAATCTTTACATTTATGTTTTTTTAAAGTAAAATTATTCAGCGACATCTACCGGTGAGTGAGTGTTTAAAGTACCTATACAATTACGCTGATAAGATATCGCCCTAATGTCACTTTTGTCTCGTGACGGTCAGTTTTTCTTCAATAACTCTCATTTCCAATCCCGTCGCTCCAAAAATGTTTGTTGCTATACAAAAAAATACAAATCTCTCCTTCCCCTAATTTGTTTCAAATACGGCAAAAAGGCTAAATAATTTCCTTTGAGGTAAATTTTTTTCAGCGACAAAAACTGCCGATTATTTTCGGCAGAGGGAAAAAGATTTGAGAATCTGTAAAATTCCCAATGGTACGCTGAAATTGTGGGCTAACCGAAAAACTCTTTGCAATTTTCTCTATAATTCATAAAAATATAAAAACATTTTTTTGATATTACGAAAACATATCAATTAAGGATTCAACGCCAGTCAATATAAAATCTATACTATTTATCTATCCATACTTCACTACATATTATAAAACAAACTACTGAACAGATTTTAATGCGGTTTTCACTATTAGATAGGTTGATTCAAGAGGAAGGTTTCTGAATATTAAACATAGACGTATCATGTTTAGGAGCTGATCAATAATAGTATAAATAAATAAAATCGGGGAAAATGTTACCTCAAACGCCATTTCGTGGCGTATGCTGTCTAACCCATAACAGATATAACAAAATGATGTAGGAAAGAATTGTGTAGAATAAAATAATCTACAAAAAAAGTCCGCGGTAGCATATATCTATCTCTAATAGATAAGTAGTTATAAGCATATTTATATACGTGGGTATTCAAAAAAGCAGGGGATCATAATATAACAAAGAGTCACAGTGGACTGGTCATAAGACAAAAACATAGTTTCAAATTACAAACAAGTTTTGAAGAGAATAAATCTGTCTCTCTGTCCACGATTCACTTTGAAACTATCTATCTATCATCACGCCTTTTATCCCAAGAGGGGTAAGCATAGACAATAGAATGTCATTTGTTACGATCCTGACATACCTCTTTCGCTTTTTTTCCTTTCTATCATACCTTTCATACATGCTCGGCGATTGTGTGTAGGTACTTTTAATATTTCCATCGAAAAGTACACCTAGGTGCCAGCATTTCCTTCCATTTCAGCCATATAAACCTCTTTAGTCAATCTTTCATCCTTCATTCTTTCAACGTGTCCAAATCAGCGTAAACTACTTTCCTTCATTTTAGTCACAATATCATCTTTCACTCCGCATTTTACAGTCAATACGCTTTGTATCATACATTCTATTGTGAAACTAGAAGAAGGTTTTACAAGTATTTTGAAAAGTGACGGCAAAAAAAATATTGGTACTCAGCTCAATTATTTAGCCAATAAATTATAAAATATAAAATCCTGAGCCACGGTGGCAAATTTTAGGCAAAAGTGCAATTAAGCCTTGATTACGCGGTAAACCCCAAAAGGTCGTTTTGTACCTTTACATGGTCTCTATAGACGACGGACATGGCATATTAAGTGGACTAATTTCTTTAATCATATCATATACTCACGCCTGTATCCCAGTGAGGTAGACAGAGACTAAGGACCTCCACTTGCCACGATCCTGACATATCTCTCTTGTTTACTTACATATACTCACGCCTGTATCCCAGTGAGGTAGACAGAGACTAAGGACCTCCACATGCCACGATCCTGACATATCTCTCTTGTTTACTTACATATACTCACGCCTGTATCCCAGTGAGGTAAATAAAGATAGGAAACTTTTCTTAAATGTTTTATTCAATTTAGTTTTCTTAAATTAAGGCTAAGTCCAAAAGATCGAGTTTCAAAAAAAAAGTCTAAAGACAAAAGGGTTTCAAGACGTTAGAAAAGTCCGGAGTTAGTAATGCAATTAGAACTACCTCACTGGGTGAAATAAGGATGTGGTCTGGTGCTAGCGATTTCTAAATAAAATCGCTACCGCTCTTGTCTTTAGTCTAATTATTATACTAACATTATAAAGGCGAAAGTTCGTATGGATACGTATGTTTGTTACTCAATCACGCCAGAACGGCTGAACGGATCTGGATGAGATTTGGCACAGAGATAGATTATACTCTGGAATAGCACATAGGCTACTTTTTATCCCGGAAAATTGTATGGTTTAGAATAGATTTGTTTTTGTTTAGGGGTCAGAGAATGACATAATTATATACTTCTTTTTATACCGCGAAAGTTCTATTTCCAACCGGGTGAAACAGCGGACAGAAGCTTGTTAATTTATAAATACGAAATTAATTATGTTTGTTTGTCTTGATACGCTTTCACGCCTAAACCATTGAACTGATTTTGATGAAATTTGATTCGGAGAAAGCTTAAACCCTAGGGAAGGACATAATGCTACATTTTAGGGTTCCGTGCCCAAAGCGTAAAAACGGAAACCCTATTACTAAGACTCCGCTGTCCGCAATGATATACTATATAAACTGAGGTAGATGCGTGATTGACGCTTAAGCTATAGCAAGGCAAATGAGAGGTAAGTGTCCCACTATAAATTTGGTCGCGCACAGTCACGCACAATCCTACGACTAGTGTACATGTCTCTCTTGAGTAGAATAATCCGCAAAAACATCAAGAAAAATGACATCTTGTGTGTTCCGCTTTTGCAGAAATTATACTGCAACTGTAAAGGATAGAAATGATATCTCATTTCATTGGTAAGTACAGAAATTTTATAATTATGGACATAACAATATTTTATTAATAATAATGCGCTGTTGCCAGTTCGCCGCTTGCCTGAGCGAGACGAACGATGCATTTTGTATGAGAGTGATAGAGAAGACAAAACGAAATGGCCGCGACAGACTCAGCGACTGATTATGGGGATGGTTGGTAATATCGGACCTGTCAATAAATTACATGAACCTATTTAAAAAATATATATATTTTATTAAATGTACGGAAAATGTATATACATAATTATATTTACATTATTATAAATTTATATGTTATATTATTGTTGTATGTATAGTATTATGATCTTATTGTATTTATTTATCTTTTAGTCTCCCTAGAAGCGAATTAATAAGAGAAAAATGGATAGAGATAATCAGAACCCAAAGACGAGAATATGATTGGTTGCCAAGTTTTTACTCTAAGGTTTAGACGTATGGTGCAACGATACAACCAGCAGTTTTGCGAAGTGGACATATTTTCACATTCTTTGTATATATTTAGGAAAAATATCTGTAACATTCTAAATAGTAGTTAATTGTAGTAAACTTTTTTTGTATTATTTGTTATTTCTATATTTTTTGGAATTTGCATAAAAATATCCTGTTTTGAATGTATGTATAAACAATACGTTTGTATAAACAAACGTCACTGACTATATGACAGTTATTTTTTTAATATGTATCTATGTTGTAGTAATCTTTGTTGTATAGTTGTTTGTTGTCCAGAATAAAAAAAAATCAAAAAAATATTTAAAGACTTAATTTTAAATTACACTACATAATACATAAATTGAAAGTCTCACGTCAACTTTAAAGGAGTAGACTTACAGTAAGTCTATTGGGATGACAATTCCCACTAGTCTTACTGGTAAGACTATGCGGTAAGACTACTGGGAACAGCCCAAATAAGTAGCATACTAATATCCTATACCAAGCCATAATCTACCTCTATGCTAAATTTCATTTAGAACTGTTCAGCCGTTTGAGCGTGATTGACAGACAAATGGTCTATTTGTTGTAAAGTCATTGATTATTACATTATATTTATTAGTAAAATAAAAGTTTTTTAATTACATATTGTATATTTTATTATTCCAAAAATATTTCTAAGTAAAATATTGAGTGTTCCATTTAGACAATCTTCCCCTAGTTCCTCCGGAGAAGGTCACGCGTCGATGACGTGTCGCAACTTAAAACATATATTTATTTCTTTTTAACAAATGGATTTCGGTATTGAGCTGTGTTTCTCTATCCCTTTCATCGCTTGAATATATAAACGTAAGTAATTAATAGGTAGCTATAGTATTGTTCAAGCTGTTTATTATCTGCATTTAGTATGGGTATAACGTGTCTACTTATAGTACGTCATTGGCTGTCCGTCCGTCTGTCTGTCTGTCCGTCTGTCACCAGGCTGTATCTCATGAACCGTGATAGTTAGACAGTTGAAATTTTCACAGATGATGTATTTCTGTTGCAGCTATAACAACAAATACTAAAAAAAACAGAATAAAATAAATATTTCAGGGGGCTCCCATACAACAAACGTGATTTGTTTTGCCGATTTTATAGATAATGGTACGACTCGCACTTGGCCGTTTTTTAACTCCGGTCTTTATGCTTCGTATAATAACGATTGTAGTAATGTTAGATTATAGCATGTTATAAGATTTATATATTTTTTATAGAGAAGAGGTGTAGGCAGAGACAATCGAATGCTATTTGCCACGATCCTGACATACTTCTTTCGCTTCTTTTATATTCATCATACCTTTTATATAGGTAACACAAACATAAAACAAACTCTAGGTCCGTGGGGTTCAAATGCCAAAAAGTTAATTAAATACATCTCTTCTGGTGACAAGAGGGCTGGCTCCTTCCTCGCTCAACGAATCAGCATCGCGATTCAGCGGGAAAGTACAGCCAGTAATTCTTGCCACTATTCCACGCGGATTTATTAGTTATTTTTAATTTTCAAATTAGATTAAGGGTTTTTATATTGTTATGTGTAAATAGTGTTTACAATTTATTAAAACGTTAAAAAACATATTATTATATATTTTTTTATATGTTCAATAAAAGTACACCTAGGTCGTCCTCTGCCAGCATTCTCTTTTACTTCAGCCATATAAACCAAAAAAATATAAAAAAGACATCTAGAAATAAGGCCACGTCTACATTAAAAAGCCTATCTCGAAGCCACATCCTTATATCTCAAAGTGGTAAAAGGCACTTCTGGCGGTGAGAAAAGGTAATTATTGACTTTTTGAAGAACCAACCCCTATACCCCTAAACTCAACCCCCTACCCCTCTAGTTCAAGTTCTACTGCCCAAGGTTGATAAGGAAAATGCCTAATTAAAGCCTCGAGCGAGTTGAAGATAGTTTTATTTGATGTTTCCACGTAACAAGCTAATTGAAATAGACTACGTAAAGGTCATTACAGATTTGGGATCGGATTGACCTAAGGGATATGTGAATTTTAAACCTTTTCGGAGACGCTTTTTGGAGTTCTGTTGAGGTATATTTAGATTCAAATATTGTATTTGTATATAATAACGAACTCAGTTTTACGCGCGACTTATATTGTCCATATATCTTTAGAAATATGTGAACAAGATGAACTAGGTACTATTAAAATTGAAAAATAACCAAAGATAACATAAGATAGACCAAGATGCACGTGTACTAGATACATGAGAAAGTACGATTTCTCAACAAAAGCTGTCTTTTAATAATACATGAAACGGACTTCGGACTTATGAGAATTATACAAAAACTATTAGAAAAAGCGAATATTTTAAATACGAGTATATTAACAATATTAAAAGAAGAAAAATACGCGAAAAATTGAGGAGTTTCAGGGTTTCATAAAACTTATGTGAATGTGATTTTAAAAATTCTATGTCATTGTTTTCATCTTAAAAATATCTTTATTTAGATATCATTTTTAATTTCGAACCCAAGACATACAGTTATCGCGTAATTTACAAAAGCCTGCAGTGTGTAATTAGTATGGGATAAACGGATGAACGCTATATAACATTAAAATTAGATATAATCAATTCGGTTGACGGTCGGTCCGTTGACACGTCATGCAAGTTAATATGATCTGTTGATGGACTTGATTGAAAGGGGGCGTTCCAATCTAACCATATTTCAAACTTAAGGCTGTGTTTACACTTGCATTCATGACTGCATTTTTGGCTTCATTACATAAAAAAGGCATAGGCAGTCAGTAGGTATTCACCGCATCTGGAACTATGTTCGGACACGTGAATGATGAAAGATTGACTAAAAAGGTTTATATTAATGAAGTGAAAGGAAATGCTGGCAGAGGACGACCTAGGTGTACCTACTTTTAATGAACATAATTATAAAAAAATATATTGATCGTTGGGGATATTAAAAGTACACACAATCGCCGAGCAAGTATGAAAGGTATGATGAATATAAAAGAAGCGAAAGAGGTATGTCAGGATCACAGATCTTTTCTCAGGATCGTACCAAATGGCATTCGATCGTCTCTGCCTAATAACAGTGGTTTTTAATTTATAAGTATATAACGAATAATGACGCCATCTAGCAAGCATTTTTTACTATAAAAATTGCTGGTCAGAAATGGGCAATCGAAAATGCCTGACCCAGCAATTGGAAGCCAGTACACGAATTTCTGCCCAAACATTTTTGTGTCCAGCAATCCATTGCCGGCTTTGTGCTGAGAGGGTGTCGAGAACCTATAAGATTACTATTATTTAGCCAGTTTTTTTTTATTGAAATTGAATAATCGCTTTGTTTTATTAACTTCACCTATAATAAATAGGTTAGAAAAACCGTCAAGAATGAGTTATTCGTCCACCAAAATGGCGCGCTTGAGTTTTTACTACAAACGAATTTCCTCGCCTTAAATAATAAAGAGAAACTATGTGAACGAGGCTTTATTAACGAATCGTTAGCAAGACACAGATTTGGTCAGTATAGCGATATAATAATCTGTGAGTCAGGGAAATTATTTTATTATGATTGTACAAGCGAGACATGTCCCCGGTTTCACACGGGTATATTATATCTAGGGTTTGCAGTACCGGTACTGAAATCGAATTTGTATTTCCCGGTACTGGAGGAGATCCAGTACCGAGAAATACCGAGAAATTCGATACTTTCGGTACTAGAGAAAAAGTGAGTTAAATGCTTGTGTGCGTGAAATAAAATGTTAGAAATAGTTTTAAAAAAGTTTAATCACAATATAATTACCTTACGTAATTTAATAAACTTTAAATATTACAATCAGTCTCAACAATAATTCCGTACCGGTAATTCCCGGGAGCAATCCCTAATTATATCCCAATATATAATTAGCCTATGCCAGTTACTGTCCGGACCTCCAACTAAAAAATCACGCCGATGAGTGCTTTCGATTTGACGTGAAAGTAGAACAATGGCGCTTCCATCGGAGGGCACGTAAAGCTGGCGGACGCAGTTCTTCTAAAGAATAACAGATTTACGTCTATTAAAGAAGTGACAATGCAGTGCAATGACACATCGGATTTGAAAAAATATTTTATATTAAATATTGCTAAGACTCCGCTGTCTGTCTGTCCGTCCGTCTGTCACCAGGCTGTATCTCATGAACCGTGATAGTTAGACAGTTGAAATTTTCACAGATGATGTATTTCTGTTGCCGCTATAATAACAAATACTAAAAAAACAGAATTAAAAACGTTTTTTTTTTTGCCGTTTTTATAGAATGGTACGGAATTTATGCGCGAGTCCGACTCGCTCTTGGCCGGTTTTTTTGTATCTTTCTTCACTATGGGGCCCATCAGAAGACCAAGTCTCCCTCGTTCAGCCGATGGTATTTGTGAGGCTAGGAGGCTATACCTAACGAGTGGCCAGTTCTGTTGAGGTATATTTAAATGGAATAGCCTCTAAGTGTGGTTTGTCGGATTATGTAAATAAGTTTTTAACTAAGATCCGAAATTGAACCACTGGGCCACCGACGCACTTTATTTATCCATTCATTTGCTTATGAAGTTTTTCTTCCTTTCAGCTCCGCCGACATCCGTTGACATATCTGGCCATCAACACAACTCTAAGCTAGAAGTAAAAGAAGGTGCAGATGTCAATTTGGAATGCCAAGTGAAAAATTCCAAACCTGCTGCTAGGATAGTTTGGTATAGGGGCAATCAAGAATTGAAAGGGGATAAAGGTAAGACTCTTTTAATATAACATTTTGCCTAGAGGTTCATAGTGGACTCAAACGCAAATTACAACTTATCTATTAAAGATTAATTAGATAATTTTATTCTACACAATTCGTTTCTACATCATTTTGTTATATCTCTGACGGATTAGACAGCATACGCCATGAAAACTCGCTGTTGCTAACTTTTTCTCTGACTTTATTAACTTATACTGTTATTTCTCAGCTCCTATACATGATAGGTCTATGTTTAATACTCGCAAACGTTCCCGGTGATTTAGGCAATCTAATAGAGAAAACCGCAACAAAATCTGTTCAGTAATTTTTGCGTGAAAAGGCCACAGACAGACAGACTTTTTTTATAGTATGTAGTGATGATTTCTTTGTCTATACCTACTATATGTTTTTTTGTATTTTTGTTTGTAATGAATAAACTTAAAAACTACTTAACCGATTCTAAAAAAAATTACACTAATACAAAGTCTAATCCCTGAGTGACATAAGCTATATTTTATATTATATATTTTGTATATAATTGTTACCTCGGGCGAAGTCGGGGCAAGCCACTAGTCTCTAACACTCTTATTAATAAACTCGAAGTAGCGACGTAATAACTATATACTTCTCGGGGCATGACACGGACAGCGTGAATGGAGTGGGATTCATTGTTCCCGCCAAACTGACACGTTTCGTCACGGGATACAACCCTGTAAACGACCGCATTATGACGATACGCCTTAACTGTAAACCATGCCCGCTAAACATCATTCAGGTGTATGCGCCGACCTCACTGTCCTCACAGCAAGACATTGACAGCTTTTACGAAATCCTAGAGGTAACAATTGGGAATATAGCCGGGCGCGAAATTTTAATGGTGCAGGGTGACTGGAACGCGAAAATTGGGGATACAAGAACTGACGACCACATCTCCCACATACTGGGCAGGCACGGACTGGGTACCCGCAACGAAAGAGGTGAAACGATGATTGAATTCTGCGTAGGCCACAATTTGACAGTGACTAATACCTGCTTTAAACAACACAAACGCAGACTATACACTTGGAAGTCTCCTGGGGACAGGTACCGCAACCAGATAGATTTCATCACAGTCAACCGCAGATGGAGATCATCAATTACCAATTGTAGAACTTTTCCGGGGGCTGAATGTGGGAGCGACCATCAACTACTTGTAGCAGAATTGAGACTGCGGTTGAAGGCTCCTAATAAACCGATAAAACACACTGTGAGGCTCGCCGAGGGTGATGCTGAGTACTTCAGAGAACAAATAGAAGCAAAATTGATTTCAAACGTTGTTGCTTCGCCGTTGGAGAGTGCTGAAGATTTGTGGCAGAATTTTAAAAACCAAGTCACCGACGTTCTCGGTTCTGTGACCGCGAAACACAAGATCAGAAAAGACTGGATAAGTGATGAGACGTGGGAAGTGATCGCCAGGAGAAAGGAAATTAAAAGCGGTAACACTTCTCAAATACATCAGGAGTATAAACGCCTTTCTAAGCTGATCCAAAGACTTTGTAGGCGAGACAAAAACAGATTTTTCGAAGAGATATGTGTAGAAATAGAAAACCATGCGAATAAATATCAGACTGCTGATCTTTTCAAAAAAATCAGACAAATAACACGCAATTTCAAACCTCTAACTTGGACGATCGACGACAAGGAGGGAACTTCGATCCATGACATTGACAGGGCAGCTGAGCGGTGGAGAGAATATTGCGCAGAGCTTTATGAAGACAAAAATGGCTCCTCCCATAGTGTTGGCAACGCGACTGAGGAATTAGAACCTAGCATACTTCTTTCCGAGGTAGAGGACGCCATTAGGAAATTAAAACGGAACAAAGCTCCCGGAGATGATCGCATCACCACGGAAGCGTTAAAAGCACTCGGAAAAACGGGAGTGAATAATTTACACTCCATCTGCAATGCAGTCTGGAAAACATGTAAATGGCCTTCCGATTGGGTCCACTCTTCTATACTTCCTTTGCACAAGAAAGGCTCTGTCAGAGACTGCAACAACTACAGGACTGTTGCCCTGATATCACACGCAAGCAAGGTACTCCTGCATATTATTAATAGCCGACTCAGATCGTTCCTGGACTGGCACATCCCCCAAGAACAGGCTGGGTTTGTCAAGGGAAAGGGCACTAGAGAACAAATATTAAATCTCAGGCAAATTATAGAAAAATGATACGAATATAACACCCCGGTAATAATATGTTTTGTTGACTACCAAAAGGCCTTCGATTGCGTGAGATGGAATTACCTATGGGCCATCTTGAAAAATGCAGGTGTACCGGGTCACATAGTGCAACTTATCCGAGGTCTGTATGAGTCTGGTTGTGGAACTGTTAGGTTGGGTGACACCACATCAGGTCATTTCAAATTTTACAGAGGAGTACGACAGGGATGCATAATTTCACCAATCCTCTTCAACATCTATGGAGAACATATTATGCGTAAAACCCTCGAAGGATGGAGGGGTGGCATAAGACTCGGCGGAATGGTTATTTCTAACCTCAGATATGCCGACGATACTGCCCTGTTCGCTTCCTCCGAAGAAGAAATGGCGGAACTTCTGAGTCGTTTGGAAGTCTCAAGCCGAGAAGCTGGGCTCACCATCAACAAAAATAAGACCAAACTAATGACAGTGTATCGATTCAATTCGGTCTCGCATTCCGATGTACTGAAAGACTATGACGCTGTGGAGCAATTCCAATACTTGGGCTCAGTCATAAGTAACAGAGGCGGCTGCGGGACGGAAATCAGACGTCGTATTGGTATGGCAAAGACTGCGATGACCCAGCTGAATAATATTTGGAGAGACAGAAGCATCTCGAAGCGCACAAAAGTGCATTTAGTGCGCACACTCGTTTTTTCAATCTTCCTATATGGCTCGGAAGCGTGGACCCTTAGAGCTGGTGACAGACAGAGAATAGATGCCCTGGAGATGTGGTGCTGGCGTCGTATGCTACGGATACCTTGGATTGCACGTCGCACAAATGTATCCATACTATCAGAGCTGAACATCAAGTCTAAACCACGACTCTCCACTGTGTGCATGAGACGAATTCTGCAATATTTCGGACACATTGCACGAAGAAAGGGCAACAACCTAGAAAAGCTTGTGGTGTTGGGTAGGATGGAGGGAAGAAGACCTCGAGGACGAAGCCCTAAACGATGGTCCGATCAAGTGTCCGAAAACCTGGACACCAGTATTACCACAGCCTTTCATCAGGCAGAGGACCGCAGCCGATGGAAGAAGATAATTGAGGAGAAGCTGATGAGACGGGGTCACGATCCTCAGCAGTGAGGGACCGACTGTGGAGAGAGAGCGACGTAATAACTAAACTGTGTTTCGTCTCAGTCTATCATAATGAATTGCAGATTTGTTAGACGGAGACGAAATACAGTTTAGTTACTACGTCGCTAATTCGAGTTTATTAATAAGAGTGTAAAAGTTTCGATAGCACTCTAGCGCCTTTTCCAAATCTTTGTAATATTTCGTAAAATACAAATAATTTTACACTTTCTTCTTTTTTTTCTGCACGGGTTGCCTTATAGCTCCCGAAATCGTGTTACGGTTCTAGGCTACCCAGCGAAAGACCAAGTCTCCCTCTTTTAGCCGATGGTATTTATAAGGCTATACCTGTGGCCAGTTCTGTTGAGGTATATTTAGATGGAAAAGCCTGTAGAAGTGTAGTATCCCGGATCCCGGCCATGTACCTATGGGTTTTTAATTAAAAACTTATGTACATAATCCGATGAACCACGCTTAGAGGCTTTTATTTTTCATATTTCAAAATAATCTCGTCCGAAACCGGATAAAATGCTAGTGAACGAATAAACAAAGACTTTTACTTTTCCGGGCTTTAACTTAAAAATATGTAATAAAAATAATTTATCACCTATACTATTTTTTAGAGAAATAATTTTAACGATGCAATTTAAATGAGCCACCATTTTTAATTTATGGCATTTTTAACGACTGGACGGTAGTTTTGAAAACTTTTTCCTGCAATTAAATGATTTTTACTCCGTTACTATGCAGGTGCAAATGGTATTAATAACTTTGTAAGCTGTATGAAAGAATTATGAAAGATATGTAAGAACCGTGATATTTGTACCTGCTCCCTGAAGCACGACAAGTCGATTAAAAGTATTAAAACGCTCGACAGACTACTCCTCATTTACTGATGGACTAAAATGCTTGAAAAAATATGTAATAATTATCAATTCTAATACAACAATTCGTAAAAAAGATTTTATTTGTAAGACCAAAACTTCAATATTTAAAATAATAATAATGGAACCATGGACGTAAAAAAGGAGAGGACGGATCGCCGCTAAGACAAAAGTGAAGCAACCAAGTTATGCCAGTTTAATTGTAAATACGAGCCTCACGCACACATTCTCATTCGGTTATGCTGATCAGCCGCCATTAAGAAATTAAAAAACAATGCCGTCTTGTGTAGTAAAATTATGCAAAAACAACTCCATTACTTATAAAAAATCTCAAGGAATCACATTTCATAGGTAAGTTAGTAATTTACCACTTATTCTACAATAATCAAATCGGTAGCACACATGCACGCTTGGTGCTTCACTTTTGTCTTAGCGTCGATCCGTCCTCTCCTTTTTTACGTCCATGAATGGAACGGTGTTTTTGTCTACTGCTCTTAAACGGCTATAACGTTTGGAAATATTTACATGCCTAAAAATTAATAACACGTTGTACTTTAAACACAACAAAGTATATCTTTTTTTATTTTTGTAGGTATTTAAAATAAAATAACTTTACAAAGTATATCTAAATCAATTCGAAGGTGTTTCTGGGACAATTCTCTCATTTCTATGTGCTTCTGTGAGAAGAACCTTCCTGGCAGGTTTCCGGCAGTGTATTCCTGCTGCATGAAGACGACGACGAACGGTTTCCATACACACATTATATTGATAGGCTAGCAGCGTTTCCTCAATGTATGGCTGTGCTAATAAGTTACCCAAGGTATGCTCCAGCCCTCTTGTCACCTGAAATGTCGATTAGACGAGATGATATTTCCTTATATAATTTCTTTTGCTCCGAGGCCCCACGGACCTATTGGTTTCAACCCCAAACGATCATTTGTTGACAATTAATCGACTCTTAAAGAAAATTGAGGTAAAAAACTTTAAATTTTCAAATAATTTGATAAAGTACAAACAAAATTTTAATAAAATTAATATTTAACTCAATATTTGAAATATGGGAACAGATATAATAGGAACTTATTGAAAATTATGAAAATTTCATGTAAATTGGATTAACGTGTCCATGTCGAATGATACGAGCTCATAATTATTTTTAAACTATCGATCCGCTGCATGCTGTACAATATTTGTTTACAACAATTTGAATACCTACATAAATACGCTTATAACTACTTATCTGCTAGAGATAGATATATGCTACCGCAGACTTTTTTGTAGATCATTTCATTCTACACAATTCTTTCCTACATCATTTTGTTATATCTCCCAGGGATTAGACAGCATACGCCATGAAAACGCGCTGGGTCTAACTTTTCCCCCGACTTGATTTACTAATACTGTTAATGCTCAGCTCCTAAACATGATAGGTCAATGTTTAATTCTAGTAAAGCTACCTTGTGAATCAACCTTAGTAGTAGTTCTTAGTAGGCAGACGCGGCGGGGAACTTTATTGCCTTGCGGTTGCACCCGCGTTTATGGTTACTGTTTGGCTTCTTTGTGATGTTATTATAGCCTTTGAGCTTCCTTAATAATTGGGCTATGTAATGAAAAAAGATTTTTTCAAATCCGACAAGATCATTTTATTCTACACAATTCTTTCCTACATCATTTTGTTATCTCCGACGGATTAGACAGCATACGCCATGAAAACTCGCTGGAGCCAACTTTTTCCCGACTTGATAGGTACGTGTGTAATAGACAATCCTTCCTCGTGTATCAAAAAAAAATATTCATGGGTTGCCTTACAGCTTCCGGGAACCGTTACCGGCCCCAGGGTACCTAGCGGAAGACAAAGTCTTCCTCACTTAGCCGAAGATTTTTGTGAGGCTATACCTTACGAGTGGCCAGCTCTGTTGAGGTACCTATGTAGATGGAAAAGCCTCCTATCTAATAGTGAAAACAGCAAACAAAATAAAAACAACAAACAAGGAGTCGAAACCGGGAGGGACTCATGCCAAAAATGCTAAGCACCAATTTTCTTTAACATGTACTTTAATCGACTCCTCGTGCTTCGGAAGGCATATAAAGCCAGCACTTCTTCTAAAAATAACAGATATATATTTACATAGCTTTCCGCCCCCGGCTTCGCCCGTGGATATTTACGAACAAAATAAAATTTACCCTATATCTACCCCTACCCCTACCCCTACCCTTATCCCTACCCCTACCCTTACCTCCACCCCTACCCTACCCCTACCCCTACCCCCACCCCTACCTGTACCCCTACCCCTACTTCTACTCCTACCCCCTACCACTACCTCCATATCATCAATAGTTTTCGCAGCGCACGCGATGTAAGGAATTTCTTAGGTCATTTATTTACACCTTGGGTTACATTATTGGAGTTTTAGTAAGGATCCATAATTTTTTTGAAAATAGAATATAGCCTATGTCACTCAGGGTGAATGTAGCTTTCCAATGGTGAAAGAATTTTTGAAATCGGCACAGTAGTTTTTGAGTTTATTCATTACCAACATACACACACACAAAAATACAAATCTTTCCTCTTTATAATATTAGTATAGATATATTAAAGAAGTGACACATCTAGGTTCATTAAGTGCAGGGCTTGCCACCTGTTCTGTTCAATATAGACAACTGGCAACAAGTGGACACTATTACCGGTGTCTCTGGCCACGTCCAGTAGTTTTTGTGTGAAAATTTCACAGACAGACATACAGACGTGGCAGGAGACTGTGATTTCTACTCTTGTACACAGACGAAACGAAATTATTACAGTTTTAATAATATCTAGAAATTAGTAGTGGCAGTCTTCCCATCCCCGTTATTCCTATGAAGTAGATGATGAGTTTTCGATTTCAATTAGCAAACAATTGTGCTAGCAATTAGTGGGTCGCGTTGATTGGTACGATCTGATTTTACGTAGGGATGTGCTTAATATCGATGTAATACTTAATATCGATAGTTATGGTGCTGGATTTTTAACAATGGAAATGTTTTTTCGATAGTTTATATGATTGAGGTGCCAAAATGTTAAAAATAAATTTAATTAACCCGTGTATTTTTTGGAAAAATTAAAAGGCTCTAAAGTGGTAATTTAGGGTACCTTGTAAACCTACATCTAGTCTTATTTATGATTTTTTTTTATTCTACATGTACGTGTTCAGAAAGGTTATATCGGGAAGTTTTTAGAAATTTGAAAAAAATATTTTTGAATTTATGACGATTTTAAGATCAAAATTTAAAAGGACCATATCTCGAAAACCACTGACCCTAGACCGGTCGTGTCTTTACTAAAATGAAAGGTCTTCTTCTTTTTTTATATATGGCCCCACCAATGTTAATCGGTGATTTGTCAATGTCAAGTATTAGCCTTTATGATCCCGCCGACCGACCCTATTAATTACTGACTAATCACAACAATCACCTTGCTCACCATGACATGACGTAGAATCCAATTATTTTATTGTAAGTGCTCTGAGCACGTGAGATTTCCGCCCGTGGGGTCCATTCTAACTTTCATCCTGGATGTATTTAAAAAGAGGTAGCTTATGTCCTTCCCTAAGGTTCAAACTTCATCCGTTTTTCAATTCAGTGGTTCAGTACATTACATTAAAATACAAGCAAAGCCGTTTACAGAATGTATGTTTAAATAAAAGACTTTTACATCACTGCACGCATCTCTTCACATGTTTGACATTATTTGAGGCTAGGAAAAAAAATATTTTGTCGATACGTATTTTTCGCATCACTAATCACTGCGCTTCAAACGGGCGCCTGGTATAACACTGAGTGACAGCTGATGGGGAGATATGGCTCGAAATATGTTTTATATAAAAAAAACCTATATATATGAAATCGTGCGTTATTTTCTCTTAGGCACAATATATGAATATTTTACTATAGTTTTTCATGCGTATGATTATTTTCGGATGCTGCAAGGTTTTTAGATCACTTCACAACTTATTATCTGTTTTCGCTATTATATAGGTTTATTCACCGGGATTCACTATCATATTTAGGAGCGGAGCATTAACAGTTTAATGGAATCTAATTCATCAGAGATATAACAAAATGATGTAGGAAAGAATTGTGTACAATAAAATTAAATTAAGATATGATGAAGCTGTAGGCGGGGTCGCTAGTAGGTTCTAAGTACAGCGACAGACTCACCACCTATTCTATTTCATTTGGGCACTTCCCCAAAGGCTCTGCTCACCCCAAAATGAGCAAACAATTTCCATAAATTCGTATTCAAAGTTAAATTTAAACCAACCGAACATAGAATAAACTTCCCTAGACAGTTTAGAGTTATCCTAAAGTTCGTTATATAGGTCCGTTATATGCTGTACGGCCACTTTCCATCACTCCCACCTTCGAGATCTAAAAGTTTCCTTGCATCCGGAACAATCGTAAAACTTTCTAGTGAGGGGTAGAACCGAGAACGGAACCAGATCATTTAGGTGATCTGAAACAGATACCCTAAAATGTCAAACCACGCTGTTGAACTGATCATGATATGGGGATAATGCTGAAGGGGTTTCCATGTGGTACAGACTTGTTATTATGACAAACTAGCTGTGCCTTGTGGTTGCACCCGTGTATATGGTTACGACTCAGCTCCTTTGGGTCGTAGCGTGATGATATGCCTACAACATTCTTCAAGAATTGGGCTATCAAATGCAATAATACATTATATATTAATATAGGTAAAAAAGACAAAATGGGGTGCGAAATATATTACGCCTACGAAAAACTCCATTGTGTTATTTTACATACAAACAGATTTACCCACAAGCCAAACCAGACGTAAATTCAGACAAATATTTAAAACTAGGGACCCGGCCTCGGCTTCGCACGGGTACAATATGGGGTTACAACAATTCGATAATAATACTCCGGTGGGCGGATGCTTATGTAGGACGATATAAGGTTGAATATTGCTTGGCATATTTTACGTGGTCATGCAGCTACACTTGAAATTTCACTTATTTTGTAGCTTTTTCTTAAAATTTGTTAAAGAAAAACAATTAAACCGTGAAAGTAATCGTTTAAAGTTTTAAAAGATTATTTAAGCTATTTGATTCTTAAAAAAAGTATATAGTTGTCGCACAAAATATTGTGAATTTACGCACAAAAGTATTTTATAGAGGTATTTTGCATAATTTTTTTTCGATAGACCAAAATACTTATGAAAAATTTATGCGGTTAAAGTTTTATGTAGTATTATTTGCTATCTACTATATTTTTTTGAGATTGAGATTAATTCCTGACACTTCAAAGTAAGCGTTCAAAAAAGCCACTTTTAGTAGATATCGTGTTTGCACTCTCCCTCTTATAACTCCTATTTATAATTTTAAAATGCATACCTAGTTATATTTAGAAATTAATACTATATTACAATATCAATTATTAAAAGACTAACACTAAAATTAAAATAATAATAAAACTTACCATAAATAAGCTAAAATACTAAATAAATTACATAATAAATAACTACATTATAAATAAAAAATGTCCTCCAGCGTGTCCCCTCAGGCACGGGTCCTAGCAAGCTAGGATGATTCTTTGTGTCAAAAAGCTGCCAGCTCTTTTTTCACCGGTGACCTCGACGAGACGCACTGAAAAGTCTGTCAGAAAAAATAATATAACTTCTTATCTATTATATTACATATATAGATTAGTTTATTTTACACAATTCTGTCCTACATCATTTTATTATATCTCTGACGAAATAGACAGCATACGCCATGAAAACTCGCAGGGGCTAACTTTTTTCCCGACTTGATTCACTATTATTGTTCATGCTCAGCACCTAAACATGATAGGTCCATATTTAATATTAGCAAACCTTCCCGGTGAATCAACCTATCTAATAGTGAAATTCGCAACAAAATCCGTTCAGAAAATTTTACGTGAAAAGGTCACAGACAGACGGACGCGACAGGGGTCTTAGTTTTATAATATGTAGTGTATTGTTGAGTGCTTAATAGGTTCAATTATGACTTGATCCAAAAGAAAAGAATAAACACCGAATAACTAATTTCAAAAGTCATTTAATGCCTCGGAGGGCCCGTAGAGCATTCGTCCGTACAGCCAAAATCTATTAATTTCTAGCCAAATACACTTTTATTTCTAAGGATTTCTCTTATACTATTTCTAAGAATATTTTGAGAAAAATGAAAATTCAATCATAAAATAATCGTATATTTTCATGTAAAAAAATATCCAAACACACACATATCTTCACGGACTTTATACCTTGAGGTGTGGAAGAACGAGAAGTTAATTAAAAAAATAAACTGTCTACTTCTTCTAAAAATAACAGAAAATTAAAGAAGTGACAAATCCAGGTCCATTAAGTGCAGCAAGAGGCTTCTGACTGTTCTATTTAATATGGTTTATTGTCTAAAAGTAGACGCTGTTAGTTGTGTCTCTAGCCATACCGCAAAGTATAAAGACCCTTTTTGAAAAAAAAAAAACAATCATATAATGTGAAACATCTAAATTGACGCGTCAAGTATGCTGTAGACGAATAGCGAGGCGCACGTAGTACACACACTCACACGGAGAAGTACATAGTATACGCGCCACACACACGAGTTTTCCATCACGACATATCAAAATACCTGTAATTCAAAAATATAAATGAAGTGTATACAATTTTCCCATTTCACAAATAAATTGCCATTAACGCATAACACGACGGTACATTGTGATAGCTGTCAAGGAGTGGATCCTGCTTAATTAATATTTAAAATGATTTATGAATTTAAATTTTATATAAGCGCGCTACATATGTTCTTGTCTGAGCACTTATGATTTAATTATGCTGGAGGCAAAATTCCGTGAATTAAATACAATTTATTACTGACAACAAAGCTATGATGCGGTTTTATGCTATTTATTTTGAGGAAAAATTATTATATTAGCTCTCAAATTGCTCTGAACTTTATTAAATGAAACAAGTTCCCTGGTTAAAGTGACATTTTAAAAAAGGGAAAATAAAAAGCACCTGAAATCGAAGAGCCTGCATGAAGAGATGTATGGATTTGAATGAGGCAAAGGAGGTATAGGATTGTGTGAACTATCACTACATATTATAAAAAGTTAGTTTTTATGGCGTATGCTGTCTAATCCGTCAGAGATATAACAAAATGATGTAGGAAAGAATAGTGTAGAATAAAATTATCTACAAAAAAGTCCGCGGTAGCATATATATATCTCTAATAGATAAGTATTTATAAGAGTATTTATGTAGGTATTCGAATTGTTGTAACCTCATGTTGTAGCCGTGGTTTAATTAATAATTTGTGATTTAAGCATCGAAAGTTATTCTTCTTAATTTATTCAGTACTAATTTTCCGCCCCCGGCTTCGCCCGTGGATATTTTCGAACAAAATAAAATATAGCTTATGTCACTCAAGGATATAGTAGTTATCTATTCGTGTAAGAATTTTGAGAATCGGTCCAGTAGCTTGAGAGATTACCCCTTACATTTAAACTTACAAACTTTATCTATTATATAAAATTCTCGTGCAACAAATTCCTCCGAAACGGCTTGACCGATTTGTATAAATTGTTTTGTGTATATTAGGTAGGTCGTAAACTATTTTTCACCCTCCTACCCCCACACCCCATTTTTTAATCGCGATTTAAGTATTTTTGTATGAACAATTTCCAAAGTGGCAGTGGTAGGGGTAGGGGTAGTGCAGGCAAGCCAACGTTTGGGCAGGACAACGTCTGCCAGGTCCGCTAGTCTCTTTATAATATAAGTATAAATATTGTCGTCAATTGATTTAAATCCAAGGATATGACTCAGTGAATCAGATCTGTAAGTCCCAACACTATTCCACAACATAAAACTCACACTCCTATATCACACTGTTAGCGTTTGCTTAACTTCCACATGACTATCTCCTTTAAAAACTTTGTTACAAATTCAATGTTGCTTCTAAGTCGTTTTGTATTTTTAAAGTACGTAGTTCTTATACTATGAGTTGACAGTATTCAACCGACGACGTTTTTAGGGTTCCGTACTCAATGGGTTAAAAAACGGAAACCCTATTACTAAGACTCCGCTGTCCGTCCGTCTGTCTGTTTGTCCGTCTGTCACCAGGCTGTATCTCATGAACTGTGATAGTTAGACAGTTGAAATTTTCACAGATGATGTATTTCTGTTGCCGCTATAACAACAAATACTAAAAATCAGAACAAAATAAATATTTAAGGGGGCTCCCATACAACAAACGTGAATTTTTTTGCTCGATATTGATAACGGCAACAGGTAGACGCTTGAAATATTCACAGAATATTAAGTTATATTAATATTTAAGGGGGGCTCCGATACAACAAACTTGTTTTTTTTTTTTTTTTTTTTTTTTTTGCCGTTTTTATAGATAATGGTACGAAACCCTTCGTGGACGAGTCCGACTCGCACTTGACCGATTTTTTAATGTATATTTACGATTTTTCTTCTCATAATCCAATTTTCCTGCCCACAAAGTTGATTTTGAAGTTAAGACATCCTTACTTCGACATAAAAAGATAGAAATGCGAAACCTTAATCGTGTTATTTAACCTTTTTATATACTTTTGTCTATTGAATTTGTGCCATTCTATTTGGGCTAGTCTTTATTCTTTGTGAGATTTTGTAGGGTGACAATGGATTTCATCATTAGTAGGTATACTTTTCTATCTATCTATCATCACGTCTTTTATTAAAAGAGAGGTAGGCAGAGACAATCGTATGCCATTTGTTACAATCCTGACATACCTCTTTCGCTTCTTTTATATTCATCATACCTTTCATATGCTCGGCGTTTGTGTGTCTTAAAGCCTTAAAAACCTTTTTTAGTCAATCTTTCATCCTACATTCATCCAACGTGTCAAAGATACGATATCGTTAGTTATACATTAGCTGTGCCTTGCGGTTGCACCCGCGTTAATGGTTACTGCTTCACCCCTTTGGGTCGTAGCGTGATGTTATATAGCCTATAACGTTCCTCAAATCCGACTTGTAGTTCCAGATATAAGCGCCTTCAAATAAACAAATATTAGCTTTATTATTACGCTTATTATTACTTATCTTTTATTAATTCATTTTTTTATATTTCTAATTGAATTGTATTAGAAAGCATATTCCTTGAATGCGTGCTGGTGGCTATTTTCCCACTTATGGATTCACTACTGCTCTTATTGATTAAGGAGAAGAAACCTGATCTATTTACGAAACTGAAAAAAAAAATGATTTTAAGGATATGACAAATATTGTTATTGTTTTGAAAATATAATTAGAAACATTTTACTCGATAGAAAAAAAATCCTTAGTAGTTTGTTTATCAAATTTTATGGCTATAATATAGATGGTACAATTACAAAAAATAACATTATATTTTTTTTGGTAATTATCTATCGTTTTTTTTATCGTTAATTAAGCGCATCACTTGAGAACAGCTTAACCGATTTGTAAAATTGTAAAATTCTGGAAAAACTAAAAAAAAACTATGGGATTTTGGTATAAACAAGGCCATAATAATGTCTTCTCTTCTTTCTCCGGCCTTATCCCATGTTTAATTGGCGTCGGCTCTCCTAATCGCTTTTCGCCAGCTCGATCTATTCTGGGTCGTCACTGGGTCCAGTTCTAGGGCTTTGAGGTCATTATCTATTACTGAAAGCCATGAGAGTCGGGGTCTGCCGCGGCGTCTCGGTCCTGACTCAATATTCAGCACTTTCCGGCCCATGTGGTCTTCGGGCCTTCTCATCACGTGTCCATACCAACGCAGCCGTGTTTCGGTGAGCTTTTCAGGTATCGGTGCCACTTTTAGGCTTCCACGTACTTAGTTATTAGGCACCTTGTCCAAGAGGGTGACGCCCGCTGACCAGCGCAGCATCCTCATTTCAGCTACATGTAGTTGTTGTGTCTGCTGTTTTTTGAGTGGCCAACATTCGCCACCATATACCATTATAGGTCGTACCACCATCTTATACACCCTGCCCTTAACGCGGAAGGCCATAATAATGTATGAAAGTTAATCTATTTAATAGTTATGCGCTGTTATTTTTACTTTTTTTAAATTTTTTCAGTCCTACTATTTCCCCATAGCTTGGTCACCCTAATCAGTGATAACGAGTACTTACCCCACCTTTGAAGTCGTCAGTATAAATAGCAGGAAAATTCAACTTTAATAAGTCTTTCGACAGGAAATGAGATATTTGGTCCCAACTCGATTGTATTAATTGGATATTCATTATCAAGTAAAAAGCTTTGAAGTTATTTTTAACGGTCGTTTTGTTTGGAAAATTGATAAAAGTTACAAAAAAAACAAACACATCTTCACGGCTTTTAAACCTTGAGGTGTGGCCAGAGACACTAGTAACAGTGTCCACTTGACGACAGTTGTCCATATTGAACAGAACAGGTGATGGCCAACCCTTGAAGTTATAGTATATTTGGGTACGGAATCCTATAAAAACTACTGAACGGATTTTGTTGCGGTTTTCACTATCAGATAGGTTGTTCACTAGTATTAAACATGGACCTATCATGTTTAGGAGCTGAGCATTAACAGTATTAGTGAATCAAGTCGGGGAAAAAGTTAGCTCCAGCGCGTTTTCATGGCGTATGCTGTCTAATCCGTCATAGATATAAAGACACCACACAAGTAACAGTGACCTTGATGCTAGTTGTCCAGTGGGCTGGTCTTCAGCTGGGTACCCTTGGGACCCATAACACGGTTTTGGGCAATCTAGTAATGCCGAGAAAATTGCTGGGTCGGGCAAATATATTACACGGATTTGCCTGGAAATTTTAGAGTTGGACATTTTCGAACTGGGCATTCCTTTGGTGGCTCTTGGTGCCCGTTCCGTCGTTTATGGCCTTCGAATCAAAACGAAAGATGTCGCGGTAAAATGCTAACCACACAGGTGGCAAGTCTGTTGGAGCATTTTCATCACGATTATTAGTGCTAAGGATATATTTACGTGTTGCCTTACAGCTCCCGAAACCGTGTTACGGTCCCAGGGTACCCAACGGAAGACCCAGTCTTCCTCTTTCAGCCGATGGTATTTGTGAGGCTATATATTTTGGTTATATAATATAAGTTCTGTTGGATATATTTAGATGAAAAAGTCTTTGTTATATTTTTGAAGTGAAAACTTTTTTAGGCGCGTTGAATGATTTTTGGTAGAGAGAAATCTTATGGATTCGCGACCTGTGTTCGCAACATGCTCTCGGCACAAATGCCGACCATGGACCAGAGTGGCCAGTTCTGTAGAGGTATATTTAGAAGGTAAAGCCTCTTAAGAGGCTACCTTCATATTAAATCATATTTTTCAAATCGTTTTGAGTGAAACCTAAAGCTCTTACAAATACAGAAAAAATACATGTTATAATTAATCATATTTCATTTTAATCTGTTAATCATATAACATGTTTTAAGAAACTTTGCTCGATAGAAAAAAATTGCAAAGTAGCCTCTGAAAATAGTCTCCTTTCCAAATTTCTCAGTAGTACATGAACTATTGTTTATTAAATTAAGTACAAATTTGTATCATCTATTACTAAAGTAAGATGTTAATTTAGATTTTCAATAAAGCTACTCCTTTAATTTAAATAAATTATTTTTGATTTGTCACTTAGGATGTTTGTTCCAAGCACCTTCCGTGCGCCTCTTCTCTTTTGTTTCTATTCAATGCGACAGAGAGAGATTCATGCGGAGAGACCAATCGATCACGTAGCGCTAGAGTATCGTATGCAGCTAGGCCACTCCCTTCAAACTATGGTTTTATTTGAATGTATCGTCTTAAAGGTGGCCACACATCCGTCCAATCCCCGGCCGGTCGCCGTACGGTCCACCGAAACCGACCACAGACTCGTCCAATTCTTATCGCGCGGCCCACCATCCGTTTTCAAATCGTTATATTTGTGGTTGATTTCGATGACCGGAACGATCTGTCACACACACACACACACACACACATCCACACGCCTTTGTTTAATTGAATCTTGTGTGGCTGTGTGGGTGAGTGAATTGCATGTGATCTAGATCGTATGGTATACATTGCTAATGTGAGGCCTGTTGTCAATCTCGATCATACGGCGGCCGGACCGAAAATTTTCTGTGAGATACCGGACCAGTGCGTGGGCGTGGTGCATGGCCAGGATCCGGGATCGATCTTAACTATATAATATTTTCGGGTGAAACCGCATTCAATATCTAGTTTAGTTCATTTGTACAGATTATTAGTTTGAGTCATGACAAGAGCCATTCCAATTAAATTCAACAAAATTTAACGCTGTCACTCTGTGAACAGCATTTTAATGAAATTCGGTGAACTTTACAAATTTCATCCCCCCACCCCTTCACAACAGCTAATTTCGCCAAACTCAAGAAAAGGGGCTAAAGTTTATTTCAATGATATACTAGGAAATAATATTTACGTGTCTATCTGCTTTGCACTGGTACAATAAGGTTTTACAACAATTTGAATACCTACATAAATACTTATCTATTAGAGGTAGATACATGCTACCGCGGACTTTTTTGTAGACCAATATATTCTACACAATTATTACCTACATCATTTTGTTATATCTCTGACGGATTAGACAGGATACGCCATGAAAACGCGCTGGAGATAACTTTCCCCCGACTTGATTTACTAATACTATTATTGCTCAGCTCCTAAACATGATAGGTCCATGTTTAATAGCCGTAAACCTTTCTAGTGAACCAACCTATCTAATTGTCTCTGCCTACCCCTCTTGGGAGAAAAGACCTGATGATAGATAGATAGATGTGTTACTCAAAATGTACGCCTTAGACTGCCTATCATTTTGTAAGGTATGAGTACCTATTCATACTGTTGATACTGGCAAGTAATGTTTTAGACAGAGATTCAAATCAGAATCTCTGAAGAGTTCGGAACTGAAGTAGATCTGCATCAGCCATGCTGGAGCTATGTAGAGACTTTGATTGTATAAATAAATAAATGTATATAAAAACCTACTCTTATCATTGAAATCGCCTTTAAACCCGTTATTTGGTGGAGCGTGGCTGATGCAGATCTGCCAGAATCTGCTTCTTTGAGTATCTATATAGGCACCGAACAATTTTTTCTGCCACTTTGGGGGGGGGGGGGGGGGGGGAAGGTAAACGTCTAGTGCTAGCCCCTGTACCACTGTATTTTTCTGTCGTTTTATTGTCGCAACGGACTTTACGTTATATGATGATTATGTTAAAATACAAACATAATTTGGAAACACTATGTTCCCGGAAGTTTGAAGTCCTTTCGCCTTTCCAATTTGAATTTTTTTTCCTAGAGCTCTGTCTCGCGACACAAAACGATACCAACGAAATCTAAGGTAACTTATTACTGCGCAGCTGGTCAGTTTAACTGGTCAAAGAGCAATAAATTGGGGAAAGGGGGAGCCCGTCTATGGCCCCTCCTTAATAAGTATAATATATAAATATTTGAATTGTCTAAAACATTACTTGCCAGAATCAACAAGTATTTTCTACAAAAAGTATGAACAGGTACCCATACCACATTTCGCAAACCATCAAACCTAGCTCATAATTCTCACAAACATTTAAAAGTTTAATCCCTTTTGGGGCTTTAACACTTCGCATGCTCTAAAATGTGAAAATTATCTTTAACTATACCCTAAGGTGTTTTCATACTATGTTACTATTAAAATTAATGTCACACACTACTTCACGACTTTTATACTTTGCAGTGTGGGCAGAGATACCAGTAACAGTTGTAACGTTGTGCTCATTTGGCTAATAAATGAAGGCATTTTTCTTAATGAGGTTTTAATAGTTGTTAACCTCCTTACAAAATAAGTTACTGACTACTACTTTAGGAATTTTTCAAATTAATCTGAATTTGGAACAGTGTCTGCAATTTGTTAATTTTTCTTCCATTTTTAGTCAATTCCGTTTTAGCATTGCTAAGTAGCACACCAATTTCATAATGTCAATAATTTTAATAAATTGAACAAATTACAAATAAGCTGTGATATAAAATATTTTATGGTTAATGGTTAAGACGTCTGGTATTAACTAGACAGACCCCGGGTTCAATCCCGGATCTCGGCCATGTACCAATGGGTTTTTAATTAAAAACTTATGTACATAATCCGACAAACCACACTTTAGAGGCTTTTCCATCTAAATATATCTCAACAGAACTAGCCACTCGTTAGGTATAGCGTCAAAAATACCATCGGCTAAACGAGGGAGACTTACTTGGTACCCTGAAACCGTAACACGGTTTCGGGAGCTGTAAGGCAACCCGTGAAAAAAAATATAAAATACACTATAAAGGAGCATGCTATTTGTAAGTATTATTTAAGTTGTAGATATTGTGTTTAGATCCTATCATATCCTGAAATCATTACTTATTTATTTCATTTTTATTTTCCAGCATGCTCCTTCCTTTTTATCCTTTCATTTTCCTAATTTTCTCCTTATTACACCTTTTTCTTCGAGCATCCTTTATTTTAAAGCTTTCCTGATGTAAAAATAATATAATCTACATATAAACTTGAAATAAAACAATATGGAGTACCTAATATATTCATTTATTATTGTGGCTACTTCCCGAAATCCTTATAACTCCCATTAGGAGGAAAGAGCTAGGCGACACAGTGTCCACTTGCAGCCAGTTGTCTAGTAAACAGAACAGGTGGTAGGTACACTCAATAGTATGCACTAAGGTCAGACCAAGTTTGACGCCCCTGTATGGCGCAGGAACAAATTAGCGCGAGGCCGACTCACACTTGGCCGGTTTTTAGGGTTCCGTACCCAAAGGGTGCAAACGGAAACCCTATTACTAAGACTCCGCTGTCCGTCCGTCTGTCTGTCTGTCTGTCACCAGGCTGTATCTCATGAACCGTTATAGTTAGACAGTTGAAATTTTCACAGATGATGTATGATACTACAAACAGAATACAACAAACGTGTTTTTGCCGTTTTTATAGATAATGGTACGGAACCCTTCGTGCGCGAGTCGGACTCGCACTTGGCCGGTTTTTATTATTTGTTGTTTTATTATTTGTATGAATGGCCATTATAACATCGAGTAAAAACGCTGAATAAAACATGTTTCTTATATGGGGACCCCTTTTTATTTTTGATTTTATTTTATTTTAATTATTGGTTGTTATAGCAGCCATGGTAATACACACTCTGTGAAAATTTCAAGTATCTACCTATTACGGTTCAAAAGATACAGCCCTGTGACAGACGGACGGACTGACAGCGGAGTCTTAGTAGCGGTTTCCGTTTGCACCTTTTGGGTACGGAGCTAGCGTGTAAATCACTACAAATTTAAAAAAGTCTGTCTGTGACCTTTTCACGCAAAAACTACTTAACGGATTTTATTGCGGTTTTCACTATTAGATAGATTGATTCACCGGAAAGGTTTACGAATATTAAACATGGACCTATCATGTTTAGGAGCTGAGCATTAACAGTATTAGTAAATCAAGTCAGGGAAAAAAGTGAACCCTCGCGAATTTTTAAGACATATGCTATCTAATCCGTCAGAGATATAACAAAATGATGTATGGAAGAATTGTGAAGAATAAAATGATCTACAAAAAAGTCCGAGGTAGCATATATATATATATATATATATATCTAATAGATAGGTAGTTATATAGGTATTCAAATTAATAAAATTGCTCGATCACGGCCATGTAAAAACTACTTTTGTAAGGGGAAATCTTATGGATTCGCGACAATCGAATGCCATTTGTTACGATCCTAAAATACCCCTTATGCTTCTTTTATATTCATCATACCTTTCATATATGCTCGGCGATTGTATGTACTTTTAATATTACCATCGATTAAAAATAGGTAAAAGTACACCTAAGTCGTCCTCTGCCAGCATTTCCTTTCACTTCAGCCATATTATAAACCTTTTTAGTCAATCTTTCATTCTTCATTCTTTCAACGTGTCTAAACCAGCGTAAACCACTTTTCTTCTTCGTCTTTATATTCTACGTAAAGACCGCATTTCCACTGCATTTGTCTTACTTTCATGCTTCTCATTCCATAATTATATTCATAATTCAACAACTAATTTTCTTTATATTTTTGTTACAGTTGCTAAAGATGAAGTCAAAGTAATAGATGCACCAAATGGAAACCCGAAAGCTGTGAGATATAATACTATATCAAGGTATGTGTTTTTTTTAATATCATTATATATTATGAAAAAAAATCCACCATCTATGCACGATTATGTAGATAATTTTATTCTACACAATTCTTACCTACATCATTTTGTTGCATCTCTGAAGGGTTAATCAGCACACGCCATGAGATAAACTTCTCCCTGTCCTGATTCACTAATATTGTTAATGCTTAGCTCCTAAACATGATAGGTTCATCTACCTTGTGAACCAATCTATCTAATAGTGAAAACCGCATCAAAATCCATGCAGTAGTTTTTGATGTGAAACACATTCATTGGCGCGCCTTGGTAGTAAGACCGACTCGTATGCCGTGACGGACTACGTGACGTCATGCCCCCTCTCCCTGCCGCTCTCTACTCCCTTGTATGTGCGTAGCGCGTATACTATATACTTGTTTTTCCGCCTGAGTGTGTGTACTGCGTGTGCTTCTCCTTCAACTACAGTATACTTTTTAGGGTTCAATACCCAAAGGGTGAAAACGGAAACCCTATTACTAAGTCTCCGCTGTCCGTCCGTCTGTCTGTCTGTCTGTCTGTCACCAGGCTGTATCTCATGAACCGTGATAGTTAGACAGTTGAAATGTTCACAGATGATGTATTTCTGTTGCCGCTATAACAACAAATACTAAAAAAACAGAATAAAATAAATATTTAAGGGGGCTCCCATACAACAAACGTGATTTTTTTGCCGTTTTTATATATAACTTATCCGGTTTTTTTTGCTTATTTTACAGTACATATCTCTCTAAACATCTCGCTAAATGTAGCCACGGTTACCAGACACTATAAAAATCCAATATCCGTTCCCAAAGACCTTCTTCACAAACGTCCGTCAAAACACAAAGATATATTCTATACTATAATTTGTGGTATAAATTCTGACTTTTGTCAAAATGTTAGGTTATACCCTTATCAAAAATGACAACACGGATATTATTACTGCTGGGACCTTGGTCTGGGAAACTAGATATTGTGCCCGCGACTTCGTACGAGACTTCGCTAAAACTTAGAATAATTGACCGTCACGAGACGTAAATGAGCAAAATAATTGTAAAAATAAACGCTAAAACTATTGATTCACCGGGAAAGTTTACGATAAATATATGTATAATCACGCCTTTTATCCCAAGAGGGGTAGGCAGAGACAATCGAATGCCTTTTGTTACGATCTTGATATACTTCTTTCGCTTCTTTTATATTCATCATACCTTTCATACATGCTCGGCGATTGTGTGTACTTTTAAATATGTTCAATAAAAGTCAGCTTCTTCAGCCATATAAACCTTTTTAGCCAATTTGGAAAGGTTGCTCAAAAAATTGGAAAAGTCGAGAAAAACTGAAAGATGAACTGAGAAAATGGGCTCAACGGGTAAAGCCGGGTCGGAAAGCTAGCTTGTGATATATGGCAATGCCCTATCGAAGAACGACAAGTGTTTTCCAAAGTTCCAAAGGCTGCATTTGTGATGTTAAATTCCATCTATGTCGTTGTTAATTAACATTCCGGCGTCACAGAGTTGTTCAGGAATTGTTTCTAATTCGCTTGTATTTTGACATTTTAACTAAGTTTAAAATGGATCTATAGCTTAGTGGTTGTGGAAAGGTGAAGTTCAATATCTCGGTTAAGCAAGACCTAAGAAAATTGGCCTGTGAAATTATTTTGATCCGACTTGCATGCCGTGACGGAAAATGGCGTCATGAACCATCTCCCCCTCCTTCATTTCTTCTCATTTGTGTGTGCATGGCACGTATACTATATACTTTGTTGCTTATCTGTGTAAGTGTGTGTACTGCGTGCGCCTTTATTATTCGACTACAGTATATTTCACATCTGTCGGGCGTCCTGTGACGGCCACCTTTTTTTTCGTTGACCTTTCATAGTTACTAACTTGATGGTATAGAGCCTATAATAAAAATCAAATGAGTATGTTACTACATATTATAAAACAAAGCCTCCCATCGCTTCTGTCTGTCTGTCTGTGTATCTCACGCAAAAGCCACTGAACGGATTTTGTTGCGGTTTTCACTGTTAGATAGGTTGAGTCACCAGGAAAGTATTTAAGTATTAAACATAAACCTATCATGTTTAGGAGCTGAGCATTAACAGTATTAGTGAATCAAGTGTTGGAAAAAGTTAGGCCCAGCGAGTTTTCATGACGTATGCTAACTAATCCGTCAGAGATACAACAAAATGACATAGGAAAGAATTATGTAGAATAAAATTATCTACAAAATAGTCCGCGGTAGCATATATCTATCTCTAATGTATAAATAGTTATGAGCACATTTATGTAGATTTTAAACGTAGGGCTTATATTCCATGTTACGTATATAGATGAGCTTTGTCAGTGCTTCTACTGAAATAGATACAGTTCTATCTCTCTTCAAATATGAACAACTGGCTAGTTGTGAACAGTGCTACCACATCTACGCTACAAGATATAAAGGCTGTTATAGTATTCTATCTATCTATCTATCTATCATCACGCCTTTTATCTCAAGAGGGGTAGGCAGAGACAATCGCCATTTGTTACAATCCTGACATATTATCTCTTTCGCTTCTTTTATATTCATCATACCTTTCATACATGCTCGGCGATGTACCTTTATTATTTCCATCGATCAATACATTTTTAGGGTTCCGTACCCAAAGGGTAAAAACGGAAACCCTATTACTAAGACTCCGCTGTCCGTCCGTCTGTCTGTCCGTCTGTCACCAGGCTGTATCTCATGAACCGTGATAGTTAGACAGTTAAAAATTTCACAGATAATGTATTTCTGTTGCCGCTATAATAAAAAACAGAATAGAATAAATATTTAAGAGGGCTCCCATACAACAAACGTGATGTTTTTGCCGTTTTTACCGATTCGCACTTGGCCAGTTTTTTTATATGTTCAATAAAAGTACACCTAGGTCGTCCTCATTCTTTGAATGTGTCCAAACTAGCCAGTAAAACACTCGAAAGTTGGGTAAGCAGTGATGCAGAAGAAGAGTCCAGAAATAGTTTAACATAAATTCGTAGCAATAACTGACAACGGGCTAAATTAAAGCTTGAACCTACGTCGCTAAACTATTTAATGTTTCATTCATATGCTAAAGTTGAAATTATGTATGAATTGTTTTGTACTGTTTTGTACCCGGATATAATTCATCACTATATTTTAAGGCTATTCTAAACTATTCCCAATTTCTCTGTAAATAATCCACCTGTGTCACTGTAATTTAGCATATAGTTACTTATTCAATATATCTAAGTGAAATAGCTGTTATTTTTTCAATGGGTTTTATTGAATAGGAAATATGGGTGGTTAAACTTTGCCTCCGTTTTCTCTTTCATAATCTATCCACAAAGGTGTTAATTTTTTTAAGCGCTGTTATACCATTACCCTTTAATTATTCAAAATAATAATTGTTTTATTATTTTTGACCAATTAAAAAATTATAAAATAATTTAATAAATTTATGATACATTATGAAAGAGAAAACAAGGGCGAAATAATCATTTATTTTACCATCCATATTTTCTATTCAATAAAACTAATTGAAAAAATAACAGCTATTTCACTTAGATATATTGAATAAGTAACTATATGGTAAATTACAGTGACACAGGTGGATTATTTACAGAGAAATTGGGAACAGTTTATCTCAAAAAAAAGTATGAATCCTATATCATAAAAAGAAAAAAGAAAAGGGATGAAGGAATAAAAGGTAGAATACCTCCTCCAGCTCTGAAGAAAGTCCAACCTTTTTCAATCTCCAAGCTTATGCGCCGAACCTCTTGGCTAGGTGATCACCAGACTTTTTAATAAGAAGTTTACCAATTTTATCAGCAAACTTCTTGGAGTCTCATGACCAGGGGGCAAGAGTCTCAACCGCAAAAGCAAGAAACTCAAAGTGATCTAGCAGTGTGGAATACTTTTGAATTTTTAAATGTGCCGCCTCAGAAGCTGCGGCATTTGCAGAGCTCTGGAAGAGGCGGCTATACCTATATCATGTTTAGGATAAGTAAATCAATTCGGGGAAAAACTTAGCTCCAGCGAGTTTTAATGGCGTATGCTGTCTAATCCGTCAGAGATATAACAAAATGATGTATGAAAGATCTGTGTAGAATAAAATTATCTACAGAAATGTCCGCGGTAGCTAGCGAACCGCCCTCGGATAGAAAATCGGTTTACAACAATTTGAATACCTACACAATACTACTTATTTATTAAAGATAGATATATGCTACCGCAGACTTTTTGAAGTTAAAACTTCTTTTGACAACCTCGTTTTCGGCACAAGACCATGTATTGGCCGGCCCGAGAATGTCCGTGCAGGAAGCCAGTTCCACGTATCCACGGGGTCGGGCATTTCTGGCTGCGCATATCCAAGTTTTATTTTTTATTTTGAAGGGAAAATTTTATTCATAGTTTTATACCTTTTTTTAATTTTTTTTTTACTTTTTTTCGCAGAGTCCACTTCAAAGCTACTTCAGAAGATGACTATGCAGATTTCACTTGTGAAGCAAAACATGAAGGGATTCAAAGGGACACTCCTATGAGATCGGCTATACAACTCAGCGTTTTATGTAAGTACCTACTTTTCTATAACGACCTTTATATCTTGAGGTGTGACCAGAGACACCAGTAACAGTGTCCACTTTAAGACAGTTGTCCTTATTGAATAGAACAGGTGGCAAGCAAATCGTAGAATTTGAATTTGAAGACGGTTGGTGCAAAATTAGAAACAACTTAGTTCCCAAGTTCACTATAATCTAGACAATTTATTAGGAACCTACGCTCGTCAGTACATACAAACATAGATAATATTATTGAACATTGAATTTAAAATGGGACCACACGGGACACAGCTTTCAAATAAAAAAGAATCATCAAAATCGGTTCACCCAGTCGAAAGTTCTGAGGTAACAAACATAAAAAAATACAGTCGAACCTCCTCCTTTTTTTTGAAGTCGTTTAAAAAGAAGCGAAAGTAGTATGTCAGGATCGTAACAAATGTCGTTGTCTCTGCCTACTCCTCTTGGGATAGAAAGGCGTGATGATAGATATATTGTTCTGAAAACACTTAAATCTCGTGAAACGTTAGAGCAAGCCATGTTTCAATACTGAATGAATTATTAATTTTCCATTCCGCATTTATATCAACATTTGAGCTCGGTGTATTGACTGCCGATTGATCCCTAATGCACTTGTTTGTGTGAAGCCATGAATGAAAGGGGCATACATTGCTTTGGAAACATAATATAGATTAATCTGCTGACGTAGAAAGATAAAAATCGGCCAAGTGCGAGTCGAATTCACACTTGGTTTATTAAGATCAAGCAAAAAACGCCGAATAAAACACGTTTCTTGTATGGGGACCACCTTTAATTTTTAACTTTATTTTATTTTTATGATTTGTTGTTATAGCGGCCATAGTAATACACACTCTGTGAAAATTTCAAGTGTCTACCTATTACGGTTCAAAAGATACAGCCCTGTGACAGACGGACGGATGGATAGCGGAGCCTTAGTAATAGGGTTTCCGTTTGCACCCTTTGAGTACGGAACCCTAAAAAATAAGTGTTTGTTTGGAATAGAAGGCTTAAAGGAAATGCGGTCTTTACGTAGAATATGTGATATAAATCGTATTGACTGCATCCGGAACGATATCAGAGAAGAATGCGGAATGAAAGATGTTGTGACTGAAATGAAGAAAGTCAGTTTACGCTGGTTTGGACACGTTGACAGAATGAAGGATGAAAGATTTACTAAAAAGGTTTATATGACTGAAGTGAAACCTAGGTGTAATTTTATTGAACATATAAAAAATGTATTGATCGATGGAAATATTAAAGGTACACACAATCACTGACCATGTATGATAGGTATGATGAATATAAAAGAAGCGAAAGAGGTATGTCAGGATCGTAACAAATGGCATTCGATTGTAGATAGATAGATAGAAAATACTTTGCACTTACACTTTGCACCTGAATTTACAATTTTCCTGAAACACTTGCCTTAAATAAATGCATGTCAACATTTACTCAACCTCTCTCTGCTATTGACTTTGTAAATTCAGCAGCCAATATATATGTGATGCACTCTTTGAGAAGCAATTGGAAGACCACAAAGTGCTATTGGCTGTACCGGATTTAATACTTTACTTCTAAAATAGGTACCTACCCAGGGTTTCGTACCAACGAAAACCCTATTACTAAGACTCCGCTGTCCGTCCGTCCGTCTGTCACAGAGCTGTATCTTTTGAACCGTAATAGGTAGACACTTGAAATTTTCACAGAGTATGTATTACTATGGCCGCTATAACAACAAATAATAAACATAAAATTAAGTTAAAAATTAATGACAACACATACAAACGTCTAACTAGTATAACTATAATGCATACTTTTGCAAGTGTGAGTCGGGTTTGCGCTAATTTGTTCCAGAATCCAGCGCCATACAGAATGTACGGAAGTTGTGTGCGAGTCCGACTTGCACTTGACCTGTTTTTTAAATAAGCCTTTGGGGACATCCATTAATTACGTGAGCTCAAAATGGGGGGGGAGGGGTCCAGTAAAATCTCATCAAATCTCACTTAAACTGAGGGGGGTATAATTGAAAATCTCACGTCAACTTTAAAGGAATATATATATATTGCATTTTTTTTTTTCTTGTCTTGAAATATCCCATATTGCATTTAAAAGGAAAAGAAAACGTTATAGACAATACCGTTTTTATAAAAATAAATGTACTAAGTAGTTTTTTTAACAGCTGTAGCGGAAATCTCACGTATGGGGGTGGGGGAGTCCCACTAAATCTCACTCAATCTCACCAAGGGGGAGGGGGGAGTTTAAATTTGTGTAAAAATAGCTCACGTAATTAATGGATGCTCCTTCTATCTCAAAACACCTCAAAAGAACTGACCACATGTTAGTTAAAGTTTAACTGTAAATACGCTTATAACTCTTTCCTTACTCGTAGTTATAACTAAGTAAGAACCCCGCCGAGATAATTTTATTCTACATACCTACCTAATTCTTTCTTTTTTTTATATATATTTATTAAATTAAATTAGAATCAAAGATTAAAAATAACTAAATAAACCAGGTCCGCGTGGAATAGTGGCAAGAATACTGGCTGCATTTCCCCGCTGAATCGCGATGCTGATTCGTTGAGCGAGGAAGGAGCCAGCCCTCTTGTCACTTCACATCTTTAGTAATTTTTTTGGCATTTGAACCCCACGGACCTAGAGTTTCTACACCAAACGGCACAAATTTGTAGTTTCTAATAATTGAACTATATTAGCGCCGTTTGTTAGACTCTGCGATTTCCGCCGCAGCTCCCGCTTTGATTACTGTTTTCCTGAGATGAGACGGGGCTAATGTGTCCACGCACGTAGCATCCCATACAAGGGCCCGACCTAGCTCCCAGGGAATCAGAGTCATTCCATCGGGTCTCTTGCCGTCTTCCCGGATTATTCCCGTTGGCGCTAGGAGAGCAATTCTTTCTTACATTATATTGCTGACGGATTAGACAGCATACGCCATGAAAGCGCGCCGTCTCTAACTTTTCCTTGCATATAAAGAGGTAAAATTTGATTTTTGGTAATGAATAAACTCAAAAACTACTGAATCGATTCTAAAAATTCTTTCACCAATAGAAAGCTACGATATCCCTGAGTGACATGGCTATATTTTATATCATTCGAATATTTCTACTGGCCACACCGCAAGCTATTTTAGGCCGTGAAGATTTATATTTATATTTCGAAGCACTTAGATCAGTTTAAAGTGGCATTAAGAGAATCTGTAATTGATTCTCAAAATTTTGATCGTTTCTAATAGATAGGGAATAAAGGAGTTTGAAATTATTTTGTTATCATCGAAGGAAAGTTTACAAATTTAATCTCTGAACTTTGCTCTAACTACAACAACCGATCTCGCCCCCGGCTTCGCATGGGCAACGCTTATAACTACTTATCTATTAGAGATAGATATATGCTACCGCGGACTTTTTTGTAGATCATTTTATTTTACACAACTCCTTCCTACATCATTTTGTTGTATCTCTGACGGATTAGACTAGCGCTAACTTTTCCACAGACTTTATTCACTATGCAAACCTTTCCCATAAATCAAAGTCCGTTCAGTAGTTTCGGAGCAAAAATATAACAATTTTTTTAACTATCAGTTACCCGCGACTTCGTACGCCCCGTGTACACCCCATTTCACCCCCTTAAGGGTTGATTTTTGAAAAATCCTTTCTTAATGCACGTCTACAAACACTCACCTTCCAATTTTCATATTTACATATCTTCAGTGGTTTAATCTGTCACAACTCCGAATTTAATTCCGTTGCACCGTTGCACTGGTAATAACTAGGCAGGCCACAGGCCGTTCCCGGATCTCGGCCATGTACTAATTTTTAAAAACTTATGTACATAATCCGACAAACCACACTTAGAGGCTTTTCCATCTATATATACCTCAACAGAACTGGCCACTCGTTAGGCATAGCCTCACAACTACCATCGGCTAAACGAGGGAAACTTGGTCTTCCGGTGGGTACCATAACACGGTTTTTCCGAAATAACAAGTAGCATATGTCACTTTTGACCCTCGATTCGTATAGTTATATTGCATTGACAAACAAAAATGTCGATTAAAAAAATGTTTACCGACTTTTTAAAGTCAATCCTTTCTAGTATGTCAACAATTGACACTTTTACCCCTTATTTTGGGGAAATTAATAATTCATCACCCCATACCAGCCAGTTCCGACCCATCGCCTGTGTCAACAAATACAGAGGCGAATTTCAATATATTTACATTCGAAAACGTTTGATTGTTGTCAGTTTCCCAGCTGGGAAAATACGGAAGAAATACAATTGGTCCAAAATACTGTTGGGAACCCAGGGCAACGACAGTACGGACAAATTTTGAAAAACGGTGAAATGTTTTGACCGAGAATGTCCGAGCAGTAATTAGTGTACTGGCTTCCAAGTATGCCTGGGTCGGGCATTTTTGGCTGCGCATTTTTTCAAAAATTCTATGGACCATTTATATGTGAAATGATTGCTAGATGGCGTTATTATACGTTATATCCTTATAAATTAAAAATGTTATTCATAGTTTTAAGTTTTCAGAAGTCGGCAGTCCCAATGACTGATGATTAATTATTTAAAAATGGTACGCTATTGGTTTACAATAATTTGAATACCTACATAAATACGCTTATAACTACTTATCTATTAGAGTTAGATATATGCTACCGCGGACTTTTTTGTAGTTCATTTTATTCTACACATTTCTTTCCTACATCATTTTGTTATATCTCTGACGGATTAGACAGCATACGCCATAAACACTCGCTTAGGCTAACTTTTTTACTGAATTGATTCACTTATACTGTTAATGCTCAGCTCCTAAACATGATAGGTCCAGGTTTTTGCGTGAGGCGGTCACAGACAGACAGACGCGGCGGGGGACTTTGTTACGCTATAACGTACTATAAAAAAAAGTGTCGTGACGGTCGAAGTCTTACACTTTTTTCGGCCTAACTCTCATTAGGCAAATGTCTGGAGTGTAACGTGTAACATAGGTCGTAATTGTGTCCTATCACTTTTCAAAATAAAAGCTGCGATGACCTTGAGTATTTGCGGCCATCTTGGAAAACTATCAACTTTAGAATATTAAAAGTTATTATCAACAACAAGTGTATTTTTAAAATTAATTAATCTTTTAGAAATACAAAGAAACGCGAGCGCCGTATGGCGTATGCTGTCTAATCTGTCAGAGATATAACAAAATTATGTAGAAAAGAATTGTGTAGAATAAAATGATCTACAAAAAAGTCCGCGGTAGGACATATCAATCTCTAATAAATAAGTAGTTATAAACGTATTTACAATTTCAAGAAGAATTTGGTGATGACATCACTATCGTCTTTTACGACATGCACAGCCCAGCATACAAATTAAAGTAAAGCAACGTTATTTGTTTATCTGAAGTAAATATCTTCTAAACGACGCAATACGAATAAGTCGTATAAATAAAGTAGATAGAACAATTTCAGTAAATACTCTCCTACCAAGATCATGCGTTGTTAGGGCGGGAATACACAGTTACAAAGAAGAATGAAGGATGCTGGATGAAAGATTGATTAAAAAAATATATATGGCAGAAGTGAAAGGAAATGCTAGAGGACAACCTAGGTATACTTTTACTAAACATTCAATCGTTCAGGAATTTACCTCTTACGAACTCGCACGTATTTTATAAAAACACTGTTATAATAGTAGTTTATGAAACTGGTGCATAATAGGGGGTAATAAAACATAAGTTTGAGTTTAAAAACCGAACGCGTTTTATTACCTAATTATTATACGTTTTTAATAGTATCAAACGAGTGTTTTATTACCTAGTTATGTGCAGTTTCTTACACTCTAGCAATAGATTAGGTAAATAAAAAAATATAATTTAAAACAACAACAAAATTATTTATTATATGATCCGCGCGTATGTGATCTAGGAAGCCAGCATTATAAAAATTGCAAACTCCTTGGCCGAATAAGAAGATTTTTAAATTGTAACCTATACTTTAATGAACTTTGAAGTACATATTACTTTCTTGAGTAACCTATACTTCAATGAACTGTAAAGTTTTACTTTATTGAGTAACCTATGAACTTTAAAGTATTTCTTTGTTGAGTAACCTATACTTCAATGAACTTTGAAGTTTTACTTTGTTGAGTAACCTATGAACTTTAAAGTATTTCTTTGTTGAGTAACCTATACTTTAAGGAAATTTAAAGTATATATTACTTTCTTGAGTAACCTATGAACTTTAAAGTATTTCTTTGTTGAGTAACCTATACTTTAAGGAAATTTAAAGTATATATTACTTTCTTGAGTAACCTATACTTCAATGAACTTTGAAGTTTTACTTTGTTGAGTAACCTATGAACTTTAAAGTATTTCTTTGTTGAGTAACCTATACTTTAAGGAAATTTAAAGTATATATTACTTTCTTGAGTAACCTATACTTCAATGAACTTTGAAGTTTTACTTTGTTGAGTAACCTATGAACTTTAAAGTATTTCTTTGTTGAGTAACCTATACTTTAAGGAAATTTAAAGTATATATTACTTTCTTGAGTAACCTATACTTCAATGAACTTTGAAGTTTTACTTTGTTGAGTAACCTATGAACTTTAAAGTATTTCTTTGTTGAGTAACCTATACTTTAAGGAAATTTAAAGAACACAGAATTTAAACATTAGAGACGTAATGTATATAAAATGTGTCATTAGTCAATATAATTCGGTATTTTATATATAAATTGTATACTCCCATACGGATTAACGTGCAAAAACCGGCTGAGAAAACTGTTATTTATAAAATAATTTTACTATAGTCTGTTGTAGGCCTAACATTATTAACGCCACTTGTTAAATTAGGACAAAGCCCCCATACCGAGACACGTGTCACTATGTGTGGTTATTTTATTTTATAATTGGATTGAGATAATTTCCCGGGATAAAAAGTTCCCTAAATCATTATCTGGTCCTCCAACTATCTCTGTACAAAAAAAAACACTACGACGTTTTGACGTGAAATAAAGACAAACAAACAAACACATCTTCACGACCTATATGCCTTGAGGTGTGACTAGAGACACCAGTAACAGTGTCCACTTTTGCCAGTTGTCCATATTAAACAGAATTAAGAAAAAATATTTTTAAAAGAATTACAGCCTAAAACAAAGTTCCCCACTGCGTCTGTATGTCTGAGTATGTGCCTTTTCACGCAAAAACTACTGATCATATTTTGTTGTGGTTTTTAGTATTAGATAGGGTGTATCACTAGGAAGATTTTCGAGTATTAAACATGGACCTATCATATTTAGGAGCTGAGCAAACTTCATATTAGTGAACCAAGTCGGGGAAGTTGAGAAAGGTTATAGGCTAAATAACATCACGCTACGACCCAAAAGAGCTAATCTATGCTAATATATAATAATAATTGTATAAAAAAAATTAAAGAAACCCCAAGTTGGTGTGGAGTTGGCATCAGGTCAAGATTACCATGTTGTTGTAATATCATTGAAGTTACAGGATACTAAATTTCGAATCGATCAAACCAGTAAGTTGCTCACAACAACTATTAAAGAGCTGATAGTCTTCAAATGGCTGAACAGATTTTCTTTGTCGAAGAAACTAAATCAAAATCGGTTCATCCGTTAAACTTATAATACCCTCTTTTCGTCGGTGGTTAAAAAGGTAAAAATCTCTCAAACTACTGGACCGATTCTAGAAATTATTTCACGAATAGAAAGCTACGATATCCCTGAACAATATATGCTATAATTTATTTTGTTTGAAAATATCCACGGGCGAAGCCGGGGACGAAAAGCAAGTCTTATATAAATTTGGTACATTCCACGAAATTCGTCTGAAAAGGTACTTATTAAGAGTGTATATTGATTTTCTGTATATTATTTGTTGCTGACGCTACTCCCTGTAATTTACCAAATAAGGGTGGAATGATGGGGTGAAATTAGCTATATATAATCAAATTTTGTCTGTTAGATGCTATTTATGTATGTAATCTTGTAGATTAGAGATTATTATTGATATATGATAAGGAGATCCCGAGGATCTGAGTTCAATTCTCGTGACAAAAATATACCGCACGAATTTCCATGGATATCTGGCGACATACCTCAAGGTATAAAGACTGAAGATTTTGGCCATAAAATATGGGTTAACAACAGTTTGAATGCTTCCATAAATACGCTTATAACTACTTATCTATTAGAGATAGATATATGCTATCGCGGACTTTTTTGTAGGTCATTTTGTTCCACACATTTCTGTCCTACATCATTTTATTATATCTCTGACGGGCATACGCCATGAAAACGCGCTGGAGCTAAATTTTTCCCTGGCTTATTTCTCAGCTCCTAAAAATGATAGGTCCATGTTTAATACTTGCAGACAGACAGACAGGGACATTGTTTTATAATATAATATATTAACCCAGAAATCACTTATCATTACTACCTGCTATAAAAAAAGAAGGAACAAAATAAGTATAAGAAATATCTAAGTGTTTTTTGTCGTTAGGCTAATGCAATCAAGACATTAAACGCATTAAGTATGAAGTAAATAGAAAGTACTATTTGACATATCTCTTTTGTTTACATACATATACTCACACCTGTATCCCAGTGAGGTAGACAGAGACTAAGGACCTCCACATGCCACGATCCTGACATATCTCTCTTGTTTAGGTACATGCATATACTCACGCCTGTATCCCAGTGGGTTAGTAAGAGACTAAGGACCTCCACATGCCACGATCCTGACATATCTCTCTTGTTTAGGTACATATACTCACGCCTGTATCCCAGTGGGTTAGTAAGAGACTAAGAACCTCCACATGCCACGATCCTGACATATCTCTCTTGTTTAGGTACATATACTCACGGCTGTATCCCAGTGAGGTAGACAGAGACTCAGGACCTCCACATGCCACGATCCTGACATATCTCTCTTGTTTAGGTACATGCATATACTCACGCCTGTATCCCAGTGGGTTAGTAAGAGACTAAGGACCTCCACATGCCACGATCCTGACATATCTCTCTTGTTTACATACATATACTCACACCTGTATCCCAGTGAGGTAGACAGAGACTAAGGACCTCCACATGCCACGATCCTGACATATCTCTCTTGTTTAGGTACATGCATATACTCACGCCTGTATCCCAGTGGGTTAGTAAGAGACTAAGGACCTCCACATGCCACGATCCTGACATATCTCTCTTGTTTAGGTACATATACTCACGCCTGTATCCCAGTGGGTTAGTAAGAGACTAAGAACCTCCACATGCCACGATCCTGACATATCTCTCTTGTTTAGGTACATATACTCACGGCTGTATCTCAGTGAGGTAGACAGAGACTCAGGACCTCCACATGCCACGATCCTGACATATCTCTCTTGTTTAGGTACATGCATATACTCACGCCTGTATCCCAGTGGGTTAGTAAGAGACTAAGGACCTCCACATGCCACGATCCTGACATATCTCTCTTGTTTACATACATATACTCACGCCTGTATCCCAGTGAGGTAGACAGAGACTCAGGACCTCCACATGCCACGATCCTGACATATCTCTCTTGTTTAGGTACATGCATATACTCACGCCTGTATCCCAGTGGGTTAGTAAGAGACTAAGGACCTCCACATGCCACGATCCTGACATATCTCTCTTGTTTAGGTACATATACTCACGGCTGTATCCCAGTGAGGTAGACAGAGACTCAGGACCTCCACATGCCACGATCCTGACATATCTCTCTTGTTTACATATATATACTCACGCCTGTATCCCAGTGGGCTAGACAGAGACTAAGGACCTCCACATGCCACGATCCTGACATATCTCTCTTGTTTACATATATATACTCACGGCTGTATCCCAGTGAGGTAGACAGAGACTCAGGACCTCCACAATCTCCACATGCCACGATCCTGACATATCTCTCTTGTTTACATATATATACTCACGGCTGTATCCCAGTGAGGTAGACAGAGACTCAGGACCTCCACAATCTCCACATGCCACGATCCTGACATATCTCTCTTGTTTACATATATATACTCACGGCTGTATCCCAGTGAGGTAGACAGAGAGAGACTCAGGACCTCCACAATCTCCACATGCCACGATCCTGACATATCTCTCTTGTTTACATATATATACTCACGGCTGTATCCCAGTGAGGTAGACAGAGACTCAGGACCTCCACAATCTCCACATGCCACGATCCTGACATATCTCTCTTGTTTACATATATATACTCACGGCTGTATCCCAGTGAGGTAGACAGAGACTCAGGACCTCCACAATCTCCACATGCCACGATCCTGACATATCTCTCTTGTTTACATACATATACTCACGCCTGTATCCCAGTGGGTTAGTAAGAGACTAAGGACCTCCACATGCCACGATCCTGACATATCTCTCTATACATATATTCACGCTTGTATCCCAGTGGGGTAGACAGGGACAATATATTTGTTTATTTGAAGAGGTGAATAGATTTTTGAATAAGTATTTATTTATAATATTCTTAAAATGTATTCTCCAAAGGCCTTTGTTTTTGTTAGCATGTTAATATTGAAAACTCTGGGTCGTACCCTCTTGTTAGGATTTCAAAGCCTCATAGTGTTGTTACATATCGATAGTTTGATATATCGATATATTTTAATGTTTATCTGTTTACAACTATTTGAATATGTACACAATATGTGAATTAATATATAAATGAGCTTACAGTACCACAAAAAAAATAATGCGCATAGAAATATTCGCCATTCTTCGTATACAATCATTTTAAAAACACGGAGAGGCGATGACGGCATACCGTTTTCCGTCACGGCATATGAGTCGACCTTACCCCCAAAGCGCGCCTTTAGATGTTTTACATCAAAAACCGACCGTGACGAGACTGAGAACCTCATACTTTAAGGTGTCATTGTAATGAAACGCTCACTCACTCGTCAAAGTTTAATAAGGGTCGCTGCGTAATTAAATATATTGTCTGTGGGTAATCAAAGTTTGAACCACAACCCGGTGTTCGATTGAGCTCAAATTTTGCATATAACATTATGTAATAAATTTAATACGCTTTTATTTTAAAACTTGACACTGTATTGGTTAAAATGTAAAAAATGGCTTGTTTCTAATCGGAATAAATTTATTTTTAACTTTTAAGTTCATTATTATTAATACAAAAGCTTGTTTTTAAATATTTGTTTATATAAAAAAGCGTAACAAGGTTAGTCTCATTAATTGATTAACTCTCGGTATCTGGCATAAATTTCAAATAGTTTCGTGATATATGCTTTGGCAGTGAGTGAAACGTCAGTGGAAATGCGTAACTGGATTTTTTGTAGGTAGGTACTAAGCAAAAAACTATCGACAATCGATAACTTATTCAACACATCACTATTGTAAGCCGAGCATACGGGTAAAGCAAACAAAGAGCGCGCGACGTAATTACACACAGGGTGATGGAATTTGGCATTTATTCTGAACAACATGCGAATACGTGAACACCCTGTACTAGTTAGGTTCTCTGTCTTTGCATCCGTAATTGAAACTTGAATCAGACTGGGAATAATTATTAGGTGTCTAAGAATACGTAATGCTTACATAAATACGCTTATAACTACTTATCTATTAGAGATAGATATATGCTACTGTAGTTTTTTTTGTAGATCATTTCATTCTACACAATTGTTATATATTATCTTAGAGCCAACCTGTGGCTGAATGTAGTGAGGCTTTGGCCTAGGAAGATAGACAACAAAAGGTACAGACTTAAACATGGTGACTAGAAATAAATGGTTTTACTAAAACAGTTATATTTATTTACAAACAACACAACATGGCGCTGCGTATTAATAAATAAAGACGGCAACCGATGTGAAATTAAATAAGTAATAAGAAAATTCATCAATTATGGCGGAAGAGAAAAACGTGTCGGCTGATGTGCTTGGATTAAATGACGCAATGTCGTTGTGTGGCATCATGGGATTAAAACCCCCAGAAAATCTAACTGATCTATCATCAGAAGGTTTTAAAAAATGGAAACAACGATTCGACTTATACAGAATCGCATCCGGAGTTATGAAAAAACCGGGTGAGGTGCAGGTAGCCTTGCTGTTACACTGCATGGGTGAGTCTTGTATAGACATTTATAACACATTTTCCATATCAGAGAATGACACAAAGAATTATGAAACAGTAATAAATGAATTTAAAGAATATTTTGTACCCATAAAGAATGAAAGCGTTGCATCACACATATTTTTTACAAGAAATCAGAAAAGGCAAGAAAGTTTTGACAACTATTTAACAGAATTGAGAAAATTGAGCAAAGAATGTGAGTTTGGAAGATTACAGGACAAGATGATCAGAGACAGAATTGTAGCAGGAATTTATGACACTAGAATGAAGGAAAGATTACTCTCAGAATCCAGTTTAACATTGACAAAGGCTATAAAAATATGTAAGGCTGCAGAGTTAGCCAGTGAGCATCTAAAAGTAATAGAAAATCAACCAAGTGACCCCAATGTGTCTGCGGTTAGGAACAAAAATTATACACAAATTAAGCCAAAACAAAGATTTTATTCAAAACAAGAAAATTCTTCAAATAATAACTCAACATTTAATAATGAAAACAATTGGAATAGTAAGAAATATACATCATGGAGAAATAATAATCATATATCATCACAGAAGCCAGAGTGGAAATGTCAACGGTGTGGATACACTCATCCCAAGAACAAGTGCCCGGCCTACAACAAAAAGTGTATGAAGTGTTATAAAATTGGTCATTATGCATCAATGTGTAAGACAGGTCGTATTAAAAGTGTACAGGTATTTCAAGATAATAAAATAACCTCTGAAATTTGTAATAACAATGTAAAATTAGGACTTGTTAGTCTGAATAATTTGAAAACATGGTTTGAATCAGTTTATCTGACAGATTATAATAACTATTTGTTGAAATTTAAGATTGACACTGGAGCACAATGTAATGTCATACCTAAATATATTTGTAGTAATTTACACTTAAAAATCATGCATTCTACTGTAAAGTTGACAAATTATAATGAACAACCAATTGATACTCTGGGCAAAGTTATGTTAAATTGTAAAATAAATAATAAAATAAGTTTAATTGAATTTCAGGTTACAAAAGGAAATTTTTCACCTATCTTAGGTTTACCAACATTAATTGAGTGTGAATTGATTAAAAGAAATATAGATGTCATGGAGGTAAATAACTTGGATATATTAAATATGAGTCAGATTTTGAAAAGTTATAGTGAATTGTTTAATGGGATTGGTAAAATCAACAATTATGAATATGAAATAAAGTTGAAACAAAACATACAAGGTAAGATAGAACCATGTCGCAATGTACCTTTTAAATTAATGTCACAATTAAAATCAGAATTACATAAAATGGAAAGTTTGGGTATAATATCTAAAATAGAAAAACCCACACAATTTGTTAATTCTTTGGTTATGACTAAAAAACCAGATGGGTCAATCTGGGTTTGTTTAGATCCACAGTATCTCAATAAACAAATACAGAGAGAACAATTTATGATACCTACTCTAAATAAAATTACATCTAAATTAAATGGTAGTAAAATATATAGTGTACTCGATGCGAACAAGGGTTTTTGGCAAATTAGTTTGAAGGATGTGTCAAAAGAACTCACAACCTTCAACACACCTTATGGGAGATATATGTTCAATAGGCTGCCATATGGTTTAAATTGTAGTGCTGAAATTTTTCACAGAGTGTTCTCAGATATTTTTAAAAACATTAATGGAGTGGAAATATATATAGATGACATTTTAATTTATGCAAAAAACATACAGGAACATGATAGGATATTAGAAAAGGTACTTAAAAAAGCACAGGAGACTGGTGTAAAGTTTAATATTAATAAGTGTCAAATAAAGGTTTCTAAAGTAAAGTATTTAGGACATATAATTTCATCAGAAGGGATACACATAGATAGTGATAGAGTAAAAGCTATTAGAAATATGCAAGAGCCAGTAACACAAGTTGAATTATTAAGATATCTTGGCATGATTAACTATGTATCAAAATTTATACCAAATGTTTCAGAAATAACGGCTCCTTTGAGACAATTAACAAAGAAAGACATTCCTTTTATTTGGGGTAGTGAACAAAAAGATTGTTACAATAAGTTAAAGGAATTGCTAAGTAGCTCTACGATTTTAGCATATTTTGATATAAATAAACAAATAATTTTGAGTGTAGACGCATCAAAAAGCGGATTAGGTGCAGTAATGTTACAAGAAAATAAACCAGTTGCATATGCTTCTAGAGCATTGACAGTTACGGAGCAAAATTATAGTCAAATTGAAAAAGAGAGTCTAGCAATACTATTTGGATGTACCAAATTTTATCAATATTTATATGGTCAAGAGTTCATAGTGGAAACTGACCATAAACCATTGGTCTCGATATTTAAAAAACCATTAAATAAAAGTCCAATTAGATTACAAAGAATAAGAATATCATTACAAGGTTTTGATTTTGAATTAATCTATAAGCCAGGAAAACAGTTGATAGTAGCTGATCATTTGAGTCGCTCCTATATAAATGATAAATGTAAGTCAAGTGAGGTTGATATTCAAGCTCATGTTGCAATGATATTAGACGGATTTATTGTCACAGATAAGAAATTAAATTTAATAAAAGAGGAGACAATTAAAGATAGTGAGTTACAAAAAGTGTTGAAATATATAAAAGAGGGATGGCCTGATAATAAATATAATGTGGATAGGTTAGCTAAAATTTATTATAGCTACAAAGATGAGTTAAGTGAATGTGATAATTTAATTTTCAAAGGGTCACAATTAGTGATACCTAAGAGTTTAAGACAAGATATGTTACAAAGAATACATTATGCTCATTTAGGGATTGAAAAATGTAAAATGTTAGCTCGCAAATCTCTTTATTGGCCATCTATGAACAAACAAATTGAAGACTTAATATCTAATTGTAATACATGTAAAGAATTTCAAAATAATAATAGGAAAGAAACAATTGTAAACAAAGAAATACCGGACTTACCTTGGCAAATTGTGTCAACAGACATATTTTTCTTATTTGGAAAACCGTATCTTATTGTAGTAGATTCATATAGTAAATATGTTGAGTTGGCAGAATTAAGAAACTTATCAGCTAATTGTACTATTCAAAGCTTGAAAGAAATTTTTGCACGGTATGGAATACCAGAATGTTTATATTCAGATTCAGGAACTCAATTTACAAGTGTAGAATTCAAAAAGTTTACTGATAACTGGATTTTTTTTCATAAAATCACTAGTCCACAACACCACCAAAGTAATGGTCTAGCAGAAAGATATATACAGACAGTTAAAAGAATATTAAAGAAATTATCATATGAAAATAAAGACATGTATCTAGGGTTATTATTGTATAGAAATACACCCATTGATAGTGAAGGTAGGACTCCTACAGAGTTGTTATTTAACAGAAGTGTTAAAAATATTTTACCTTATTTTAAAAAAGGAAATAACATTGTAAATCATAAAAGATATAAAAAAGTGTTAAAAGATAGGCAGATAGTCATTATTATAATAGGGGTTGTAGAACTTTACCTGTTTTAGAAAAAGGTGAATCAGTAAAAATTACAGAGGAAAATTCTCCAGTTCCTCATAGAAGTGGTATAGTTGTTGGAAAGGGAGAAAATGTAAGGTCATATATAGTTAAAACAGAAGATGGTAATAATATAATAAGAAATAGGAAGAGTTTAATTAAAGGTGGCAAATTTATTCAAAACTATAATTATATAAATGATTCACTTGATGATAGTGTTTGTAATGAAAATAACTGTAATCAAAATGTAAGAGATACTTCAGACTCTGTACCTAAAGTTCCAAATATACCTATTAATAAAAATACCTACTATACAACTAGATCAGGTAGAATTGTAAGAAAGCCTAAATATTTAAAATAAATTAAGTTTTTTCTTTATGTATTAATTTTAAGGTTGAGTTGCCTACTTTATGTTATTAATTTGTTTTCCTATATTGTTTTACTTTAAAAGAGGAAGGATGTTATATATTATCTTAGAGCCAACCTGTGGCTGAATGTAGTGAAGCTTTGGCCTAGGAAGATAGACAACAAAAGGTACAGACTTAAACATGGTGACTAGAAATAAATGGTTTTACTAAAACAGTTATATTTATTTACAAACAACACAACAACAATTTTATTCTACATCATTTTATTATATCTCTGACGGATTAGACAGCATACGCCATGAAAACTCACTGGAGCTAACTTTTTCCCCGATTTGAATAACTTATACTGTTATTGCTCAGCTCCTAAACATGATAAGTCCATGTTTAATACTCGTAAATCTTCCCAGTGAATTAACCTATCTAATAGTAAAAACCGCAACAAAATCGGTTCAGTAGTTTTTGCGTGAAGATGGCACAGACAGACATATCTAGTAATGATGATCTCGAAATTTTTAATAAAAGTAAACTCAAAGAAAAACCTCTTTTAACCAGTTGTCCATATTAAGCCTTTGAGTATCTGGTATCTTTTAGAATGAGTGCGGACGCTTTTCGTGTCTTCCGAAGCAGGAGAAGTCGATTAAAGAAAATTTATGCTTAGCATTTTTGGCACGAGTGACATTTGAACCTGAATACCTAAATAGTCTCAAAATGTCTGGTACAGAAGGCAAGAGGAAACCACTGCACTATTCATCCCAAGAAAGTTAACCATGGCGAGTCAATACAAGGTGCGTCGCGCTGTGGCCGCCATGATTCACCACGACTGCTCTGTTAAGAGCACCACGACTAAGAAGACTTTTGAACCCGGGATCTCCCAGTTTCAAGTCACCGCTCTACCAATAGGCTATCGACTCCTAAGATCTAGCACCACTCTCTCAATCTCCAGATTATATTCTCGAGTCATACAATTCATACAGCCGCTAACACAATGAAGATAGTAGATAAACAAGATCAACCCAAGATCCGTGTAAAGGAATACTTTGCTATGGTTGTAATTAAAACGACATTGTTCGTACGGGAGCCGAGAAATTTCAGTTCATACCCCATGTGGAAACTTTGAAAATTAGTTTGCGAACTTGAGTGTTAGGGATGTGGCCTTCCGATATGAGCGATTAGCGATTTTTAAGACGCTAACGCTTGTTGAACAGGGAAAGTGTTCTCATAGAAAAATAAGGCATAGGCTGTTAAAACTATATAATGAATGCCATCTAGAGATCTTTTCACATATAAATGCATCTTGTGTCCGGACCAAAGAATCACCGGCCAGAAATTCGCAGCCAAAAATTACCGACCCAGGCATATGTAAAAGCCAGTACACGAATGACTTCCTACCCGGGCATTTTCGGGTCGATCATGTTCGGCCCGGGTAATCCTTAGTCTTGTGCCGAAAACATGTCGTGAACACAGGTCGCGAATCCTTAAGATTTCCCTCTACCAAAAATTCTTCATTCACCTCTAAAACCACCTGTCTACATTAACCATGTTGTGGCCAATATTAAACACGACAAGCCTGCTCTAGTTGTCACCAACTACCTTGCTATCAAATTAAATTCTCAAAGAAAGTTGGTGCTTAGTTTTGACCAGAGTGATTGAACCCGACTGAATCCTGTCTTGAACAAAAATATTATAAACTCAAAATTATGTATTTACTAGAGAAAGTTATTTTCTTTTTATCCAACCTGCGCGACAGGAAAGGCAGGTTATGATTTACACACATATCTATGTACAAGCTTCTTTCTGTCCGCGGTTTCACCCGCGTGGAAATAGAATTTGCCCCTCCCCCGCCCGCTTTCGCGGTATAAACAGTCAATCTCTGACCCCTAAACTGCCACTATGTAAAAAATCATGTCAATCCCGTGAAAAACAAAAAGAAAAACCACGGGAACCATACATTTTTCCGAAATAAAAAGTAGTCAGTCTATGTGCTATTCCAGACTATAATCTATCTCTGTGCCAAATTTCATCCAGATCCGTTCAGCCGTTCTGGAGTGATTGAGTAACAAACGTCCATACATACACCCATACAAGCTTTTGGCTTTGGCGTATTTATTCAATTCAAATTCAAATATATTTATTGACTCACATTATTACATGTTACCTGTTAAGGCGTACAATAAAGATCAAACTAATTATTCTACAATGCTACATCATATAAATAATGAATTATAATATAATCATTAATCTAGTTCATAAATTACAAAATTAAATGTCAATATTACCAAATAAAAAAAAAATAATAATATAGATTTTTATACGAAGCATTCCTATAACAACCTCTAAAAGTTTATTAAATCGCTCCGCTCGCACTTAGTCCTCGCTCGAAGCTATCTTAAACACACATTCTTAAGAGTTCGCGACAGTTTATGTTGGGGTCTTAACATGTTATTAAAATTTAAATTTAACATTATGCTAATCTATTCATATAAATAACTCTCTCAGAGGTTAACTAACTGAGAAAACTAATTTTGATACGGATGTTGTGGATTTTTCACGTAAATTGAATGAAAATTGCTGCGGAATCACGCCTTTAACTAGCAAAACCGCCCCCGGCTTCACACAGATCATATTATTCTACACAATTCTTTCCTACATCGTTTCGTTATATCTCTGACGGATTAGACACTATTAGACAGCATACGGAGATAAAAACGCGCTGGGGCTACTTTTTCCCCGACTTGATTCACTTATACTGCTATTGCTCAGCTCCTAAACATGATAGGTCCATGTTTAATACTTGTAAGCCTTCCTCTTGAATCAACCTATCTAATAGTGAAAACCGCAACAAAATCTGTTCAGCAGTGTTTGCGTGAAAAACAAATTAGTTCTTTATAGACGCTTTATATTAGTTTCAACTGTAACTATCTACGTATGTAAACAAATATTTGAAGTCGAATTTAATCAACTGCTAATTGTCGTATCTATTTGAGAATTTGCAAGTGTTAATTCGGATGATGCTACAATAATTTCGTACCATCGATCTGATCTGATGATGGAGCCAGAAGGGATAGTGGAACTCTGTAACGAAACTACGAAAAAAGAAGGAGGTTCTCAATTCGACTGTTATTTTTTATGTTTGTTACCTCAGAACTTTCGACTGGGTGAACCGATTTCGATGATTCTTTTTTTTATTTGAAAGCTGGTGCTTCTCGTGTGGTCCCAATTTTTTTTAGTGAAAATTAGTTCAGTAGTTTTGAATAAAACTTATTTATAAATCAATTTTTATCATAACTCAATGAAATGCCAAGCCGATTTCGATTATTTATATTTGTAATGTGACTTGTAAACACTTAAAAGGGGAAAAAAAAAATATTTTTTTAAATCGGTTCAGTAGTCTTTTCTTGACTTTTCTTCCCCCTAACCGGTAACAGAGTTCAACAATTGACAATTACCATTTTTTTCAGATCCTCCCGGAGCTCCATACATTGAAGGTTATGCTGAAGGCGAAACAGTGCGACGTGGTCAAAATTTAGAGCTGGTATGCAGAAGTCGTGGAGGAAACCCACCAGCTCAGCTTATTTGGTACAAAAATGGTGAACAAGTCAGGATGGCTTACAGGTATGTTTCCCTATATATTATTGATGTGTAACATCTTTCCACTCGCTTTCCTGCAATTTGTGGGAGTGATTTCGTGAAAAGGGACGGAAGTGCGTAACAGGAAGCCGGGGAAGCGCGCGCTATTTGATTTGACCAATGATGACGTCAGATGGTACCAACCCATTTTCCGAGAGGTTGGTACTGTCAGCCAACAGTGTTTGCGTGTGTGTGACGAGAAAGAAAAAGGGAAATAGAAAACTAACTGTTTCTTTTAAAATTAGACTGATTTATGTATTTAGTAAAACACGCCATCTGTTGGAAATTAGTTGAACTAACGGTGCGAATTATTCGCACACCGAAATGATCGGGAATTGAGTACTTTGGACTGAGTTAGAATAAAACCTTTTTTGGTACGTGAATACTAGCCACTTGTAAAAAAATTGGATATGGAATAAGAAGCATGAAAGTAAATAGTTTATATGGCAGAAGTGAAAGGAAATGCTGGCAGAGGACGACCTAGGTGTACTTTTATTGAACATAAAAAATCTATCGTAGGCAATACACATGAGATGAACATAAATCAAGCGAAATAGGTATGTCAGGATCGTAGCAAATGGTATTCGATTGTCTCTACCTAGCCTTCTTGGGATAAAAGGCGTGATGATAGATAGAAAAACAATATGAAAAATATGTGACATCATTTATAACAAGTTTCACCGAGGGTTATCTCAAGAAGAATGTCTCTATGAGCTTGTTTCTATGCGACGGACATGTCCATAATCGTTCACTACAATTTGAATTAATACAAAAATAAACTAATTACAACTTATCTATTAGAGATAGATATATGCTATCGCAGACTTTTTTGTAGATAATTTTATTCTACACAATTCGTTCCTACATCATTTTGTTATATCTCTGACGGATTAGACAGCATACGCCATGAAAACACGCAGAAGCTAATTTTCCCCCTGACTTGGTCCATGTTTAATCTTCCTAATGAAATCTAATCTAATATTGGAATTCGAAAACTATGAGTAGTGGTACTATCCCACCCTGAAGCATTTGTCCCACCCCACAAATTAATTAGTGATGTCTTTGTATGGGTACAAAAAGAAATAATACAATACATGTTTTTCCTACTAGAGAAGAGAGAGTGTAACTTAATCCCCTTAAAGCAATATCAATTTTCAAATAAACAACTACAATGTTATGTAGAAACAAGCTTCTGTTTGCGGTTTCACCCGCGTCGAAATAGATACAAAAAGAAATAATCCCGTGGCTTTAATTTCCCCTCCCCCGCCCGCTTCGCGTTATAAAAAGTAGTATTTTTATGTCATTTCTCTGACCCCTAAACTACCACATTGCAAATCATGTCGATCCCGTGAAAAACAAAAACAAATCTATCCCACGGGAACCACACATTATTCCGGGATAAAAAGTAGCCTATGTACTATTCCAGACTATAATCTATCTCTGTGCCAAATTTCATCCAGATCCGTTCAGCCGTTCTGGCGTGATTGAGTAACAAACATACATACATCCATACAGTGAGATACTATAGTTAAAACAGATATAAATACAAGCCTGTACCCTATCGGGGTAGACAGTAATCGATGTACAAAATATACAGATATATAAAGATACATACAAAAAAAAATACGGTCCGAATTGAGAACCTTCTCCTTCTTTTTTTTTCGTTGTCGGTTACACTTGTACGGACTTCAAAAATTATGCACTGAAAAGTGTGCTTTCCGAAAGAAAATGCACAAGTCACTATAAAAAAAATACCCAAATCGCTTCAAGAGTGCCTAAAAAATTTGAAGAGTTCTCGATTTCTCCAGGATCCCTTCATCAGATCCTTACCTGATGACCATGGGATCACGAAAAATAAATTTTACAAATCGTTCTCGGCGTCTTCAAGTAATCGGGAAACATACATAAAGAAACATAAAAGGTTCCGTCGAATTGAGAACCTTTTTTTGAAGTTCGGTTAAAAAAGTTCTAAGTCATACTCCTGAAACTTTCATCAAAATCCATTGAATAGTTCCTAAGTCTATTTCGCATTCCAATTGCTTGCATTTAATAAGCAATAAAAATCAGTACCCTATTTCTATCTCCTTCGCTCTTTCAGGGATCGTATTAAGCCGGCAACAGATAGGGCGTATGTCACCATGATTTATGTAGAATAACTACTAGTGATGTGTCTGGGAACTTGTTATCGATGAATATTAATTGAAATTCGATATTATCGAAAAATCCAGATCGATTGAAAAACTAACTCATCGCTTACATTGAACCACAATTTCATGTTTATTAAAATTGTAGATACAAATAAAAAATAGCATTATAGTTTGCCGTCAGGGCGGTCTCATGGAATGAAATGGTATTCATTAAATTGATCAAGCTTTCTCTACCTAAGCATTCTCCGTATTAAATTTCATAAAAATCGGTTCAGTGCTTTAGCCGTGAAATCGTAACAGACAGAGTTTTTGCATTTATATTATTAATATGGATATGGATATACTATTACTGATAAGAACTAAGCATTATAGTTTTCCGATAGGGCACTCTTATAGAATATATAGCCTAATCATGTAGCGGGAGTTAAAACATAACGATATCATTTAGAAAATATTTGTGTAGAATTCTTATTAAGGTTGTACCTAAATGCGAAAGTGTTTGTTTTTGTGAAATTATCACGCCAAAACGGATGGACGTGATTATTTTGCAAAAAGATAGTTGTAGGGCCGTAGAGATAGGCTGCTTTTTATCCTGGATCAAACATTTCCACGGAATTAGCCGGGATAAAACTATCTATGTTACGCCAACAAATTAATGCAAAACTAATTTAGTTAGAAGCCAGATCAAATAGATGGTCTGCTCCTCTGGTCAATATATTTCCCAGTTTATATTTTTCGTCAATATTTTTATTTCCCCCGTACTGTACTAAGAACATCTGCACTGTTTTCTTTAAAGTAAATTTTAAATTTTCCGTGAAAGTATTTCCCAATATTTCGTTTTCATCATTTTTACAATATTAAGATGTGTCTACAAGGTGCGCGCCCTGATTTATGAAGCTCGGATAGTGCAGCGAGCTAGGGTTGTAAATATTGTCGATATTTTAAAGTCGGGTTAATAAAATAAAGTTATTACCCTTCAAGCCCCGTCGGTGTCCACACTATGTTGTTTATTTTATCGTTACGTAAAGGATATGTCTGATAATCTCTAGAACCAGTTAAGTTATTTGGATGCTGTTTTTACTGTTATGTTCTGTATAAAAATTGTAATATATTTTTTTTTCAGTTACTATTATTGTTCGCCCAAGCTTTGGCCTTTGGGCCCATACTAACCTTCATCTCTTATTATACCCCTTTAGGGACAAAAGATCGGTTGTCTGTAAAGTCGGTTTACTGACGATAGTTGAACGTGACAACGTCATAAGAAAGCTGTCCACGCGGACGCATCGCTCACTCAAGTAGGAGAGAGACAGATGTCGAACGCTGCCGAACGCAGAGGCGGATTGAGCCTCTTTGTCGCTCGTTCCGCGCTCTCGCTTGCACTTCAAGCCTTAAATGAAACTCCTCAGAGCGAGGTAACGCCGTGGTAACGCCGCATGAGTCATGTTTTTTCGTGCGTGCAGCCGGCTTCATCGAATTATAAGACGTTGTCACGTCAAAAAGTATCCTATGTTACATTCCAAGTCATGGTCTATCTGTGTGCACTTGCAGAATTCTACACAAATCCATTTAGTACTTTTTGCGTGATTGACTGTCAAACATCAAAACATACAAACGTCCACATTTTTAGGGCTCCGTACCCAAAGGGTAAAACCGGAAACGCTATTACTAACAAATATAGTATATCATTGATTACTAAGGCTCCGCTGTCCGTCCGTCTGTTACCAGGCTGTATCTCATGAACTGTGATATAACAACAAATACTAAAAAACAGAGTAAATAAATATTTAAGGGGGCTCCCATACAACAAACGTGATTTTTGCTCGTTTTTGGTCGATATTGATAACGGCAACAGGTAGACGCTTGAAATAGTCACAGAATAATTAAAAATAAATAATAAATTAAAATAAAATAAAAATTTAAGGGCGCTCCCATACAACAAACGTAATTTTTTTGCCGTTTTTATAGATAATGGTACGGAACCCTTCGTGCGCGAGTCCGACTTTGTTAATACATGAAATTTGTCACCAATTCTTGTAAAACATCAAATAAAAGCTAATTAACATTATAAATGCAAATTATTTCCCAGTAAAGTATCGATAAAAATAGTTGTACGTTCCCCTCCCTATGACAATAGCTGGAGCCGGTCTTATGAAATAAAAATGGATCCAATAATAATTTATTATGTACCTAGTAGATACCTGACTTTTTTCGTATTCCACTTTAGGCTTTTAGCTTGATATCGATTTATCCCCCGACGCATCTTCGTCGAGATTTGTGTTTATTCTTTCGGGCGATATAAATTTTGTACAAGGCACTCTCATTTCCTTTTCGGAATCGCTGAGTTTTCAGTAACTGCTTTTATCGTGTGCGACCAAAACTCACCATAACGGCTTTTATAACTTGTGGCTTGGCTAGAGTCCATGTCTACATTTAGCTAATCGATAATATTAACTCTTTATTTTTTAACCAGGCTTCGCTAGTGGCAATTTTGACTAACTTAATAGTAAAATAAAATCAACCCTATTTTTTCTATCAATAAAATAGAATGTAAGAATTTCTCAAATCGGTTCAGTATTTTCTTTACTTTTTACAAACAAATTTAGTATAGACTAGAGACCCGGGTTCGCCCATTTCCAATTTGGTTTTACAGCGATTCATCGCAAACTTTTTTGTTGAATTATTTAAAAGGAACAATGTTGTCATACATTTTTATGCTCGGGACCCTCCGGTTTTAAATTTTCACGTTTCGTTACGCTCATTACAATACCTAGAACTTTTTTTATGGATTCTCTGGTGCCCTACAGTTTCCGAGAAACTTGTTACTGGCCCAGAGTACCCAGGTCCGAAGCGATTTGTTAGCTGTTGATATTTTGAGGCTTTAGAAGTATTTTTCAAATTGAAATGCCAATTAGGTATAATATTATTTATTAATTACTAGTTTTCCACCCAGCTTCGCCCATGGCCCTCATATTTACTTTCATCCACTATTATTGTCTTACAAAAATCCTATAGAAAATAGCAGTTATTCTCGAAATTTCTAATTTTTCTTTCCCTAAAAAACTATTACGAACATTTAAAAAAAAATTGCCAATACGGTCCAGCCGTTCTCAAGTGATGTGCTTAGAAATATTTATGCATTTGATATCCCAATTTTTGAAAAAAAGATTATAGGCTATATAACATCACGCTACGACCCAAAGGAGCGGAGCAGACAGGGACAGCTAGTATAAGATAAGATATTCGGAACACTATATTCTAAGTATACTGTAATGATCCGTAAAAGTCATCAAAATCCATTCAGCAATTTCGGAGCCAATATTCAATCCTGGACAAACACTCGGAAAGGCAGAGAAATATCATATATTAGTATTTAAATAAAAGACAGATTTAATTTTATTAGCAAGTATTAGATTATCTTAATTAGTTTCCACAAGAAAAGCAAAGTCAAAGGTGAAACTTAGTTAACTTATCTAACGGGTAGTAATAGAAAACTCGTACAAAATTAATTACTCGTTTTCCTTCGTTCTTCGTTCAAGCGCTGTAGTAGAATTCTTATTTCCCAGACAAATGCCTTACAGAAAAGTGGTAAAGTTAGTTTAGCTCGATCAATGAGCGGGAAATTCAATAGAAGGCTCGAACTCCACTATTTGTAGGACGTATGTGTGAAAACGGACTAACTTATAACTAAAACCGTATTATTCCCGACTAGTTTTATGCCTTCGATTATGGTTCGATTCTTACAAACGACCATCTACCAATGTGTTTTTATAATAAAAAATCTATGTATATTATACGACAAACAGTACAACGAGGCTTTTTCATTTATATGCCTCAACAGAGCTGGCCACTCGTTAGGTATAGCCTGGCTAAATGAGGAAGATTTTGTACGTGAAGAATAAAAAAAAAGTTTAATGCCCCGGCTTCAACCGTATTTCTACATATAACTGCTTACATTATCCCATATATGGACAATACTTCTTGAAGCGAAAACTTCATTGGGCTTAAATTTTATGAATTCGCGACCTTTGTTTGCGACACAAATGCCGACCATGGATTACCCGGTCCGAGTATGCTCGACCTGAGAATCTCCGGGCAAGAATTTCGATTTTGACGCTGGACAGTTTCTGGGATGCTGTCCACACACACATTAAGCTACCCTGAAAATTTCACGTCTCTATAATCACCTCTGGTGTAGACTGTGCGTTGATTTTCAGTCATTCAGCGACACGACAACCTTATATATTTAGATTATTCATGCCACTAATATTATAAATGGGAAAGTTTGTGGTCGTCGTCGTTGGCCGAGTGGTTAACTAGACAGACCACGGGTTCGATCCCGGATCCCGGCCATGTATCAATGGGTTTTTTAATTAAAACCTTATGTACATATAATCCGAGAAATCACACTTAGAGGCTTTTCCAACCAAATAAAAAAAAACCAAACTCAACAGACTGGCCACTCGTTAGGTATAGCCTCACAAATACCATCGGCTAATCCATATAATGGATAAGTTGATTCACCGGGAAGGTTTACGAGTATTAAACATGGACCTATCATGTATCATGTCCTGTCTAACCCCTCAGAGACATAACAAAATGATGTGGGAAATAATTGTGTAGAACAAAATGATCTACAAAAAAGTCTGCGAAAGCATATATCTATCTCCAATAGATAAGTAGTTATAAGCGTATTTATGTAGGTATTCAAATTGTTGTAAACCCATATTGTACCCGTGTGAATCCGGGGGTACGGTCGCTAGTAAAAGATATATGTGATAATCAAAATAATACGAGCAAAACCGTAGCTATCATAATAGTCTTAAAACCACTTTTATCTACTCCCTGAAAATCTTCGCACCTTTATTAAGAAAATTCTTTGCCATTCCCTAAAAATACAGTGTTTGGTTCCACTATACGCCATAATCGTAAAACTGTCACGGGTTTATTGTTGTTCGACCCGTGTTACTTATCGATATACTCGCGCACATTGTCGCATCACTATTGTTTACTGAAACAACAAATCGTGCTTCGGAGGGCACAGTAAAATTTGGCTATTATCGGAAGTCCCATATTGTCAAATTTGAATAAGAATATGTATACTGACTATTTAACTGACTTGTTAACACTAAATTATATTAAAAATAAAAATAACAATTTTCGGTTGCTTTGGTGGGCACACAAAACCGACTTCCGCACTTCTAATATAATCAAGTAATTAAGAAATGAATGGACAGGCTTTTCACCTATTCTGGTAATAACATATTAAGGCAACTCGCTAATTATCGCTACCAAAATATCTGACCAAGCTAGATATAAGCTCCCTAATTACACAATCCAGGACTCAAACCTGAAAAGGATTAATTTAATTAAAAAACTTATATACATAATCCGATAAACCACACTTAGAGGCTTTTCCATCTAAATATACCTTAAGAGAACTGGCCACTCGTTAGGTATAGCCTCATAAATACCATCGGCTAAACGAGGGAGACTTGGTCTTTCTCTGAGTACCCTGGAACCGTATCATAGTTTCGGGAGCTGTAAGGCAACCTGCGCAGAAGAAAAATCTGATAAATAAAACGCTTTCTTGGTCCTTAAAATTATAACAAAATGATGTAGAAAGGACATTGTGAAAAACAAAATGATCTACAAAAAAGTCCGCGGTAGCCTATATCTATCTCTAATAGATAAGTAGTTATAAGCGTATTTATGTAGGTATACAAATTGTTGTACCCATATTGTACCCATGCAAAGCCGGGGGCAGGTCGCCAGTATTACCCTAAACACTCTTACATCTTTACAAATTAAATCACTGCCTAAGGAACCACAATATAACCACATAACGTAACATAAAAAAATAAAAAAGTCCGAAGCCCCATTAAACATACGCCATAATCGTAAAACTGTCAACCGTTTATTGTTGCCGGTAAAATATCGATATATCGATAACGTCGTCCCATCACTATTGTATTTAGAAATTTAGATTCTGGGACGTCCCTGGCCTTTACGTTTTATGGTAAATTGTTCCTATGTCTTTATAATATTTCCTTTGACTTACTTATTCAGATTTTTTTATAACGACTTTGAGGTATTTGAGGTAGACCAGTAACAATGTCCACTTTTTGCCAGTTGTCCATATTGAACAGAACAGGTGGCAAGTCTGTTGCCGCGTGACCTAGTAATCTTTTTTTTTATATGGTTTATATGGCTGAAGTGAAAGGAAATGCTGGCAGAGGACGACCTAGGTGTACTTTTATTGAACATATATAAATTGTATTGATCGATGGAAATATTAAAAATACACACAATCGCCGAGCATGTATGAAAGGTATGATGAATATAAAAGAAGCGAAAGAGGTATATCAGGATCGTAACAAATGACATTCGATTATCTCTGCCTACCCCTTTTAGGATAAAAGGCGTGATAGACATATCTAGTACATTAAGTGATGCAACAGGCTTGCCACCTGTTCTGTTTAAAATGAACTTGCAAATGAAATGTTTTTTTCTGAAACTAAACTTTAAACGTAGTTTTACGCGGAAGTTTTTAATACTTAAATACTTTTTCCCGGAATCTACTGGCGCTTACTTTTAAATCTGAAACTACTGTATTGATTCCTGAAGTGGGAATTTACAGGATTTCTCTCGAATAGCGAAATAAGATCGCTTTGTCTAGCAGGACCTTTGATTCTTCCTCCTTTTCTCTTAACGGACTTGAGTTTCTCGTGTTTCTAGGATATACAAGGTATTATTTTCGCCCGTGGATATTTTCGAACAAAATAAAATATACCCTACAGCACTCATAGATAATGGCTTGCCTGCACTACCCCTACCTCTACCCCTACCCCTATCCCTACCCTTACCCCTACCCCTACCCCTACCCCTACCCTACCCCTAACCCTAACCCTACCCGGCGGCGGCTTTTTAATTATTTTTTTAAAATAAAAGAACACTAATTGTGACTTAACTATAATAGTTAGACATATGCTATCGCGACACTTTTTGTAGATAATGATGTGTTCATTATTTTGTTCTATCATCAATAGTTTTCGCAGCGCACGCTATGTAAGGAATTTCTTAGGTATTTTTTTACACCTTGGGTTACATTATTGGAGTTTTAGTAAGGATCCCTAATTTTTTTGAAAATAGAATATAGCCTATGTTACTCAGGGTGAATGTAGCTTGCCAATGGTGAAAGAATTTTTGAAATCGGCACAGTAGTTTTTGAGTTTATTCATTACAAACATACAATAATACAAATCTTTCCTCATAGCTAGAGATAGATATATATTATTATGTTACTACATACGAACTTCTAAAGAAGGAGGAGGTTTACAATTCGTTAAATTTTCATATATGTTCCCCGATTACTTGAAGACGCCTGGACCGATTTGGAATTTTTTTTTGAAAGGGTATACTTTCCAGGTAGTCCCATGGTCATCAGGTCAGGATCTGATGATGGGATCCTGGAGAAATCGATATCTCTTCAAATTTTATAGGCACAATTGAAGCGATTTGGGTTTTTTTGTTTTAAAGTGACTTGTGCATTTGCTTTCGGAAAGCACACTTTTCAGTGCATAATTTTTGAAGTCGGCACACTTTTTTTTTTATATTCTACACTAGCAATTGCCCGCGACTTTGGACGCGTTGTATTAGGCATACAAGAAACCTTCCAATTTTCATATTTATATTTTCAGTGGTTCAGGCTATGCGTTGATTGTCAGTCAGTAAGCAACACGACGGTTTTAATTTAGATAATCCTTGGTAAACTCGTTGGGCCAACTTTACCCTGACTTGATTCACTTATACTGTTAATGCTCAGCTCCTAAACATGATAAGTCCATGTTTAATACTCGTAAACCTTATCAGTGGATAAACCTATCTAATAGTGAAAACTGCAACAATTTTTTTTTAGTAGTTATTGCGTGAACAGCACAGACAGACAATAAACGCCGGGGACTTTTTTTATAATATGTATATGTAAAGATATGTTTTTTTTTTAAATCTGTCTATCTATTTATCTATCATCACATATCCCAACATCTATTATCCCAAGAGGAGTAGGCAGAGACAATCAAATGCCATTTGTTACGATCCTGACATACCTCTTTCGCTTCTTTTATATAATATTTCCATCGATTAATACATTTTTTATGTTCAATAAAAGTACACTTAGGTCGTCCTCTGCCAGCATTTCCTTTCACTTCAGCCTTTCATGCTTCATTCTTTCAATGTGTCCAACTCCAAACCAGTTCAAAACCATTTGCAAACCACAAAAAGTCTGAATGTGTCTATCTATTGTATGACTATAAAATTATCCATCCTTTGAACCCTTGTTAAAATTCTCATTTCCTATAACCAAACATTTTTTTACTTTCCACAAGATGCGATCGACCCTTCTATCAGAAAAAGTTTTCGGGTTGACCGAACTGACCTTAAAATGGGGTGACCATGCTTTAGGATTCCTTTGTTCCCACTGACCGGTACTACCGCTTTTTATGAGTACTACTTTTACAATTGTGGTACTAATTATATGTACTACCAAAAAAAAACAAACTTAACCTAACCCAACCGTAACGCATTTCCACGGCCTCATTTTAAAATAATTAAGGGGCGGTAGCAAGGTCATCTTGTATCTGTCAAAAATATGGCAAATCTCAGTTAATCCTGGAAAGGTGAGTTTATTTATACAACATTTCCTTAGCACACAGTTGATAGTTATTATTTTAAATTGGATTGAGCCATATTTTCATTATTAAGAGTTCTAAATAGCAATAATATCCAAAACGCAAAAGCTCGTTTCGGATTTTTTTTTTTTAATTTAAAATAATAACTATCAACTGTGTGCTAAGGAAATGTTGTATAAATAAACTCACCTTTCCAGGATTAACTGAGATTTGCCATATTTTTGACAGATACAAGATGACTGAGAGTCACGGAACCTATTTCATCATCATCATCATCATCTCCTCTAGCGACAAGAGACTGGCTCCTGTCTCGCTTAACGAATTAGCATCACTATTCAGCGGGGAAATGCAGCCAGTATTCACCGCGGACCTGGTTTAATTAGTGTTTAGATTCTGTGGTGTCACATTGGCAAACCGCTATCTCAATACAGAAACCTGTATCGCGCTATTGAAAATATTTAATAGATTGTCATATATACAACTTTCCAGCGACAGGCGTATTCCTTTTAAAGGTGGCCACACATTCGTCCAATCCCCGGCGCGCCGCCGTACGGTCCACCGAAACCGATCACAGACTCGTCCAATTCTTGTAACAAACGGTCCGTCTTAGTACATATGGCGGCCGTAATGGGAAATGTTCGGTGCGATGCCAGACCAATGTATGGTCTTTACTCTCAGTCGTTGGATTGTTTCTATAATTCCATGTCCAAAAAATAATTTGCTTAGTTTAAAGCCTTTGAATACCTTCAATAGCTAATTATACTTTGCGTCGTGGCTAAACATTTCATTCCGGTATTACTTCTGAAACTCGAACCACTTACTCTTTAAGAAAATTGGTGAGAAACAACTATCTTTTTCTTTTGGCTTTCTTTACCCTTTGGGTACGGAAACCTAAAAAGAAGCAAGTGTGTCGGTTACTTTTCATTGACAACTACCGGTCCCTTACTTAAATGTAAAAAGTGAGAGTTTAAAGTACAATAAGCCTTTACATCTGGCATGATGTCACTTTCAGTCTCGTGACGGACGGTTTGTCTATGTTAACTCCCTTCGCTAAGAAACTTATACTCAAATACAGTCCATAATTTTTCCACAGCCTGGTCACCCCAACACATATACTTTTAGCAGTCCATGAACACAAAAGCTGAGGACGTGTAATATTTAAAACATTAGATCGTCACTGAAATATTGAGAGCCACGACTTTCTTTATGGCCTGTCTCTAACGACCTTTTTATTAGTAACCTTTTTGGACGTGTGCGAGTGGGATAGGTGTCCTTTGTACCCTTGCTCGCTCTTATTAATATTTACACATGACAGCTGTCAAAATTATAGTTTTTTTTTTAATTTTAACCCATATTTACCAAAATGTTAAGAACCACGAGTTTCTTTATGGCCTGTCTCTAACGACCTTTTTATTAGTAACCTTTTTGGACGTGTGCGAGTGGGATATGTGTCCTTTGTATCCTTGGTCGCTCTTATTAATATTTACACATGACAGCTGTCAAAATTATAGTTTTTTTTTTAAATTTTAACCCATATTTACTAAAATGTTAAGAGCCACGAGTTTCTTTATGGCCTGTCTCTAACGACCTTTTTATTAGTAACCTTTTTGGACGTGTGCGAGTGGGATAGGTGTCCTTTGTACCCTTGCTCGCTCTTATTAATATTTACACATGACAGCTGTCAAAATTTTTTTTTTTTTTAATTTAACACATATTTACTGAAATATTGAGAGCCACGAGTTTCTTTATGGCCTGTCTCTAACGACCTTTTTATTAGTAACCTTTTTGGACGTGTGCGAATGGGATAGGTGTCCTTTGTACCCTTGCTCGCTCTTATTAATATTTACACATGACAGCTGTCAAAATTACATATTTTTTTTAATTTAACACATATTTACTGAAATATTGAGAGCCACGAGTTTCTTTATGGCCTGTCTCTAATGACCTTTTTATTAGTAACCTTTTTGGACATGTGCGAGTGAGATAGGTGTCCTTTGTACCCTTACTTGCTCTTATTAATATTTATACATGACAGCTGTCAAAATTACATATTTTTTTTAATTTAACACATATTTACTGAAATTTCGAGAGCCACGAGTTTCCTTATGGCCTGTCTCTAACGACCTTTTTATTAGTATTAACCTTTTTAGACCTGTGCGAGTGAGATAGGTGTCCTTTGTACTCTTACTCGCTCTTATTAATATTTATACATGACAGCTGTCAAAATTACATATTTTTTTTAATTTAACACATATTTACTGAAATATTGAGAGCCACGAGTTTCTTTATGGCCTGTCTCTAACGACCTTTTTATTAGTAACCTTTTTGGACGTGTGCGAGTGGGATAGGTGTCCTTTGTACCCTTGCTCGCTCTTATTAATATTTACACATGACAGCTGTCAAAATTACATTTTTTTTTTAATTTAACACATATTTACTGAAATATTTAGAGCCACGAGTTTCTTTGTGGCCTGTCTCTAACGCCCTTTTTATTAGTAACCTTTTTGGACGTGTGCGAGTGAAATAGGTGTCCTTTGTACCCTTGCTCGCTCTTATTAATATTTTTAAATGACAGTTGTAAAATTATAGTTTTTTTAAATTTTAACACATAGCTATTTATATTTAGATACCTCTTTTTCTATGTTCTTTGACCCAAAGCTTAGGGTACTTTTTGGGTCCAAAAAAAGTCTGTGCCCCCAAAGATTTCATTATTAATTTTCAAAGTACCTACATAACATCGTGGACATCTCCGGAGACACTTCTATTTTGCAAAGTGTCATAAAAAACTTTCTCAAACTTGGCAACGTCTTAAGTGTATTTTTGATTAATGACTAGCACATCGGACGGAATTATTTATACTGACTTACAGGAAAACATGATACTTGGGGGTCAGTTGTGTTAAAAAATATTTGTTACTCGTGCTTCGTAGGGTAAGAAAAGCCGGCGACCGCACTTCTTCTAAAACTTACAGATACTGTCAAAAAAGTGACAAATGTAAGCCCAATAAGTACAGCAACTGGGTCAAATTTGCTTTATTTTAGTGAACGATTTTTCAGAACCTAAGCTTCCAGGTTCCAGATACCTACTACCTACAAACAAACATTCCTAAAAACATAAACAAAATTATCTCAGGCAGTAATACCTATCTTTCGATCATCACTCGTTTTATCACAAGAGGTGTAGGCAGAGATAATCGAATGCCATTTGTTACGATCCTGACATACCTCTTTCATCATACCTTTCATACACACTCGGCGATTGTGTGTATTTTTAACATATATTTTTTATATTTTCAATAAAAGTACATCTAGGTTGTCCTCTACCAGCATTTCCTTTCACTTCTGCCATATAAAAACATAGACATAAACAATTTATTGTGGTTTTGCTTCAAAATATTCTTTGATATTTTCACAGAGTAATATTACACTATTTCGGTTAACCGCGGGCCTTCATTTTGGTTCCCATAGATTTTAAATTTAATTCATTTACATTACAAATTGAATACTTGCATATATACGCTTATAACTACTTATCTTTTAGAGATAGTTAAATGCTACCGCGGCCTTTTTTGTAGATAATTTTATTCTACACAATTCTTACCTACATCATTTTGTAATATATCTGACGGATTAGACAGCGTACGCCATGAAAACTAGCTAGGGCTAACTTTTTCTCAGACTTGATCCACTAATACTGTTAATGCTCAGCTCCTAAACATGATTGGTCCATGTTTAATACTCGCAAACCTTCCTCGTAAATCAACCTATCTAATAGTCAAAACCGCAACAAAATCCGTTTAGCAGTTTTTACGTAAAAAGGTCACAGACAGACTTTGTTTTATAATATGTAGTAATATAATATATTTCTCTTAATTCTTTTTCTCAGACGTGGTCAATCATGTCGGTCCACAGCGCGACGCACCTTGTATTGACTCGCCATAGTTAACTTTCTTGGGAAGAATAGTGCAGTGGTTTCCCCTTGCCTTCTGCACCAGACATTTTGAGACTATTTAGGTCTTCAGGCTCGCTGTAGCCTCTTCCCGCCAGTTTCCTAGCTAGGTGTATGGTTATACCGCCATTGCTCGGTCGCCAGAGCCTCGTTTGTTGTCTAGCAGAGGGTACCAAGCGTGCTGGTGAGATCGTATAGATCTTATTCCGTTCTCCTCCTTACCCCTCTACATACAAACAAACAATTTTACCTGTTTTTAATAGATATCTATTACTTACTTTAGATTTAACATCGAACCTAAGACCACTTGTGAGTAATATCAACCACTATTACCAAAATACCTTAAGCGGTTCATACAAGTTATGTATGAATATTCCTTGTTTCTCTTGCAAAGTTTCTCATTTCAAGCGTATATCAGTTCAAAGATTATTAAAGTTACAGATATGACATATCTGTCCTAATATTATAAAGTCATACAAGGAGTAGATATGAAAATTACATTATTCCAAAAGGAAACCGATTTTAATTTACGTAACGCTTAATGTAGATATATGAAATAAAGTTTAAATTACTTTGATAATTTTGTCAGTTGTGTCTGTGAGCTGCGTACTTTTATTAGTTACCTTAATATCTAGTATGGAATGACCATTACCCAAACTAAAACATCCAGTCAAAATTGAAGAGAAAATTTTTGTGATTTGGTCTGAACCAATGCCGAAGTTGAATATACCTACATTATGTATCTACTGAAATATTTCACTTTTTTGACAATATAATTTGCTCACTTTTGTCACTCTATATTTTTGTATAACTGGTTTGTCAGAGAGTGAAAAACCCCTTTGACTTAACTGTGCAAGGCAGGCCTCGGCGAGAGAGTCAAAGTTGTCCGTAGAGCTGTGGACCGCCATGATTGACCACGACTGCTTTGTCAAGTGCACTACAACTGAGAAGAAAAAACCCTAACTTCTCCCAATTAACTAAATTCATCAATCACTGCGACAATTTGTGTCCATTATTAAGACTTAACCACAAAACCGTGTTTAACCAGTGTTTAGTTTAAACATAGTCTTGTCTTCTTCGTTCATATTGAATGACAGATTTGTATAAGAGTGATAAAACATAGTTTAGGTTAACACCTTGTTAAACGCCATTTTGTAGTAAGGCCCTAAGTGTCTTGGTGAAGATGGCCACTTTTAATTAATATTGGAAAAATAAAAGTGTGCTATATAATTAACCGACTTCAAAAAAAGGAGGAGGTTTTATTGTCCTGAATTGTTAGCATATAACTTTGCCGAATGCAGACAACCGGTTGCCTTTGTATTCGTGTTCTTAGGCATTAAACTGGCTAAATCCAAACGTCTATTCTGTATTTTATTGCTAAGTTATTCTTTGTTCCCGAATTATGATCCCTCAAAACTTAAAAACAATCTCTAGATAGCAAACTTCATCCTTAAACTTGCAAAGTCAACTCGCTCCTTTGAATTTTTAATTGCATTTTATATAATCGTGGACATTCTCTTTATCTCACTTTGCTCACTTCTTCTGTGTAAACCGTAACAATCTTTACTTTTCATTAACTTTAACTGCTGGTTTTACTCACTTTTTCGTACCCAATGGGTAACAACGGAAATCCTACTACTAAGGCTCCGCTGTCCGTCCGTCCGTCTGTCACAGAGCTGTATCTTTTGAACCGTAATAGGTAGACACTTGAAATTTTCACAGAGTGTGTATTACTATGGCCGCTATACAAGAAACATTTTTCGGCGTTTTTTGCTTGATCTTAAATTTAAGTAAAACAACAAATAATAAGCGGCCAAGTGTGAGTCGGAAAAAATATGTAGTGTTTAATACTGTAATTTTTTATGTGCGAGTTTGACTCTTTTGAATTTGATACCCCAGTTTTTGCAGGCACAAATTCGGTATAAATTCTCATGTAGAATTAATTTTTTTCCACGGGCAAAACCAATGCCCAATTCTAGTACAAAAGAGAGGAACCATATTGAAAAATGGCAAAAATATCTTTTCGCCAATGGAGATTTCTTTGCGTTATATTGAAAAATAGCATTCTGTGGGTGGACCATGACGTTTTACCCTATTTGTAGATATCTACGAATGCTTGAAAGCAATTTTCCTATTCAAAGGATTGCAATTTATTATGCGAAATTCTTTTTAAGATGAATATATTATGTATTCTTTTTGTCTAATACGGGCTGTATGTCATTGAAATCCGTTGAGATTTTGCATTCTATACATTTAAAAAAAACCTTTAAAACTATGCAAATAAGTCTTTCTTTCTTCAAACTTCCTGAAAAACGAGTGAACCAATTTTTATGAGAAAAATTATGACAAATTTCCTTCTTTTGTTTGAAAACGGCGGAATGTTCGTATGAGTCTGAATAAGGATTTTAGAAAAAGAATATTGGAAATTTGTGATAATGTGAAAGTGCTAGGGTACCCAGCACAAGACCAAGTCTCCCTCGTTTAGCCGATGGTTGTTGGGAGGCTATACCTAACGAGTGGCCAGTTCTGTTGAGGTATTTAGATGGAATAGCCTCTAAGTGTGGTTTGTCGGATTATGTACATAAGTTTTTAATAAGTCCATATTGAACAGAACAGGTGGCAAATCTGTTGCTGCACTTCTTATATGTCACTTCTTTAACAGGCGTATGTATATGTTATTTTTAGAAAAGTGCTCACTTTTTTACGCTAATTTTCTTTAAATTTTTTTTACAGAACTAGCGGCAGAATGTCTGAAAACGTCCTAACATTCAAAGCAGACACTTCAGACAATAAAGCGAGGTACAGTTGCGAAGCGAAAAACGTCATGATCAGCAACACTTTGAAAGCTGAAATAGATCTGACTGTACTTTGTAAGTATTTACCTCAATTTTAAAATACCGATCGTCACGAGACGGAAGTTTCGTCTTTGTATCTAGGTAATTTTGTACTTTAAACTCACACTTTAAAGTTTAATAAGAGGCCGGTAGATGTCGCTGGATTTTTTTTCTTCACTGCTCAAGTGTTAGGTTCCAGGGTATTTGTAAAGCTATACTTACTTAACGATTTACCAGTTCAGGTTCTGTTGTGGTATGAGAAGTGATGGTTTGTCGGGTTAAGTTTTTAAATAATAAAACCCGTTGGTACATGGCCGAGATCCGGGATCGAACACGGGATCTGCCATTAGGCCACTGACGACATTTTTTCTGTGATTTCAAAATCCAAGTACTTATATTAATGAAGTATAAATAAACTACTTTTAGATTATTTTTTCTCTGTCCCAATATCTGTCTGTTTGTTCAGAATTTAAGCTCAAACGGTTGAATGACGGTTTTAAATTTTTTTATAGAGTATGAAAGGTATGACGAATATAAAAGAAGCAAAGGAGGTATGTCAGGATCGTATCAAATGGCATTCGATTGTCTCTGCCTACCCCTTTTGGGATAAAAGACCTGATGATAGATAGGATTTTTGTCTGTATATCTGTCTGTTTATCTCTTACAGGGTTCCGTAGTTAAATTGCTGTGTTGGTTAGAGGTTGATAGTATAGTCATAAAAAGATTTGTATGTCTGTTTGTAATGAATAAACTCAAAAACTACTAGACCGATTTTAAAAATTACTTCACTAGTAGAATGCTACATTATGACTGAGTAGGTAACATAGGCTACATTTTGTATATAATTGTTGCCACAAGCAAAGTCGGGCAAGTCACAAGTCTTAAATAAAATATAAAAGAAAATTTCCTTTACTTTATTTACGGGCATGTTTTATCTAAGTAAAGTAAAAAAAAATCTTTACAAACGAGATTTTGAGTTAAAAGTTTTTCTCTTTGTTATTCTTAACTAATGACATAACAACATCAAAGATTAAAACATTTTAAGTATATAAAGAAAATATACTTTTTACATCAATTTTTTCTTAGAAATTTGTGAAAAAGTTGAAAATATGGGCTAGCAAACAACCCTGGCTTCACTCGGGAACTTTCCTGGGATAAAAATTAGCCTATCGGCTGCAAAATATCTTTGTGCAAAGAATGCTATTAGAGATAGATATATGCTACCGCGGACTTTTATGTAGATAATTTAATTCTACACAATTCTTTCCTACATCATTTTGTTATATCTCTGATGGATTAGACAGCATACGCTATGAAACTTTTTCCCCGCCTTGATTCACTTATACTGTTAATACTCAGTGTAGTATAGTTATATATATATTATAGATATAGGTAGTAAGTTATATAATTGTTAGTTGTAGGTAGTAGAATATTTAATAGTGTGTGTCAGTTCATAATAAATATTCTACTACCTACAACTAACAATTATATAACTTACTACCTATATCTATAATATATATATAACTATACTACACTGAGTATTAACAGTATAAGTGAATCAAGGCGGGGAAAAAGTTCATACTTGTGCCATATGGACGTATGTCTTTCATTGCTCCTACAAACATCACACTCAGCTCCTAAATATGATAGATCCATGTTTAATACTCGTAAACCTTTCCGGTGAATCAACCTATCTATTAGTGAAAACCGCAACAAAATCGGTTCAGTAGTTTTTGTGTTAATGTGTACAGACAGACAAAAAGTAGCTGCGTTAAAGCTGTATAAGAATTCCTTATTTTACGCGAACAAAACCATATTTTAAAAGTAGTTTAGTAAAAATCTGTTTAATTCCAATTCTTATTAAAATCATCAAAGTTCTATTACATTTTTAAAGGTTTGGCAAGTGGCGATAAAAGTTTTCAGTACTCTATTGAAAATGTCTGAAAGAAATTAAAAGTTCTACTGGGGTTTGTCAAGACAGATTTATACTTGCTTTGGTACCACTGCGAGTGGGGTGGACGGTACTACCACAAACACATCTCCACGGTTTCTATACTTTGCGGTGTGCCCAGAGTCACCAGTAACAGTGTCCACATGCAGCCAGTTGTCCATATTGAACAGAACAGGTGGCAAGTCTATTGCTTCTTAATGCAATGCTTAATTTTAAGGAGAAGAATAATTATTGAACGGATTTTGTTGCGGTTTCCACTATTAGATAGGTTGATTCACCGGGAAGGTTTACGAGTATTAAACATGGACCTATCATGTTTAGGAGCTGAGTGTCAACAGTATAAGTGAATGAAATCGGGGAAAAAGTTAGCTCCAGCGAGTTTCATGGCGTATGCTGTCTAATCCGTCAGAGATATAACAAAATGATGTAGGAAAGAATTGTGTAGAATTAAATTATCTATATAAAAGTCACGGAAACATATATCTATCTCTAATAGATAAGTAGCTATAAGCGTATTTATGTAGGTATTCAAATTGTTGTTGTACCCGTGCGAACATAAGAAAAGCATAAAAATTCTGTTTGTGGTGCGCTTACGTATATCAAGACTACGACGCGGTTCCGAAAAAACGTGGCAGCCATGTAGCGAGTATTACAGCGAGCTGCGTTTAAATTGAAAATTACAACGAAATACGATGAAATACCAATATCAAAGTAGGATATGATATTTAATATATTAATTAAAGATTTAAAGAATTTTACTCTTTAAGATTGTCTAGAATTGGCTCCGAAACGGCTAAATGGATTTTCATGAAACTTTCAGGGACATTATAGCATTTATTGAAGTAAAAACCTCTTTAGGGGCGATGAGCGATTTTTGGTAAGGGGAATCTTATGGATTCGCGACATACTATCGGCACAAGACCGGACACATCCGGGTGGGAATTCGTGTACTGGCTTCCAATTGCTGGGACTGTTGTTCATAGCTTTAAGTTTTCACTTCTGTCAGCAGTCTCCATGACTGCCTATGCCTTTGTTCCTTCCTTCGCGTCAAAACGGAGCAACGAATCGACTAGATTTTTTGTACAAAGATACCTAATTTTGACAGCCGAAGAGTGAATAGTCTACCAATTTTTAACAAAAATTGTAATTGGAATTTTTGATACATATTTCTGACAAGTATTAGTATTTTCAAAATTCCTAAAAAACTACTAAACCAATTTTCATGAAATGTTCGATACCGGATTAGAAAAATATGTTTACCCAACTTTCAATGGGATATATTTCAGCGAAATCAGAAAACGAAATTTATTATCTCAAACTTACATAAACTTTTTACATGTCAACAAAGTTTTCGAGATTGACTTTATTGTTGATATTTTTAGGGTTCCGTCAGTCCGTCCGACCGTCATAGCGTTTAAAAAAATTCTAGTATTTACAGATTTGAACCGAAATTGATAAAATTTAATATAAATATATATGTATACTCTTGTTAGAGATCTCAATTTTAACGCAATGAAAAATCATATATATTTTTTTTTATAAAATCCAATTCTAGCGGGCAGTTTTTTAAGAGCTGTCACGGTCGCGTAACCAACTAAAAAACGCACGTGTTTGAAATTTTTGCATCTCTTTCACCCAATATCCGATCGATAGAAATAAATAGAGAAAAAAAATTCCCAAACAAAATCGATACAATAAAATACACAAAACTTCAGCAATTCAAGTATTGTACAAAAAATATTAGTAATAGCAACTTCTAGTTAATAGATCCTTAACGTATGTGAAATTATCTATACTCAATATGTAAAAAATAAGGTAGACGTACATTTTCGTCGAAAATGGCTTTATATAAATTAAATTTAAAAAAAAGTGTATTAACTTCAAAAATTTGCACTGCAAATTATGTATGAAAGGTATGATGAATATAGAAGAAGCGAAAGAGGTATGTCAGGATTGTAGCAAATGACATTCGATTGTCTCTGCCTACCCCTCTTGGAATAAAAGGCGTAATGATAGATAGATTTGTGTGGAAGGTATCTATAATGTATCACTTGGGAGAAAGTGCCATTCCTAACGGCCCCAAACTGAACATCCGTTGGAAATCGGCCACTTTCTTCCCTTGGTAAAGCCAGAGCTAATTTTACTAATTTTTTTCAGTCGCACCAGCCCACGTGACAATTAGTGGACCAAACGAAGCCAGAGTGGGGGACCCGGTACCACTAACTTGTACCACCGCAGCTTCCAATCCAGCCGCAGATATAAAATGGATAGTTTCAGGAAAACATCATAAGGAATCAAGCAATAGAACTGTCATCTCTCCTGAAGGTAATATTTGAGTGAAAAAATATCTTCACGGGTTGCCTTTCAGCCTTTAGCCGAAGATTTTTGAGGCTATACCTAACGAGTGGCCAGCTCTCTGTTAAGGTATGTAGGTGGAAAAGCCTCTTTGTACGTAAGGTTTATTTTTATACTTTTTAGGGTTTCTTACGTCTCCGATGAAAAGACGGATGTCTATAGGATCATTATTGTGTCTGTCTGTCCGTCTGTCACAGCTTACTCGCGCACGAAGGGTTCCGTAAATCACGTCGGGGTCACCAATATAGAAATGGCTACATACAACAATCCAACGACTATGAGTAAAAGGAATACTCCCCAACGCACATCGTTGGAAAGTTGCATATATGCCAATCTATTAAATATTTTTAATGGCGCGATACGATACAGGTTTCAATAAAATAGTAAGACGCGATGTGCCGCCACAATCTATAAAAACGGCAAAAAAACGTTTGTTTTGTGTTACATGTTTGTTGTTACGGAATCCTTCGTGCGCGAGTCCGACTCGCACTTGGCCGGTTTTTACCCTTTAAAAAGGAGGAGGAGGTTCTCAATTCTTTTTGTTTATGTATTACATTAAGACCCGATTACTTAAAGACGCCTGGACCGATTTGGAAATGTTTTTTTTGTTTGAAAGGGTATATTTTTCAGGTGGTCCCATGGTCATCTGGTCAGGATCTGATGATGGGATCCTGGAGAAAACGAGGACTCTTCAAATTTTATATTCACATTTGAAGCGATTTGGGTTTTTTATAGTGACTTATGCATTTTTGTTTTAGGAAATCACACTTTTCAGTGCATAATTTTTGAAGTCTGTACACTTTTTTTAAAAGCAATAATTTTTAACCAGGTGGCTGGATTACAACATCAAACATTACAGTGACAGTGGAACCCAATCGCAGATCTGTCGTGGTAGTTTGCCATGGTGTCAATGGCCAGTTAACAGAAAACGTGGTTTCCACTCATACAATCAACGTTTTATGTAAGTATTGAAGAAATGTTTTTTAATATTTTTTAGTTCGATCACTTACCTATGGAAGCGAGACTTGTGTAATTGTGTATGGAATAAGAAGCATGAAAGTATGATAAATGCAGTGGAAATATGACTGTAGTGAAAAGAAATTCATTGAACATTTAAAAAATGTATTGATCGATGGCAATATTAAAAGTACCTATCGCCGAGCATGTATGAAACGTATGATGAATATAAAAGAAGCGAAAGAGATATGTCAGGATTGTAGCAAATGGCATTCGATTGTCTCTGCCCACCCCTCTTGTGATAAAAGACGTGATATTTTTTTTCGGTATCAAATAGTACGCCATTTTAAAGATTATTTTCCCTCTATAATGACAAAAAATAAATAAACAAATCAAAATTAAATATATATTATAAAAATAGTTTTATTTATTTTGTAAAAAACGCCATCTGTTGGAGACTAGTTGAACTAGCGATGCGAAGTATTCGCACAGCTCATCTAGTTGTGTTAACTTTATTTTAATAAAACATAGCCAACAACAAGACGTCTGTTTGTCTGTGCCCTTTCACGCAGAAACTAATAAACGGATTTTGTTGCGGTTTCTCACTATTAAATAAGTAGATTCACCGAAAAGGTTTACGAGGACCTATCATGTTTAGGAGCTGAGTATTAACAGTAGTGAATATTATAAATGTAATTTAGTATATTTTTTCTTTTAGCTTACAGCTATATTCTTGTTATTATAATTATAGTCACAGTTGAGATTTGAATCCAGGTCAAATCCAACGTTCTACCAATTACGCCTATGGACTCCATTTTTTACGTAGGTAAAACAAAATGTCATGAATTTGAATTCTTTCAGCGGAAAAAGCAAACAATGTGTCTAACGGAAAAGAATATCGCATGACTAGTCAAAGGAAAAATGGAAGCGACATAAAACGCGAATGTATGAGTCTTGTATGACTATCATACACTTTTAAATAGAAATTCCAACTAATAATAATGCCTGTATGTGATCAGTTTTTTTCAATTTAAATATTTAATTAATTAATAGAAAAAAAACTACTAAACGGATTTTGATGCGGTTTTCACTATTAGATAGGTTGATTCACCGGGAAGGTTTACGAGTATTAAACATGGACCTATCATGTTTAGGAGCTGAGCATTAACAGTATTTGTGAATCAAGTCGGGGAAAGTTAGCCCCAGCGAGTTTTCATTGTGTATGCTGTTTATAACAAAATGATAGATAATTAATAATTGTTTAGAATAAAATGAACTACATAAAAGTCCGCGGTAGCATATATCTATCTCAAATAGATAAGTAGTGTGCTTTATTCTTTATAGCGATTCCGACCCCAACCTACTTATCTAACTACTTATCTACTAGAGATAGATATATGCTTCCGCGGACTTTTTTATAGATCATTTCATTCTACATAATTCCTTCCTACATAATTTTGTTATATCTCTGACGGATTAGACAGCATACGCCATGAAAGCTCGGTGGGGCTAACTTTTTCCCCGACTTGATTCACTTATACTGTTAATGCTCAGCTCCTAAACATGATAGGTCAATGTTTAATACTAATAAACCTTCCTTGTGAATCCAACCTATCCAATATTAAAAACCGCAATGAAATCCGTTTAGTAGTTTTTGCTTGACAGACCACTTTTTATTTCTAAAATTCTTCGTCATATATTCTTTGTCACTTTTTAGAGACAATTCAGTAACAATATGTATTGCGTATATAACTCAAGAGAAGGAAAACCGAAAATAACCGATATTTGCAATTAAAAATTAATATCCAACGTCCACTATCGAAACGATAAAATAAAATGTTAACATAAATTAATTAAATCTCGACTGCTTGTTAGTGAATGCAATAACGGTTAATAAAATATAACAATAATGTACGGAAACCGGAAGTCCGCCATTATCATTTACGGGGCGATATCCTGCTTCCCTCAAACTAAAATGGAGGCGACGACACTTCCGGTAACGTCATATTCTATTTATAACGTTTAGAATTATTAAAGAGGGTAGACATCAGAAATTACCATGGCACCGGTGACAGCAGTTAAGCAGCACAATTTGTAGACCAGAAGCCTGTAACTCTGTTTACATGAATTACAATTCTAACACTACATAATAAAAGCGGCTAAGTGCGTGTCGAGCCGAACTTAATAAATAATAAAATAGACATAAAAAGTCTCAGGGTACCCAGCGGAACACTTAATCTCCCTCTTATAGCCAATGGTATTTGTGAGGCTATACCTAATGTGTGGCCAGTTCTGTTGAGGTATATTAAGATGGAAAAGTGTGGTTTTTGGGATTATGTACATTGTATTAGTTTTTAATTATAAAAATTGTGTACAATAGGGTTAATGACAGGGTAAACAAAATATTAATCTAATAAGTCCGTCATTTAAATTATCAAAAAATATTGGACACGTATTTTTTCTTTTGTCAATCTAACAAAAAATGACAGAGATAAAGCGCGTCAAAGTTTGGGAGTGGGGGCTGGTGACGTCACGCCTTGCTAAAAATTGTACTAATAAGAAGAAAAAATACGTGTCCAATATTTTCTGATAATCTAACTGACGGACTAATTAGAATTTTTTAGTCATCATGCCTATTGCGATTGTGTGTACTTTTAATATTTCCACCGATCAATACATTTTTATATGTTCAATAAAAGTACACCTAGGTCGTCCTCCAGCATTTCCTTTCACTTCAGCCATATAAACCTTTTTAATCAATCTTTCATCCTACATTCTTTCAACGTGTCCTTTGTTTTGTTTTTTACATAATTTGTTTCCTGGATTATAACATTGTATACATATTATCCCTGAAATATATATTCTTTGTTCTGGCAATTTATACTAGTTTTGAAAATAATTGTTTAGATTTTTTATTTTTTGCCTGAGAATTGAACCCATTATGCCATAGGAACAAGAACATCGATTTTTTCATAAGCAAGTCATCCAAGCAACATCTTAAATGATTAATGAAAGAAAGACAAACAAAGCAACAAACACACTTTAGCATAAAAAGTTGTGCTAAGCAGAAGACTTCTAATAAAGTAAATTCTTAAAGAAAATTAGTGCTTAGTACCTATTTTTTGCTATAGCCGTGGTAGGACCCAGGACATCTAACTTAAAGAAAGACAAAAATGTGACAAAAATGCCAGGTAAAATGTTAGTTAAAAGACAACAGCAACAGACTTGCCACCTGTTCTGTCCAATTTGGACAACTGTCGTCAAATTACTGGTGTATCTGGTCACACTGCAGGATATAAAAGCCGTAAAGATGTGGGTAAGGTAGTGAAATATGTACAAAAACATCGATTTTGGTATGAGCCAGTCATCCAAGCAACTTCTTACATGATTAATGACTTAGAGAAGATAACAGAAGCTTGCTTTCAACTAACACTGACCGATATAACCTTTTTATATCTAAACTTATACAGGATAATATTTTTTATCAACAAAACAACCTAAGCCTTGAAGCAAATTGTGATAAAATGCACCATCATGGTCTTAAGCGTATGAAAGAATTTTGATGAATTCAATGCTATCTTAAAATTTTATTTATATATTTGGAATGTCTGTTTGTTCGAAACAGTTAATTAATTAAAAAAAACTTAAATCGATCATTGAGGTTAATTATATGCTTATCATCTAAATCTATCTATCATCACGCCTTTTATCCCAGAAGGGGTAGGCTGAGACAATCGAATGCCATTTGTTACGATCCTGACATACCTCTTTCGCTTCTTTTATATCCATCATACCTTTCATACATGCTCGGCGATTGTTTGTACTTTTAATATTGCCTTCAATCAATATTTTTTTTATATGTTCAATAAAAGTACACGTAGGTCGTCCTCTGCCAACATTTCCTTTCACAAAAACCATATAAACCTTTTTAGTCAATGTTTTATCCTTCATTCTTTCAACGTGTCCAAACCAGCGTAAACTACTTTTCTTCATTTTAGTCACAACATCATCTTTCACACTACACATTTTGCTCTAATGACATCGTTCCGGGTGCGGTCAATACCTTTGATGATTCCAATGCTCTCTAATATGTATCTTAAAATTTATCTATTTAGAATAGGAATTAATTTAAAAAAAACTTAAATCGATCATATGCTTCTTCGCAGTCGTGGTGTTCTTAACAGAGCAGTCGTGGTCAATCATGGCGGTCCACAGCGTGACGCACCTTCTATTGATGGTTAACTTTCTTGGGAAGAATAGTGCAGTGGTTTCCCCTTGCCTTCTGCACCAGACATTTTGAGACTATTTAGGTCTTCAGGCTCGCTGTAGTCTCTTCCTGCCAGTTTCCTAGCTATGTATGGTTATACCTATGCTTATCACCTTTATATCATAAAGTATTTCATTTTGCTAGTTTTTGCCCGCGATTTCAATTTGAACATTTTTTGATAGATATATATTTATAATATTAGTTAGAATTTAACTTTTAATGGAAATAAAGAAGTTGGTCCTTCGAGTCGGATTTTGATCTAAGCAACTTAACGTTTTGATTTTAATTAGTTCTTCTTGTTTTTAGTTGGCATTTTTATTACTGTAGGTCGTGTCTATTATGAGGAGGTAGAGTTCATCAGTTTCTGGACAATACGCCTACAATAGTCCTCATGGCAACAAACAGGGGCAGATCAGTCAACGGTTTTATTTGGTGTGCCCATATCGTGTAGCCAGAGTTTCCCAAACGTTTTTACGCCGTAGACCTCCTTGCTAGATTTTTTAAATTTTCTGTAGCCCCCCGTAGTACTCTTTCCTTGCTAACGTAGACAACTTAGCAAGTAGAAATAAACCCCTGGAGTCCATATAGACAGACCGCGTTTTCCTAGCACGATTAGCTTTTCAAGCTTGTCACGCTTTCTGCGAAATTTAATTATTTATTCAAATGGATTTCATAACGATGTGCAATTCATCCAAATCCGTCCATATTTGTAAATCCCGTATATCCAATTTCGTCCCTTGTTGATGATATCGTTATAAATAAGTAGAAGACCCTCCTATACCGCGTGAAGTAATTAATGCCGTGTATGACATCAGAAAGGATCAGATTCGTTATTAATTTTCACACCACGTTCTTACCCTATCTCTAATGATCAACCCTTCGAAAACTTATAATACTTGTTTCATTCACTACTAGTGACAGCGCCCTGACTTCACACTGTACAAATACATAAAATTGAAGATTTCAAAATTAATTATACTGAAGCTAAAATGACAGTTTTCTGTTCGTCTGTCTGTCCCAATTATTGTCCAGAATAGTCTCCTTTCTTATTTCGATATAATCAATTAAAGAAAAAAAGGTTATTTAATTTTTAATCAGCTTTAAATTGCACTTCTAGTTCCATTAAGTACAGCGACATCTGTTACCAACTTATCTGAAATCAAAATCCGGCTAGAAGGACCAGAATTATAGGTAAAAGTATTTATACTTCTTTAGACAGGTAAAGCATGTAGTAGTTGCTAGTAAAAGAAGAAGTTTACAGAATACACGCTTCTCGCAACGGTTTACCTATTATATTTTGAGATAATACAAAATTCATAAAAAAGATGGCCGTCACGATATGCAGTATATATGTGAAATATAATACTGAACCTAGTCGAATAGAGAGGTGCATACAGTATACTAAATACTTCGTTGCTTCTCATACACGCCACGCACACACATGGGAGTAGAGAAGGGTGGCGGAGATAGGAGTAGGAAGAAGAAGGAATACTGGAAGATTTTTTGTAAAATCGTTCTTTCTCATGTTTTTGTTACGTGAATCTTGGCCTATCTTATCTTTTTATTGGCTATTTTATCGATTATTTTTGCAGTGTATCATCGACAAAATAAGCCGCGCGGTTTACTGAGTTCCTTACACTAACACAAATACGACAACTGAGTTTGAAGAGCATATGTGGTTTCTAGTTATTCTCTATTTTGAGGCAGTTTAATACCGTTATACTATAATTTATGATATGACATTCTGCATTGCAAATGCATTGGTTTTTGTTACCATTAGACTAAACTACTTGCTGTTTCTAACCGCTATCATTACATTCAAAACAAACACCATCACGGCCTTTTTACTTTGTGTTGTGGACAGAGACACTTGACGCCAGTTGTTTTAAACAGAACATCTGAAAAGCCTGGCTAGATGGTGTCACTTCTTTTAATAGATATATCTGAATCACAATACGGTTGTCACTGTATCTCCTAAGAAAAAGAGTGTGAGTTTGTAACAATTTGAAAATGGCTGCACCGATTTGAAAAAATATTTCACTAATATAAAGCTACATTATTCCATAATATAGGCTAAGTTTTATTTAAAATATATAAGAGGAGAGACAATCCAATGCCATTTCCTACGATCCTGACACACCTCTTTCGCTTCTTTTATATTCATCATACCTTTATATGCTCGGCGATTGTGTGTACTTTTCGATCAATACATCTTTTTATATTTTCAATAAAAGTAACTTAGGTCGTCTTCTGCCAGCATTTCCTTTCACATTAGCCATATAAACCTTTTTAGTCAATCTTTCATCCATGCCCAAACCATCGTAAACTGCTTTTTTTCATTTTAGTCAAAACATCATTGTTTTTTATTATGGGTTAGGCTTGATTTATCACGTATCAAAACTTTAAACAGGCGAATCCGAGGCCAAACCTAGTCAAAGAAAGGCAGTACTTTTATTGAACATATAAAAAGTATATTGACTGATGGAAATATTAAAAGTACACACAATCGACGAACATGTATGAAAGGTATGATGAATATAAAAGAAGCTAAAGAGGTATGTCAGGATCGTAACAAATGGCGATTATCTCTGCGTACCCCTCTTGAGATAAAAGGCGTGATAATAGATAGATACAAAGGCAGGACGGGTCGCAAGTAATTTCATACAAAAAAACATGATATCGAATTTAGGTGACCTCCTAATTAGAATACCGTAACAACCACTATCCCTCTGGAATATTAATTAATTCTACCAGCCTCTCTATTCTAACTTCAAAATAGACAATGGAAAATGAAGACTCATTAGCTAGCCGCGGCAAAGTTTTGTTATTATTTAGTAGTAGCTTTTGCCTAAAACAGTTTAGCACCAAATTTCTTTAAGGAGACGCCTAATAACTTTTGTCCCATACAAAAACGGACTTAGCAATTCAAATAAATAGGTTGGAGGGCTGGGCTACTAATTTCAGATTTCGTAACTATTTTTTTTTCTTTTAGATCCCCCTTCAGCGCCTCTCGTAACCGGTTACATTCCCGGAACAACTTTGGCTGCGGGCACCGTGCAGAAACTGTCGTGTATATCTAGCGGTGGAAACCCACTTGCAACTCTGACGTGGTTCAAAAATGATAAAAAGGTAAGTGCAAAATTTGTGCCGTTTGGTGTAGATCAGTTTATTAAAGATATATCCCCACGACTGATCATCTCTTCTGGTGACAAGAGGGCTGGCTCCTCCCTCGCTCAACTAATCAGCATTGCGATACAGCTGGGAAATGCAGCCAGTATTCTTGCCACTATTTCACAGGCTTTATATATATTGTGTGTAAAACACACATTTTAAGTTCCTTTATGCATTGCTGTGTGGCCAGAGTAACAGTGTTCACATGACGCCAGTGAACAGGTGGCAAGGCTGTTGCTGCACTTAAAGGAATTAGATGTGTAGATAAAGCAAATATTCAAGAAAATTGGTGCTTAGTATTTTTGTCCCGACTGAGATTAGAACCCGAGGCTCCAGTTTCAAATCCGATGCTCTACCAATTATACTATCGACTCCTATATGATATAGCCTCACAAATACCATCGAATGATAGTGGAAGAATTCGTCTTCCGTTGTGGCAACCCGTAAAGATACGAAACAAGTTCTGATGATGGAGTCGGAACCTGGTCTCTGACTCCTTAAAAATTAACAGGTTTTTTATTAACCAATTTTTTCAGATTCACTCCGTAACCAAGACTTCTGACAGAACAGTGTCATCTGAAATTTCAATTTTAACAAATGTAACAGACAATCAGGCGCAGTATAGATGTGAAGCCACTAATAGTGCTACAGAAATACCACTCTTCGAAACTGTCACCTTAAATGTACACTGTAAGTATATAAGAGGGGTAGACCTGGATATTGGTTTTCGGTAATACCGGTATTAAACGTTTTAAATACCGGTATTTCGGTATTGACAAATTAAGTAAACTTCTGGCAGAATCTTTACGCAAACCCAAAAATAATTAAACAATATCTGTTTAATTCAGAAATCTATAAAGGGATTTCATTCAAGACCTAATACCATAATAATCTAACAAATTAATTATTTAATTAATAACGATATAAGAAATAAGGATAAAAAACGATAATAATATTGAAGTGGTTTGAATTGTTAATTTATCAGATTTCCTATTTTAGTTATCGAGACCTCTAACTTCTGAATCAGTTTTGTTTGAGAGCTTATTTAGAAAAGGTATCTGCGGGCTCTATCGGATTTACAGATCTTACGGTTTGTCAGTTAACTGTAAAATGAAAAATTGTTCCATGTTAAATGGGAAATCAGAGGAAAGGACAAATTTAAAAAGTCCAGTTTAGTCCAAGATCAAAAGACATATTCACATAAATATCTGCGGTTGTAGCTCTTAACTATTACCTAACCAGAATATTTGTAAGTCACATCTTTTATATTTTTTATCATTTCATCATTTCAATACCGAAAAATACTGCTATACCGGTATTAAAATAAAATATATAAAATACCGAATGAATACCGGTATTATAAAAGGATTCCGGTATTACACGCCCTACCACGACCTAGAAATGTTTCTCTTGTTTACATACATATACTCACGCCTATATCCCATTTCAGTTGCTCCAGAAGCTGTGAAAATCAGAGTTGAACCAGAAGAGTTACTGCCAGGAGTTGAAGCTACTTTGATTTGCGATTCTGCCTCTAGCAACCCACCTGCCGTTTTATCATGGTGGCGTGATGGTATACCTGTGCAAGGTAAATTTAATATAACCCTATATACTAGACACAACTAGACTAGATGTTGCCTATGCCTTCGCCCGTATTCATTTGCGAGATGACACAAGGAGCAGATTTTAGGTCTACAATACTAATTATGAGTCCTTTCATTAAAATTCATTGAACCGTTTCAGATTCAATCGTATTATTTTAAAATAACAGACAGCTTTTTTTTCTACAGCTTCTGAAACTGTGTTACAGTTTCAAGGTACCCAGCGGAAGACCCCAAGTCTCCCTCGTTTAGCCGATGGCATTTGTGAGGCTATACCTAAACTAGTGGACAGTTCTGTTGAGGTATATTTAAATGGGAAAAAAGCCTCTAGTGTATGTTTGTCGGATTAAAAAATCCATTAGTACATGGCCGGGAACCGGGATTGAACCCGTGGTCTACCTACCAGACGTCTTAACCACTCGGCCACCTTTCAATTTTATTATACTCACAGGATTGGCGACGAGCTCCAAGAAAGGTCTCCATGGCGGAACAGTATCTACCATTCAACTGAAAATCAATACAACTAAAGATCTTAATGGTGCGTATTGTGTAACGCTATATCTTTGTTTACTTTCTATCTATCTATGATCACGCCTTTCATCCCAAGAAGGATAGGCAAAGACAATCGAATGCCATTTGTTACGATCCTGACATACCTCTTTCGCTTCTTTTCTATTCATCATACCTTTCATACATGCTCGGCGATTGTTTGTACTTTTAATATATCCAAACTAGTCCTTCGTTTTCAACGTGTCCAAACCAGCGTATAAACTACTTTTCTTCATTTTAGTCATAACATCTTTCATTCCGCATTCTTCTCTAATGACATCGTTCCGGATGCGATCAATACGCTTTATATCACACATTCTACGTAAAGACCGCATTTCCACTGCATTTATTTTACTTTCTATTCTACCTATTTTATAAGCAACTAGCTATCCAACCCGATTTAAAAAACAACCTCTATTTGAAGCCAATCGATTGTTATTCTGCAGTTTTTGTTGGAAATATTTAAAATATCTACGGAATATTGACCTTTTTAAAATATATTTTTCTACATTTACACCCCATTTCACCCACTTGGGATTGATTTTTTTTTGAATCGGTTCAGTATGTCCAGTTCATTTTACCTTTTATTTCTATCTATATAAATTGATTCTGGTGATTGCTAATGGTGTCCATCAGGGTTTTGATGATTCCGCCAATGTCAAGTATTATAGTAACAATATGCCGATTGATCGGTAGCTAAGATGTTGCCGCCGATTGTGATATGTCCTATTAATCACTGACTAATCACAACTATCACAGCGCGGACGGGATTAAACTGGATTCCCCATCATGTCACGACGAGACGCATGCGTTGGTCGCTATGAGATGACGTAGAATCCAAAAATGTTAACTTAACGATTTAAAGTAAGTTTTGATTTTTTTTTCTATTTTCTTAGGTGTAGCATACACTTGTCAAGCTACGAACGAGGCGTTACAACGCAGTGTGCACGACGCTTTACCACTAAAAGTTTTGTGTAAGTATCTTGTTTTATCATCTAACCGGCAAACAATTAAAAAACAAACGCATCTTTAAGGCCTTTACTTTGCGGTATGGCTAGAGACTCCAGTAACAGTGTCCACTTGTCGCCAGTTGTCCATATTGAACAGAACAGGTGGCAAATCTGTTGCTGCACTTAATAGATGTGTCATTTCTTTAGCAGCTGTAAATATCTGTAATTTTAGAAGAAGTGACAACGCGCCGGCTTTACATGTTTCTTAATCAAAAGGTTTCCGAAGTACATTAATAGTACATTGTACGAGGCGGTATTTTCAGCGCGAGCCACTAGGCGAGCGCTATAGGAAAGCTGAGTATCTAATGACCAATGCACACGCGTTTCATACGACGTTTTTTAACACTTGCGAGGAAAAAAACAAACTTCATGAAGTCAAATTTACGTATTCTTCGCCACTTGAAGTCGAAATTTTTAATAATTAACCACAACACGGCGAAAATGTTAACAAATATTTATGGAAATGTTTTGTTTTTTCCCGCGTGACAGATAAGGCACGGATAACTTCGCCAAACAGCCAACTAAGTCGGGATTAAAAAATAAAAACTGTATTATGCGGTTAAATTAAGAATGATTTGTGGACACACAATATGCAATCTTGTACGAATTTAACTTCATTGGGTTATATTATATTTCATATGTTTATTATTTTTATTTTTGTTTATGTTTATGTTTATGTTTAATATATGGGACTGTGAGTCTAAAATTGAGGTAATAAGACTCACGTTACGAGCAAGTGTGTTGAAAAGAACATTAGAATAATGAATTTTAATCACCGACAATCATAAGATAAAATTCCAAACAAACATCAAAAGATACCCCTAAAACATTCGCTTATATCGTTTAATAATATTATCACAAACAGACAAAATTTTAAAGTTAAATATATCTTTACAGATCCTCCAGTATTCGACGAAGCTATTCCTGAAGTCACAGTTGGAGTAGAAAATGAACCATTAATTGTTGTCTTAAGAGCTGATGGCAATCCATCAAGTATTACATACACTTGGACTAAAGATGGCCTTCCAATTACACAGTCTTCTTACAGCAATTCCAGTAAGTGATATAACAGCTGTAGGATCTCTGCCTAGTTTGTTTAAAGATTCTACAAATGGACAGTTTGATGAAAGGCCTCAACATTTAGCTGAGCTGAGGATATTAATTGGATAATTTTAACATTTTTCAGCCATTGATCAATTTTGACAGAGTGTCAGCAATTTATTTCTAGATTTTAATATATTTTCTTAGTATATACAGTAGAAAACGGGATTTTAGAAAAAGTCTGTCTAGCCACTAGGTCTTAGCCAATAGCTCAAACTGACCGTAGTTTAAACTCCAGGTGGAACAAAATATTAAAAAAAAATGTAGGTTATTATTTCGAATCATGCATAATACTGCTCGTCTCTCCTGGTTTTTGCCTTTGTACTTATAGCACTGGATATCCAAGTTTTTGGCTTTTAATCCTCAGATTTTTCTAAAGAATGACATTGAACATTTTTTTTATGTTTTGAATTTCTTTTAATCAGATGAGAGGATCCTATCAGAAGGCAGTATGTTGAACATAACTAAACTTTCACGACACGATGCTGGCATCTATACATGTGAAGCTGTCAACTCTCAAGGGGCTGCTACTATTAATATCAGCGTTTCTGTACACTGTAAGTATATCTATTTTTTTCTCGAAAGTGCTGGTGCCATCATTGATGTATGGATGAGCACTGAGCAATCATGAAAACAAGATGCAGTGGAGATGAGATCGTTGTGAAGAATGTGTGGGGTAAGTTTGAAAGATGGAGTAAGATAACAAGTGTGAACCAAAAGATGTATTTATCTATCGTCCCGCCTTTTATTCCAAGAGAGGTAGGCAGAGACAATCGAATGTCATTTGCTACAATCCTGATATACCTCTTTCGCTTCTTTTATATTCATCATACCTTTCATATATGCTCGGCGATTGTGTAGTTTAGTGTAGAAAATGTAGTAACTAAGATAGAGAAAGGGACTGGACCTATGGTAAGAAGGGATAATAAGAGACTTACGAAAGGGATATATAGAACAGATGTGACTGGAAAAGTTGATCAAGGTCGCCGCAGAGAGTTTACTGATTAAATTTGTGACACTTTAAAAAAGAGGAAATAAAAATCATGCATGAAAAGATTTGAATTAGGCGAACGAGTTATTACAAGATCGAGGCAAGTGGATAAATTTGGTCTCTGCCTACCTGAAGGGAAATGAGGCGTGTGAATTACTATTTTATCGCATATCCCATCCAATAGTGCTTTAAAGAAATCTATTCTGGTATAGTTCCCTCTCCCGTTTCAAGAGAAACTTGCTCAAATGCGATCGGAACTCACGCACTGAGAATATATTAAAAGTTAATAAAGCAATCTAAACGATTTTCTTCGTGGACTTTTCTTCCTGTGCGGTAAATTAGTTTTTACTAATTGAGGATATTTCAAACGAAGCGTCGGGTTTAGCATAGTGATTAGTGCCACGTAGTAAACTGTCCTGGGTTCGAATCCCAAGGCTAGTAAAATAATTTTGTTTGTGAAGTCATAGCCTTTGGTAGTAGTTTGTGTGTTAGTATCTATATATATGTGGTAGCTCTTAGAAACAATTCTAGAAAAAAAGTAATTATCTGTCTAAAAGATGAATATTTTAGTTTTGCATCAAACTAAACTAAGTGTCAGGCGAAAATATACATTTTTCATGGAATTTATTTGTTGTTATTTAGCGTTATTTCTATTATTTGTAACATTTAAACTGTTTACAAAATTTTATAATCTCCTGAATCTTACTTTTACATTTGCATGAATTTTACAATGAAATCTATTTTACACAGATGCCGCCAGTATTCAGTCTGTGTCATCCAACGACTTGAATGAAGAAGGGGAAGCTGTTTTATCCTGTACCGCTACTGGTATGTTATGCTAATATTTTAGATGAAAGCATGAAACTTCTACTTATTGTACTAAATACGTTTATTATAGCTATAATATGTACTGAGAAAAACGACAGTAAGATAAAAGCAGAAAAGGATACTGAAGTCTTAGGGATAAGTACTTGACCTATGCAATACAAATACACCGGGTGTATTGCTTTATGGATTAAGATAGAGTGAGAAAAGTATGCGTGGATACGTAAATATTCGTTAATGGATAATTTAGATTTTATTGAAGAAGTGATAATTACAACGAAATGCGAAGACGGCAATAGACTCTGATGGAATTACTCTGATTCTCTAGGTGCGAGGCTCTTGTAATGGATGTGGACAAACCACAAATTTGTCCCGTTTGGTTTAGAAACCACACAGGGTTCAAATTCCAAAAAGTTTATAAAAGATATTTTATCCCCATGTTCTCTGAATCCTTCTTCGTTCAACGAATAACCATCGCTATTCAGCGGGGAAATGCAGCCAGTATTCTTGCCACTATTCCACGCTGACATTGTTTCTTTAGTTTATTTTTAAGGTTTTTTATATTGTTGTATGTAAATAATTAAATGAATAAGAACGAATGACTTACTACCCGATCTGATTAATATTGGCAAGTAATTGTTTATGATAATTAAAATGGTAATTTTTCTTTTAGGTAACCCATTAACAGGAGAACATATAAAATGGGAACGAAAAGGCTACACAATAAATGATGATATGGTATCGTTTGATCAGAAAAACAGTACAAGCTTTCTTAAAGTTTCAACACCTACGAGGGAAGACGTTGGTAACTTTGAATGTGTTGTCGATAATGGTATAGGTACTCAACAACGAAGAGATGTGATGCTAGTTGTGAAATTTAAGCCAGAAATGGATGTAGCGCCTAATTTAGCGAAATCTGCTTCCAATGTTGGTCAGGTTGGACGATTGGTTTGCAAGTAAGTGTTAATTAAATTTCTCATGTTAAATATTAAATTAAATCTTAATAACTAAATAGTCGATGAATTAAAAGAAATAGCAAAACGAAAAGATGTACTTAGCGAATGTTATCCGTGGTTATCAGTTTTTTGAGAATATTTTTATTTTTGATATTTTATTTAGAATGTTCTGAAAATATGAATTAGAATTTAATTGTCGTATCCAATTCCAATTACTACTTAGAATTTCCATGAATCAAGGATTAACAAATATATTATTTTTAGATGCAAAGCAGCACCAGCACCAAATTTCACCTGGTCAAAAGGTGGTGCCAAATTACCTGTGAACACTTCAACGAAATATTTCGCGGAATACCACAAAAATGACCAAATAACTTATACATCAGTTCTTCTTGTAAATGACATAACTTCATCGGACTATGGCTCATATGAATGTGGCGCTAGAAATGATATCGGTTTTAATACAGTCAGTGTTAATCTGGATGTTACTAGTGCTCCAGGTAAGTTTGTTGAATGGTTTATAATTTATAAAGTGTTAGATGTAGGTGTACTACTATTTATCACATAAAATATCTATTATTTGAAGGCAATGTTAATAATAAGCAGAACGTAATAAATGAAGCGTAAGAGGTATGTCAGGATCGTTACAAGTGGCATTCGATTGTCTCTGCCATACAAAATGATAGATAAATGGATATAAACTTGGGAATAAGTTCTAGAGCAACCATAAAACCGGCGTCCGCAATTCTTTTGAACATAGATGCTTCAATTTTAGGACTACCTAACATCTCTATCCCTAGTTAAATCAGTTAGAGACTTGCTTCCGAGAGACCTGTTCTGTTTAAGAAAATTTAAGCTCAATTTGTAAAACATCATCAAAAAAAAGGTAGATATAACAATTAATTAGTACTTACTTTGATGTTTCTTTTTGGCACGTGATTTAATAAAATCAATATCTATTGTTTACGTTACTAACGAGCAAAAATATCAAGTACCTATACAATTTAATGGAAATAATCCGCATCAAAGCAATTCTGACAGGTCAAGTCTTCGAAAGGATAATCTATGGTTACCTTGACGACCTCTTAACGATATGTCGACCCTCTTTGAACCGAACTTAGTCTTCTAACAAAGACATTGTAAGACATTGTCTTACATATGTTCTGTGCCTTTAGGCGCCTAGGGTCATCTTAAAATTGAGATAGATTTTCGATAGGTAAAATTGAAGCATGATTTCATCTAATATCGTAGTGGAGAATATATCTATTTGAAAACGTATGTCTGTCTGTTTTCTGAAAGTAGGATCTGAAACGGTTCAATTAATTTAAACATGATGATATGATAGCAGATTCTTTGTTTCATTAGGATTTCTGCAAATGATCGAAAGGATACCGCTAATTTCTTATATAATCCGAGTAATAATTTTAAAACCGAAAGTTCATATTTATGTTTGTTACTCAATTACGTGATGAATGGAATTGAATGAAGGTAACGAAAATATATTACAGTTCTGTAAATGACAGTTATTTTTTTATTTTAGATCAAGTGACTTCTTTAGCTGTTGTTAATGTAACACACAATACTGTTTCTTTGGAGTGGACTCCGGGCTTTGATGGTGGATTACCTTCATGGTATAGAATACGATATCGGTAAGTAATGGTTTTAACTTTCCTTTAACTTTAAAAAAAATTGTGAATTGGCTTTTCTATAACAGTTTTATTTAGGGATTTAATTTCATTAAATAGGCATGTCAATCATTTGCATAAATATAATACAGTTAAAAACAAATAAATAATTTGGAAGTTTTGGCGAACCCACGTAAAAATATACTGACTAATATTTAATAATCCAAATTTCCAGGATTTTTACCAAAGTAGACTAATCCAAATTTTAGATTTTGTATTAATAGAATTAATATTTTCAGCAAAATCTATGATGACACATATAAGTATGAGGACGTAGTGCCAAGAAACGCTACAACATACATGATTGGGAATTTGGAAAAAAATACAGATTATTTATTCTCCGTAATGGCTCTTAATAAAATCGGTCAAAGTAAATATAGACCTGACGACACAAAAGCTACTACTTTGAGTGAGTATTGTGTTTTTATTTTTATTATATTTAAAAAAGTAATTATTAATACAATATGTAAAACTATATACTAAATTACAAATATAAAATATAATTACAATAAAAAAAATTTCATGTACCTAAATCGCTATCTACTGGGAGAGTACCCAACAGACTGGCTGCATTACCTCGTTGGATGGCAATGCTTATTCTTTGACCGCAGTAAGAGCCAGCCAGCCTTCGTCTTCGATTGGTTTTTTTCAAATTGTATTATTATAATATAATTAATTTATGATTTTCACTAACAATGTAATTTAGAAAACCTACCTATTTCTAATTTGTAATATATTCTTAAATTCATGCTGCATTTCTGGAAATACTAGATATGGTTCCATCATTAGTTCAATCTGAGGAGTACAGCACCTACCAAGTTCCTGGAGTATTCATAGTTACAGGCACTATATTAGGAACAGCATTAATACTATTGAATGTGCTCCTTATAGGCTTCTGTTTACATCGAAGATCCAATAAGCGCATACGAGGTTGGGATTATAACCTTTCATTTTGTCTATGTCATTATTTTTCCTGCTTTTTGTGTTTTATCTTTTTCAAAACAGAAAATAGACTAGAACTGCTGGTTGTCAACAATTTAGCCAATCAGTCGAGTCAAAAAAGTTAAGCTTGACCTTTTTTTTAATTAGTGCTTTAATCTAACTTATCATGTTTCGATGACACAAATACGCAATTAGGTTTTACCTCCCTAAATGCCCCGTGAGTCAGAAGTTCGAAAATGTGTAAATTTGGTACCTATAGATATTTCCCCATACACAATTTAACACTCCGCTGCACCCCACCCCTTCTTAAGGGTTGTTTTTTCAAAAATCCTTTTTAGTTGCCTCCTATGTCTTCTAGCTACGGTTCAAGTAGAATCTACCAAAACAACACTTTTCCTATACAAACTTGAATGTTTTTTTATTTGTTTTGAAGAGTATTTGTACCAAGTTTCAAGTTTATACACGCAGGGAATACTATTTTCCATACAAACATTAACTCCTCATCTCACCCTTAGGGGTTATTTTTCAAAATATCCTTTCTTTGTGCACCTTCACACCTTTTAAGGAATATTCCAATTTTCATTTTTACATCTTCAGTGGTTTATGCTAATATTTAGATGAGCAACTTGCAAAATTTTAACATTATTATCAGGCTTGGCAAATGACGTACCTTTCACAATTATAGTCTTATTATCTGTTTTGAAATTACTTCTTACATCTTCTATTTCATTTTGAATTTTTATTTATTTTTTCATGATTTTTATTTTTAGCTTCATTAGAAGTAGGCGAGTTAAATGTTGTACCTACTGAGTATGTAGAAAGTAGTGATGTATCTAAAAGTGTTGTCGTGTACGTATCGATAACGGGCTCTGTGCTCATATTGATAAACGCAGCACTAGTAGCTTGCTTCGTACTGAGGCGACGTGCTCGTAGACATAAAGGTGAGTTTGTTAATTGTTATTTTGCATAATGTTCTGTTTAGATAGCAAAGTCCGCTGTTTCACCCGCGTGGAAATAGATCCAAATAGAAATAATCCCGTGGCTGTAATTTGCTCCTGTAAATGTGGTATAGATCTTCTCTGACCCCTAAATTACCACTATGCAAAAAATCATGTAGATCCCGTAAAAAACAAAAACAAATCTATCCCACGTGAACCATACATTTTTTATCTATCTCTGTGCCAAATTTCATCCAGATCCGTTCAGCCGTTCTGGCGTGATTGAGTAACAAACATACATACATCCATACAAACTTTCGCATTTATAATATTAGTGGGATATAATGTTATCCTATACAATAACTTCGTAATAATCGACTCCTAAAATATTTATCGTATTCGAACACATTAAATTCGTATCAGATTTCTTATTTTTAATATTTTAATATCTGTTTGGATGTTGGTTCAGATTATGCTCTGAATCGGCTGAATTAATTTTTATTTCTGTTTTGTTTGTTGCATATTCGTTATTACTATAGTCAGATTCTGCATTTACTTTAATTATTTACATCTTTTACCACAAAAGAAATCTACTTGCATTTTTTGCGTAATTTGTGTTATTGAAATTAACTGATGACTTTAAATTTACAAAATTACGCGAAATATATTTTTTCGTGTTTCCATCCCTAGAACAAGCCGGGCAGGCATCCAAATCAGCAACAATTGAAATGTACGCACCATCTTCATACAATGACACCATGACAGGCGAAACACTGAGCTCTGTTTCTGAGAAATCTGAAACTTATTCTGCTGATGAAGGAGTCGATGATAGATTACCACCACCTATACCTGAAGTTCCATCAATGCAAAATAGACATATACTCAGTCAGGTAAGGAAAGATCTTTTTAAATTGCTAATAATTTTAAGAGCAAGCTTGTTAGCGCAATGAACTCAGTAAACTGCGCGGCTTATTTTGTCGATATCTCTTTAAAATGACATACACTGCAAAAATAATCAATAATATAACCAAGGATAAAATAATATATGCCAAGGTTCACGTACCAGAAACATGAGAAAGAACGATTTCACAAAAAAAACTGATTAACTAACTGATTTTGAACTGATACCGAAAACTATTTAAAATACGAAAGATAAACGTGTAGTTATCGCGTAATTTAAGAAGTTGTGAAGCATGTAATTTGTATGGGATAAAAGTTAGAGGCGTCTCCTTAAAGTCCTAACTATCGTTACCAGTACCAGGGTCCTTAATGGAAGACTTTTAAGTTCTTCATTTCTGAGCACACCAACGCTGCTAACTGCGTTAACATTACGATACCATATCATACTTATACATAGCATGTATCTCGATCTGGTTCGGTGCATCGGTGTGCTAAAAATAATTAAATACTTAAGTTATTTACGACTCTTGGAGATGGTCTCATCGGCCCAACAATACCATTAACCACTAGACAACTAATACACTTCTAAAAACTTCTACACTCCTAATTATGCAATCTTTTACAGACGGACTCCTACCTAATGGACGACCAAGGTCTAGTAATACCTCCACCTTTGGACTACCCACCACCAAACTACGTAGCATACGATACTGATCATGCGAGGACCCTTCCTCATCCGCATAGGCATAAAGACATCCAAGGGCACAGCACTCTAGGAAGGTCAGCCAGTAAGCAGAACTACATACCGGCTCCAAGCCCTATGCCTCCATTGGATGGATCATATTACAATATGTCATCAGATAGATATTTGTCCTACCCGCCACTGATCAGCGATTATATGCAACAGGTAAGAATCGTCTTTGTATTATTATAAACAAGCTTTTGTTCGCGGTTTCACTCGCGCGGAAATAGATCCAAAAAGAAATAATACCGTGGCTGTAATTTGCCCCTCCCCCGCACGCTTTCGCGGTATAAAAATAGTATATGTCATTCTCTGACCCCTAAACTACCACGGGAACCATACATTTTTCGGGATAAAAAGTAGCCAGACTATAATTTATCTCTGTGCCAAATTTCATCTAGATCCGTTCAGTCGTTCTGGCGTGATTGAGTAACAAACATACATCCATACAAACTTTCGCGTTTATAATATTAGTGGGATATTCTACTTTTATTCCGGGAATTTATCTAATTTCCCTGGAAAATTAAACGAAACAGATACATCAACACCTTTGAGTCATTAAGGAAGTGACTCCCAAAATTGGTGACGCCGATACCTCTTGTCACACTTTGACTGTTTAAACTCATTAGGCTAGAAAAGAAACAACCAAATGGATCACAAAAAGGTATATTAGTTCAGATAGAAAGGTCGTGGTCGATGCCCGGTTCTGTAATTGGGTATTCCTCCGATCACCGCTGTTGTACCTTCCGTCATGAAGCGAACTGTTGTCCGGCTTCTGCTCTGAATGCCACCCGGAGATGCATCTCAATGTAGATAGGTAGATGTTCAGTCCAAACATGGTTCCCCAATTTGGGGATATTGTTTTAGTGGACTACATTATTTATAAGTATCCAGTAGGTAGTATGTTAAATTTAGATAGATAGAGGTCGGTTAGAGCGTCATCATAAAGTGTGACGACCGCCTCCGAGATCCCGGCCGAAAAATTAGGTTGCCGGCTCGATGACAATGTGTCAAATTGACACTTGACATACTGTTATTTATTTTTAATTTAGGTAAGGCCAAGGCTAAGGATTGTAGGTATGAAACACCCTAAAGATTGAAGTATTTGAGAACTGTTAAAGAAGTGACACATCTAGGTCCATTAAGTGCAGCAACAGGCTTGCCACTTGTGTCTGTGTCTCTGGCCACAGCTCAAAGTATAAACGCCGTGAAGGAGTGTTTTAGAACAAACTAATGATTTCCTATTTTAACCAGGGCGGTGTTCCAAATCAAATTCAATCTTACGGTGCGCCCCCGAAGCCTCTACTCATGAACGGTGTACTTGGTAATCCACATTCGTCTAGTCCACCACACAATTACGGACTCGATGGTAAGTTTATTACAATACACTATATTCCAGATAACCAGCGGGCTTAAACAATGTATAACTTAGCTAATAGAATAGAATGTAGAATAGATAACTTTAAACTTGTATGGGACTGACTGAAATACAACCACGTGACCTAACTAAACTGTCCTTAATTCTGAACTGCTTGGAGAAAAACTTCCCATACCCTGTAGATAACGCAGAAAAAAATCAGCTGATTTCTACACAATTCTTTCATACATAATTCTGTTATATCTCTGACGGATTAAACAGCATACGCCATGAAAACTCGCAGGGGCTAACTTTTCGACGTGATTCACTTATACTGTTAATGCTCAGCTCCTAAACATGATAGGTCCATGTTTAATACTCGTAAACCTTCCCGGTGAATCGACCTATCTAATAGTGAAAACCGCAACAAAATCCGTTCAGTAGTTTCTGCGTGAAAAGGTCACAGACAGACAGACAGACGCAGCGAAGGACTATGTTTTAAGACAGAAGTTGTCAACATTTGAATTCCAGATTGTTATAGTTCCACAAACTTATCTGACCCGGTGGCCAAAAGTGGAACTAATGATACAATAAGTAATTAAGTAAAATATTTATGTTTCTTCTACGTATTGTTCTTTCTACCTAAAATGAATATTAAAGCGTTACAACGTGCATATTATGTACCCACTTTACATTGAAAAAACATTTTTATTGGCAAAACATGCGACTACAGCGACGCTGTCACCGGGTCAGATAAGTTTGTGGAACTATACATTAATATTGAAAAGAATTAAAAATTGCCTTCTTCTAGTAATAATAATAATAATAATTATTATTAATATTGAAAAGAATTAAAAATTGCCTTCTTCTACTAAATTCTATTAAAAATGTTGAAACCACTTGGAATGCAAAATGATGCTAAATCTATTATCGTATGATTTTCTCCCTTGTCTTAGGAATAACATCCAATATATTATCTTGGATTTTTTTTAAAGTGAATCTTTTTTATGCAGGTAGAGAAAAAAATTCTATACGCGTAAGGTGTTATTTCTAAAAACATATTATTATTGTTTTTTAGTTTTTCGTTACTGGAACCACCACTGGAACGATTGTTTCCAAAATCGACATCTGGCCAAAATAAAAAAAAGCCAAAAAAATTCAAAAATTCAGTCTATTAAATTTTTAATAATCTACTTTTTTATTTCTTAAGAGTGTTTTTTTGTCGGTACGCCATATCTCCCTTAAAACTGTATCAAAGTTAATGTTTGAAGATTATTTTTCCCTCTTATGACGACAAATAATAAAACAAAGCAAAATTAAATGTTTCTTTTAAAATTTATTTATTTATTTACAAGGAGAATTTACAAAAGGTGTAGGTAACGTTATGAACACAAGATAATAATAATAAAAAAGACATACACAAGATAAGAATAATAAAATAAAAAATAAGTGAGAAAGTGCCCTACCCTTTAAATTATTCCCACCAAGAGTTATAGAAAAATTCAACGACATTAACATATTATACCTAATCCAAATTCTAAATAAACCAACAATTGGACTTATTTATGTATTTTGTATTTTTAGTATCCATGGACAGACAGACCGCTGGCGGTACATTGAGACGTCAACGTATGGAGAAGATTACCACTGTACCACCGGATGTTACCGTATTACACCAAGGGTCATGCACGCAGGTACAAATATATATTACTTGACTTTCCGCCCCCGGCTCCGCCCGTGGATATATTCGAACAATATAAAATATAGATTATGTCACTCAGGGATATCGTAGCTTTCTATTAGTGAAAGAATTTTTGAAATCGGTTCAGTAGTTTTTGAGTTTATTAATTACAAACAAAAATACAAAAAATCGACCACATACATAGCTTCGGAATTCTTTAAGATATCGAGATTTAACAAAAAACAGATTCTAAGTATACACTCTAGGATTGTTGAATTTTTCATGAAAATCCGTTTAGTAGCCTATTCTGAAAAGACAGTGGGACAGACTGACTAACATCGGTTATTTTAATATTGACACAAGGATACTTCAATTTTATTTATTTGCATAGATTAAACCAACAATTCGCGTTCTTGAGAACGGATTTAAAGATTTCCATGAAAATGATGGATTAGGAGCTTTTTGGGTCTCAAATCTTTCCTATGGTTAAATCTTTTGAGAAATCCTTTTTCACGTAGGTAGGTATTACCATCGCCCAAATTTTTATGAAAATACATTTAGCTGTTTCGATCCCTAACATCTAGAAACTTCTTTAAAACCATTTTAGTTTTAGTTTGTAGGTATAGATTGATAATTTGTAAATGAAGCAAAAATCAGATTGTTAATCTAAGATCCTTAAAAGTTGCATCAAAATTCATTCAGCAGTTTTGGAGCTTATTCTGAACAAACTTTGGGACTGATATGTTTGACTAGTGACCCCACCCCAAAAGACATATTTAAAAGACAATTTTACATAATTATTAACATTTTTAACCTATTTTACATTTGCAGAACTAATAATAATATTTTTTAAGCTTTTATTTAAAAAAAAATACTCAAAGTTGGTTTACCAAAAAAAAAAGTAAAAAAAATACACTTTAGATCATAGATTAAGTCTTAGTATAGTCGCTCGTGCGCTCTAATAGATTGGTAATACAAAGGAGAAAGTGCCTAGACACGCATATGTTAAAGAGAGGCCGTTTTTTTAAATACTGTAACTATGGAGAATAACGTATATATAAAAGAAAAATCCACAGAATTACACATTAAAATAACAAATAAACAAAAAAAAACTGTAACTATTATTTTATATTAATTTCCAGGATTAAAATAGAAACACTGTTACAATGTTTACGTATTTATTTGCAATGCAAAAACACGACAATAGAGACAGCTGACATAAAAATAAGATTAAAACAACTAATTATTTCAACATTCAGTAGTAATTTCGCTTATTTTTGTAAAATATCCTTTTTTTAAGTATAATTTAGTTATTAATTATAGTGCAGTGCCTGGATGTAATTCATCTAAGATGAAAAATTCACAGAATTACACATCTGTCACGCACACTGATGTATTATTTTTTTGATTTCGTTCTAATCGTGACATTACCAATCTAGTAGAGCGCCAGCATACTACATCTATGGTTTATCTCAAACAGACACTTCAAAATTATATTTTTTTTATAGCACCCCCAATCCGTGAAGCAACCACAATCCATACTCAAAGACCCATCAAGGCAGAAATATCAAAATCAATACGGAAGTCCAATATCATCTAGTACACCTCAAAGCAACACCAGCCAAATTTTAACTGTCCAAAATTTAGATATACCACAATATGGTACTATAAGAAAAGAGAAAAAACAGAATGTCACAATCGACGAGTCTTACAATAAAAGAAGTGAAACGCATGTTGTGTAACTAATAGAAGATGTTCAACTTTAAATTGTTGAACATGAAACTTATGGACCGATTTTGTGAAGTGTTAATTAAGTGTTCATAAACAATTAAAGACATTTAAAAGTGCTGTGTAAATAATGTTAAGGATTGTAGTCTGTTGAATTTAACTTGATCTGAATGACAGCTGTCAAAGTCATAGTTTAGTTTCAAATATTGTCATTGCAAGTAATTCAAAGTAAGTATCAGGAGATGATAGAAAATTATTCTAAAGAAATATTCAGAATAAGAAATAATACAAAATTCTTCCTTTTCTTCTTTTATTGTGATATGTCTCATTAATCACAGACTAATCACAACTATTAAACGCAGGCGGGATTAAACCGGATTCCCCATCATTTCGCGACGGAACGCGTGCTTCGGTCGCAATGACATGATGTAGAATCCATAATACTAAATTAAAATGTTGACAACTTCTGTCATCGATATTACCTACTTTAACGTATAAACCGGCCAAATTAAGTAGTTCACAAGTATTGAATAACTTGTTTAGATTAGGCTACTAAGTTAATTTAGTAGTATTTTTATTATTGGTACATATAATTGGATCTATAATCTCCGGACTCTTACTTTATTCGTTTTTGATGTTGCAAATGATACTCGACGTTCATACGTAATCATATCAATGAATTTTTGATGACATCTGTCAAATTGATCAAGCTATATTGAACAGACTATAGTTAAAATTTTTAGATAGTGTTATGAAAAAAAATTATGTGATAAATTACCTAAATGTATGAAACGAAAAATGTGTTTTGATGAATGCTGATTTAGATAGTTATATACTTAATGTAATAAATGTGACAATTTTATTTAAAAAATATTGGCCGTTCCCATAAGAATTAAATTTGCTTGTCCACTGCTAGATTTTTTTTAATTAATTGAGGACATTTAAGGATGGCTAATATTAAATATATAAAAATATTTGGTTGTAACCTTGTATGACTGATTAATCTGTAAAATATAGACGAAATTACGTCCAATTGACTTAGAATTTAATGATTTTGCGAGCGATTGGAAAATTAATGTTAAATTGTCCAATTATTAAATATAGTGTTAAAATTAAAAAGATACAATCATTTTTTCTCGCTTGCCTACTCAACGATTCCCGCGACGGATCTCTTTTAAAATGTTTTTTATATTATATACTTATAGTTATTATTCAAGTTTTGAAATCGAATTTGTATGTACGTTTGTTATTAATTAATAATTGTCGGTATATTCAAAATAATTAAAATTTTATGGTGAGAATTTTAAATTTTTGCCCCAACTTTCAAGTTGGTAGTTACATTTTTCTTACTTTTTTGAAAGGTATGCTGCTATATTTGCTTAAATGTTTCTAATTTAAATTGTAACATTGGATACTGATTTTTAATTAATTTATCCAAAGAGATATTTTTTTATTTCTTAGCAGTTTTTTAGCTAGATCTGATTATTTTTTTTAGAAATAAGAAGTCAATTTCGTATCCAATGTTATAATATAATAATTGTTGTTAGTTAAGTGAATATTTTAAGTAGTTCATCAATTTTAATGGTTTTTACAACCATTATTAATTCAAAAGGCCTATGATCTTCTCTACATTTTGGCTGTACCTAATACGCAATTTTTAATCTGGTACTAACGACTCATCAATGGCGATATTTCAGTTTGATAAGTAGGGTATATCAAAATAAAAAACTTTAATATATATACTCTATTTTATCAATCCGGAAAATATCAGGGGCGGGGGAGTAAATGAAGACGTTGCTTGTTTTGTTATATTCTGGTAAATCAATGTAAATATTTGTTATTAAAATACTCAATCGCGAACTGACAATAAATTTAAGTTAGTTAATTGAAAATACCTTTGTACTGTACATATATTATATTATTATAATTATTATTTAATATAAAAAATACAACGTAATCTCAATTTTAATTGGTTAAATATTTCACAGATACCAAAGTTAATAATGTATGGTCTTAAGTTATTTTAGATTTTTCTTTTTTTAAGTTTATTATAATTTAATTTTTGTGTATCCAATTTGTAACAAACTAATTTAATTTGTAATTTTAGTTTTCTTTTGAAATTTTGTTTTAAATTGATTTTTTAAACCTATCTCAATCGAGTTTGAATAAATGAATGTTGAAAACGAAATAAAAGAATATGAAAATTTATTTTATTTTTTGTTTTATTTTATTTTACCTATTTTTTTCACCTTTTATTATTATTTTGCTCTTATTAAAGTTACACATATCATGATTGATATAAATCGTCTTGTAATTTAATTAATATATATATTGATGAATAATAATTGTGCCAATTTGTGAGTTTTTCATCTCCAATAAATTACCGACATAATATGTATAAATATTATTATATTTTCAGTTATCATTTTGAAGTTTGCAATTGCAATTGAAATTGCAAAGCGGATGTCATTATTTTAATATTTTCAGTTAATAAAATATACGGCATAAAAAAAGCATTTGTCAGATAAAGCATGGAATTTTGTGTAAAAATAATGAAGAATTTAAAAGTTAATCTTCATTTTGTGTTCTACCGAAACCGATACGTTGGTCAACATATTTCATTAATAGTCCGTTCAATACCTTTTTTCAGTAACCTTGCAGTTTGAGAAAATACGTCTGCATTATTTGACTTTTATAGTCTTATCAGCTAAAGTAGGTATTAGGAGAAGATGGAAATTTTGCAAACAAACATTCAGGTGAAAGGAACATTTTTCATCGATTTTAGCGGACGTAAGACACTTTTCTTTCTTTAATTCAATTGTTGACAACTTCTGTCATCGCTACAATACATACTATGTATAATCTGGTCAAATTGAATAGTTCGCAAGTTCTGAATAACTTGATGAATAATCTACTAAGTTAATTTAGTCGTATTTTTATTATTGTGAAATAGAACTGCTATAATTGCTATCATCTCCTTGACTACTTTAGAAAGAAATCTAGAAAATTAATGGAAACGAAGTAGTTACGACAGAATGCTGAAATAATTATGTAGGTATTCTCTGATACTACAAAAGCTATACTGCCGCCATCTTCAAATTTCTATTTTATTTTTGTGTTATGGCTCCATCAGGGTTTTGATTATTCCGCCAATATAGATCAATATGCCGATTAATCGGTAGCTAAGATGATCCCGCCGACTGTGATATGTCTTATTAATTTAATCTAACTAATCACAACTATCACAGCGCGGACGGGGTTAAACTGGATTCCCCAAATCATCATTTTATAAAGAAAAAAATATTAATAGAATGAATTTGTAACCGAAAAATACTTAAAGCTAACGTCCAGGGCCGATAAGTAATTGTATTGTACATATACCTACGTCAAACGTTAAGTTTATCGGTCTATAGATTATTTGGCAACAATTTTAATTAAGGCGAAATAATGAGCATACATTTTGCAAATTCCGCTTTAAATTATTTCATAATTTAATTTTTATTACAACATACTTAGATAGTATAAAGAATTTAGCTACGTCCTTATATAAGTTAAATTTAGTAAAACATGTGCCTTATACTTTAATGCCATTTTTGAAAAAAAACTTAACAAAATCTTTAAAAATATCACTTTGAAAACATTTGCCAAATTTTTAGGATAATTAATATTAATATATTTTATGTAAGATGACTTATTTCTAATAATTAATTGGTAGACCTTTATCTCTAAGTAAAGTTTATTAACTTTATTTTAAATTATTTTTAATTACTTTGTTTTAAAATTTTTAAAAATCTAATGTCAAGCCAAATTTTGCCAAAAGTCGGCCTATAGAAAAATAATTATAATATTACTAGTTAAATTTCGTATTTTGATAATACAATGAAAGTTCCAAATATTTCGGTTTCCTACTTACGGTTACGGTAAATTTTCTTAAAAAAAAGGGATTCCCATATTAATTTCGTCCAATAAAATATATGTTTATAAAATTGAGCATAATTAGGTTAAATTTTGTTTTCTGGTGAATTAAAAAACAGGAGCTTCTCTCTATTAGTATTAAGCGCTAAATTAAATTAAAAAAATATAGAAACTAAATTAGGGTAGCTAGGAATTTAAAAAAATATGGACAATTCTGTACAGATTCATACCCACAAGAACTAAATTAAAGTGTCTAGGTCACATTGAAAATTACTAAAAATCAATGTCTTCATTTAGCGAATTTCCTATATTAATCAAAAAAGCATAATTCAATATTTACTACAACAAAGTCCTCAGTGTGACCAAGTCTTTAAATAATTATTTTTAAACATTTTATTTTAAAAAAGTTCATTGGCGAAATGTAATTAAAAAATGGTGTTAATTAAAATTAAATTAATTAAAAATATAAATTACACGCTCATTGTAATATAGTCCTTAATTATATGCACTAAGGTTGTTTGTAATGTAATTATAAATTGATATGTGAATTTGATATAACGCTCATGACTGTGTAATCAGCAAGATGGTGAATTAAAATATATATGTTGAAAAAATATTTTTTTATTTTATTTCATTAAATTTTTGAAAAGAAAGGTATGGTAGATTAAAAATTGTTAGTTGTTCTTTTTATAAAATACATTTCATTAGTCGGACGTGCCCCGAGCCCCATGGTGTATTTTAAAACTTCCCCAGGGGGTATGTGGGGTATCCTAGGGCACCCTGAAGTGTAGTTAGTTTTTTACAAGCCCGGTAAGTTTCTGCTTTCTTTTTCTAACGTTAGATATGGACAAGACCATACTTCCTTTTAAATTCCAGACATGCGCATGGTCCAGATCACAAGATATGGCCGAAAAACCGCGAATTTTCCACTTTGCCTGATGACAGTGGAAAATTTCGTTGGTGAAAAGTTGGGTAAGTGCTCCAAACTGTCTTTACATATTTTTGGCAGTAAAAACATTGAAAAAAACCACAAAGCAGAAATGTTAGTGGTCATGGAAAGTTATGGTAGCAGTTTGTAAAATTCAATTTCTGAATTTTTCTATTTTTTTCTAATAACTTACATGTATCGAAATCTTAGGTAGCCAAGAAAATCATGGAGATCCATACATTCTGCCTAGCCTTTTCATTCATACTTAAGAGGATCGTGTAGTTTTTCGTTGAAAATTGCGTTTTGGGCGAAAACGATTTACACCTACTAAACTATAACGAAACCTTATAATTTTGGTGTCAAACGTTTTAGCAGATTATAATCTACGTACGTACGTTTTGCTTATTTTGAAATTTTGCTTTGTTTCTCAAATACAGACGGTTTATTACCAGCAAGTTATGAACCAAAAAAACCGAGATTTGAGGGGCTTATAACTTTTGACCTATTACGAATTTTGAAAAAAGGAAAAAATACGTACGTAGTTTTTCATTATAACAGTAACATATTACAAAATCGTTAAAATTAATTAATATTTAGGGGTAGTAAAACGTTTTCTCCGTTTGTATGGACATGGACGCGGTACACTACACTCTTAAGAAGGAAGGAAAGTACCTTAAAGTATAGTGAAGATACTTGACTTTTATTTAATAAAAAAATATTAAGATGATTGTTAACAGCGTAACTACCGCGCCCTTTTCCATACAAACTTAGACTCGGAAGTCGAACCGACACAAAAAAAAAGGGTTCAGTATTTTTGGGAATATTTCCAATACTTAATTATTTTAATGAATAAGAAAGAAATAATAAGATATCAATTCCCAGGCGTTTTGTCTGTAAATATACTTTGCAAATTGTAATATATGCTACCGCGGACTTTTTGTGCATCATTTTACTCCACACATTTCATTCGTACATTATTTTGTTATATCTCTAACGGATTAGATAGGATACGTCATTAAAACGCGCTGAAGCGAACTTTTTCTCCGACTTGATTCACTTATACTATTATTGCTCAGCTCCTAAACATGATAGGTCCATGTTCAATACTCGTAAACATTCCCGGTGAATCAACCTATCTAATAGTGGAAACCGCAACAAAATCAGTTCAGTAGTTTTTGTGTGAAAGGTCACAGACAGACAGCCGGGCGGGGATTGTTTTATAATATGTAGATATGATGATATTATTATTGGTATAAAAAAATTTATACCGTAACGTTCATACTTTCTACTCTGTATATCTAAATCAACAATATAAAAACACACCCTCATGGCCTTTATATTGTGGCAGTAACAGTGTCCACTTTTAGCCAGTTGTCCATATTGAACAGAACAGTTGGCAAGTGTCACTTCTTTTAACAGACTTGTAGTTTACGTGTCCTGCGAAGCACGAGTAGTCGATCAAAGCATTCAAGACAACGCTCCTCCTTTATATCTAAATCATAGTCACCCTACTATATAGATTTGTCTCGAATTTGCATCTATCTAATACCTAGTAACAAGACTTAGCTTTCAAGAGGTAATGGATTGTCTACTCTGAATTGTAAAAAAAAATGTCTAGACCTTACTACGAAACGTATTTTGTTGCGGTTTCCACTATTAGATAGGTTGATTCACCTGGAAATTTTACGAGTACTAACCATGGACCTATCATGTTTAGGAGCTGAGCATTTACAGTATAAGTGAATCAAGTCTGGGAAAAAGCTAGCTTCAGCGCGTTTTCATGGCGTATGCTGTCTAATCCGTTAGAGATATAACAAAATGATGTAGGAAAGAAATGTGTAGAATAAAATTATCTACAAAAAAGTCCGCGGTAGCATATATTTATCTCTAATAGATAAGTAGTTATAAGCGTATTTATATAGGTATTCAAATTGGGGCGAGGTCGCTAGTTTTACATATTTTTGGAAACGCCTAAATATTCATGGCCTTCCTTCATACACTTCAGAATAATTGCTGAAACCTGAAGGGTCCTCTACTGTACCTAACCACAGCCACAATGCAATGAATAATTTAATACGCTGAGAAATAATGGTCTATGCTACCTTCTCTAAAAACTTCGCAAAAAATAAGGAATAACAAGCATGAAAGTATGACAGATATATTCACTACTAGGCTTTCCTTCCTCGACTTCCGCCCGTGGATATATTCGAACAATATAAAATCTTTCATCTTTATATTTAACTAGCATTCCGCCCCGGCTTCGCCCGTGGATATTTACGACTAAAATAAAATCTACCCCTACCCCTACTTCTACTCCTACCCCCTACCCCTACTCTCTACCACTACCACTACCTCTATATCATCAATAGTTTTCGCAGCGCATGCGATGTAAGGAATTTCTTAGGTCATTTTTTTACACCTTGGGATACATTATTGGAGTTTTAGTTGAGATGCCTAATTTTTTTTTAAAATAGAATATAGCCTATGTCACTCAGGGTGAATGTAGCTTTCCAATGGTGAAAGAATATTTGAAATCGGCACAGTAGTTTTTGAGTTTATTCATTACAAACATACAAAAATACAAATCTTTCCTCTTTATAATATTATAGTATAGATAGAGTATAATAACGCACGCGCCTGCCAAGACGTGATGGGGAATCCAGTTTAATCCTGTCCGTATTGTGATGGTTGTAATTAGTCGACGACTAATAAGACATATCACGGTCGACGGGATTATCTTAAATACCAATTAATCGGCTATAAACACTATAAAGGCTATAATACTTGACATTGGCAAATCACCGAAAAACACGGGTGGAGCCATAATAAAAGAAGAAGAAGAAGACTTGCCACAAATTCCTGCCCGGACATTCTAGGGTCGAGCATACTCGGGCCGGACAATCCATGGTCTTGTGCCGAAAACATACAAACAGTTGTCACCCTTTGGCTACAGAATCCTAAAAACCATACTTTAGAAGTTTAAATTTTACTTTTAATATTCGGTATCTATCATCACGCCTTTCATCCCAATAGGGGTAGACAGAGACAATCGAATGCCATTTGTTACGATCCTGACATACCTCTTTCACTTATTTCATATGCATCATATCTTTCATACATGCTCGGCGATTGTGTGTACTTTTAATATCGCCATCGATCAATACCTTTTTTATATATGTTCAAGAAGAGGAAAGATTTGTATGTTTGTATGTTTGTTACGAATAAACTCAAAAACTACTGGACGGATTTTGATCATTCTTTCACTATTGGAATACTACATTATCCCTGAGTAACATATGCTATATACCATCACGGCATGACGACGGGAACGGGGTGGGCAGAGGTGAACATGACAAAAGCTATGTATGTTTGCCAACATTCTGAAATAGTCACGTACGAAGTCGTGGGAAACAGCTAGTGTTCAATAAAAATACACCTAGGTCGTCAAAATATCTCAACTCGTATTAAATGTGGAAGAGGTATAAAAAACTACACTTTCCACCCCCATTACCTAAGCAATATTTTGAAGATCTTGCAAAATTCTCTGAGTGTAATTTATCATGCCAAACACAAGCTTCAAGACAAAAGACGTGGAGAGAGACAATCTCTCTATTAGTCTTTTAAATGAAGAGGCAATGTTAAATATACAGTAGAATAGAGGTACTTACTGGTATGGAATAAGAAGCATGAAAGTAAGATAAATGCAGTGGAAATGCTGTCTTTACGTATTGACCGCATCCGGATCGATTTCATTAGAGAAGAATGCGGAGTGAAGTGAAATAATGTTGTGGCAAAAAGGTTTATATGGCTGAATATATAAAAAATGTATTGATTGATGGCAATATTAAAAGTACACACAATCGCCGAGCATGTTTGAAAGGTATGTTAAACATAAAAGAAGCGAAAGATGTCAGGATCGTAACAAATGACATTCGGTTGTCTCTGCCTACCTCTCTTGGGATGAAAGGCGTGATGATAGAAAGATAGGTAGATTTGTGTAATAAACCCCGCCTTCGGCTTTTCTTGGTTATTGTAGATAATTTTATTCTAAACAATTATTTCCTACATCATTTTGTTATATCTCTGACGGATTAGACAGCATACGCCATGAAAACTCGCTGGGGCCAACTTTTTCCACGACTTGATTCACTTATACTGTTAATGCTCAGCTCCTAAACATGATAGGTCCATGTTTAATACTCGTAAACCTTCCCGGTGAATCAACCTATCTAATAGTGAAAACGGCAACAAAATCCGTTCAGTAGTTTTTGAGTTCATAGAGAACAAACAAACAAACATTATTTTTTTCCACCCGGCCTCTGCCGTGAAAGTATAAGATATTTTTTGAGAGGGGCATACCTAAGTGTTGCATGCCCAATTCACTCCAAAACCACTGAACGGATTTGGTTGCTGTTTTCAAGGTTATATATAGTAATTCAAGAGGAAGGCTTACGAGTATTAAACATGGACGTATCATGTTTAGGAGCTGAGCATTAACAGTATAACTGAATCAAGTCGGGAAAAAATCCCCTGCGAGTTTTCATGGCGTATGCTGTCCAATCCGTCAGAGACAGGTATAACAAAATTATGTAGAAAAGAATTGTGTAGAATTAAATTATCTACAAAAGGCAAAGGCAGTCATGGGGACTGCCGCCAGAAGTGTTAACTATATAACGTATAATAACGCCATTTTGCGATTATTTCACAATCTAATCTATCTTATAGTATCTGTCCGTACTGTAGGATTGCCGGACAGAAATGCGCAGCCAAAAATGCCCGACTCAGGCATACGTGGAAGCCAGTACACGAAATCTTGTTCCGAAAACATGATCACAAATCCTTATGATTATCCCCAAAAAAAAGTCCGAGATAGTAGATATAAGTAAGGGTATATTTTTAATTTTACCCTGAAATATATTGCCTTTATGACAATATAGTTGAAAGTAACGATCGACAATAAATAAATTATCGACATATCGATGAGCAGCGCATCACTAGGGGCTCGTATATCAAACTGCACATTCAGTTGTGGGCGAGAAGTTAATTTATGTTGTGGCTGGAATTACATCGATATATCGATAAATCATTTGTCGATAGTTTGCGATGGATTCAATAAAATTTACTACCTATATGAACAAGATAAGATTTTGGAAACTGCTTAGGTACCCGATTTTCATTAAACATCCAATAGAATAAATAACCTTCTTTGGCTTATTATAATTAAGAATTAAAATACTAAATTATCTATACAAAAACGGACTTCAGCAATTCAAGTATTGTACAAAACTTATTAAAAATAGCAAGTTCTAGTTAATGGATCCTTAAAGTATATGAAATGATCTATACTCAATATAAAAATAATATGTCAACTTATTTCAACCGACTTTGCGACTCGAATTCTTTTAATATTAATAATTAAAAGTATGATGAATATAAAAGAAGCGAAAGAGATATGTCAGGATCGTAACAAATGTCATTCGATTGTCTCTGTCTACCCCTCTTGGGATAAAAGGCGTGATGATAGATAGACAGATATTAAATTATTCAGCGACATCTGCCGGTCTCTTACCTAACTATAAAGAGCGAGTCTCGTATGACGTCTCGTGGCAGTATTTTTATGTTTTTCTAAATCCACATAAAGAAAAATAACGAATTTTATAGACGCTTGAGAAATTCGTCACAGAAATTGTAGGATTAACCCTATACCCTACTGTATATAGTTGAGTATACCTCCTTAAGCTTGGATTGTCTTGATACACGGATAGGATTTTTTTTGGTAAGTAAGTTTTATTTTCTATTAGATTTCTACACCCGGCTCTACCTGTGTATATTTTAGAATAAATATACAATACAGCCTATGTTACTTAGTGATATCGTAGCTTTCTAATAGTGAAAGAATTTTCAGAATAGGTTCAGAAGTTTGAGAGATTACCCCCCTACATCCAAACTTACAAACTTTACCTCTTTATAATATTAGTATAGACCCCTACGCAAACGCATTAGGAAATCCGACTTTTCAACGACTATTATAGTCGGCGGTTAGTCGGCAAAAAGGCAGACTATTGGTGCAGGAAACTGAAACGCCAGTACTAACAATTTGTAAAAATAACAAATCAACCAGACTTAACAATCTCAAATTGTCAATTAATAATGAGGATAAACTATTCCCATAAACAGGTGCGTCTGTGGCTGAGTGGTTCAGACGTCTTTTATTAACTAGATAGAACCGGGTTCGATTCCAAATCCTGGCCATGTACCAATGTGTTTTTTAATTAAAAACTTATGTACATAATCCGACAAACCACATTTAGAGGCTTTTCTATCCAAATTTATCTCAACAAAACTGGCCACTCGTTAGGTAGGTATAGCCTCATAAATACCATCGGCTAAATGAAGGAGACTTGATCTCCGCTGGGTACCCTGGAACCGTAACACAGTTTCGGGAGCTGTAAGACAACCCGTGAAAAAGAAGAACTATTCCCAATTTCTCTATAAATAATTCACCTGTGTCACTGTAATTTAGCATATAGTTACTTATTCAATATATCTAAGTGAAATAGCTGTTATTTTTCAATGAGTTTTATTAAATAGATGGTAAAATAAAGGATTATTTTACCCCCGTTTTCTCTTTCATAATCTATCACAAAACTCTTAAATTTTTTTAAAGCGATGTTATACCATTACCCTACTTGCCTTTTTTCATAGCTTATTAAAAATTCAAAATAAAATGTATAGCTTTGTGATATGATTGTGATTATGAAAGAGAAAACGGGGGCAAATTTAACCACCCATATTTCCTATTCAATAAAACCCATTGAAAAAATAACAGCTATTTCACTTAAATATATTGAATAAGTAACTATATGCTAAATTACAGTGACACAGGTGGATTATTTATAGAGAAATTGGGAATGGTTTCCCCATACACATTATGGATATAGGATATCGATCAAATACTCGGTGACTATAGTCGGCATTTTGGGGCCGATTAGTCGTTAGTCGGCCAATCGGCCAAATATATAGTCTATAGATCATTAGTTTGTATGCCAGAAGAAAACTCGAAAACAAATAAACCGATTTCAAAAATCTTAGAGGCAATGTTTTATTATAGAACGCCTTGAAAAAATTGCATAATTAGTAGGCGCTTTAAATTCGCATATATTTTGTTAATAGATTTAATGAAACCACGTGTGAATTGGTTCCGCCGTTGTGAAGATCAGGCATAAACACATAATTTTTTCACAATACTAATAGTCACAGATGAAATAATTAACATTTGTGGGGTATCCTCGACTTACAATTATCACAGGAAGTCACAGAATAGCAATTAAAATGAAATGAAGATCAGTTTGTGATTGTGAGTCGTCCACGCGGCAGGTGAGAACTAATAATGCAGGCACCGATTTTAATTACACACAGCTCAAACAATGGGACAGGGAGAGATGTGGAGTAGATAAATATATTGTTGTAATTTTATAAAAGTAACGCGGACCCGGCAGACGTTGTCCTTCTCCAACGTTGGCTTGCCTGCACTACCCCTACCCCTACCACTACCACTAACTTTGGATATTGTTCATACAAAAATACTAAAATCGCGAATAAAAAATAGGGGTAGGGGTAGGAGGGTGAAAAATAGTTTACGACCTATTCTCAGACCTACCGAATACAAAAAAAAATCATACAAATCGGTCAAGCTGTTTCGGAGGAGTTTAGTTAAAAACACCGTGACACGAGAATTTTATTTAAATAGATTAAGCCGAAGTTATTTAACTGATTTGATTGATTTTATTTCCATTATAGCAATTTATTATTTAGCAAAGCAAATACCATCGCCAACCGTGTTACCGGTCCCTAGATTTGGCATCTGATCGGATCTGGATCCGGAAGACCTGCAGCATCAGGGTAAAGGTTAGTATAATTGCACTAGACCAGGTGTTTCCCAATTAGTGGTACGCTTACCCCCAGGGGTACCCGAGCTTGCTTGAGGGGGAACGCGCGGCAATCTCGGGATTCTTAGGTAATTTACTATGAGTAAGAAACACATTAACGCAAACAGCAATCGCCGCGATATATTTTGAATCAAACAATCAATTTAATTAAGATTTAAATTTATTAAATGACGAACAACTATTGTAATTAAAATAATTATCACCTTGGCTACCAGGGGTACGCGAGTTTGGGCCCTTTCTCGACACTTTTCTCGAAGGGGTAAACAAGAAAGTCTATTTGGGAACCACTGCACTAGACAGTACAACTCGTAGGTGACTATGATGCCGCATTGAGTGAATAGGTACAAAAGCATGATGTCTGACTCGTGGTCCTACCCATTATCACCCACCAGTGCTCGTGGTCCCATTTTTATATTAATATGTTGGGTTCGTGGTCCCACGCATAAGTTCGTGGTTACACCGTTTTGTCACACTGGTATCGTTATCACACTATCCGAACCACGCTGTTCGCTAACCCATTTTTAACTTATATATAAGTTTTCAGAGACGAGATAATAGTGGGACTAAGAACCCTATGTGTTAAGGTATTGTCCCACTAGTAGGTCAAATTAGTGGGACCATGACTCGAAAATTAAAAGCATACCCTCCTTCGACTGCACACAACTGAGCGGTGTCTCGCCTAGTTGAAGTTCGGAGTGCATGCGGTGCGACGTCGGAACGCACCGTGGGGTATACCAATGGATATTTGCATGTAGTACGCCGCAGCGGCACCGCTCAGGCGCCGCGCCGTGTGGACCGACCCTCAGCGTTCTCCGCCCGCACCGCACCGCCACTCATACATGCGTCCCGTGTTTATAGAGAAAATTGCTATCTGTATCTCACCGAAAATTCTTGGTCCGGCCGCCGTATGTTCGAGATTGAACAAAGGCCACACATTAACAATGAGTGTGCACCTTTACTAAGGCCGCCTAGGGGCCGGACGCGCCTAAATACTAAACCATACAGTCCAATGAAACTTTTCCAAAATTTCCACTTTCCTTCCGTCGTTATATGAAAATCTTTGCAAAATAATGATTGAACAAAATTAACGACTCCATTACTCTGTTCTTCAGCAAATATATCCTATAGAGCGTCACGATAATTCCTCCTGAAAATTTCAGCGAACTAATAAAATTCAGGGGCCGATTTTATATTGGCTTTGTTCCAATACTGAATGGATAGGATTTCCTTGCCTATGTTGACTTCTATTAATGACCAAGTTAGGCCGTAATTTGGAATATGGGTGCTGATAATATCAATACATATATTCACGCCTGGTTCCCAGTGGGGTAGGCAGAGACTAAGGACCTTCACATGCCACAACCCAGACATATCTCTCTTGTTTACATACATATACTCACGCCTGTATCCCAGTGGGGTAGACAGATACTAAGGACCTCCACATGCCAAGACCCAGACATATCTCTCTTGTTTACATACATATACACACGCCTGTATCCCAGTGGGGTAGACAGAGACTAAGAACCTCCACATGCCACGATCCAGACATATCTCTTTGTTTCCATACATATACTCACGCCTTTATCCCAGTGGGGTAGGTAGGTAAAAAGTATATGTTTCTTTAAATAATTTATTTCAATGTAAACTCCATGGCAATACTAATACATGTAATAACACCTGTTTTCGTCTCCAGTTCTATGTCATATGCATATCTGAAATACAAATTACCGGTTGAACAGCGAAAATTGTCTTGTGAAAATTACAAAAATAATACAAAATAATAAATGATATCTACTGTGAGAGTACCCAACAGACTGGCTGCATTGCCTCGTTGTGTCATGCTTATTCTTTGACCGAAGTAAGAGCCAGCCCGTTAGTCATGTGAGCTTTCTATTAGTCGTTTACTAATCTTTAAACAGACTAGATCCCCACGGAGGTCCCCACGGTCCCATCGTTTCCACACCTAACGCCTCAAATATGTATTCTTTTGGAAGAGATGCATATTTGCGACGTTTGGCCATTTCAGCATTGCGCCCGTGGAATTTATATAGGTCATTTTAAATTTAAATTATTAAAAAACCCCTTCTCTTATAACTACCTATCTATTAGAGATAGATATATGCTATTAAAAACATTTTTATAGATAATTTTATTCTACACAATTCTTTCCTACATCATTTTGTTATATATCTAACGGATTAGACAGCATACGCCATGAAAACTGAGGCTAACCTTTTCACAGACTTGATTCGCTAATACTGTTAACGCTCAGCTCCTAAACATGATAGGACCATGTTTAATACTCGTGAAGATTCCTGGTGAATCAATCTATCAACAAAATTCGTTTAGTAGTTTTTGTGTGAAAAGATCACAGACAGACAGACAGACGCGGCGGGGACTTGTTTTATAATGTGTAGTAATTATTAATGATACTTACTTGCCGGAAGTAACTATGTTAGTTGAGAATATTGAACCAATTCTTGATATATCTATATTGTCAGCAAGATAATATCCCTGTAGGTAACATACAATAGTACATTAAGATACAAGTGTGCTATGTTGGTCATTACGTACGAGGCAGTATTATCAGCGCGAGCCACTAGGCTTTTGGTTTGGCTTTTGCTAATTGAATGTTGATGACTTACTTCCCCTTAAGTGCAGCAACAAATTTGCTACCTGTTCTGTTCAATATGGACAACGTCCTGCGTCCTGGTGTTTCTGGCCACACCGCAATCACATGCCGTGATGGTGTAGTTTTTTTCGTCTTGATATTGTCATAAAATATCTTACATCGTATCTACAAGGGTCTTACCGGTTTCAGAATGCAGTTTTTATCAATATTAATGTTTAACAGTCTTGCAATTTCCATAGTAATATTATGACTGCATGATAAATTTCCTGATTTAAACTCTAGATCTCGTACTAAGCTTCTTTGCAACTGGTAAGCTCGAAAACTAAACTAAAATAAAAAAAATTGTTTATTAAAAAACACAAATTTGCGCAAACCAAATGAGACTAAACTCGATGGGGTTACGATGTTTCGTTATCCTGGCTCCATCATCAGAACAATTTTTTCTGACACTTTTGGTGGGGGGTTGGGGGGGGTTGTATTTTTCTGACGTTTTATTATCGCAGCGGCTTTTACGCCTACATGATGATTATGCTAAAATACAAACATAATAATTATAATTAATGACTGGAAACACTATGTTCTCGCAAGTTAGATGTGCTAGATCGCCTTTCCCATTTAAAACATCACAAGTAACAATTTTTCTAGAGTTTTTTTTTTTTTTTTTTTTTTTTTTTTTTTTCTTCACGGGTTGCTTTACAGCTCCCGAAACCGTGTTACGGTTCCAGGGTACCCAGCGGAAGACCTAGTCTCCCTCGTTTAGCCGATGGTATTTGTGAGGCTATATATCTAACGAGTGGCTAGTTCTGTTGAGATATATTTAGATAGATTTCTAGAGCTCTGTCTACAAAACACACAAATTGTCGACACAAAACGATACAACGAAACCTAAGGTAACTTATGAGCAAAATTTGGCGAAAGGAGGAGCTCGTCTATGGCCCCTCCTTAGGCTTAGTACTCTATGGATCAGATCGATGGTACCAAATTATTGTATTGTCATCCGAATTACATACACTTGGAACGTTTCAAGTAGATATGGTTAGAGAGATGGAGACAGAAAGTGGTTGTAAGCACTTGCCACCAGAAAACCTCTTTTTCGTGTAGTCTGAGCGCCCCTCTACAAATTATTTTAGAGTAGTAAGGGTCCCGGAGGTCCCGGGTTCGAATCCTACCCCCTGCCAAAATGCTAAGCACCAATTTTCTTTAAGAATATAGTGCTCCGGAGGGCACGTAAAGTCCGGTCACCAACCCGCCTGCCAAGCGTGGTGACTATGGCAATTCCTCTCAATTAGCACCACTAAGTGGATCTTAAAAGGTTTATGATGATGATGAAGGGTCCAAGGATTTAGAAGAAAAAAAAATAAAAAAAACCTCTACTACCAGCTGGCAGCAAAAGAGGGAACTTTGTGTTTCTGCCAATTTACTCCCTGCAGTTTTTTTATATATGTTTTTTAAAGAATTTTACAAGTAGCTGCAGGGAGTAAATTGGCAGAAAATATTTTTCTTACAACCGAGAGGTCCCCACAAATGATGTTCACTCATTTTCTACCAACTGGTAGGAGAGGTTTTTTTTTAATTATTTTATTCTTCTAAATCGGCTCAGCGTCGCGGCGTACATACCGACAAGCGCTGGACCCCTACTCGTCTACAATAATTTGTAGAGGGGGGCTCAGACTACACGAAAAAGAGGTTTAACTGCTGGCAAGTGTTTACAACCACTTTCTGTCTCCATCTCTCTAACTAATATGACAATTAGAAGTTGGTTAAATTCGACTTCCAAAATTTGTTTACATACATACTTAGTTACAGGTGAAAGTATCTAAAGACCTTGCCTTACGGGTCCCGGAACCGTGAACCACAACAAAATCGGTTTAGTAGTTTTTTCACAAAGGTTACAGACAGACAAACAGAGACGACTTTGTGTTATAATATGTGTTAAGGGTCCTATATTGGGAATTTTTCTGGGATAAACTATTCCAAATTTCTCTGTAAATAATCCACCTATGTCACTGTAATTTAGCATATAGTTACTTATTGAATATATCTAAGTGAAATAGCTCTTATTTTTTCAATGGGTTTTATTGAATAGGAAATAGGGGTAGTTTAACTTTGCCCCTGCTGTCTCTTTCATAATCTATCACAAAACTCTAAATTTTTTTTAAAGCGCTCTTATACCATTACCCTTCAATTATATATGTCGAATTTTTTGGTAGCTTATTGAAAATTTAAAATAATAATTATTTTATTATTTTTGCCAAATTTAAAAATCATAAATTTTTTTTTATTTTGAATTTTCAATAAGCTACAAAAAAAAGCGATATATATAATTGAAGAATAATGGTATAAGAGCGCTTTAAAAAAAATTTAGAGTTTTGTGATAGATTATGAAAGAGACAGAAGGGGCAGAATAATCCTTTATTCTACCACCCATATTTCCTATTAAATAAAACCAATTGAAAAAATAACGACTATTTCACTTAGATATATTGAATAAGTAACTATATGCTAAATTACAGTGACACAGGTGGAGTATTTACAGAGAAATTGGGAATAGTAATATCTCCATACAAATTCCCAGTCAAATATATGGCAAATCTCAGTTAATCCTGGAAAGGTGAGTTTATTTATACAGCATTATTAAAAGTTCAAAATAGCCATAGGTTCCAAAACGCAAAGGCAATGCTCGTTTTGGAAACTACGGCTATTTAGAACCCTAAATAATAAATAGTGACTTCAGCGGGATTGACATATTTTTGTATTCGCAGAGACATATTTAGGAGGATGATAATGAAGAAAAAAAAAGTGATTGAGTGAGGTAAAATTTGACTGACACACACACAACACACACACACACACACACACACACACACACACACACACACACACACACACACACACACATTAAAATCTAGGTACTTGATTAGTAACTTTATTGTAGCTGATTGCACCATTGTAATATATGATTAATAGTTTTAAGTTATGGTGATCTGTTATCGGCTGATAATTTTTGGCTTTATATTTCTCTTTATAGCTGTTGATCATCTATAAATAAATAAATAAATAAAATATGGCTCAATCCAATTTAAAATAATAATTATCAACTGTGTGGTAAGGAAATGTTGTATATATATAAACTCACCTTTCCAAGATTAACTGAGATTTGCCATATTTTTGACAGTTATAAAATGACCTTGACCAACGGCCCTTAATGGGATCGGGTGAGCAATGATATCTATCTATCTATCTAGCATCACGCCTTTCATCCCAAGAGGGGTAGGCAGAGACAATCGAATGCCATTTGTTACGATCCTGACATATCTCTTTTGCTTCTTTTATATTCATCTTATCTTTCATACATGCTCGGCGATTGTGTGTACTTTTAATATTTCCTTCGATCAACATATTTTTTATATGTTCAATAAAAGTACATCTAGGTCGTCCTCTGCTAGCATTTCCTTTCACTTCAGCCAAATAAACCTTTTTAGTCAATCCTTCATCCTTCATTCTTTCAACGTGTCTAAACCAGCGTAAACTACTTTTCTTCATTTTTGTCACAACATCATCTTTTACTCCGCATTCTTCTCTAATGACATCGTTCCGGATGCGGTCAATACGTTTTATATCACACATTCTACGTAAAGACCGCATTTCCACTGCATTTATTTTACTTTCATGCCTCTTATTCCATACCCAAGTCTCGCTTCCATAAGTAAGTGATGAGCAATGATAATTAATAAAATTACCGTAATTGGTCCAGTGTCTTTGAACACGTTGAAAACTGATGTGACAACAGATGAAGTACGATTAATTCTCTTGGAAGATAAAGAAACGTATATGATATTCTGTTGGTCGAAGGAATTTTCAGGAACTTTGCATTTTTCCAATGATAAAAGCTTTGTTTCATATTTCTTGAAAAAAAAATTAATTCCACACAGGTATTTCATACATAATTTTGTTATATCTCTGACGGATTAGACAGCATACGCCAAGAAAACTCGCTATGGCTAACTTTTTTCCCGACTTGAGTCACTTATATTGTTAATACTCAGCTCCTAAACATGATAGGTCTGTGTTTAATACTCGTAAACCTTCCCGGTGAAGCAACCAATCTAATAGTGAAAACCGCAACAAAATCTGTTCAGAAGTTTTTGCGTCAGAAGGTCACAGACAGACAGACAAGCGCGGCAGGTAGTAATGATGTATTAGTGGTCTACACGAGAACTACTAAATGAATTTGATGAAACTTTGACTGTCGAAATAATTTTCACAGTATGAATTTAAAAAATATGTAAATCAGTTACACCTAAGTTTTATGAAGCCCTGAAAGTCATCACTTTCACGAGTATTTTCAACCGATTTTGCGATTCAAGTTCTCTTAATATATTTACTAATTTACCATTTTCTCGTATTTATCCTATAATTTCATTTACTTTATGAACTTGCTATTTCTAATAGCTATTGTATAATACTGAAAGAGCATATGTCTATTTTGTGTATATTTTCGCAAGATCGATTTTTTTAATTCTTTCTCATGTTTCCGGTACATAAATCTTGGCCTATCTTATTTTATCCTATAGCATCCCGTTAACAAGACATTCATATTTATTAATTATTTAATTATGTTATCTATCATCACGCCTTTTATCCCAAGAGGGCTTGACAGAGACAATCGAATGCCATTTGTTACGATCCTGATATACTCTTTGACTTCTTTCGCTTCTTTTATATTCATCATACCTTTCATACTCGGCGAATCGAATAATTCGAATGTTTTTCGAATATATCGATTTTTTCGGATATATCGAATTTATTTCTAAATTATTCGCGAATTGTTATATTATTCGCGAATGAGTATTTTAAATTTAGGGTTTGTTATGTTCGATATTCAAATTTGAAATTAACAATTAATATACATATTATTTAAAAGCTGATTACACAAATAGAACAATTAGTATAGTTTTTTTTAAGTGAATAAAATGACTTAAGTTAATTTTTTTTTTTTCTTGAACAAAAAAATTAAGAACAATAAAATAAAATTGCATGTGTAACCTTTTTCTTATAGATTTTTTTTAAAACAGAAGTTAATTAATAATTCCAAAACCAAAACGAATTGAAAAGATCTCTTGCCAATATTATATTATCTAGATTTTATTATGTTACTGACAGAAATGAACATAATATATATTAAAATTGAGCAATTGTTTTCTCCGTGTAATTAATTTTAAATCAAAAAGTATATTATTCGTAAGTAAAATATTTTGATACATGTTGTGATGGAATTTAAATTGAAAACAATAGAAAATCCAGTGATATTTCGTTCGATACTTCGCGAATTATTCGAATTACTCGCGAATTATTCGAACATTTTCGAACGCTATTCGCACACCCCTATTTTAATATTTCCATCGATCAATACATTTTTCATTATGTTCAATAAAAGTACACCTAGGTCGTCTTCTGTCAGCATTTCCTTTTACTTCAGCCATATAAACCTTTTTAGTCAATCTTTCATCCTTCATTCTTTCAACGTGTCCAAACCAGCGTAAACTACTTTTCGTCATTTTAGTCACAACATCATTTTTCACTCCGAATTCTTCTCTAATATCAAACAATCTTAAAAATATGTCACTTTTTCCCAAATACTTACTTTGGAAACAACAATTGAAATTTGAAAAATATTTAGTAAAATTAAAATTTTTAAAAAAGACATGTTTAAAACGATATTAAATATTTTCAAATGGCATAGGCATAATTTATCATATCGTTATTTATCAGTAAATTATTTAATGCAAAAATAATTATGTAAAATATTTTATAATAACATATATTAAATAATGATTATTATATTTCAAACTAGCGACCTTGCCCCGGCTGCGTACGGGTACAATATGGGTAAACAACAATTTGAATACCTACGTAAATTCGCTTATAACTAATTGAAATTTATTATCACTACATTATAAAACCAAAGCCCACCGCGTCTGTCTGTCTGTGACCTCACGCAAAAACTGCTGAACCGATTTTGTTGCGGTTTTCACTATTAGAAAGGGTGATTCACCGGGAAGGTTTACAAGTATTAAACATGGACGTATCATGTTTAGGAGCTGAGCATTAACAATATTAGTGAATCAAGGGAAAAGTTAGCTTTAGCGCTTTTTCATGGCGTATGCTGTCTAATCCGTCGGAGATATAACAAGATGATGTAGGAAATAATTGTGTAGAATAAAGTGATCTATAAAAATGTTTTTAATAGCATATATCTATCTCTAATAGATAGGTAGTTATAAGAGAAGGGGTTTTTTAATAATTTAAATTTAAAATGACCTATATAAATTCCACGGGCGCAATGCTGAAATGGCCAAACGTCGCAAATATGCATCTCTTCCAAAAGAATACATATTTGAGGCGTTAGTTGTGGAAACGATGGGACCGTGGGGATCTCCGTGGGGATCTAGTCTGTTTAAAGATATTAGTAAACGACTAATAGAAAGCTCACATGACTAACGGGCTGGCTCTTACTTCGGTCAAAGAATAAGCATGACACAACGAGGCAATGCAGCCAGTCTGTTGGGTACTCTCACAGTAGATATCATTTATTATTTTGTATTATTTTTGTAATTTTAAATCAAATCTAAAGATTAAAAATAAACCAGGTCCGCGTGGAATAGTGGCAAGAATACTGGCTGCATTTCCCCGCTGAATCGCGATGCTGATTCGTTGAGCGAGAAAGGAGCCAGCCCTCTTGTCACCAGAAGAGATGATCAGTCGAGGGGATACATCTTTAATAAAATTTTTGGCATTTGAACCCCACGGACCTAGAGTTTCTACACCAAACGGCACAAATTTGTAGTTTTCAATAATTGAACTATATTTGTGCCGTTTGTTAGACTCTGCGATTTCCGCCGCAGCTCCCGCTTTGATTGCTGTTTCCCTGAGATGAGACGGGGCTAATTAGTGTCCACGCACGTAGCATCCCATACAAGGGCCCGACCTCGCTCCCAGGGAATCAGAGTATTCCATCGGGTCTCTTGCCGTTTTCCCGGATTGTTCTCGTTGGCTCTAGGAGAGCAGGGACGTCTATTGACGCAAGAGCTCTTTTGATGGTATCATTGAGGGAGCTGTGGCGAGAAAGGCTGCCTGCACTTTTTTTTATATAGGATATTTATATAGGATACTTCAAAAGCATACATTTTATTTCTTGTTGGTTCATGGCTCCCGGAACCGTGTTATCAGTCCCACCCAGGGTACCCAGCGGAAAACCAAGTCTTCCTCTTTTAGCCGATGGTGTCTGTGAGGCTAACGAGTGGCCAGTTCTGTTGAGTTACGAGATGGAAAAGTGTGGTTTATGAGATTATGTACATAAGTTTTTAAATTATAAAAGTCCAATTGGTACATTAAATAATTTGGCAAATTAGGCAAGTGATCCCCAAGTTCCCCAGGGGAACTGAAGCCTAAACCAGTAGTGTCAGTAAAGTAACCCCGTTGTATTAAATCCATGTTTCTTATAAAAATATTCTTTCTACGTGATTCTGCGTGAGGAGGAAATTGTGACGATAGGGTGACAATTCATTTTTATTTTTTAGGGATATGGACTGATTAGTTCTCGTGCCACGGAGGGCACTTAAAAGCGTGTTCATACTTATTCTGAAAATAAGAAATACTTTTTATTTACAGAGAATCGTGAAATTAGGCTTCGCCTAATAATAATATGAAAACAAGCGAGTCTTACAGTAGTCGCATATAATGTGTGACATATGACATCTAAACTTTGTACACGCACACACTGTTGGCTGACAGTACCAACCCCTCGGAAATGAAACGAAACTTATTTAATGCAAATATAATGTTTTTAATACGTAATGACAAAATGTGAGTGGAAATGAACAGCGCATAGTTTATAACGCCTGATATAAAAGTAATATACAAGATAGCATTTTGCTATTGTAATATTTTGGTAGGCGTTATGTAATGCATCCTAACTTATCTCAACAGTTGGTACCATCTGACGGCCAATTCTACCACCGAGCGTGCTCATTGGTGAAATCAAATAGCGCGCGCTTCCCCGGCTACCTGTTACACAGTAGGTTACACACTTCCGTCCCTTTTTACGAAATCACTCCCACAGATTACATTAAAGTGAGTGGAAAGGTGTTACACATGAAAAATAACCTAATAAAAATAATATGAATTTCAGGGGTAATGATAGTATATGTAATTTTTTGGCCCTGCATTCACGTACTAGAAACATGATAGCCCAATAACACCACGCTACGACCTAAAGGGCCGGAGCAGTAACTATTAACGCGGGTACAACCGCAATGCACCTTCTTCTCAGTCGTAGTGCTCTTGACAGAGCAGTCGTGGTCAATCATGGCGGTCCAAAGCGCGACGCACAACCTTGCGCCATGTCTCTCTCGGCGGGGCCTGCCTTGCACAGTTATTCAAGGAGGTGTTAGGTGGTATTAGGTGATTTTATTTGGTCGGTCCAGCGCAAGGGATAACGTCCTCGCGATTTGCCGCCATCGACTCTGCCCTGCACAACATGTCCAAAGAAGCCGACATGAAGTTATATATAAAGATTTATATAATATAATAATAACTAGACAACTCGCTAAATGTGCACATTGCTACCAGTGCCACTGGCCATGCCACAAAGTGTCTAAATCACCAATTGATTGTCACCCTACACGAAGCTGGATTATAAGACTATATACACGTTTTCGTGAGTTTTTTTTAAAAGAAATTCCTTCACATGCGACAGAATAAGCAAACCAAATTTGTCACCAGAAAGCACCAAAATGTATTTTTAAATAACCTTTGTATATTTTCAATGTATGAAGCAAGAGAGATATGTCAGGATCGTGGCCACATGCCTTAGTCTCTGTCTACCCCACTGGGATACAGGCGTGAGTATATGTATGTAAACAAGAGAGATATGTCAGGATCGTGGCATGTGGAGGTCCTTAGTCTCTGTCTACCCCACTGGGATACAGGCGTGAGTATATGTATGTAAACAAGAGAGATATGTCAGGATCGTGGCATGTGGAGGTCCTTAGTCTCTGTCTACCTCACTGGGATACAGGCGTGAGTATATGTATGTAAACAAGAGAGATATGTCAGGATCGTGGCATGTGGAGGTCCTTAGTCTCTGTCTACCTCACTGGGATACAGGCGTGAGTATATGTATGTAAACAAGAGAGATATGTCAGGATCGTGGCATGTGGAGGTCCTTAGTCTCTGTCTACCTCACTGGGATACAGGCGTGAGTATATGTATGTAAACAAGAGAGATATGTCAGGATCGTGGCATGTGGAGGTCCTTAGTCTCTGTCTACCTCACTGGGATACAGGCGTGAGTATATGTATGTAAACAAGAGAGATGTCAGGATCGTGGCATGTGGAGGTCCTTAGTCTCTGTCTACCTCACTGGGATACAGGCGTGAAGATGTGATCAATACTTTAGAAAACGATTTTAAATAGGCCACAAGAATATAAATCTTTCTCCCCCTTTCCACCCCTATATTGGGTAACTCATAAATCTTTAGCAAATTAACGCTGTATAAGGGGCATTGTAATTGGGTAGATCGTAACATCATTTTGTCTTCCTTATTCGTATTTTGGGTTTTATTTGTGACTACCGACCTTGCCCACGGCTTTGCTCGGGTACAAAATGGGTTAAAATCAACCAAATATAAAAAAAACCACAACAGTAAGGCGGACAGCAGAGAGAACATTTCAAAATAATTTGTCATTTAAAAAAAGTGTACCGACTTCAAAAATTATGCACGGAAAGGTGTGCTTTCCGAAAGCAAATGCACAAGTCACTAGTCGCTTCAAGTGCAGTGCCTATAAAGTTTGAAGAGTTCTCGCTCGATTTCTCCAGGATCCCATCATCAGATCCTGACCTGATGACCATGGGACCACCTGTGAAGTATATCTTTTAAACAAAAAAAAATCCAAATCGGTCCAGGCGTTTTCAATATTGTGCGGCAGCGGAAAGAAATATAATTGCATTGGAGAAAATTATATTTTTATTCCGTTTGGGGTTGAAACTATGAGTCCCTGAGGTTGAAATGCCAGAAATTTTATAAAAGAGTTGTCCAGACGCATTAAAGATACCACTGGTGACCAAAGGGCTGGAGCAACGAATTAGCCTAGCTATTCAACGAGGTAATGTTGCCAGTTTTTTGGGCACCTTACCTGCAGATGGCGACCTAAATGAAGTTTTCAATTTATATTTTTTTTAATATTCTTAAAGTTATGTTTAGTTTTTAATTTTCTATAATTTTTGTTTTTTAACCGACTTCCAAAAAAAGAAGGAGAAGGTTCTCAATTCGGACCGTATTTTTATGTATGTATGTACATCGATAACTCCGCCAATTGTGAACCGATTTTGATGGTTTCTTTTTTAATCGACAGATAATTCTTCCGGATTGGTCCCATTTTTATCTCATAAAAATTGGTTCATTACTTTTTCAGAAATTTTGAAAAAACTGACTTTATAAGTACATTTTTCTTGATATCTCGATAAAATATGTACCGTTTTTGACAACTTATTTTTTTCAAGACATAATAATTTCTTGACATTATCTCACAGACATATGACGAAAATCGGTTCAGTAGTTTTTCAGAAATTCAGTAATTAATTTCTGTTTTCGGCTGAAATTATGTATCAGAAAAAGCCTTAGCAACGGTTGCTATTGACACGAAGTTGTCAATTTTCGTGACGATGGTCTAGCGGTTAAATGTAATGGGCTGCATAGGATGCACAAGCACATTACATGGTTCAAATCACATCCACAGGGGTATTTTTTTTTAATTTACCATCAATATTTTTTTAGTTGCGTTATTATTTGTCTCTCAAGGCAGCAAAATCACTTAAAAGGGTAAAATAAACCTTTTAAAAAAAAGTGCACCGACTTCAAAAATTTGCACTGAAAAGTAAGAAATAATAAAAATTTCGTCGTAGAATTTGAAGACGGTTGGTGCCAAATTAGAAATAACTTAGTAGGTACCCAAATTCACTAATCTAGATAATTTATTAGGAACCTACGATCATCAGTACAAACATAATATATAATATTGAACAGATATTTATGTTCTTAGATATTTACTTAATTTTGTATCCTAATTTGGCACCAACCGTCTTCAAATTCTACGACGAAATTTTTATTATTTCTTACTTTTCAGTGCAAATTTTTGAAGTCGGTGCACTTTTTTTTAAAAGGTTTTGTATATTTGTTAAGATGTGTAAATAAAAAGATTCAAAAAGTAATCGGTGAGCTATAACATAAAAATAAAAATTTCCGACTTATTGAGAACCTCCTCCTTCTTTTGAATTTCGGTTAATAATACTTATGAAGAGAGATACATTGTGTACACGCCACATATCAAAGAAATTGGAGTCGAGTGGGGCTCTTATTCTAAGTTCTGTACCCAAAGGTTGACAACGGAAACCCTATTTAAGGCTCCGCTGTCCGTCCGTCCGTCTGTCACAGGGCTGTATCTTTTGAACCGTAATAGGTAGACACTTGAAATTTTCACAGAGTGTGTATTACTATGGCCGCTATAACAACAAATAATGTAAATAAAATAAAGTAGTTAAATTTAGTCGGCGTTTTATGGCAATACATACAAATGTCTACCTAATTAACTAAATAATTAACTATAATGCATAAAAATAATAAATTTGTTCCTGCGCCATACAGGGGCCTTAGTGTATACTATACTATTGAGCGTACTGAACCCTTACTGTGCGAGTTAGGCATTTTTATATTTTCCTATGTCCATCTGTCTGATCGCCCGTCTGCCTGTCGGTCTGTCTGTCCACCTGTCTGTCCATATGTCTGCCTGTCCGTCTGTTATTCCGTCTGCTTGTCCGTCTGTCTGTCCGTCTGCCCGCCCGTCTGCTTGTCCGTCTGTCTGCCCATCTGCCCGCCCGTCTGTCTATCCGTCTGTCTGTCTCTGGCCTCTAGCTTCTAAACTAAATGAGATAGGGATTTGAAAATCACATATTTTCGCGGCCCAAATACGTAGAAAAATATTTAAATTTATTAAAAATTAATTTATTCCATACATGCAAATGTGTAATATTAAGATATCCAAATGAAACAAAAAGTTTCATCAAAATACATTGAGAAGTTTCGGAGTCTATAAATCCGTCTGAGAATACGTAACAAAATGAAACAATCGTGTAGAATTAAATGTTTTTGACTTTCGAGTCCAAACGAAAGATGTCTTTGTGCGAGACATATTCCTACCTTATATAATCCTTATTTGAGGCCACATGAGGTTAGATAAGTATATCAAAGACCATATTGTTGTATTCCAATTGAAGCGTTGGAGTGTATAATAATAGCAGTCGATCAATTAGTGTTAGACAGATTTCCTTTGAGCTAAGTCTAACGCTCAGAACTTGCGAGAAATAGGCGTAAACTATGATATGGGACATTAATTCGCAGGGACAATGTATTAGACTTCATCTTTACTAACTTTCTCGTTAAAATTGAGCAATGGATCCATGTGGTTTTTGGAGGCTACTTTTTATAGAAGGTAAATATTTAATTCAATCGGATTAGAGATAAATATATGCTACCGCGGACTTTTTTGTAGACAATTTTATTGTACACAATTCCTTCCTACATTTTTTTTTATATCCCTGACGGATTAGACAGTAGCGTACGCCATGAAAACTCACTGGAGCTAACTTTTTCCCCGACTTGATTCATTTATACTGTGCTCAGCTCCTAAACATGATAGGTCCATGTTTAATACTCTTAAACCTTCCCGGTGAATCAATCTATCTAATAGTGAAAACCGCATCGAAATCCGTTCAGTAGTTATTGCATGAAAACGTCACAAACAGACGTGACGGGACTTTGTGATAGTTATAATGCTGATTTTTTTCTCTGCTCTCTCCTGCCCACTCTCTGTAACTCAACTCAGCGTGATAATATCCCAAAACTGCTTAATATTTATATAGTTTAGCGACGGAACCCTGAAAAGGGTTATAATATTTTTAAAATACCCATCCAAAGGTATACCTCTTTACTATATTTTTCACATTTCTAACAAACTGTCAGATGTCCAACGCACGCTCACATAACTATGAATAACGAAATAAATAAAATGGATGCGGTAAATTGAGAAAATTCTTAGGTACTAGACACTAGAGCTCACACTAAGGTTAGGCCAAGTTTGACGCCCCTGTATGGCGCAGGAACAAATTAGCGCGAGTCCGACTCACACTTGGCCGCTTTTGATGATTTGTCGTTTTACTTAAGAGCATGTACGGTTAGACCATACAGGTATGAAGCTCCGGCGCAAGCCAGTTACATGTAAACGCTCCCGACAGTAAGTCGCATGCATAGCGTCGTAATTCACTAGATCACTTATAATACTGTCTAGCAAGCAGGTCTATGTCAATATAGTAGAGTGAAGAGTATTATCTTTTATTGGAGAGTGACCCAATTAGAGACCTGCCACGACACTGAGGGTTAGGAAGTGTTCCACGTACAGCACGCAACCTTTAGTGTTACAAGTACTTATGCATTATAGTTATACTAGTTTAATATCCGAATTAAACACGTTTCTTGTATGGAGACCCCTTTTATTTTTAATGTTGATTTTTAATAAAATAGTTTGAAAACGCTGTAGCCTGGTAACACTGTGTACTGCCACTGATTAGTCTGTGGTATAGGTACTGCTTTCATGGCTTCGTATCAATACTGTGTGTTTTTGTTATAACCTTCTTTTAGTAAAGTGTGATCCATTTATCTGACGGAGTTTTTATTTATAAACTTAACATTTAACTTTACTTTATTTTAATTTATTTTTTGTTATAGCGGCCATAATAATACATAGTCTGTGCGAATTTCAAGCGTATGTCTATTACGGTTCAAAATATACAAAAGAAACAGCGGAGCCTTAGTAATACGGTTTCCGTTTGCACCCTTTGGGTACAGAACAGAACCCTAAAAAAACGACCTAACCTAATCTAACATCTAACTTTGAGCGGATTAAAAAAAAGTAGCCAGTAACAGAAGACTTTTACATTTAAAATATTAGTATGGTTAGTATGAATTAAATAATCTAACAAAATCATTCAACTTCTGAATATAGACATGATTTTTTAATTGATCAAAAATAATAAAACAATTATTACTTTGGATTTTCTATAAGCTACAAAAAAACAATGGTATGGTATAACAGCGCTTAAATAAATTTAAAAGCTTTGTGATAGATTATGAAAGAAACTCTAGGTCCGTGGAGTTCAAATGCCAAATATTTTATTAAAGATATATCCCCTCGACTGATCATCTCGTGACAAGAGGGCTACGCGATTCAGCGAGGAAATGCAGCCAGAATTCTTGCCACTATTCCAAGCGGACCTGGTTTAGGTATTTAGTTATTTTTAATCTTTAGATTAGATTTAAAGTTTTTATATTGTAATGTGTTTTATATATTTGATAAATTAATAAACTTTTTAAAAAATATGCTAAATCACAGTGACACAGGTGGAGTATTTACAGAGAAATGGGGAATATTAGTTTATCCCCATACAAATTATGGATATAGGGCTCTTAACACCAGAGTTTGTGGCGATGCCTTCTCCAACATCTTATACCTCCACGTTTCCTTCGTGTCTGACATATTAATTTGGTAGAGGAATACCTAGGAAAGCGAGGTTTCATACAAAAATATATTATATACTTAATTTAGTCGGATAAAAGGCGTTCTTCATTATTTTTGTTGACCGTAACTACACTATGCGACTGAGTTCTTATTCAATTATTTCTGTGTAAATAAATAAAACAGGTACAATAATTTACAACAATTTAAATACGTAATAAAATAATAAAACTTGCCAAGTGAGAGTTGGACTCGTACATGAAAGGTTCTAAGTCCGATAGTTATACTAGTTGACGTTTGTATATAATGTATGTAATGTCTAATTAAAATCGGACAAAAAAAACGCCGAATAAAACACGTTTCTTGTATGGCGACCCCCTTTAATTTTTAACTTTATTTTATTTTTATTACTTGTTGTTATAGCTGCCATATTAATACACTCTAGGTGAAAATTTCTAGGTGTCTACCTATTGACGGTTCAAAAGATACAGCCCTGTGACAGACGGACGGACGAACAGCGGAGCCTTAGTAGTAGGGTTTCCGTTGTCAACCTTTGGGTACAGAACCCTAAAAAGCACTTAGCTCTACACAATTCTCTCCTACATGATTTTGTTACATATCTGACGGATTAGTCAGCATATGCCATGAAAACTCGCTGGGAGTAACTTTTTCCCCGACTCGATATACTAATACTGTTAATTCTCAGCTCCTAAACATGATAGGTCCAAGTTTACAATCAGTAAACCTTCCCAGTGAATCAACCTACCTAAATAGTGGTAACCGCAACTAAATCTATTCAGTCAGTAGTTTTTGTGTAAAAAGGGCACAGACAGAAACTAGAAGTGTCAAAGTGTCAAATTAAAAAAAATAGGCAGGCCACGGGTTCGACTCCGGATCCCGGCCATGTCCCAATATGGTTTTTTAATTAAAAACTTATGTACCTACATAATCCGACAAACCACACTTAGAGGCTTTTCCACCTAAAACCTCAACAGAACTGGCCACTCATTAGGTGTAGCCTCACAAATACCATCGGCTAAACGAGGGAGAATTGGTCTTCCGCTGGGTACCCTGGAAGAAAGAAAAAAAATCTTAAGCGTTTCGACTTTCAGTACAGTCTTTAATACTTAAATTCTGTAAAATATAAAACTATGTAAGACCAACTGTTTTAAAAAAAAAATAGCTTTTATGTCCTTCAAGTTAAAGCTTTCTACAGAATTATTTTCGCATAATCTTAGTATGGATTACGTGTCTGAAGAAATAATTATTTTACCTCTTATCGATAGAATTTCAAATCCATTAACTTTTTTGGAAAATTAATCCAATACACACAAAGTTTTAACAAAAATCATGAATAAAGAGAAATCAAGTGAAAGAATGAAACAGTGTTTATCTTATCTTATCTTAATTTTAAAACTCTAACTAAAAATATAAATAAGAACTTAAAACATAAAAGAAAGAAAAAACTAAAAAACAAGAGAGGAAATTCAAATTTGGAATGCAAATTTTAAAAACTCTTTCAACAAACTGTTTGATATTCGAATCGTTCCTTATTCGAATTACAAATTGTCCGTTACGAATTCAATTTGAAATAAGAATGTCGGAGTTCTTTTAACTACCTACATTTATTTAAACTTTAACATTATTTGAAGACGATAAACGCTAAATTATAGAAAACAGTTTTTCACCTCGGCTTTTCCCGTGGAAATTTTTCAAATACGTAAACTAACAACCCTACGACTTTTGTTAGAAAAAATTGCTAAATCCTACGGCTGTGTGAAGTTGGCACCCCCAAATTTGATTTTTCAGTTCTTTTTCATAAGGTTCGTTTGTCCACCGTTAGTCCACGTTTGTCCACCTCTCAAAAAAAATAATAAACAAACGTGATGAAAAAAAATGGAAATTCGCATTTGGGGGTGCCAACTTCCACCCCAATTTAATTTTTTTAAATAACTTTTTTTTGAGAGGTGGACAAAAAATATTTTTTGGTGGACAAACGTGGACTAACGCTGGACAAACGAACCTGATGAAAAAAAACTGAAAAATCGAATTTCGGGGTGCCAACTTCACACAGCCAAATCCTACACAACCAGATGTGATTTCTATTCTATTTTTTGTATTATGGCTCCATCAGGGTTTTGATAAACCCATTGCTACATGGCCGGGATCCGGAGTCGAACCCGTGGCCTGCCTAGTTAATACCAGACGTCCACAAACGCCCAAATTTTTTTTTAAATTTGACACTTTGACACTTCTAGTTTCTGTCTGTGCCCTTTTTACACAAAAACTACTGACTGAATAGATTTTGTTGCGGTTACCACTATTAGATAGGTTGATTCACCGAGAAGGTTTACTGATTGTAAACATGGACCTATCATGTTTAGGAGCTGAGTATTAACAGTATTAGTAAATCAAGTCGGGTATGAAAGGTATGATGAATATAAAAGAAGCGAAAGATGTCAGGATCGTAACAACTGGCATTCGATTATCTCTGCCTACCACTCTTGGGATAAAAGGCGTGATGATAGATAGATAGATGATTTCTTTCCTGACATGAAATTCGCTTAAGGAAATTGCCAAACAAAGTCAATCGCACTTTCGAGTCTCATGGTTAATGGGGGAGAATTATGTACAATTACATAATTATGCTTCCATTGTAAGTCGCTTCAAACAGTGTTGAAAGTCAAGCTTTGTGGAGTGCAAATCTGGTCCTTCGGAGCCGGATTTTGAAACCTCTGTTACTAAATTACGAATGCTCATTATGTCATTGTACTTTAATGACTTTATATGTTTATTTATTTTAGTAGAATAATGACTCATTTCTAAATTAATACTTACTTGTGATATTTTTCATTATCACTATATAATATTATAAAACAAAGTCCTGAAAAAATAAAATCTACTGAACGGATTTTGTTGCGGTTTTCAGGATTAGATAGGTTGATTCACGAGGAAGGTTTTAAATATGTACCTATTATGTTTAGGAGCTGAGCATTAACAGTACAATTGAATCAAGTCGTGTAACGTATAGGAAACCTAGGGCTCCTAGACATCACAAGAAGAGGAAAGATAGAGAAAGTAGATGAAGAGAAAGGAGGAGATAGATGTTTCCCAGCTACTTCAACTTCAGGGGTGGTTCGGCGGTCTACATTACAAGGTCTCACGGGTGCCTGCTAGGAGTGAACAGTTAAAAGACACTTACATGTTTAACACTATATTTACACAAATTCCACTCGAGGTTGATAAGCTGATTATCCCAACCGTCTTCTTTCTTCTTTGTTATTTATTGACGGTCGAGCCACACGTCTGTGGCGCGACTTCTGTTACGGACTAAAGTACTGTTGCTCCCATCTTTGCTTCTTCTGAAGCGGAGTGCGGCCGTCCTGGCGCACCCATGTCATTGCAGTCGTATCACCCTTGATGCCCCAGGAAGCAATCCTCCTGGGCACCTCCGAAGCTGCTGGCAGCCTGCATGGCACCCCCTGATGCCGTCGTGGTCTGCCACTCTCGCTGCCCGAGGAAATAGTCCTCGTGCAGCCCGCTGCCCCGCTTGCATCTCTCCGGGCTGTCGGCGGCCAGCATCGCGCAGCCCCGCAGCCCGACGTGTCCGCCTCAGTCTTCCAATCTAGACCCTTCTCGTCACCGTGTCCAATACCAGACCCAGTTTATCTATAACTTCTCAAGAGCGATTAGTTTTTTGTCGCCTTTCCTTGCACTCGAGGTTATCGTTCTGTCTTTTGACGTTTCCTACTTATTTTTCAACCTCGAGTGTAAGCAAAGGGAAACTTCCATCATACAGCCTATTCATTTACACATTTCAAATATAAAACAAAAATATAACGAATTTCTTCTTCGTGTGGTCACCTCCAGCCCAAGACACCGATCCCGATTCGTTTGCGTGTACACACCAGAGATAAATTCGTTACAGTCGGGAAAAAATTTTGCTCCTGCATGTTTTCATGGCGTATGCTGTCTAATCCGTCAGATAATGTAGGTATTTAAATTGTTGTTAGATCACTTGAGATCGACTGGACCTATTAGGCAAATAATTATTTAATCGTTCGGAATAACGAATAAAAATTTTAAAAAGTTTCCGAGAAAATTGTAAAATTCGGGAAAAATTGAAAGGGTTTTTTCTATCGGATTTTTGTATGAATTCAACATCATAGGGCATGAAAGTTAATATGGGCTCCACGGGCGAAGCCGGGCGGAAAGCTAGTTAAGAGCAAGCTTGTTAGCGCAATGAACTCAGTAAACCGTGCGGCTTATTTGACGATATCTCTTTAAAAAGTTGTTAGAGAGATACACTGCAAAAAGAAACGATAAAATTACCAAAGATAAGATAAGATTCACGTACCAGAAACATGAGAAAGAACGATTTCACAAAAAATCCATATGCTCTTCCAGTATTATACAAAAACTATTAGAAAAAGCAAGTTGTAGTTAATGTTTTCATAAAGTATATGAAATTTTCTATGGGATAAATACGAGAAAATGGTACTTTAGTAAATATATTAAGAAAGTGATGAGTTTCAAGGCTTCATAAAACATACGTGTAACTGATTTTCATTTTTTTTTAATTCATACTGTGTCAAATATATTTATCTGTCGAAAGCTATTTAAATTTCGAAACTAAGACATATAGTACATCGCGTAATTTAAGAAGTCATGAAGCATGTAATTTTTATGGGACAAAAGTTAGAGGCGTCTCCTTAAAGATAAAAATTAGTTCGAGGCAATCTCCTGTAAATAATACAATCATTAAATAAAGAACCCTGAATAAAAAAGCAATGGAGGCACTTTCAAAATTAATTTTGATTAAAAATTAATATCAATTTAGAAAATTTTTCTTTAAATTGTCTAAGGCGTTACTAACTTTTTTAATCTACACGAACCATTAATATTTCTTTTACCTATCCATCAAAAATAAAATACAAAATTTAGGGTAATTTTCTACTTTGTTCTTTATTGTAAGACTTTCACGGTATAAACTTTCCGACGTGGCCTGAGACATTGGTAACTAAGTGTACATTTAGTCAGTTGTAGTGAAAACTTCTTTAGAAAATCTTATGGGTTCGCGTCACCAACATGCTAAAGTTAACAGTATATCTATAACTATGAGTATTACGTGTTTGGCCAGCAGATGTCCGGGAGTGTATTTCTGTTATTTCATCGTTTCATGTTTTCACTTCTGTAGGCACTAGGCAGTTCATCATTCTTCGATGATGACCCTTATAGGACCATTGTGGGTCCGTCTGTCTGTCTGTCTGTCCGTCTCTTAATTTGTATGGGGATATTACTATTCCCAATTTTCTCTGTAAATAATACTCCTGTGTTACTGTTATTTAGCATATAGTTACTTATTCAATATATCTAAGTGAAATTATTATAAATAAGTCGTTATTATTATTGAATCATGGGTGGTAAAATAGAGAATTATTTTGCGCCCCTCTTTTCTCTTTAATTTTTTAATTGGTCAAAAATAATAAAATAATTATTATTTTGAATTCTCATTAAGCTACAAAAGATCGCAAGACGTTTAATTGACAAGTGATGGTATAACATCGCTTTAAAAAATTAAGACCTTTGTGATAGATTATAAAAGAGAAAACGGGGATAAGTATTTCCTATTCAATAAAACCCATTGAAAAAATAACAGCTATTTCACTTAGATATATTGAATAAGTAACTATATGCTAAATTACAGTGACATTAATGGATTATTTACAGAGAAATTGGGAATTCTTTATCCCAGAAAAAATATGGATTAGATAACATTGAACAGATCTTCTTTAGAATCTATTTTAATTTTGTAGCCTAATTTGGAACCAACCAACTTCAAAAACGGCGAAATGAAATATTAATTCTTTCTTACATTTCAGTAGGTAAAGAAGTTGGTATACTTTTTTTAAGTTATCTGTGTTGACTATCAATCCCTTATGTTGTCTGCTAAAGTCCTGGAGGACTCTGATCCAGGAGAGGCTAATAGACGCCCAAGAATGGCCTCTGGTACTATTATATTTCGTCCATAATCGCCCTTGGCCCATTTTTCATACAAACTTCACAATACAAAAATTACACGACATTTCAGAATGTTTCGCTGAAAAAGGAGGTTTTTTTATTTACACTTTATCCGAAAGGATAATTTATTATTTGCGCTTGTAGGGTGACAATGGTTTGCAGAAATTGTAACAGTGTCTTCATTTACTTATGTTACGCGAATTCTTTTAACTGTTTTTAATGGTTCTTTTTTCGAGTTTTTTTTTTCATATTGGTCCCATTTCTGTTTTGGTGAAAATTTGTGGTTTATTTTTTTTTAATTGAATAGCCGTGCAGCGATGTAATGCCGCCAGCATCTTGGGCACCATGTCAAAAGGGTGAACTATTAAAAGGGATGTTTGTCATGCCATATTTTTTTTTTTATTTTCTTTAGTTTAGATTTTAAGTTCTACATTTATATGACAAAAATTAATAAACTTTTTAAATAATTAGTCAAGTTTTGAGTACTTGCGCGCTGAAGGTTCTGTGATGTTGGGGTTATAAAGGCACAACCGTTGAAGTCGACATCCGTTTATTAACTTCTTATGATACTAGTACAGTTCCGAACCATTTTTTCGGTCAGAACTTTCGTTTAGATTTTTCTGTAAACTATAATAAAAAAGGCCCTATATTCCCTATATTTTTCAGAATTTTAGACTCAGTAGTTTTGTAGTAGTTTTTTAGACTGAGTACTTACTACTTAGTAGCATTATTTGCATACACTTTAAAAAAAATTACGCTTTTTTCGCCCAAAATCGAAATATGATTATTTACGGTAATATGAAATTCAACGACGAAATATCACGACGTCGAAATTCAACAAGAAATAATTCTTGGTTTTCAGTGAACAATTTTTGAAGTCGGTATACTTTTTAGGCATCCGTACCCAAAGGGTGCCAACGGAAGCCCTATTACTAAGACACAGAGCTGTATCTTTTGAACCGTAATAGGTAGACACTTGAAATTTTCACAGAGTGTGTATTACTATGGCCGCTATAACATGAAATATTAAAAGTAAAATTAAGTTAAAAATTAAAGGGGGACCCTATACAAGAAACGTGTTATATTCGGCGTTTTTGCTCGATGTTAATAATGGCAATACATACAAACGTCTAACTAAATAGTAACTATAATGCATACTTCCGACCAAGTGTGAGTCGGACACGCTCTTCGCCGGTTTAAAATTATTTTTTTATTTACAACTAGATGCTGTCCACGGTAAAGCCTGCTCATAATGTATGGTCACCCTATAGCCATATGTCATCAAGTGCTTGCGGCTGAACTATAACCTTTTTTAGACGTAGAATGATTGAAGTTATATATTATTTCTTTAACTAAACATATAGTTAGGTTACCGTTTGTCTTATCTAAATGGACTTATTTCTATCTATCATCACGCCTTTCATCCCAAGAAGGTTAGGCAGAGACAATCGAATGCCACATAAATATTGTCTCTGTCTACCCCTAGGGCACACGGCTTGATTCTCTCTTTAAAATAGACATAAACACGACAAAACACAGCACACTCGATTAGTCGCCTAATGCGATCATTGTATGAAAATGTATGGAAGACATCTTACAAAGGAATGTACACAATAGAATTCGTAGGAAATTTTCTGTAAAGCATATAATCACGCCTTATTCCTTAAAGGGTATTGTTGAATGTGTATGTGTGGTGCACTAGACTGTGACAGCTAACAGATCTGATTTAAAACCATTTAACATGACAATCAGTACTCATATCATTACGAAAAAAATGGTGTTACAGTTGATCGTATTTCACACAAAAATTGCAAAGTGGCCTCTGAAAACATGTAAAATCTCAAATATCTTAGCTATTCATGAAATAATGTTGATGATATTAAGTTTGAATATCTGTTGTAAGCTAATAAAGAACTGGCCTGATTTAAATTTTCAATAAAGTGGCTGTTTTAATATAAATAAATAATTTAATGATTTTCCATTTACGCCCTTTTATTTCAAGCAGCGTAATGTCACTGCTTCTCCATCACTCCTATTAGAGAATAGTATTTCTTACTCAATTCATCAGTGATCGCCGAGGCGCCTTGCTAGACGGTTGAGTGTTGATGGGCAACAAAAAGCCGGAGCATGATGGGGGCGGTGCCATCTCTCAAGGTCTTTGGCTTTATTCAGCTTCTTAAGGTGATTAGTATCCTCAAATGCGCTGGAATGAGCATTTTCGACAGACTACTCCTCGTTTACTAATGGACTAAAATGCTTTAAAAAATTATGTTATCTATACTAATATTATAAAGAAGAAAGATTTGTATTTTTGTGTGTGTGTGTATGTTTGTAATCAATAAACTCAAAAACTACTGTGCCGATTTCAAAAATTCTTTCACCATTGGAAAGCTACATTCACCCTGAGTGACATAAGCTATATTCTATTTTCAAAAAAATTTGGGATCCTTACTAAAACTTTAATAATGTAATCCAATGTGTATAAAAATTACCTAAGAAATTCCTTATATCGCGTGCGCTGCGAAAACTATTGATGATATAGTGGTAGAGGGTAGGGGTAGGGGTAAGGGGTAGGAGTAGAAGTAGGGGTAGGGGTAGGGTAGGGGTGGGGGTATGGTAGGGATAAGGGTAGGTATAGGGTATATTTTATTTTGTTCGTAAATATCCACGAGCGAAGCCGGGGGCGGAATGCTAGTAATTATATATTCTAAGGCCATTATTCATAAACGTATTTTAGCAACGTTTTTGTTAAAATGTGTTTTGTTTCTTTCTTATATTAGTAAAGACTGGTTTGTTAGAGAGTAACAAAACATCGTTCATTGCCCGTGGTACACCCGCGTAGTCCACCTGGGTGTACCACGGGTAACTAAAATTCTTCTAAAATGTGTTTATGAATATGGCCATAATACAATACTTTAATTGTCTACTGCTCTTAAACGGCTTGCCTTCTGCACCAGACATTTTGAGACTATTTAGGTCTTCAGGCTCGCTGTAGCCACTTCCAGCCAGTTGCCTAGCTAGGTTGCCAGAGCCTAGTTTGTTGTCTAGCAGAGGGTACCAAGCATGCAAGTGAGGATGACATTTTGGGGTCGAATAGATCTTATTCTGTTCTCCAACTTACCAGCTATGTATAAATACTCTACATCGGTCTAACTATCGGTTCAATTTCAGCCACTCGTCTGATTAAAATAAACTTTAAATTAACAGATGCCAAGTATAAAATGCAAATAAGTTCTGTGGTTCCGTACAAAATGTATTTATAACTAGAAAACTTAGCAAGACAGAAAAGATTTTAGTGGACATTCGTTGTTGCATTTTTGTATGTAACTGTCACATAAGCAAAAAAAATCTATCATCACTTGTTTGTCAAAATGTGGAACGAACTTCCGGCGTCGGTTTTTCCTGCTTCCTACAACCTGGGGTCCTTCAAGCGTGAAAAAGCATCTCTAGAGGGCGCGACTGGCGGACTGTATTATGCTCTGACAGTCGAGCACATTCATGAACCAACCACCTTCGCTTAATAAACAGGCGGTGGCAAGGTCTCATGTCGACTTCTCTATAAAAAAAATCACGCCTTTTATCCCAAGAGAGGAATTGAATGTCATTTGCTACGATCCTGACATACTACTTTCGCTTTTTTTTTCTTTATTTAACTTGCAATGTTTGTTAGTTTGTTTGGGTCAAATCTTTCAAGTTAAATTAGACCCACTGTGTTTGATTGAGCTGTAATTTTGCATACTTATGAAAATCGGATGACAATGCAATATAATGATGTCACATAGCTGGTCTGATGATGGAGCCGGAAGGTGGCCACAGGAAATTACACAGGCATTTATAACTAAATCTGTAACGAAACGACGTAACCCCATCGAGATTGGGCTCTTGACAGCAGGAGAAAAAAAGGTTAAATGTAGAAAACGAATGACAAATTCGCACGGGCTAACTATGTCTACATATTATTTATCAAAGGTGTTTCTTTGTCGGTACCAAATATCTCCCTTACGCCTAATTGATACGCCATTTTGAAGACTAATTTCCTCTCTAATGACGAAAAACAATCAAACAAATCAAAATTAAATGTTTCTTTTAAAATTAGACTAATTTATGTATTTTGTAAAAGACGCCATCTGTTGGTAATCACTTGAACAAACGGTGCGAAGTTTAAAGTATAGATTTAACCAAGTTTGTTTGTTTGTGCGTCAGTGGCCGAGTGGATCCCGGGATTTTTAATTAAAAACTTATGTACATAATCCGACAAACCACACTCGGTTTCATCTAAATATACCTCAACAGAACTAGCCACTCGTTAGGTATAGCCCCACAAATACCTTCGGCTAAACGAGGGAGACTTCCGCTGAGTACCTTGGAAAGAAACTTGTCCTATAACATACAGTTACGCATCCACACAGTATCGCCTTAAGCAATAGTTAGAACTTTAGAATATTCTTCACAAACTTTTAACGATCTTCAAGATAAGGATTGTCTACCTCACTATGACATTTGCATATTATTCTAGAATATTCTAGATTTAATCTAGGTAATTAGCGGAAACTTTGAGCCTTGGTTCTGAATACATTTTCTTACAATTTCTACTCTGACTTCACCTGTGTAAGTTTTGAAATGCAAAAAGTTATACTTACTCTCTTATACTTAAAAATATCCTACGGGACCCTACTTTAATAAAACATAACCTATGAAAAGATGGAAGAATACAAGAGCTCAGCGTGCCACGTGCATACGCTCTGCCCGTATGCATACGCCGCTCTTCGTACGGTGTCACGCGGTGTTTGTATGACAAAGCGCTGAGATGTTCATCTAGTAGCTTCATAAAATAATTTTAGAATCGTACCCAAAGGGTAAAAACGGAAACCCTATTACTAAGACTCCGCTGTCCGTCCGTCCGTCTGTCTGTCCGTCTGACACCAGGCTGTATCTCATGAACCGTGATAGTTAGACAGTTGAAATTTTCACAGATGATGTATTTCTGTTGCCGCTATAACAACAAATACTAAAAAACAGAATAAAATAAATATTTAAGGGGGCTCCCATACAACAAAAGTGTTTTTTTTTTTTTTTTTTGCTGTTTTCATAGATGGTACGGAACGCGTTTCGTGCGCGAGTACGACTCGCAGTGGCCCAGTTTTAATATAACTAGCGATCCGCCCCTGCTTTGCATGGGTACAATATGGGTTTACAACAATTTGAATACCTACATAAATACGCTTATAACTACTTATCTGTTAGAGATAGATATATGCTACCGCAGACTTTTTTGTAGATCATTTCATACTATACAATTCTCTCCTACATCATTTTGTTATATCTCTGACGGATTAGACAGCATACGCCATGAAAACTCGCTGGGGGTAACTTTTTTCCCCGACTTGATTCAGCTTTTGATATGGTCCATGTTTACCCGTAAACCTTCCCATGAATTAACCTATCTAATAGTGAAAACCGCAACTAAATCCGTTTAGTAGTTTTGTCAAACATGTAATGGGGGGTAAGAGGGAGAAGGGGGGTAAGGGGGAGAACGGAATAAGATCTATCCGACCCCAAATGTCATCCTCACCTGCACGCTTGCTACCCTCTGCTAGACAACAAACGAGGCTCTGGCGGTATAACCATACACCTAGCTAGGCAACTGGCTGGAAGAGGCTACAGCGAGCCTGAAGACGTAAATAGTCTCAAAATGTCTGGTGCAAAAGGCAAGGGGAAACCACTGCACTATACTTCCCAAGAAAGTTAACCATGGCGAGTCTATACAAGGTGCGTTGCGCTGTGGACTGCCATAATTGACCACGACTGCTCTGTCAAGAGCACCACGACTAAGAATAATTTTTATATCTATATTCCAAAAAATTTCACGAGCGAAACGGGGGCTTAAGCTAGAACATAAACGACAAGTACACAAAATATGGATTTGCCAAATAAACATCTCCAAAAAACAAAAACACGCCCGCGAAAGGTACAAATCCGCGAGAAAGTAGCGGATTACAACGTTTTGCAATTTCACGTATCAAACGTTTACAGGGCACACACTTACTTGTCACCCTGTATATAGGCCTGTTAGACAGAGATATCTATATATCATATATTGTAGGAAGGAAAGAGATAGATTGCATCCAGGTTTCATATTGTCCTCATCGCAATATTGAGATTAAAAGTAACGCTTCGTCTAGCACGAATTTTCCAAAGTAGGGGCAGCAAAAATTTAACATGCAATCCTTTCATGCTTCGGACGCCAACACGGACAAATGGCAAAAAATGGACATTGTTACAAAGATCTTCTTCTCAGCTTCTTGGCAGAGCATCTATCTATCTATCATCACGCCTTTTATCCCAAGAGACAATCGAATGCCATTTGTTACGATCCTGACATATTTCTTTCGCTTATTTTACATTCATCATACCTTTCATACATGCTCGGCGATTGTGTGTACTTTTAATATTGCCTTCCATCAATAATTTTTTTTATCTTCAATAAAAATACACCTAGGTCGTCCTTTGCCAGCATTTCCTTTGACTTCAGCAATATAAACCTTTTTAGTCAATCTTTCATTCTTAATTCTTTCAACGTGTCCAAACCAGCGTAAATTACTTTTTCATTTTAGTCACAATATAATCTTTCAGTCCGCATTTTTCTCTAATGACATCGTTCCGGAGCAGTCGTGGTCAATCATGGCGGTCCACAGCGCAACGCACAAGGCACAATCTTGCGCCATGTCTCTCTCGCCCATGCCTGCCTTCCTTGCACAGTCAATCAACGAGGTGTTTATTTCGTCTTCGAAACGTCTTCAAAATCTGCCTTCATTAACTCTGCCCTGCACAACCAGTTTCTCTATGGATTGCTCGTCTCATCACGTAACATGTCCAAAGAATCGAAGGATCCTAGGTTGAATGTCGCCTACAGTTTATCTTTGACATGAAGTTCTTCGAGGATGCAAACATTTGTGCGGTGCTGGATCCAAGATATGCCCAGCTTTTGCCAGTTGTCTTTATCTGTATGTCCTGTATGAACTTCGAAACGGCGGTATGGATTTTAATGAAACTTGAATAGAAACATTGCTTAGTGATTTATGAAATAAAATTTCCATAAAATAATTTTACACCTTTTTTTTGGATATGGCTACTTTAATCATTGCTGACGGTACTTAATTCATTCTGTGTTCACTTCTCCGTAACACATTGTAGGCACCGTTTTTGCGCGTCGCCTGCCCTACCTCTTTAGAGTTGCTAAAATTCCAATTTTTAAAATTTCACTTTGGACTGTTCAAAAATTTTAAAAATCCCTAATTTACTGAAAATTACGGATAAGCTCCTTTGGTTGCGCGATACGGAACCCTGAAAATTTAACAGAAAATGAGCGCGCGTATGGATTTTCAGCACGCAAACAGGTTCGATTCCCATCTAATTTCAGGAACGACAAAAATTCCCACAGGCGATGCCGGGGCTGAGAGCTAGTTTTAAATAAAAAAACCAAAGAAACACACCATTCAGTGGAAGTGATAGAAGAAATATTAAAAGTACACACAATCGCCGAGCATGTAAGAAAGGTATGATGAATATAAAAGAAGCGACAGAGGTATATCAGGGTCGTAACAAATGGCATTCTATTGTCTTTGCCTACACCTCTTGGGATAAAAGGCGTGATGATAGATAGATAGATAAGAAATGAGGCATTTTGGCACTAGCACATTAAATAAACACATCTTTACGATCTTAAGACTTTGTGGTGTAGCCAGTAACAGTAACAGCGTCCACTTGACGACAGTTGCTGCATGGACCTAGATCATAAGTATCTGTTATTTTTAGAAGAAGTGCGAACCTCTTTACGTGCCCTCTGAGCACGAAAATTAATTCAAAGAAAACTGGTGGTTAGCATTTTTAGCTACAGTAATACCTTTTTGTATTTTCGACCGCTCTTTAAACATCCTCAAGAAATTTTGTATATAATTTTATTTTACACAATTCGTTCCTACGTAAAAAAGGAGAGGACGGATCGCCGCTAAGACAAAAGTGAAACAACCAAGTTATGCCAGTTTCATTGTAAATACGAGCCTCACGCACACATTCTCATTCGGTTATGCTGATCAGCCGCCATTAAGAAAATAAAAAACAATGCCGTCTTGTGTAGTAAAATTATGCAAAAACAACTCCATTACTCATAAAAAATCTCAAGGAATCACATTTCATAGGTAAGTTAGTAATTTACCACTTATTCTACAATTTAAAGAGATATTAGAGATAAATAAAATCGGTAGCACACATGCACGCTTGGTGCTTCACTTTTGTCTTAGCGGCGATCCGTCCTCTAGTTTTTTACGTCCATGGTTACCTACATCATTTTATTATATCTCTGACGGATTAGACAGCATACGCCATGAAAAACTCGTTGAGGCTATATTTTTCCCCCGACGTGATTCTCTTATACTGTTAATGCTCAGCTCCTAAACATGATAGGTCCATGTTTAATACTCGTGAACCTTCCCGGTGAATCAACCTATCTAATAATGAAAACCGTATCAAAATCCGTTGAGTAGTTTTTGTGTAAAAAGGTCACGGACAGACAGACAGACGTGTCGGGAAACTTTGTTTTATAATATTACTAGCTGTGCCTTGCGGTTACATCCGCATTAATAGTTAATGCTCGGCTGTCAGGGTTGGTTCAACTTTTTTTTTCATCAAAATTTCACCAGCTTTTCAGCAATTTTGAAAAAACTAACCTTTTAAAATTTCATTCTACGTTAGGCTAACTTCATTAGCGATAGCCTATACCGGTATTGATTGACTCTAATTAGCACTCAGCCAGCGGTTTAGTCTGCGGTAACATACTAACGTATCTATTCAACATAGGTTTCCACCCCCGGCTTCGCCCGTGGATATTTACGAACAAAATTAAATATAGCCTATCGTACTCGAGGATAATGTAGCTTCCTATCAGTGAAAGAAGTTTCAAAATCGGAGCTTCTGGAGATTACCCTTAAAGTAGCCCACGCACTGGTCCGGTATCTCACAGAAAATTTTCGGTCCGGCTGCCGTATGATCAAGATTGAACACAGGCCACACATTAGCAATATAAATCATACGATCTGATCACATGCAATTTACTCACACAGACACACAAGATTCGATTAAACAAAGGCGTGTGGATGTGTGTGTGTGTGTGTGTAACAGATCGTTCCGGTCATCGAAATCAATAAATATAACGATTTCAAAACGAATGGTGGGCCGCGCGTATAAGAATTGGACGAGTCTGTGGTCGATTTCGGTGGACCGTATGGCGGCGCGCCGGCGATTGGACGGATGTGTGGCCACCTTTACGTATATACGAACTCACAAAATTCGCACTCTCTCTTTTTTTAGTATTAGTATAATAACCGGACAAGAGTGAGTCGGGTTCATACAATTAGGGTTCCTCAGGAGAGCTAGAACACACTCTGTGGTATTGCTATACCGACCGTTTACGAGGACACACACACACGGTTTACGACTAGAATCAAGTCGGGGAAAAAATTAACCCCAGCGCGAGTACTTGGCCAGTTTTTACATAGACGTAGTGATTATCAGGTTGCCTTACAGCTCCCGAAACCGTGTCACAGGTAGCAGGGTACCCAGTGGAAGACCAAGTCCTCCCTCTTTTAGCCGATGGTATTTGTGAGGCTATACCTAACGAGTGGCCAGTTCTGTTGAGTACAGTTGGTATATTTGTGTCCTAAATGTGACATATTTTGGGTTAAAATTAGTGATGTGCCGGATATCCGAGAGGGAAGAAAGATCTGTATCCGTTATTTTTTAGCGGATCTTAAACGGATCTTTTACATTTTTTTTTGTTAAATAATGATAAATTGTACTTTAAAAAAAGTAACTTGGCAGCTTTGTCCGCCAAAACTCTATTACGTGCCCCAAAAGTCTATTACAATGAGGATCATAAACAAATTCTGCTGCACTGAAAAACTGCTCACTTGGAACACTTGTTGCAGGTGAGGATAAATATGTGCGAGCAATGTAACTGAGACCTCCAAACTAACTAACTTTGTATTGTATTGTAACTCAATCACGCCAGAACGGCTTAACGGATCTGGATGAAATTTGGCACAAAGATAGATTATAGTCTGGACTAGCACTTAGGCTACTTTTGTCTCGGAAAATGTATGGGATAGACAATAGATTTGTTTTTATTTTTCACGGAATCGACATGATTTTTTTTAATGGTGCAGAGAATGACATATACTACTTTTTATACCGTGAAAGCGGGCGGGGGAGGGGCAAATTACAGCCACGGGATTATTCTTTTTGGATCTATTTCCACGCGGGTGAAACCGCGGATAGAAGCTTGTATACATAATAATATGTATACCAACTATCATCCTATTTAGGGTCCAATTTGAATAATTAAACGTATTGTGTAAATAGGGTATAGATGAACTAACTACGTAGGCTACAAAACATATCACCCATGTCATCCCAAAGTAATTAATAATATATATTTGTTACTAGAGACCCGAATGTAGACAGACTATAAGGCTCTACCACTGTAAAATACAAGACTCTCACAAAGGCTCTTCAAACTAAAAAAAAAACCAACTAAAATCGATGACCCAAGCCATCACCCTTTTAACCCCCGCCGACGTGAATCTGTGTGTGCGTCGGTGGCCGAGTGGTTAGCAGACCACGGGTTCGATTCCGGATCCCGGCCACGTACCAATGGCTTTTTAATTAAAAACTTATGTACATAATCCGACAAACCACACTCATGCCCGCTTGCACCAATGTTAGGAGCGTCCTAAAGTAACGCGTAACCCATTTAGGTTGTCCTAGCGAGGAAAATGCATTGCACCAACGTTAGGATTCTCCTAAACACAAAAAGAAGATCTTATGTTTATGACGCCGATTTCGTTTATCCTAAAGTTAAGACACTCTTTTAAGCGTGTATTTCCCTATAAAATCCTTGATAAAATGAGCAACAGTGACGATCTTCTCGACTTTTTGGAAGATCTAGAAGGAGTTTTACCCTGATCAAGGATAATAAGGCCATAAGGTCCAGACCCGATTTTTTTTACAAATTTGTCATAAATTGTAAAAAAAATGTATAAATAAATAAATGTTATGACGATTTTTTTGTAAATATCGCATATTGGTCATATATTGGTAGCATTATATATATATATCCAACCAAATACATGAACGTTTGGAATACCCCACCGATCGGTAAGTTTACACAGGTACCGTTAATATCTTCCTATTTATAAATTGTTTTTGTCACTTTTTAACTTTGTACCTTTTGTTTATAGGTAGGTATATAAATTTTTTAGGAACAGCAACGGTTTTTTGACTACAATAATATCAAAAAATATGAAATACATAGAATACTACGCATAGAATCACGCAGGTCAGCCAACCGTAAAAGTAAAAATAGATTGATCAATCACTTAGTAAGGAAGCTCCTATCGTAGGACGATCCTGGCATTATTAGGTTGGTGCAACTTATATTAGGAGAGTCCTTACTAGGAATATCTTTGTGTGACATTGGTGCAAGCGGGCATGAGAGGCTTTTCCATCTTAATATTATATCTCAACAGAACTAGCCACCACAAATAACATCGGCTAAACGAGGGAGACTTGGTCTTCCGCTGGGTAGCCTGCAACCGTAACACGGTTGCGGGAGCTGTAAAGCAATCCTTGAAGAAAGAAAAAAAATCTGTGTATTCGTGTCTCCGTCTGTTCGCTTGTTTGAAGATGTTCTTTTCTAGCTGTTAAAGGGATAGGATATTAATTTAACAATGCTTTTTATTCATAGGCTCGAAAATTAATAATGAACAATCATAAGTGCGTTAGGGGAGCGCTGATACCTTCGCCTAAGGTTGTGAACATAGATGTCTGTGTGGAAAAGATGTTGATCAATTTGGAACTCACGGACTTTCCTGCATAAAAAGTGCAGGCAGGCTTTCTCGCCACAGCTCCCTCAATGCTACCATCAAAAGGGCTCTTGCGTCAATACTAATAGAAGTCCCTGCTCTCCTAGAGCCAACGGGAATAATCCGGGAAGACGGCAAGAAACACTATGGAATGACTCTGATTCCCTGGCATCGAGGTATGGGATGCTACGTGTGGGGACACATTAGCCCCGTCTCATCTCAGGGAAACAGCAATCAAAGCGTCTAACAAACGGCGCTTACAGCTTTAGCCGACATATTTCCAAATTTTCCACAGGGGAAGCCAGGGCGGAAAGCTTATATAGGTCTTGAGTCGTGTCCACTCGGAGTTAAATTTCAATACAAAGGTATATCACCAAATTTTTGCCAACGCTCCCTTTCTTTTATACCTCATAAAAGCAAACGCATCATCTTAGGGACTTTTTAGTCTAGGAGCTGAGTGTATATTTAATAGTCTCGTTACCCAGCTTCATTTTATATCCATATCTTATTTAGTGTTATCTATCTGCGATCTGATTTAAGGCATTTTCTAATAATAGGAGAACAACCTAGGTGTATCTACTTTTATTGAACATATAAAAATGTATTGATCGATGGAAATATTAAAAGTACACACAATCGCCGAGCATGTATGAAAGGTATGATGAATATAAAAGAAGCGAAAGAGGTATGTCAGGATCGTAACAAATGACATTCGATTGTCTCTGCCTACCCTTTCCTTTTCACTTCAGCCATCCTTTTTAGTCAATCATTCATACTTTATTCTTCTTCATTTATTGTGGCTCTATCAATGTTAATCGATGATTTGCCAATGTCAAGTATTATAGACGTCACAGTAACAATAGCCGATTAATCGGTAGCTAGGATGTTCCCGCCGACTGTGATATGTCTTATTAATCACAGACTAATCACAATTATCACAGCGCGGGCGGGATTAAACTGGATTCCCCATCACGTCACGACGGGCGCGCGCGTTGTTCGCCATCTAATGACGTGGAAACTACTTTATTCTTTAAACGTATCCAAACCAGCGTTAAGGGGCGGTGGTCAAGGTCATCTTGTAGGTATATGTAAAAAAAATGGCAAATCTCAGTTAATCCTGGAAACGTGAGATTATTAATCGAACTTCAAAACAGAAGGAGGAGGTTCTCAATTCGTCGGAATCTTTATTTTTTTTTACAACATTTCAAATAATAACTATCAATGTGTGGTCAGGAAATGTTGTATAAATAAACCCACGTTTCCAGGATTAACTGAGATTTGTCATATTTTTGACAGATACAAGATGACTGAGAGCCACGGATCCTTAACTGATATTTTACACTAATAATTAAGTGAGATCAACATTTTGGTTGTCAACTCCCGGTCTATAAAGGTAGAATTGTGTAACATAACGTCCCGGTATAAAGGTAAGTGAGGTCGTATCCAGTTATTAGTTCGTCCCGACATCTCCCTGGGGAAGTAGCTTGTGCTACAAAAACTCACTTTTGACCTTTGCGAAAAACTTCTCAGAAATAACTGGATTTTATTTATTCGTACCGAACTTTAGGGATCTTTTGGATTTTTATAAAGATACTCGATGGTAACAAGGTCGATCAATTTCAAACCAAATTGGTGGCTGTCTTGTCTTGGAAAAATAATAGCGACAAAAAAAGTGCGGAAATAACTGTATTTTGTTTATTCTTATCCAATCTTATCAGGTCCAATTTTAAACAGAGTGGTTGGCAAATTCTGGCATAAAAAAATCCTTACTAAGGAAGCAGGGCGGCTTGTGGCGAGCCGTGGGTGAGTAACGACACCGCCGAACCCGAGTGCTCCAGGGAGTAGGTTGAGGCAGGCGTCCCCACTGCTAGACCTGAGACTATCGCCCCTGGCTTGCTTTAATTGGTTGTCCAGGGTGGAGTCGTTAGAGTATAATACTAGTATTATATATTATGCTCGGGGGTGGAAGTGTCTAAAGGCGTAATAACGGGGAAGCTATAAGTGAAACCGGTGTCACACCTTTCGACACCCCCAGCCGCTTACACCAATGTTGCCTGTCTTACTGCCGGCATAAATTAATGGTGGTTGTTTTAGGAGGCCCATTTAGTAAACGGCGAGTCACCACCTGCCAATTTTACGTTTCATGAGATGAATGATACCGGCAGGTGACCGTAGTCTCTACCAATAAACTTGATAAACCAATCCATTTAACATCGCAAAACAATAGCCCGATTTTAATTTAATTTTATCTCAGCAATAGTCCAGGCACCTGACGGGGCCTGTCTGTGAGCACATTGTATTTGATGCATTCAGAGATAGGTCCCGACGGGTGCTAGTCACAACACTTTAGATTAAAGGGCCTCTACGTGTTGGACCTATGTCCCCATGCAAGCCTGACAAAGGACCAGGTATCATGCCCGTGAATTTAGAGTAACATAATTATAAATGCGAAAGTAACTCAGTCTGTCTGTGTGTTACCCTTTCACGGCTAAACCACTGAACCCATTTTGATGAAATTTGATATGGAGATAGCTTGAACCCTAGGGAAGGACATAGGGTACTTTTTTTTAATCCAGCCCCCTAAGGGGATCTAATAAGTGATGGAAGTAACTCACTAGTGGAAAAAGATTGAAGGAAGCACTCACAGTGTTGGCGGTCGCTGGCGTTTCTGGTGCTGCTCTTCCACTATAATGACGTTTTAGCGGCTTTTCTTCCATAGGTCACACGCGAGATTATATTTATTGCGATACTAGCGGACTCGGCAGACGTTGTCCTGCCCAAACGTTGGCTTGCCTGCACTACCCCTACCCCTACCCTACCCCTACCCCTACCCTACCCCTACCCTACCCCCTACCCCTACCCCTACCCTACCCTACCCTACCCCTACACCTACCCCTACTCCTACTCCTACTCCTACCCCTACCCCCACCCTACCCCTACCCCTACCCCTACCCCTACCCCTACCCCTACCCCTACCCCTACCCCTACCCCTACCCCTACCCCTACCCCTACCCTACCCTACCCTACCCTACCCTACCACTACACCTACCCCTACTCCTACCTCTACTCCTACCCCTACTCCTAGGCAAAATTAAGTTTCGCGAAGCCGACCAAATTGAAAATCAGTACTACTAATGATCTATTAAATTACTTAAATTACATTTTGTGACTATTCAATTTGGTCGCGTTCGCGATATTATCACTTTTGTTGAGTGTCGGAACGCGACATTAGATTCTCCAACACGCACGCGAATTTTAAATTTGTGCGGTGACATTAGGAACACATCTACATCACATCACATTCATAGACAACAATGAGTGCTTTTAATTTAAAATGAACTTTATTGAATAGCAATAAGGTTCAAATTGACTCTGTTATTATGGGAAAAAGAAAAGGGCTGTTTTTAGGGGGTTTTTCGGCAATTATTCGAATTGTCTCACCTTTAAAACCTTCCCTGGATATCTAGGAATATTTTAAGACTAAAATCAGCCAAATCGGTTCAGCCGTTTGCATGTTATGTCGTGACAACGGAAAACGGGTTTCATTTTTATATATATAGATTTGATTGCGAGTTGCGGTGATTGTGGTTTTTATTTTAGCCAAGTCTTCAGTCGAATTTTTCCCCCAGTGAATGAATGATTTAGCCAAAACACTCACTGATGGTTACAAGGCGAGATGATCAATTGGAAAAATAATAGCGACAATAAAAGTACGGCAATAACTGGATTTTATTTATTCTTACCGAACTTTAAGGATCTTTTGGATTTTAACAAAGATACTCACTGATGGTAACAAGGTCCGCATTTAGCGAGGTGATTTTAAACCGAATTGGTAGCTATCCTGGCATGGAAAAAGAATAACGACAAAAAAAGTCCGAAAATACCTAACTGGATTTTATTTATTCGTATCAAATTTAAGGATCTTTTGGATTATTACAATGATACTCACTGATGGTAACAAGGTCCGTATTTAGCGAGGTGATCAATTTTAAACTGAATTGGTGGCTGTCTTGAAAAAAAAATAGCGACAAAAAAAGTGCGAAAATAGCTAACTGGATTTTATTTATTCGTATGAAATTTAAGGATCTTTTGGATTATTACAAAGATACTCACTGATAGTAACAAGGTCCGCATTTAGCGAGGTGATCAATTTTAAACCGAATCGGTGACTATCTAGGAAAAATAATAGCGACAAAAATATATTTTTTCATCTAATCTTATCAAAACAAAAATAATTCGATTGATCTTTAACCAAAACCGCTAAAATACAGAACTTGTTTTCATATCACAATATTATTCACAGGCTAAACATACAAATAAAATAAAATTTAAGTAACTGCCTGCGTAATTTCAAAATAATACATATAATCTAAATGGAATATTTTATCTACACTAAGCATAAAAATTACTGTTTTTTTTTCTTCTCACTCTTCTCAGTCGTGGTGCTCTTGACAGAGCAGTCGTGGTCAATCATGGCGGTCCACAGCGCGACGCACCTTGTATTGACTCGCCATGGTTAAACTTGGGAAGAATAGTGCAGTGGTTTCCCCTTGCCTTCTGCACCAGACATTTTGAGACTATTTAGGTCTTCAGGCTCGCTGTAACCTCTTCCAGCCAGTTGCCTAGCTAGGTGTATGGTTATACCGCCATTGCTCGGTCGCCAGAGCCTCATTTGTTGTCTAGCAGAGGGTACCAAGCGTGCAGGTGAGGAGGATGACATTTGGGGTCGGATAGATCTTGATCTAAACTGAGTGGTACATGGCCTTGATCCGGGATCGAACCCGTGGTCTAGGCTTAGTTTTTTTACATGATTTATTCAGATTTATCAAACTAAGTACATATATCCACGCAGCGCCATTGCGAGCCAAAAACTAAATATATTATTCACAACTTGATGTAGGTAATAGAATTTCAGATATTTTTTCAGTATAATAGGCTTAGCTGGAAAACTTTGTGACCTTTTTTATTCTATCTTACTGTTGCCGGCCTGAAGCGTACCTAGGCGTGAAAGATGATGTTGTGACTCAAATGAAGAAAAGAAGTTTACGCTGGTTTGGACACGTTGAAAGAATGAAGGATGAAAGATTAACTAAAAAGGTTTATATGGCTGAAGTGAAAGGAAATGCTGGCAGAGGACGACCTATGTGTACTTTTATTGATCGAAGGTATGATGAATATAAAAGAAGCGAAAGAGTTATGTCAGGATCGTAGCAAATGGGATTATATTGTCTCTGCCTACCCCTCTTGGGATAAAGACTTCACTTACGACTCGTGACGATCGATTTTTCTATGTGGAGGAATCGAACCAGATGCATTTGTAACTCTATTAAAGTAACCACTAGGCCACCGACGCATGACACAAACATCTATTATTCAGAACGTGATGTAATAGAATTTCAGATATTTTACCAGGATAATAGGCTTTGTCTGACAATCTTCGCGTCTATGTAAATCCACACGTTTTTTTATTTATAAAGAAACAATACTGTTTTTTAAGGTTCCGTACCCAAAGGGTAAAAACGGAAACCCTATTACTAAGACTCCGCTGTCCGTCCGTCTGTCCGTCCGTCCGTCTGTCACAGGGCTGTATCTTTTGAACCGTAATAGGTAGACACTTGAAATTTTCACAGAGTATGTATTACTATGGCCGCTGTAACAACAAATAATAACAATAAAATTAATTAATTAAAGGAGGTCCCCATACAAGAAACCAGCCAAGTGTGAGTCGGACTTGCGCTAATTTGTTCCTCCGCCATACAGGTGCGTCAAAATTGGTCTGAACTTAGTGCATACTATTGAGTGAGATTTTCCACGGGCGAAGCCGAGGCGGTACTCTAGTATTTTTTGATATGAAATCTAGGACTGATTACCTACTAAGCTATAGGTGCCCTGAAGTTATCGTAAAGTCATCTTGTATCCTGAATTTCTGTATTTTCAGCAGTCTTATATCGGAATTATAGGTGATCTCATTAAATCGAAGATAACTTGGTTTTACGCTTCGAATTAATAATGGATGGCCTAGCACATAGATGTAGTATTAAACATTTATTTTAGATGCGGCAGTTTTTAACCGAACTTCAAAACAGAGAATTCGTCGGAATTTTTTTTTTTTTTTTATCGCAAAAGTTTGTATGGATGTATGTTTGTTACTCAATAACGCCAGAACGGCTTAACGGATCTTGATGAAATTTGGCACAGAGATAGATTATAGTCTTGAATAGCACATATGCTACTTTTTATGAATGAAAAATGTATGGTTCTCGTGGGATAGATTTGTTTTTGTTTTTCACGGGATCGACATGATTTTTTGCATAGTGGTAGTTTAGGGGTCAGATAATGACATAGGCTATTCAAATTACAGAACGCATAATTCACCAGGAAGGTTTACAAGTATTCAACATGGACCTATCATGTTTGGGAGCTAAGCATTAACAGTATAAGTGAATCAAGTCGGGGGAAAAGTTAGTCCCAACGAGTTTTCATGGCGTATACTGTCTAATCCGTCAGAGATATAACAAAATTATGTAGGAAAGAATTGTGTAGAATTAAATTGTCTACAAAAAAGTCCGTGGTAGCATATATATATATCTAATAGATAAGTAGTTATAAGCGTATTTATGTAAGTATTCAAAATGATGTACCCGTAACCGATTTCAGAAAATAAACAAACCAGTAACCAATCTATTTATTTAATCACGCCTTTTGTCCCAAGAGGGGTAGGCAAAGATAATCGAATGTTACTTCCTACGATCCTGACATACCTCAGTTTGTTATTCTGAATTCTGAGACATACTGTACTAAATAACAAAGCTAAAGAGATGCTCCATGAGTTGCCTTACAGCTCCAAAAACCGTGTATAGTCCCAGGGTACCCTGCGGAAGACGTCTCCCTATGTGCCATGGCACGAGTGGCCAGTTCTGTTGAGGTATATTTAGATGGAAATGGAAAAGCATCTAAATGTGGTTTGTCGGGATCCGGGATCGAACTCGTGGTCTGCCTAGTTAATACCAGACGTCTTAACCACTCCGTATTTTAGCAAGACTGGGCAAGACCGATTTTTTGTGAAATCATTCTTTCTCATGTTCTGGTACGTGAGTCTTGGTCATTTTATCGATTCTTTTTGTAGTGTAGCTCTGTAACAACTTTTTAAAGATATATCAACAAAATAAGTTGCGCGGTTATTTGCGGTTCATTGCGCTATAGAAATGGCAATACATACAACAAACCAGCGATCATGAGTAAAAAGGAATACTCCTCAACGCACATCGCTGGAAAGTTGCATATATGCTAATCTATTAAATATTTTCAATGGCGCGATACAGGTTTCAATGAGTTAATAACGGTGCGACATCTATCGACGCGACGCGATGTGCCGCCACATGACTCCCCTCCCAGACCAGAGGTCGATACAGTATGAAAACCAACATCCATTTTAGCTTTGTCAGCACTGTCAGCAGTGATGGACTGTGTGGTGGACTGCATCGCGGCTGAATCACCTGTCGTAATGTATGACCTGTCGTCATGTCGGGCCGGCGGTCTGGTCAGTGGGAAGTGGAAGTAGGATGCGGGGCATTGCGGGGTCAGGAATACAGGCGTGTTCATACGGGGTCACCAATATAGAAATGGCAATACATACAACAATCCAGCGATCATGAGTAAAAGGAATACTCCTCAACGCACATCGCTGGAAAGTTGCATATATGCCAATCTATTAAATATTTTCATTGGCGCGATACAGGTTTCAATGAGTTAATAACGGTGCGACATCTATCGACGCGACGCGATGTGCCGCCACAGCGCTAACAAGCTTGCTCTTAACATGCTGCAACACAAGCGCCAACTATATGACGCACTGAAGAATAATTTGAAAACGGTCGTAACGTACTATCCGGTGATTTTTAACTACCATTTTTTTTACAGGTTGCCATACGGTTCCCAAAACCAGCGGAAGACCAAGCAGGGTACCCAGCGGAAGACTAAGTCTCCCTAACGAGTGGGCAGTTCTGTTAAGGGTCCTATATTGGGAATTTTTCTGGGATAAACTATTCCCAATTTCTCTGTAAATAATCCACCTGTGTCACTGTAATTTAGCATATAGTTACTTATTGAATATATCTAAGTCAAATAGCTCTTATTTTTTCAATGGGTTTTATTGAATAGGAAATATGGGTAGTTTAACTTTGCCCCTGCTGTCTCTTTCATAATTTATCACAAAACTCTAAATTTTATTAAAGGCGCTGTTATACCATTACCCTTCAATTATATATATCGCTTTTTTTTTGGTAGCTTATTGAAAATTTAAAATAATAATTATTTAATTATTTTTGGCAAATTAAAAAATTATAATTTTTTTTTTTAATTTTCAATAAGCTACAAAAAAAAGCGATATATATAATTGAAGAATAATAGTATAAGAGCGCTTTAAAAAAAATTTTGAGTTTTGTGATAGATTATGAAAGAGACAGAAGGGGCAGAATAATCCTTTATTCTACCACCCATATTTCCTATTCAATAAAACCAATTGAAAAAATAACGACTATTTCACTTAGATATATTGAATAAGTAACTATATGCTGAATTACAGTGACACAGGTGGAATATTTACAGATAAATTGGGAATAGTAATATCTCCATACAAATTCCCAGTATAGGACCCTTAAGGTATATTCAGATGGAAATGCCACATCCAAATTGTTATATTTCACACATGAACGTTAGGTAATAAATTAGAGCGACCCGATTGGACGCAGTGTCGAGTAATCCGTACTTAATGCTGGTTTCAGCGTGGATTTTTTTAAACGACATATATTTTTTTTGTTCCATCCATTTTGCTTTACAAACACTCTCTGACTTGGAGGCAATGGGATCGATTCTTGGACGGGTCATTTATCTTCTTCTATTTATTATACTTACATCGATTTACAACAATCTAAATACTTACACAAATACGCTTATATATATATGCTACCGCGGACTTTTTTGTAGACCATTTTAATTTACACAATTCTTTCCTACATAATTTTGTTATATCTCTGACGGATAAGACAGCATACGCCATGAAAACTCGCTGGGACTAACTTTTTCCCCGACTTGATTCACTTATACTGTTAACAGCTCCTAAACATGATAGGTCCATGTTGAATACTTGTAAACCTTCCTGGTGAATTATGCGTTCTGTAATTTTTGCGTGACGGCTTGTTTTCCAAATAAGTAGTAATAGAATTAAAGTTAGTGAACTAGAGCCAGCGCGCTTTCATGGCGTATGCTGTCTAATCCGTTAGAGACATAACAAAATAATGTAGGAAAGAATTATGTAGAATGAAATGATCTACAAAAAAATCTATTATAGCATATATGTATCTTTAATAGAGTTACAAGCGAATTTATAATTTAAATTAAACCAGGGGCTGGTTGCTACTTAGGTAATAATATCTGAAAATGAAAGCACATAGGAACTTTCATAGTTTCAGTCACCTTGTCACAATCATAACGCACTTATAAGAAATAAATAAAATTAACACAACTCCACTATAAGTGTGCTATAAGTACGTTAGAACAAAATAAACTTACTACTTTTTATATAGTCAGAGAGACGATCGCATATTTATACATGTTCAGAAAATTTGTTTTATTGCTCGGGTGCCAACAGAAACCCTATTACTAAGGCTCCGCTGTCCGTCTGTCTGTCACAGGGCTGTATCTTTTGAACCGTAATAGATACGAAGCCGTAGTTTTCGATACGAGCATTGCCTTTGCGTATCGAAAACTACGGCTCTTTAGAACCCTAAATATTAAAAATATGGCTCAATCCGATTTCAAATAATAACAATCATTTTGTGGTGAGGAAATGTTGTATAAATAAACTCACGTTTCCAGGATTAACTGAGATTTGTCATATTTTTGACAGATACAAGAGACCTTGACCACCGCCCCTTAAGAGATCGACCCACCATTCTTTTATTTTATTTTTTTGTTCTGATTTGAGGAAATGGATAATTTCCACAAAAATAGTAAGTATCTTACCTATATCTTTTATTTAATTTTGCTGTGTCCCCGCCACCTTCCTTCGCCGTTTTAATATTCGTTCATATTCCAAACGAAATAAAGAGCTGATTAGAATGATGCTAAATCCATTTCCGTCGACCTTGTACTTTCTGAGTTACTCCATGATTTAATATGAAAAAGGCCCAGATATATTCACATGATATATTCACCTTTATTGATCTTTTAATTAAACCCATCCGAAGTGAGGTCAGGTGACTAATCTACGTATACATTTCGCTGTCATCTCCCGGTCTATATACCATACGTACCCTGTTGGAGCGCTAGGGGCGAGGGTTAGTGAGATAACACATAGCTTTCTACTAACGTCCATTTTATTGGCGGCTATACGTGACTATTCTCTACTCCAACAGAGAAAACTATGGAGACGGTGAAAGCATATTCAGGCTTATTGCGTAAAATAAGCGACGGGTGAAGATAGATTGGTGATTGCAACATTTTTCATGGATTTCAGTAAACGAATTTTCAATATAGAACATAACAAAAAACATGAAATTTAAATGTTCATAACTTCTGTCTCATTACAAAATATTTCTATATGACCTGTGCACGACTGATTGCAATTATTATTAATTGTTGATATAGTTTATTTTTAAATTTTGTATTTTATATGGTTTTGATCTGTATTCAGAATATAAATAAGTTCGTAACATCTTGCTTTTTCATTTGGCTATCGAATATTGATCCGGCTCGAAGGACCAATATACGATAGCTAAATGAAAATCATTATGAATAAGAATGGCAATTAATAAGTGCAGTCTTGCACATGACCTATAAGTACAAACCGGCAAATTGAATAGTTCGCAAGTTCTGAATAACTTTAAATTATCTACTAAGTTATTTATATATATATATATCTATATATATAAAAAGAGAAGTTCCGATTCACTGACCATCAACGCCCAGCCCAAACCCTTGGACCTATGAAGCTGACATTTTGCACAGAAGTTCCCTTTACTATGTAGACAAGGAATAAGGAAGGAAATTTCGATATTCAACCCCTAAGGGGGTCAAATGGGGTAAATACGTTTGTATGTAAAATCTTATTTCCTGCGTGAATCAACTTGAAACTTGGTACAAATATTTTTCAATACAAATAATAAATACATATTTCTAGATTTTTAAAAACAACCCTTAAGTAGAAGTGCAACGGGGTGTAGAAGTTTGTATAGGGAAATCGTATTACCTGCGTTGTTCAACTTGAAACTTGGTACAATTATTCTTAAAAACAAATAATAAAACTCGTATTTTTGGATTTTTAAAGACGACCCTTAAGGAGGGGTACAACGGGGTGTAGAAGTTTGTATAGGGAAATCGTGTAGGTATCACCTTGAAACTTGGTACAAATATTCTTCAAAACAAATAATAAAACACGTATTTTTGGATTTTTAAAAACGACCCTTAAGGAGGGGTGCAACGGGGTGTAGAAGTTTCTATAGGGAAATCGTGTAGGTAACAAATTGAAACTTTGTACAAATATTCTTCAAAACAAATAATAAAACACGTATTTTTGGATTTTTACAAACTACCCTTAAGGAGGGGTGCAACTGGATGTACAAGTTTGTATAGGGAAAACCTATGTGTATCAACTTGAAACTTGGTACAAATATTCTACAAAACAAATATTAAAACACGTATTTTTGGATTTTTAAAAACGACCCTTAAGGAGGGGTGCAACGGGGTGTAGAAGTTTGTATAGGGAAATCGTATTACCTGCGTTGTTCAACTTGAAACTTGGTACAATTATTCTTAAAAACAAATAATAAAACTCGTATTTTTGGATTTTTAAAGACGACCCTTAAGGAGGGGTACAACGGGGTGTAGAAGTTTGTATAGGGAAATCGTGTAGGTATCACCTTGAAACTTGGTACAAATATTCTTCAAAACAAATAATAAAACACGTATTTTTGGATTTTTAAAAACGACCCTTAAGGAGGGGTGCAACGGGGTGTAGAAGTTTCTATAGGGAAATCGTGTAGGTAACAAATTGAAACTTTGTACAAATATTCTTCAAAACAAATAATAAAACACGTATTTTTGGATTTTTAAAAACTACCCTTAAGGAGGGGTGCAACTGGATGTACAAGTTTGTATAGGGAAAACCTATGTGTATCAACTTGAAACTTGGTACAAATATTCTACAAAACAAATAATAAAACTTGTAAGAAGACAGTCAATTGATTAGTAGTTACGTCTTTTGCCCGCCAGGTGGCAGAAGAGAGTGGTGCGTTGGCCAGCAAATGAAATGGTCGCTTTGTTTTAACTGTGTAATATTTTAATTCTGTTTAATTGTTTAATTGTGTCCAAAGTGGAAATTAAAGACAGTAATTAGTAAAGACGTTAATTTTATTCAATCCATCATCGTCTCTTTACAAGTGGCAGCCCAACTAGTGGCCAATAAAAGTTTCGAACCAAAATAACGAATTTTTACGAACTCTTAAATTTTGTTTCTAAAATATATTCAGTTTTCAACAAGCATCTTGCTGGTTTTATGTGTGACTGTCTCAATCTTCGAGGTGTTAAGTGAAAGTGAAAATGCCAAGAAGAAAAAGTGCGCAAAGTAGCCACGAGGCGGACTTCGAGGTGGAGTCGCGCATGTCAGCGATGTTCGCGTCCTTTGCTAGGGCTCAAGCTGAGTCTAACAGAGAGTTAATATCAGCTATCCTAGCTTCCAAGGATTCCAACAGTGACAGCGGCGCTCCAAGCCTGTCTCCGACATCACACATCGCACCGCCCTCCGCGCTTATGGGAAACTTCGCTAACTGTACAGCGCGTTTCAGCGGGAGAGCTCATCAAGATCCACGTGTCGTGGATGCTTTTATTGATACAATCATAGTATACAAAGAGTGTACAAATATAAGTGACGAGCATGCGCTCCGCGGCCTGCCAATATTACTAGAGGCAGATGCTGCTGTTTGGTACAAGGGAGTAAAGGGCTCCATTTCTTCGTGGACAGAGGCAATACAACGTTTGCGATCCATGTATGGTGCGCCGAAACCTCCCTACAAAATATTTCGTGGCGTGTTCAGTGCAGATCAAGGACACGAGCGCGCCGATATTTATATCAGCCGTCAACGCGCGGAACTCGCGAGTCTACCGTATGTTCTTGATGAACGAATTATATTAGACCTTCTTTACGGCTTGCTAAACATCAATATTCGAAAGCGAATACCTCGAGACCTGGTTAATAGTGTCGACGAGCTCATCGAGCGCGCCAGACAGGTGGAGGACGAGTTCGACGAAGCAGCGTCGGTGCCTGTTCAGGGACAACGGGAGCTTCGTGCCGGCCGGCATGAGCCGCGCTCTACGGCGACGCCTGCGCCGAGCACCTCACTCCGGTCACCTGTGTTTCACGGGTCAACGACTGCTCGTAACTCGGTCGAGACTCCGCTTCGGTCTTCGACGTGTGAAGTTCCTCGGGCGACACAGTGTAACCAAGTAATTCAACCTCTTCAAGGTAACAAAAGTTATTGTTTTTATTGTCGTAAAAGTGGTCACGCTCGCTCTGAGTGTCCGCGACTTAAAATTAAAAGTGATAGTGAAATCAAGTGTTATGGTTGTGGTGCTAAGGGCATCATTCGTTCTAAGTGTGCTAATTGTAATGCTGGGGACAGTAAGCCTAAAGACACTAGTAATACATTTTATTCTTGTAATTTTCATTCTTTGGACAAGTCTTTGAGCGATGATACCTACCCATTTACAGATCTTAGTCATGAACCTAATGTTATAAATCGTAGTAACGATCGTAGTTGTACATGTTGTAACAATATGTCTGTAAATCGTAGCAATCGTAGCCCAAAGAAGAGTCCGTTTTCGTTTAATACAAATTTGTCAAAGATTAAGCAAGGTCATCTGTCAAAGATCACCGAGTTGTGTACTAACACTTTTGTACCTAATGGGAGTTTGCCTCTCAGAGGCAAGTCGCCTATTCAAAATTGTAACAAGCTACCATTAATGAAGGTTGCCTTTGCGTCTGACTCCAACAGTAACGGCACCAGTAACCGACCTATTCTCAATGTCGAGATTAATGGGGTTCGTGGTACCGGTTTAGTGGACACAGCGGCCAAACGATGTATAGCTGGTTATTGTTTGTATACGTTGCTACGCGATCAAGGTCACCCGTTTCGTAAAAGTAATTTTCGTGTAAAATTTGCAGACGGGATTGTGCGCGATATGAATGTCAAACTTGTTGACGTCGACGTTAAACTTGAGGGTAAGGTTGTACCAACTACCTTCATTGTTTTACCTAACGCCGTAAATAATGAAACACTTTTTGGTATCGATTTTTTATGTAGTGCTCGTATTGTTCTTAACTTACACGCGAACTCATGGTTTATGACTGATCACCCGCAGGCTGTGTATCCTTTGCAAGGCGAGAAGTCAAGCGTCAAGGTGAGTTGTGCAGCTGCAGACGTGATTCGACCTGATGAGGGGGCGATGCTGTCGTCAATGGAGCCAACTGCATTGTCAACCTTAGTTCACGAGTACGAGGACATCTTTGGTGAAGGGGGAGGAGCGACACCTTTCGCCGAGCATACCATCGATACAGGTAACCATTTTCCTAAGACTACTAAAGACGAGACCCGTCGTGTGGGGGAAGACTATTCACCTGGTGACCTAATCCTTCTACGTAGCCATGTTTTGAGTAATGCCGGTAAGGGTATAACCTCGAAACTCGTCCCAAGAAGAGATGGGCCCTACTGTATAAAAATGAAGGTGAGTCCCACCACTTACTTAATTTCGCATCGTGAAGCTCCTGATGAATCGATCGGTAAGTATCACGTGTCCGATCTTACTCGCTACCATGCACGTGAGTGTGAGGGTGATCAGTCCAAGCCACGACCCGTCAACCCAAAACGGAGACGCGGTCGACCTCTTAAGGGGCGGTGGTCAAGGTCATCTTGTATCTGTCAAAAATATGGTAAATCTAAGTTAATCCTGGAAACGTGAGTTTATTTATACAAAATCTCCTCACCCCAAAAGGATTGTTATTATTTGAAATTGGATTCAGCCATATTTTTATTATTCATGGGTTCTAAAGAGCCGTTGTTTTCGATACGAGCAGTGCCTTCGCGTATCGAAAACAACGGCTCTTTAGAACCCATGAATAATAAAAATATGGCTGAATCCAATTTCAAATAATAACAATCCTTTTGGGGTGAGGAGATTTTGTATAAATAAACTCACGTTTCCAGGATTAACTTAGATTTACCATATTTTTGACAGATACAAGATGACTGAGAGCCAAGGGTCCTTAAACTATTAGATTATGTTTAAGTTCCTTGTTCTAATTGTTTTTTGTTATTGTTAATTGTTCTTACTGACTTTCTCTTTGTGTTACTTTTGTGTTTGTTTGACCAAACTGGTGGTCCTATATTTGGTCAAAAGGGGGAGTATGTAAGAAGACAGTCAATTGATTAGTAGTTACGTCTTTTGCCCGCCAGGTGGCAGAAGAGAGTGGTGCGTTGGCCAGCAAATGAAATGGTCGCTTTGTTTTAACTGTGTAATATTTTAATTCTGTTTAATTGTTTAATTGTGTCCAAAGTGGAAATTAAAGACAGTAATTAGTAAAGACGTTAATTTTATTCAATCCATCATCGTCTCTTTACAAACTCGTATTTTTGGATTTTTAAAGACGACCCTTAAGGAGGGGTACAACGGGGTGTAGAAGTTTGTATAGGGAAATCGTGTAGGTATCACCTTGAAACTTGGTACAAATATTCTTCAAAACAAATAATAAAACACGTATTTTTGGATTTTTAAAAACGACCCTTAAGGAGGGGTGCAACGGGGTGTAGAAGTTTCTATAGGGAAATCGTGTAGGTAACAAATTGAAACTTTGTACAAATATTCTTCAAAACAAATAATAAAACACGTATTTTTGGATTTTTAAAAACTACCCTTAAGGAGGGGTGCAACTGGATGTACAAGTTTGTATAGGGAAAACCTATGTGTATCAACTTGAAACTTGGTACAAATATTCTACAAAACAAATAATAAAACTCGTATTTTTGGATTTTTAAAGACGACCCTTAAGGAGGGGTACAACGGGGTGTAGAAGTTTGTATAGGGAAATCGTGTAGGTATCACCTTGAAACTTGGTACAAATATTCTTCAAAACAAATAATAAAACACGTATTTTTGGATTTTTAAAAACGACCCTTAAGGAGGGGTGCAACGGGGTGTAGAAGTTTCTATAGGGAAATCGTGTAGGTAACAAATTGAAACTTTGTACAAATATTCTTCAAAACAAATAATAAAACACGTATTTTTGGATTTTTAAAAACTACCCTTAAGGAGGGGTGCAACTGGATGTACAAGTTTGTATAGGGAAAACCTATGTGTATCAACTTGAAACTTGGTACAAATATTCTACAAAACAAATATTAAAACACGTATTTTTGGATTTTTAAAAACGACCCTTAAGGAGGGTTGCAACGGGGTGTAGAAGTATGTATAGGGAAATCGTATTACCTGCGTGTATTAACTTGAAACTTGGTACAAATATTCTTCAAAACAAATAATAAGACACATATTTTTGGATTTTTAAAAACGACCCTTAAGGAGGGGTGCAACGGGGTGTAAAAGTTTGTATAGGGAAATCGTATTACCTGCGTGTATTAACTTGAAACTTGGTACAAATTTTCTTCAAAACAAATAATAAAACACGTATTATTGGATTTTTAAAAACGACCCTTAAGGAGGGGTGCAACGGGGTGTAAAAGTTTGTATAGGGAAATCGTATTACCTGCGTGTATTAACTTGAAACTTGGTACAAATATTCTTCAAAACAAATAATAAAACACGTATTTTTGGATTTTTAAAAACGACCCTTAAGGAGGGGTGCAACGGGGTGTAAAAGTTTGTATAGGGAAATCGTATTATCTGCGTGTATTAACTTGAAACTTGGTATAAATATTTTTCAAAACATAAAACAACCCTTAAGAAATTGTTAGATAGGGCATGGGGAAATATTTTTACGTGACTGGGAAGATATTCATATATAGGTACCGAATTTATACTTTTTGAACTTCTGACTGACGGGGAATTTACGGGGGTAAAAGATAAATTAAGGGAAATCTCTCCGTACCTATTTACATAAATTACGTCATTATTTCAATTCTACGCGAACGAAGTCGCGGGCAAAAGCTAGTATATATATATATATAGGAACAAGCGCTCATTCAATTTGTAAAGAAATTTCAAAACGCCTAATCAAATCTACAAATGACCAGAAGGCTGGTACGTGCTTCGCACAAAGCATAATATTAAGCCTTGCAATTCAACGAGGAAACGCAGCCAGCCTTCTGGGTACACTTCCAATGTCTGGGGACCTGGGACAATTTTTTTATTTATAAATTTAGTTTTAGATTTTATAATTGTATTAAGTCTATTTTAAGGTTTTTATATTATATTCTTTTTCTATGTAGGTAAGTAAGTAATTATTAAATAAAAAAATATATAGAACACCTTGAAGATGTTCACCAAATTTCTACGCTCTCCTGAATCTTACTTTATTCAAATTAGATGCTAAACTAAAAGGCAATACATAACTAATACCTACCTAGAACCTACTGAAATTCAGAAACATAGCTAGTAAATTAAAGTATTTCAACTCCACCCCATTTTATGTTTTACATTTGCTACACTAAGGCGACACAAACCCTCACACCACCTGTTTGGTGAAATATTGTACAACATATTTCTATTGGACCTTAAACTTGTCTTTCAGGATTCTGTAAGAACAAACACCATAACACCGTTAACAATTGTTAAGCAGCACCTAGAAAACATACGTTTTACTTTTCGACTATAATAAAGTTCGACTATAATAAAGTTGATCCAGTATAATTAATTTCAATTTTAATTTTAATTTTTTTTTTCTACCATTATTTGTAAAAACCTTAAATCAAATTTCCCCGCTGAATCTCGGTGCTGATTCGTTGAGCGAGGAAGGAGCCAGCCCTCTTGTCCCCAGAAGAGATGATCAGTCGAGGGGATACATATTTAATAAAATTTTTGGCATTTGAACCCCACGGACCTAGAGTTTCTACACCAAACAAATATAAAAAATGTATTGATCGATGGAAATATTAAAAGTTCACACATGAATATAAAAGAAGCGAAAGAGGTATGTCAGGATCGTAGCAAATGGCAGTCGATTGTTTCTGCCTACCCCTCTTGGATAAATACGATTATCTATTAGAGATAGATAATATAATAATATGCTATCCTACCAACTATACTTTGTAGATTTTATTCTACACAATTATTTTCTTTCCTTCACTTTGTTATATATTTATATTATCTCTGATCTGATGAATTAGACAGCATACGCCATGAATATGCGCAGAAGCTAACTTTTACCCCGACTTGATTCGCTAATATTGTTAATGCTCAGCTCCTAAACATGATAGCTCCATGTTTAATACTCGTAAACCTTCCTCGTGAACCAACCTATCTAATAGTGAAAACCACAACAAAATCCGTTCAGTAGTTTTTGCGCGAGAATGGCATAGACAAACAGACAGACGCGTAATAGTTTGATGCCCGAAAATTAAGTTTGTACTTAAGGACCCTTGGCTCTCAGTCATCTTGTATCTGTCAAAAATATGGTAAATCTAAGTTAATCCTGGAAACGTGAGTTTATTTATACAGAATCTCGTCACCCCAAAAGGATTGTTATTATTTGAAATTGGATTCAGCCATATTTTTATTATTCATGGGTTCTAAAGAGCCGTTGTTTTCGATACGAGCAGTGCCTTCGCGTATCGAAAACAACGGCTCTTTAGAACCCATGAATAATAAAAATATGGCTGAATCCAATTTCAAATAATAACAATCCTTTTGGGGTGACGAGATTCTGTATAAATAAACTCACGTTTCCAGGATTAACTTAGATTTACCATATTTTTGACAGATACAAGATGACCTTGACCACCGCCCCTTAAAGAAATCACTTTTTTTTTCTCACATTTTTTTTGGTTCCCGAAATCGTGTTACCGGTCCCAGGGTACCCAGCGGAAGACCAAGTTTCCCTCTTTTAGCCTCCTGTATTTGTGAGGCTATATTTAGTGGCCAGTTCTGTTGAGGTATATTTAGATGTACATAATTATAAAAAACCATTGGTACATAACCGGGATCGAAGCGTGGTCCACCTAGTCTATCTTTCTATCATCAAACCTTTTATCCCAAGAGGTGTAGGCAGAGATAATCGAAAGCCATTTGCTACGATCCTGACATACCTCTTTCGCTTCTTTTATATTCATCATACCTTTCATACATGCTCGGCGATTATGTATACTTATAATATTGCTTTCGATAAATAATATTTTTATATCTTCAATAAAAGTACACCTAGGTCGTCCTCTGCCAGAATTTCCTTTCACTTCAGCCATAAAAACCTTTTTAGTCAATCTTTCATCCCTCATTCTTTCAATCAGCGTAAACTACTTTCAGTCCACATTCTTCTCTAAAGCCACATTTCCGAGGACGAAGCCAGGTCAGATACCTAGTTCATTTTACATACCTTCTCACATATATAGATAGGTAAACTAAGCTAGAAACTTTGTTGATTATAGCATTAGGGAGTTGGCCATGATCATTAGTTTTATCTCTCCAATTTGCGTTACAAATTCAATTCTATGGAAAATTCGTTCAGGATTATATAGTAGGAACTAGAATATAATAGTAATTTTTTTTTCTCGGGTTGCCTTAAAGCTTTCGAAACCGTGTTACGGTTCCAGGGTACCCAGCGGAAGACCAAGTCTCCCTCGTTTAGCCGATGGTATTTGTGAGGCTATACCTAACGAGTGGACCAGTTCTGTTGATGTATATTTAGATGGAAAAGCCTATCACACACTTCTACACCCTCTGCATCTCCAGGGCCGGGAAGTATTGAGCGGAAGTGGATACTAGGCCGGGAGGGCATTGATTATAGGGATATATAAACCTTTTAAAAAAAAGTGCACCGACTTCAAAAATTTGCACTGAAAAGTAAGAAATAATAAAAATTTCGTCGTAGAATTTGAAGACGGTTGGTGCCAAATTAGGATACAAAACTAAGTAAATATCTAAGAAGATAAAGATCTGTTCAATATTATCTATGTTTGTATGTACTGATGATCGTAGGTTCCTAATGAATTGTCTAGATTAGTGAATTTGGGAACTAAGTTGTTTCTAATTTGGCACCAACCGTCTTCAAATTCTACGACGAAATTTTTATTATTTCTTACTTTTCAGTGCAAATTTTTGAAGTCGGTGCACTTTTTTTTAAAAGGTTTATTTTACCCTTTTAAGTGATTTTGCTGCCTTGAGAGACAAATAATAACGCAACTAAAAAAATATTGATGAAAAATTTAAAAAAAACGCTGTGGATGTGATTTGAACCATGTGCTTGTGCATCCTATGACTCCCCATTACATTTAACCGCTAGACTATCGTCACGAAAATTGACAACTTCGTGTCAATAGCAACCGTTGCTAAGGCTTTTTCTGATACATAATTTTCAGCCGTAAACAAAAATTAATTACTGAATTTCTGAAAAACTACTGAACCGATTTTCGTCATATGTCTGTGAGATAATGTCGAGAAATTATAATGTCTTAAAAAAAATAAGTTGTCAAAATCGGTACTTATTTTATCGAGATATCAAGAAAAATGTACTTTTAAAGTCAGTTTTTTCAAAATTTCTGAAAAACTAATGAACCAATTTTTATGAGAGAAAAATGGGACCAATCCGGAAGAATTATCTGTCGATTAAAAAAGAAACTATGAAAATCGGTTCACAATTGGCGGAGTTATCGATGTACATACATACATTAAAAAAAAAACGGTCCGAATTGAGAACCTTCTCCTTCTTTTTTTGGAAGTCGGTTAAAAAACTACAATTAAACTTTTATTATTATAATACTAGCATTCCGCCCCGGCTTCGCCCGTGGATATTTACGAACAAAATAAAATATACCCTATACCTACCACTACCCCAAGGTACAAATAAAGAGCCTTTTCTAGCGGCGGCTTTTTAATTAAATTTTTAAAATAAAAGAACACTAATTGTGACTTAACTATAATAGTTAGACATATGCTATTGCGACACTTTTTGAAGATAATGATGTGTTCTGCAAAGTAGTAGTACATTATTTTGTTCTATCATCAATAGTGTTCGCAGCGCACGCGATGTAAGGAATTTCTTAGGTCATTTTTTTACACCTTGGGTTACATTATTGGAGTTTTAGTAAGGATCCCTAATTTTTTGAAAATAGAATATAGCCTATGTCACTCAGGGTGAATGTAGCTTTCCAATGGTGAAAGAATTTTTGAAATCGGCACAGTAGTGTTTGAGTTTATTCATTACAAACCTACAAAAATACAAATCTTTCCTCTTTATAATATTAGTATTGATTTACTAGCCTTCCGCCCCCGGCTTCGCCCGTGGATATTTTCGTACAAAATAAAATATAGCCTATGCCACTCAGGGATATCGTAGCTTTCTATTGGTAAAAGAATTTTCAAAATCGGTTCAGTAGATCCAGAGATTACGTCCTACAACCTCACAAATTTACCTCTTTATGTATAGATAGATTTCATTAAAAGAAAAAAGAAAGAATTTTTCGAGCGACGATTTACTAATACTGTTAATGCTCAGCTCCTAAACATGATAGGTCCATGTTTAATACTCGTAAATCTTCCCGGTAAATCAACCTATCTAATAGTGAAAACCGCAACAAAATCGGTTCAGTGTTTGTGCGTGAAAAGGGCAAAAAGGACGATTATAGAAAATCCATAAAAGTATCAAAATTTTCAAAACAGCAAAACACGGAAACAAAAATATTTTCTGACAATCTAATAGAAAGAGATAGACTTATACGTATTTGCATAGGTGTGAAGGCGACAGAACGAGTCACCTAGTTTAAGTATTGTACTCATCTCAATATTGAGATTAAAAGTGACGCTTCGCTAGGCTCAAATTATCAAGTACGATATGCAAAAAAATTGCGGGCATAAAAAAAATACAAACAAACAAAGACACTTACGCATTTAGAATATTAGTTAGCATTAATATTAGAATAGAATAGAATAAAATAGAATAGAATAGAAAAAGAAAGAAAGAAGGACAAGAATAAATCTGTTTGAATGTGCCCGATGCACGTAAAAACTAATTTTAACTATTTTTTTCACGATTAAATAAATTGATTCAAGAGGAAGGTTTACGAGTGGAGCAATCATATTTAGGAGCTGAGCATTATTTATATATATCTATCTATCATCTCGCCTTTTATCCCAAGAGGGGTAGGTAGAGACAATTTAATGACATTTGCTACGATCCTGACATCTTTTATATTCATCATACCTTTCATACATGCTCTGCGATTGTGTGTACCTATATTTAATATTGCCTTCAATCAATACATTTTTTTATATGTTCAATAAAAGTACACCTAGATCGTCCTCTGCCAGCATTTCCTTTCACTTCAGCCATATAAACCTTTTTAGTCAATCTTTCATCTTTCATTCTTCAACGTGTCCGAACCAGCGTAAACTACTTTTCTTCATTTTAATCACAATAACATCTTTTACTCCCCTTTCTTCTCTAATGACATCGTTCCGGATGCGGTCAATACGCTTTATATCACACATTTATATAAAGAGCGCATTTCCTCTGCATTTATCTTACTTTCAATCCGTCAGATATATATAACGAAATTATGTAGATAAGTAGAATTTATTTAGGTAAGTATTAAAATTGTTGTAAACCCATATTGTACCCATGCGAAGCCGGGGGCATGTCGCTAATACTTTATCACTCTTATTAATAAACTCGAATTAGCGACGTATTAACTAAACTGTATTTCGTCTCCGTCTATCATAATGAATTGCAGATTTGTTAGAGGGAGACGAAATACAGTTTAGTTATTACGTCGCTAATTCGAGTTTATTAATAAGAGTGATCATATACAATTTCCCCAAATATTTCTGCTAACCCTACATTGAGGAGAGCTATCTCCATCTGTGAGAGTATTGTGAACATGCGACACCTCCTGACGTAGTGTATTGTCAAACTTATAGATCTAGAAATAGCCCTTTATTTTCTGAAGCTGGTCCGTCTGTATTTACATCTTCACGGCATTTATACCTTGTGGTGTGGCCAGAGACATCTGTAACAGTGTCCACATTGAGGAGAGCTATCTCCATCTGTGAGAGTATTGTGAACATGCGACACCTCCTGACGTAGTGTATTGTCAAACTTATAGATCTAGAAATAGCCCTTTATTTTCTGAAGCTGGTCCGTCTGTATTTACATCTTCACGGCATTTATACCTTGTGGTGTGGCCAGAGACATCTGTAACAGTGTCCACATTGAGGAGAGCTATCTCCATCTGTGAGAGTATTGTGAACATGCGACACCTCCTGACGTAGTGTATTGTCAAACTTATAGATCTAGAAATAGCCCTTTATTTTCTGAAGCTGGTCCGTCTGTATTTACATCTTCACGGCATTTATACCTTGTGGTGTGGCCAGAGACATCTGTAACAGTGTCCACATTGAGGAGAGCTATCTCCATCTGTGAGAGTATTGTGAACATGCGACACCTCCTGACGTAGTGTATTGTCAAACTTATAGATCTAGAAATAGCCCTTTATTTTCTGAAGCTGGTCCGTCTGTATTTACATCTTCACGGCATTTATACCTTGTGGTGTGGCCAGAGACATCTGTAAAAATGTCCACATTGAGGAGAGCTATCTCCATCTGTGAGAGTATTGTGAACATGCGACACCTCCTGACGTAGTGTATTGTCAAACTTATAGATCTAGAAATAGCCCTTTATTTTCTGAAGCTGGTCCGTATGTATTTGCATCTTCACGGCATTTATACCTTGTGGTATGGCCAGAGACATCAGTAACAGTGTCCACATTGAGGAGAGCTATCTCCATCTGTGAGAGTATTGTGAACATGCGACACCTCCTGACGTAGTGTATTGTCAAACTTATAGATCTAGAAATAGCCCTTTATTTTCTGAAGCTGGTCCGTCTGTATTTACATCTTCACGGCATTTATACCTTGTGGTGTGGCCAGAGACATCAGTAATAGTGTCCACATTGAGGAGTGCCTTAGAGTTCCTATAAAAGGACCTATAAATTACAGGCACAAGTTTCTAAAGTAAATTTAGTTTAAAACAGCTATTTGTACAGTTTTCTGTCGAGTGAAGATGTCGAACTTCCTTCTCAGTGCTTCCCAAAGTTTACCTCTCTCAAGGTGATAGACGATCACGGTTCTAAAACTTTATAAACTATAATTAAACTTTTGTTTCGTACCTAGAGAAAGTCTAGTGTACCCATCTATGATTTTTTATAACAATTTGAATACCTACCTACATAAATACTTTGTGCACCCGCGAAACACATTCTAATTATATTAAACGTCTATTAATTTGTGATTTCACTCAGTGGCGTACGTGTGCAACGACAGCGTTGATGATTGGGATCGTAGACTCTAAACTAGGTGTCACAAAAGTCACATATTTACATTAATATACCCAAAAAAAATAGTGATCCCTATCATATCATCACACCTTTCATCCCAAAAGGGGTAGGCAGAGACAATAGAATACCATTTGTTACGATCCTAACATATCTCTTTCGCTTCTTTTATATTCATCAAACCTTTCATACATGCTCGGCGATTGTGTGTACTTTTAATATTTCCATCGATCAATATATTTTTATATGTTCAATAAAAGTACGTCTAGGTCGTCCTCTGACAGCATTTCCTTTCGCTTTAGCCATATAAACCTTCTTAGTCAATCTTTCATCAGCGTAAACTACTTTTCTTCATTTTAGTCACAACATCATCTTTCACTCCGCATTCTTGTCTAATGACATAGTTTCCATAAGTAAGCGATGGAACTAAAACAGCATTATGTATATTAATTTTACTTTTAGTTGTAAGTTGTGTATTTCTGCATACATTGTTTAGTCCACCAAATACCTTGCTTCCCGCTTTCACTCTCCTTTCAATTTCCTTGTCTACCTTTCCAGTTCTTGTAAACATACTAGCTTTCACAGAAATGTTACACTCCGTCCTTTCGTCATCCTTTTCAAATACTAATACCAACTTTTTTGTGATCCGTAATATAATTATATAACGAAAACTAGATATTTTACTGGCGAATATTAACTAGGTACTAATTCCCCAAAATGAACAAGTATTTACAAGTGACTACCCCTTGGCGACCGTTGTAAGGCCGTAAGTTAGTTTAAGGTGCTTTAAGGACAGTAAGGCGAGACTTTACTTGTTCTACAAGCATTACATATTCTCTAATAGAGAGAGTAGGGTGACTATGATTTATATACCGTACTGATAGGTGTCGTTTATAATTGTTATTTGGACAATTTGGGAGGCTTTGCGTCGGTGGCCGAGTGGTGACCCATGGTATTAAGGGGAAGTCAGTCATCAAAATCCAATTTTTAATCATTTTTTTTAGAAAACCTGACCTATTTTCGAAACTGAAAAAAATACATATTGATTTTAAGGATATGACAAATATTGTTATTGTTTTTAAAATATGATTAGAAACATTTTACTCGATGGAAAAAAATCCTAAATACACCTCTGAAAACTTTATTTATCAAATTTTATGGCTATAATATAAATGGTACCATTACAAAAATTAACATGAACTATCCTGCTCGCGTGCGCGTGATTCTAGATAAATGCGTTCTGCTCTTTCATCGCTCTTGTACCAATGTTTTTTTATAATTTAAAACTTATGTACATTTCCCATTTAAATATACATCAACAGAACTGGCCACTCGTTAGGTATAGCCTTCAAAATATTCTTGCCACTATTCCACACGGACCTGCAGCCTAATTGCGTAACTTGAAAGCGATACAATCACTATCAAAGTTACGCAATTAGGCTGCTGGTTTATTGAGTTATTTTTAATGTTTAGATTAGATTTAAGGTTTTAAGCAAAAAGTATCTGTTATTTTTAGAAGTGCCCTCCGGAGCAAGAGAAATAGATTAAAACACATATTCTTAAAAAAAATGCATTTTTAAGGGAACTCTTTTGTACAACCACAGATTACTTAATAGTTATAAAAAGCACTATAGCTCCACATAAGATGGTCATCCTATCCTGGGCCAGATGTGAAATTAAGTTAATCTGGTGCATACGTAGTTGTAGAGTTTTTTTTCTATAATTTGCTCACACATTATCAGGATACAAAGACATTTAAGAGGATCGTGTAGCTCAGCGTACGCAGCGAAATAGGTATTTAGAAAATCTTATTCTGTCTCAATCGCACTCTTCCCCCGGTCATCAGTGCGACAGAGAGCACTGCAGCTCGTGGGTGTTCGTAGGTATGTTTTTCGTTGAAAATTGCGTTTTGGGCGAAAACGATTTACACCTACTAAACTATAACGAAACCTTATAATTTTGGTGTCAAACGTTTTAGCAGATTATAATCTACGTACGTACGTTTTGCTTTTTTTGAAATTTTGCTTTGTTTCTCAAATACAGACGGTTTATTACCAGCAAGTTATGAACCAAAAAAACCGAGATTTGAGGGGCATATAACTTTTGACCTATTACGAATTTTGAAAAAAGGAAAAAATACGTACGTAGTTTTTCATTATAACAGTAACATATTACAAAATCGTTAAAATTAATTAATATTTAGGGGTAGTAAAACGTTTTCTCCGTTTGTATGGACATGGACGCGGTACACTACACTCTTAATCTTTGTCAGGATATGAGGATGAAGGAGGAACACTTTCTGACCTCATGTGTATCGTGGCAGGTCTCTATTTGGGTCACTCTCCAATAAAAGATGGTAATGTCTTACTGATTCTATATTGATAACTTAAGCACCTGCTTGCTAGGACAGTACCAACGAGCGACCTAATTGTTGAGTTACGCTAGCCGGGCCGGGGCGCGTCCGGTCGCGTCGCCCACTAGAACATAACTGAAGTCCGGCGCGGGAGTGTCCGTTAACTTGCCCCGCGCCCCTGTGACCTAATTGACTACATGTGCGGTCAAGCCGCTACATGTACCTTATGTTATGAGTATTAAAAGCACTTCTTCTAGTGTTGGCCGTCAGATGGTACCAAGTCATTTTTCGAGAGGTTGGTACTGTCAGCCAACAGTGTGTGCGTGTGTGTGACGAGAAAGAGAAAGAGAAATAGAGAAGGAGAATGAATCAGCTGTGCGCTTAACCTACAGTGTTGAGTATAAAATGTTAATGTTTTCAGGATATAATGTTAATGTTGCTTATTATCAAGGTGAGATGTCAGATGTTACACATCATATGCGACTACAAGGCTAGCTCGTTTTTAGGGTTCCGTACCCAAAGGGTAAAAACGGAAACCGTCCGTCTGTCTGTCTGTCCGTCTGTCTGTCACCATGCTGTATCTCATGAACCGTGATAGTTAGACAGTTGAAATTTTCACAGATGATATATTTCTGTTGCCGCTATAACAACAAATACTAAAAAACAGAATAAAATTGTAAGGGGGCTCCCATACAATAAATGTGTTTTTTTTGCCAATTTAAATAATTGTAAATTCCTGGCTATTCCCTCTATGATGGTCTCCCTACCCTGGGCCAGTTTTCCAGTATTTTTCAGCCCAAACTTCTAGATTGTTCCAACAGTAACAGCATGTATAATTCTGACTCATTTCAGAGTTTCGCGCTTTGTTCTTTACTTTATTCTCTTTATTACGTGTTTTAGCTTTTGTAGGAGCGATGAAAAATTTTATGCGATTTTTTGCAAAAACTTTCTATCTAAAGTTAGTCCGATGCATATTTGTAGTGATTTTTACATATTTTGGATGCTAGGTCCATTTTTTAGGGTTCCGTACCCAAAGGGTAAAAATGGAAACCCTATTACTAAGACTCCGCTGTCCGTCCGTCCGTCTGTCTGTCTGTCCGTCCGTATGTCTATCACCAGGCTGTATCTCATGAACCGTGATAGTTAGGCAGTTGAAATTTTCACAGATGATGTATTTCTGTTGCTGCTATAACAACAAATACTAAAAAACAGAATAAAATAAATATTTAAGGGCTCCCATACAACAAATAACAAACTTGATTATTTTTTGCCGTTAATAAATTTAGATAATGATACGGAACCCTTCGTGCGCGAGTCCGACTTACACTTGGCAGGTTTTTTAGCCTTGTCGCGTTTACATAAATGCAAAATTTACATAAGTTTAAATAATTAATATTTCGTCGTAGAATTTGAAGACGGTTGGCGCTACCAAGGGCGGTCTTAAATTAGTTTCACTATTTATCTATTTATCATCACGCCTTTCGTCCCAAGAGGGGTAGGCAGAGACTATCGAATGCCATTTGTTACGATCCTAACATATCTCTTTCGCTTCTTTTATATTCATCATACCTTTCATACATGCGATTGTGTGTACTTTTAATATTGCCTTCGATCAATAAATGTTTTATATGTTCAATAAAAGTACACCTAGGTCGTCCTCTGCCAGCATTTCCATTCACTTCAGCCATATAAACCTTTTTAGTCAATCTTTCATCCTTCATTCTTTCAACGTGTCCAAACCAGCGTAAACTAATTTTCTTCATTTTAGTCACAACATCATCTTTCACTCCACATTTTTCTCTAATGACATCGTTCCGTTTATTAGTTTCACTTGTATACATATAGGTATAAAATAATACTAGAAGCTAATCTGACAAAAGCCTATCTTTGATTGTACAAATTAAATAAAACATTTTGAAACAATTAAAAAATCATAAAATTATTATTATTTTAAATTTTCAATAAGCTACAAAAAAACGCGATGTATATAATTAAAGGGTAATGGTATAACAGCGTTAAAAAAATTAGAGCTTTGTTATAGATTATGAAAGAGAAAACAGGGGCAAAGTTTAACCACCCATATTTCCTATTTAACAAAACCCATTGAAAAACAGCTATCTCACTTAGATATATTAAATATTGAATAAGTAACTATATGCTAAATTACAGTGATACCGGTGGAGTATTTACAGAGAAATTATGTATAATATAGGAGCCCTAAGGGGATATAAAAGCCACAGGCGAAGCCCTAGTCGGAAAGTAAAGTTAAAGAAAAAGTCGAGAAGCCATCTGCACGACTTACAAATGATAAAGAAAACAATAATTTATCATGGCCTGATGCAGCACCCGTATAACAAATGACTTCATTTCTTCGAGAAATATTAATTAATTTCATGAACAAAGAGATCTTTTATCTTATTTGAGTCAGTGGCCTAGTGGTAACGACTGTATCATACGGATTCGATTTCTAGGTCAACTGACCGTCACGAGTTGGAACTGACGTCATAGTTTCCAATAGGGGCGTCGGTGGTCCAGTGGGAAAGACGTCGCTCACAACTGAGAAGTCACGGGTTGATCCTCATATCCGACCATGTACCAATGGGTTTTGATAATCCGTACAAAGATGCTTTTCCATCTACATACCTCAACAGAGCTGGCCACTCGCTAGGTATAGCCTCAAAAGGCCTAGGTATTACCTCTACTGCTAAAAGAACCACTGAACCGAGGGGGAAAGACGTCGGCTCACAACTGAGAAGTCACGGGTTCTATCCCCATATCCGACCATGTACCAATGGGTTTTTATAATAAGAAATCTGGCCACTCGTTAGGTATAGCCTCACAAATACCATCGGCTAAATGAGGAAGACTTTGTCTTCCGCTGGGTAACCTGGGGCCGGCAACGTGAACCCGTGAAGAAAGGAAATAATAATAATAGTTTTTCCTACAAACAGAGAAAATCTTTTCCTACCCATAAATCTATATACTCTGTCTGTCTGTCTATTACGCATCAAAATCCAATTTTTAAACTATTTTTTTTTAGAAAATCTGATCTATTTACGAAACTGAAAAAAATATATATACATATTGATTTTAAGGATATGACAAATATTGTTATTGTTTTGAAAATATGATTAGAAACATTTTACTCGATAGAAAAAAAACGTAAATACACCTCAAATTTTATGGATATAATTATAGATATACATTTAATATATGTACCATTACAAAAATTAACACGAATATTTTGTTCATAATTATCTATCGTTTCATTGTAAAATTATTTCTATGTTGTAGGTATAAGTTTTTTTTTTTAAATTGCGTTTTAAATAAAATATATCGCTTGATTCTATCTCGCATGCGCGCGATTCTAGATAAATGCGTTCTGCTCTTTCATCACTCATTTTCCCATCGACCACTTCACCTTAAACAACTGAACCGATTTGGATGAAATTTGCTTGAACCCTTGAATATATGCAACTTTTTTTTCTTTTAATCAACCCCAACAGGAAATATAAAGCCTTTCATAGTTTACAAGAAACCCTAAACGAAAATTCTGTCTTAAAGTTCTTGGACAATTTATTTTTTTCCTCACTTTAGCCGATGGTAATTGTGAGGCTATACCTAACGAGGCCAGCTCTTGGGGTTAGCATACATTTTGACAGCGACACTTTCAAGGCCATTCGACCGAAACGAAAGTGTCGCTGTCAAAATATATGCTAACCCAGCTGTTGAGGTATGTTTAGATGGGAAAGCCTCTTTGTACAGTTTGTCGAATAATGTACATAGATTTCTTATTATAAAAACCCATTGGTACATGGTCGGATATGGGGATAGAACCCGTGACTTCTCAGTTGTGAGCCGACGTCTTTCCCCCTGGGTTCAGTGGTTCTTTTAGCAGTAGAGGTAAAAAGTGCATTCTCGCATTTTGTGATGTTCGTGCCAAAATATATTCTTAAGTGTTACAATAATTCATTATTTCTCTTGTTTTCAAATTGTGGTATAGTATAGCTTTGTGTCTTGACTTCGCCTGTGGTTTTATTTGAAAATATCACTTCTTCTTCTTCTCAATCGTGGTGCTCTTGACAGAGCAGTCGTGGTCAATCATGGCGGTCCACAACGCGACGCACCTTGTATTGACTCGCCATGGTTAAACTTGGGAAGAATAGTGCAGTGGTTTCCCCTTGCCTTCTGCACCAGACATTTTGAGACTATTTAGGTCTCGACGCGTCTTTTTTTATCTAGCAATATACTATCGTAATACTGTTCTATTTTTTAATCAAATTTTCAGCAAGTCCCTTTATTCTCATTTTCGAGATTTTATGTACGCACTGCACGCGTGTGTGCGTAAGCTCTCGTGTACCGACAGTACCGGCTGCAGCAGGTCATTGGCTCTATTCAGCGTCTTAATAGTATGCACTAAGTTAGGCCAAGTTTTTCGCCCCTGTATGGCGCAGGAACAAATTAGCGCGAGCCCGACTCACACTTGGTTTTCATTATTTCTTGTTGTAAGTACATATTAGTTAGACGTTTGTATGTATTGTCATTATTAAAATCGAGCAAAAAACGCCGAATAAAACACGTTTCTTGTATAAGGACCCCCTTTCATTATCAACTTTTTTTTATATTTATTATTAGTTGTTATAGCGACCACAGTAATACCTAATACACACTCTGTGAAAATTTCAAACTAGATAAACGGTTTTGTTCGAGTCCGATTTTTTATAAATTATCAATCTGTCTATCATCAATCCCAAGAGGGGTAGGCAGAGACAATCGAATGCCATTTGCTACGATCCTGACATACCTCTTTCGCTTCTTTTATATTCATTATTACCTTTCATACATGCGCGGCGAGTTTAATAAAAGTACCTACAATTTAGTCAAACTTTGACTTTATATGGCAGAAGTGAAAGGAAATGCTGGCAGAGCCAAGAGGCTGGCAGTTCTAGTTAAAAATAGATACCTAACTCACCTTACTGGCACATTAACTATAAATACGCTAAATTTAAATCGTTTCAAAAGATTTCCCACGAGCGTATTCCGGCTACGCTGAAGGTTGGGCAAGCAAATTGAATATAACCCTCTAAGGAGGTATTTCGGATTACTGTATTTTGGCACAAATCAATGTTTCTTTCACATTTTTAGGGTTCTGTACCTCAACAGAACAGAAACGGAGCCTTAAAATTTGTTTAGAGTTTAGATTTGTAAAGAGAAAATCTCCCGGGCACCATTTTGGTAGACGAATAAATAGTTTTTGTTACTTTCTATTTGTTTTCCTCGGAATACGCACGCATTTACAAATTTTAGGATAATTTCTTATTAAATCAAGAGATAGGATTAAATATTAATAAATAAAAACATATTTTTTTAATGTTCACGGGTTGTCTTAGAGCTCCCGGAAACCGTTGCCAGCCCCAGGGTATACCCAGCGGAAGACAAAGTCTTCCTCACGTAGCCAAAGATATTTTTTAGGCTATATTTAACGAGTGGCCAGTTCTGTTGTATATTTAGATTTTTTTATAGAGAAGACGACCGACTTGCCACCGCCTGATTATTAAGCATCATAGGTGGCTGGTCCATGAATGCGCGCGACTGGCAGATCATAATAAAGTCAGCCAGTCGCGCCCACTATGCCGGCCCGTAGAGATGCTTTTTCACGCTTCGCTTGAAGGACCCCTGGTTGTAGGAACGAGGAAAGACCGACGCCAGAAGTTAGTTCCACTTTTTGGCGACACAGGAACGAGTCTTCTTCTTTTGATATATGGCAACAGTGCTGATAATTTCGTCGCAATTCTGCCAGTCTCCAGTGTTTAATCTTGTGCAATAGTAAGCCGATAAATCGGTAGCTAAGATTATCCCGCCGACTGTGATATGTCTTATTAATCACTGACTAATCACAACCATCACAGCGCGGCCGGGATTAAACCGGATTCCACATCACGCCATGACGAAAACGCGCGCGAATCCCAGGAACGAGTCACTGAATTTTTTCGTTCGTATGCAAAACGTGTCCACTGTGAGAGGATGACAACTGTATCGATAAGGGGAAGGAGGGACGAGGCCATGGAGTTCTTCTGAACACTCTCTCTCCATAATACAGTCGATAGAAGACGCTAAGGCTATGTCTCTGCGTAACTGTAGAGGCTCGAGATTTCATGTGGCCTTCGGGTCATTGATGATACGAATCGCTCTTTTTTGCAAACCGTTGAAGGCATCGAGGAGATAATGAGCGGACCCGTCCCTTTGTAGAGCTGCATGGAGATGGAAAAGCCTCAAGTGTGGTTTGTCGGATTATGTACATAAGTTCTTAATTAAAAAAACCCATTGGTACATGGCCGGGACCCGGTATAAATTTTAAAATTCCCGCCAGACAGCATTTGAAAGAAGTCACACCGTTCAAACAGACCATAAATCACATACATTACGCCCGTAAAGACGAAAAATTGCCGAAGAGGTCGACAGGAAAAATGATTTTAAAGATAAGATTTCCGAAGAATAGCAAAGTTATAACTCATGTGGAAAAGATATATTTTATACTAAGACTTCATTTTAACTACTTAAACTAGATAATGTTCACGGTTTTACTCGTATTTTGTAATCAATGCTTAAAGATAGATATATGTACCAAGATTGTTTTTGTAGATAATTTTATTCTACACAATTCTTTCCTACATCATTTTGTTATATCTCTGACGGATTAGACAGCATACGCCATGAAAACTCGATGGTGCTATCTTTTTCCCCGACTTGATTCACTAATTTTGTTAATGCTCAGCTCCTAAACATGATAGGTCCATGTTTAATACTTGTAAATCTTGCTCGTGAATCAACCTATCTAGAAAACTACACCAAAATCCGTTTAGTAGTTTTTGCGCGTGAAAGATGATGTTGTGACTAAAATAAAAAAGTAAGTAGGTAGTTTACACTGGTTTGGACACGTTGAAAGAGTGAAGGATGAAAGATTGACCAAAATGGTTTGTATGGCTGAAGTGAAAGGAAATGCTGGCAGAGGACGACTTAGGTGTAGTTACTTTTATTGAACATATAAAAAATTATGGAAATATTAAAAGTACACACAATCGCCTAGCATAAGTATATGAAAGGTAAGATGAATATAAAAATAAGCGAAAGACGTATATCACGATCTTGGGATAAAAGGCGTGATGATAGATAGGTAGATATATGCATGCCGATTTGATTTGCTTACGTCCACGTCGGTTTTCCCTTTACCTTTTAGCCCCATAAATTAATTCGTCGACTAATTAAAATTAAAATAGGTAGGACTTAACCTATAAAAACAGTACTAAATCATTAATTCAAATAAATCGAGGTAACAATTTTCCAACCACTGCTGGCGCTAAATTGCATACATCCACCTGAGAGATGCACAGTGGGTCTAATTTAAAAATTATGGACAAAATAAAAAAATGGTGCGTCGGTGGCGGAGTGGTTAAGATGGCGGGTTTTTTAATTAAAAACTTATGTACATAATCCGACAAACCACACTTAGAAGCTTTTCCATCAAAATATACCTCAGCAGAACTGGATGCACTCGTTAGGTATAGCCTCATAAATACCATCGGCTAAACGAGGGAGACTTGGGCTTCCGCTGGGTACCCTGGAACCGAAACACGAGCTGTAAGAGAACCCGCGAAGAAAGAAAAAGCATAAAACTACCCGGAACAGAATGCCGATTCTACTAATTTAATTTTGATAGATCCAATCATTTATAAAAAAAGTGCATGTATGAAACGATGTATGGATGTGGATGAAGCAAGAGAAGTATGCAAAGATCGAGGAAAGTGGCGATCCATACCTACTCTCTGTCTGCCTCTTTGGGAAACAGGCGTGAAGGTATGTAAGGTACCCTACTAATATTATAAAGAGGTAAAATTTGTAACCTAGGTGTACTTTTATTTAACATATTGAACATTTTAGGTATATTATATGTTTGTAATGATACCGTTGGAAGAGCTGGTCTTTCATAATACAGTTCCAACATTTGTAAATTATTACTTGTAAACGATTTTTTATTTCTTTTTTTACGGGTTGCCTTACAGCTCTCGAAACCGTGTTACAGTCCCAGGGTACCCAGCGGAAAACCAAGTCTCCCTTGAAATATTATATTTTATATTAACCAAAAAGTGAACACTACCCACTGGGCATTTATCGTAATATTCTGCATTTGTTAGAGCAAAAAAACTGGAAGCCAAGTTAGTGAATGAAAAATTGACGCACTACATCTCATTTTACTGAAAGTGATGTGGGATCGGAAAAAACAGGGTTCTGTTATAACTGTTTTTTTGCCTTCCATGGGGAACCGTAATTTAAAAAACTGGTACCTACTAAAAATGCTTTCTCTGCTTTGGAGGATACGTATTTTTTTTATTTTCTTTATCTTACTTACATCTGGGTATAATTATTAAGCGTAGCAACCTGCCGTGTAATATGATATGGAAAACTGACTAAAAGTGGACACTGTTACTGTTAGGTATATCTATACCTCCTATATGTATGGAAACTATGTCTGTCTGCAAAGTTTTTTTCTTTTCATATATATAGCGATATATCACAATCGAATGTCTTTTGGTACGATCCTGGCATACCACTTTCGCTTCTTTAACGTCAAAAAAAGGAGAAGATTCATTGGTTTTCAGGAATTTCGATAAAAAAAAATCTTAATATCTCAATGAAATAATTATGCACCGATTTTGAAGATTCATTTTTTTAAGGATATAATAATTTCTTGACATTATCTCACAGATAGGGAATGCAATACCGGGATCCCGAAATACATGTTGCGGGAAAAATCTCGGTCGAAAATATTGCGGGATCCCGCTGGACTGGCGGGATTACAGAGAAGCGTGGTACATATGTGTTTCTCTAAGGTGCGGGGCGCCGCCGAGCCCTAGGGGAACGGTGTGAAGGCGCGGGGCAAAGAATACCCCACCCTCGCCCCTTGTTTGATTACTTATATTTTGCCAGTTACAACTTGTAATTATGACGCAATGCAATGATTTATTCATTGAATATTGATTGTCATAGAATCTATAGATAAATCAAAATCAAACTGAACTTTTACTATTATTTTTGGAACCATCGGGCCGGGTACCCTGCAACACCTGCGTCACACCTTTTCTTAGAAATTTATTTTTTATATTAATAAACCATTTAAAATGTACCAAAAAGCTTATTTAATTTGGGTTAAAATTAAAACCATGAAAACGAGTTCTATTAGGTCTTTATTACGATTATTTACGATTGATTTCAGAGGTTTAAGTCGATCCTGCGGGATCCCGCAAATACCTGGATCCCGCGGGACTAAGATGGTTCAGTCCCGCAAATACCTGGATTGAAATTATTTTGCGGGATTGCATTCCCTACTCACAGAAATTTATGACAAAAATCAGTTCAGTATATTTTCAGAAATTCAGTACTTGATTACGTTTTTATATATGTTCGGCGATTGAGCGTACTTCTAACATTGCCTTCAATTAATATTTTTTTATATGTTCAATAAAAGTACACCTAGGTCGTCCTCTGCCAGCATTCCCTTTTACTTCTGCCTTATTTATTTCTTCCATCCACCCCTTTCTGTATATCTCAATAAATAAAATTTCAAAATGAAAAAATGACATGAAAAATTGTGATAGGTACTAGTCCATGCCTCCATTCAGCGAGGTAAGGCAGCCAGTGTTTTGGAAACCATGCCAGATTCTTGAAGAGGTATTCTTTTTATAATATGTATACCTACTTATATAGTTATTAAATATACAGATATCAATAAAAGACATTTTTAAATAAAATAAATATTTATTATCACCCTACACCAATTCATACATTTCTACCATTCTAATATTAATAAATTAATTTAATCAAATATTTCTACAGTACCTAGGTACCCATTACAGTGTGCTAGTTAGCTTTTCCCACAGAACATTATAAAAATAGTAGAAGTAACATGTTAGCATATATAACTACAAACATGTATAAAGCGCCCGCGAGACGATCAATTCGGTATGTAAAATAAAACTAAGTTATGCTGAAACTAATTTGAATGTTTTTGTTTTTTATTCAGTAGTTTTTTTTATTTTGCCAAATGGCGTCATCATTTAGAGTAAAGTAACCATTCTGCCCCATTTCTCATCTCATTTGTGTTACCACGGGACAGAAACGCTACTTTACCTAAACAATGACATCACATTGTCGTTTGTCGGCAAAACTTATAAATGTATTATAAAAAAACTACTGCATAAACAATAAAAATATTCAAATTACATAGCTTCTTCAAATATTTGAAATAAAAATGGATTCCACATCCGGTCATGGCGGCGAACGCTTGCGTTTTCGTCATGGCGTGATGTGAAATCCAGTTTAATCCTGTCCGTGCTGTGATGGTTGTGATTAGTTGACGACTAATAAGACATATCGCGGTCGGCGGTATTATCTTAATCGGCTATAAACACTAAAGAATAAATAAAAATATAAAAAGCATACTTTAATTTTTACTTTACATAAGTACCTACAGAATTGCAATTGACAATACTAAGTCATTAGCGCTTAACCAAATGCAATAAAAATACAGTGAAAAAGTATTCTAGTTAAATATGGTAATATATTTAGAAATTTAGCACAAAATATTTTCAATTTTGTGGGCTATATTTCAGAGGAAAATTTGATGATGTGCGGAAATCATATATTATACTACAACGCATATGTGTGGTTACGCGGGAACGCCCCCTTGCTACTTCTATGTTCATTAGAATGATCTGTGGTATTTCTCATTATAAAAATTCTTACAAACTATGAATCTAATTTAATTATTTAAATTACTTATTTCCTATATTAAAAATAATTTGCCTATAAATTAAAAATCACTAACGGTGCTCGACGATTGTCATCAAGGCAGACAATAAAAATATGTTGAGGATGTTTGAGGATAAATAGTTTATGTCCTGGGTTAAAATAACTATGATACTGCGCCTCTCGAACGTATAACAATTAAATAAATAAAAAAACGAGCGAGCCTTACAGCAGTCGCATATGATGTGTAACATCTGACATCTCACCTTGGTAATAAGCAACATCTCTTTCTCACACACACGCACACACTGTTGGCTGACAGTACCAACCTCTCGGAAAATGGGTTGGTACCATCTGACGGCCAACTCTACCTCCGTCACTTCAAGAAATCATTCCCATAGATTGCAGGAAAGCGTGAAGAAAGATGTTATACAAAAAAAAATACTTGACAAATATGATAACCTATCAATGGCAGATACATTGTTAAAATAACATAAATTAACTTCAAACCGCAATACTGTAAACCTGTATCGCGCTAGTGAAAATATTTAATAGATTCTCATATATATGTTATGGACCAAGTGATAGCGACGTACTCGTAGTAACTAAACTGTGTTTCATCTCCGTCTATCATAATGAATTGCAGATTTGTTAGACGGAGACGAAATACAGTTTAGTTACTACGTCGCTACATCGAGTTTATTAATAAGAGTGTATGAATATTGCTACCGGACCATTGGGCAATTTGATAATAAAGCTACATTGGACGGGGTGCGGGGAGGGAAACTATCGCGTGACACGCGTTGACCAATCTGAGACCGGAATGGCGGAATTTTGTTAAGTTTTAAGTGCAAAAAACTAGTGCATTATAAATATAGTAACCTTTGCTAAATAATGAGTCTTTAAGTTTACTTTAGGTATGGTTTTTCAATTATGGTTTAATGTCAAAAATAAAGAGAATAGTAATTAAATATGTTTTTATTACCCTGCCCAATAGGTGATTATGTATAATGCCCTGACAATTTAATTACTGAAATAGTTTTTATCACACTGCCATCTCCTATTGGTAATTTTTACAATTCCCAGGCATTATGTATCCACTTGGTCCATAGCATATTATATAAACAACTTTCCAGCGACACGCGTTGGGGAGTATTTCCTTTTACTCACAGTCGTTGGATTGTTGTATGTATTGTCATTTTCTACATTGGTGACCCCTATGAACACAGCCTATCCAGGTCCTCCCGTGCACTCCTCGACGACAGGTGATTCCGCACTGCAGACTACTATGGATATTTGTTGTCAATTCGAAAAGTTTTTTTCAGATTTCAATAAATTTTACTGTACCACAGGATATTGTTTTAAAACTGATAAACAATATTTTTTCTCCTTCACGGGATGCCTTATGGCTCCCTGATCTGGTGTTATCGGGCCCAGGGTACCCAGCGGAAGACCAAGTCTCCCTCCTTTCGCCGACGGTATTTGTGAGGCTAACGATTGGCCAATTCTATTGAGGTATATTTAGATAGAAAACCCTCAAAGTGTGGTTTGTCGGATTATGTACATAAGTTTTTAATTATACATTGGTACATGGCCGGCATCGACAGACTTAACCATTCGGCCACCAAACTTTTAGGACTATTAAGGCAATATATCAAACTCAGGCGGTAAAGGTATCCCCTTCATAACAGCAAATCTTTTCAACGCATCAAATTTACTGCGCAATGCTTCAACCTCGTCTCTTATTCTGTTGTTGTCGTCTTGCATTAGTTCCATGTCCTGCCATTCCTGAAAAAAAATTGGTTCCTGTATTAGTTCTTAAATTAGATGATAAATAAATATGAATTTGTCATTAATGGGGTAGGCAGAATATATTGCCATTTGTTACGATCCTGACATACCTCTTTTTTATATTCATCATACCTTTTGTATTGTATTTACTTTTTATATCTATACTAATATTATAAAGAGGAAATATTTATATTTTTGTATGTGTGTATGTTTGTAATGAATAAACTCAAAAACAACTGTGCTGATTTAAAAAATTCTTACACCATTGGAAAGCTACATTCACTCTGAGTGACATGGGCTATATTCTATTTTCAAAAAAATTTGGGATCCTTACTGAAACTCCAAAAATGTAACCCAAGGTGTAAAAAAATTACCTAAGAAATTTCTTACATCGCGTGCGCTGTGAAAACTATTGATGATATAGAGGTAGTTATAGTGGTAGAGGGTAGGAGTAGAAGTAGGGGTAGGGGTAGGGGTGGGGGTAGGGGTGGGGGTAGGGGTAGGGGTAGAGGTAGGGGAAGGGGTAGGGGTAGGTATAGGGTATATTATTTTGTTTGTAAATATCCACGGACGAAGCCGGGGGCGGAATGCTAGTGTTCAATAAAAGTACACCCAGGTCGTTCTCTGCCAGCATTTCCTTTCACTTCAGTCATATAGTTCAGACCTTAAGGCACCAAGATGAAGTATACCTACTTTAAACCCTCACTCACTCACTTTTTAAAGTTTAGTAAGGCACTGGCAGTTGTCGCTGTAAATGTACAACATTTTACAGGAGTTGATAGCGTAATTGGTATTTCATCAAAAAATAACAGAGATACGTCCTGTTAAAGAAGTGACAGATCTACTTCTTCTTTTATTATGACTCCACCAATGTTCATCTGTGATTTGCCCATGTCAAGTATTACAGCCGATTAATTGGTATTTAAGATAATCCTGCCAACCGCAATATGTCTTATTAGTCATCGACTAATCTCAACCATCACAGTTTCCTCATAACGTCTCGATGGGCGCGTGCGTTCTTCACCAAAGCGTGACATGGAATCGTGACAGATCTAGGTCCATTAAGTGCAGCAACGGACTTGCCACCTGTTCTGTTTAATATGGGCAACTGTCATCATGTGGACACTGTTCCTGGTGTCTCTGGTCACACCGCAAGCTATAAAGGTCACGTAGGTTTGTTATAAGGCCCTTATAAAAATATACAAGTTTCTCACCTGACTTTTCTCAGTCTCCAGCTCATCTTTCTGCTCTATCCTTTTGATGCGACAAGAAGCCGCATAGCCCCTGTTCTTGAGCGTGCGCCGACGCTGTTTCATCCTGCAATCATTATGATCATTTTTAATTGGTCAAAAATAATAAAATAATTATTATTTTGAGTTTTCAATAACCTATAATATAGATGTATATAATTGAAGGGTAATGGTATAACAGCACTTTAAAAAAATTAAGAGTATTGTTATTATGAAAGAAAAAATGGGGCTAAAGTTTAAACAACCATATTTCCTATTGATTCATAAAACATATTGAATAAATAACAGCTATTTCACATAGATACATTAAATAAGTAACTACATATATGCTAAATTACAGTGACACAGGTAGATTATCTTTTACATAAAAAAAACTTATTGCTGACTTCATTCACCGCTCAGCTCCTTAAAATAATAGGCGCATGTTTAATACACCTTCCCCATGTAGTACGGATTTTAACATACCTGACAATTTGATCCCGTGTAAGGCCTCTCATTTTCAACTGGCGGTTTAAATCTCGGACAGATATTGATACCAGCTCATCATCGCTAATTTCAGCACACGGGGTTGGCGATAGAGGTGCCTGGAATTACATGTAATATTGTGTTTTATATTTATTTTGTAACTAGCTTCGGTTCAGCGGTTTAGCCATGAAAGTGTAACAGATAGACAGAGAGTTACTTTCACATTTATAATATTAGTATGGATAAGATAAGATTGGGTTTGGAATAAGAAGCATCAGATGTGTGATATAAAGTGTATTGATCGCATCCGGAACGATGTCAATAGAGAAGAATGGCGAAAAATCTAGTAGAATAAAAGTCGATGAACAAGATGTGTCAGCTCTTACATATTCAAATATTTGAACGTTCCAGCTCTCATTAATAAACTTATAGGAGCTTTGGAGTCAAGATGCAACTAACAGCAATGGCATGGAAACCCCAAATGAGACACATTTCAACTAAAAGCGTTTTTGGACTTACCATGAGGGCCTTCCTTCCTCCCGCCTGCTTCAAATCATGAGGCATAATACAGCTTACTTGTTCTGGTAATGGTCACAAAAATGTTAACAACTTCTAACTTTTACTCTCAGATATAGTAGGTATTTTATTTATTGAATATAACTTTGTCTTAGTAAATTAAACAGGATTCTGTAGGTTTTTATGAATTATAAAATTGTAAATGCGTAGAAAATCTACAAAAAGCCAACAAAACAAATCGTAATTTCCAAATAATTTGACATTTTTGACAAATCGATTGAAAAACAAAGGTTGCTTGAAGCTTAAGTGAATGATCAACTGACAACAATGAAAGCAAGGAAATCATACAAAGATTATACCAAATATTTTTAGCAATCCACCGCATTTTATTTTAAAATAACAAATTTTAATAATTGGATTGTTTGTTTCAGAACACACAACAATAATTTTAACATAAATCAAGGCAAGGAGTCGCCAATACAAAAATCGTTGCGAAGTTGCGAAGCAGCCGAGTTAGCATACATTTTGACAGCGACACTTTCGTTTCGGTCGAATGGCCTTGAACAGGCCAAAACGTTCATGTCCAACAAGGACCGGCCAGAGATAGCCCGGACCGGGCATGCCCTGCACAAGAATGCCGAGCAATTTGCTTGGCCGGACACAGAATTTTCCCGCACATTGTTGGGCCGGACCTCTCGGCCCCGGGCTATCTCTGGCCGGTCCTTGTTGGACATGAACGTTTTGGACTGTTCAAGGCCATTCGACCGAAACGAAAGTGTCGCTGTCAAAATGTATGCTAACCCCACTGTTTTGTCAGGCCATATTTTCAGATGGCAACAATATTATCAATCAAAAACAAACAAACAATGGCATGGCAACACTAGCTACCTGTCATTTTGTGAAGAAGCGTAGTAAAGTGAACGTTACTCATCTTCTAAAATCTAAATAATTAATTTTACCACATTTTAAATAAACTTTCACAATGACTAAAAGGAAACATAAACCATTAATTGATTCTGATTCCAGCAGCGAAAGCTCCGACCTGGATTCCGTAAGTTAAAGCTCTGAGGTTACTTTTTTTTGACAACACCTTAGTCATATTTTCTTTGCATTCTTTCATGTAAATGCGTATTTGGCTGAAGATGCATTGTTTATATATTTCTATCTTTTATGTTCTTTATTGTCTAATACAGAAACATATATATGTTTATATATTAAACTTGTCCTTTAAGTCCATGGCATAATCAAAACATCAAGTCGAATTGTCATAAATTATGAGTTTTAGCACAGATACTCATTTAAACTTTATGTATGTATGATGTATGAGTCACAAGAGACTTATTTCCATTCAGATATTTTTAATCTATATCTTCATAATACTGTTACTATGCAAATAATATAACCACCCTCCATTAAATTATTTTATCATGAAGGATTTATGATGCCTATTTGAGAACTATAACGGTTTGCGCCCACTAGCTTCAGCAGAACTATTCGACGAAATTCACATATCTATATTTACTATGAAGCTGCATCCATTAGGTGAGGTTAGTAAACGAGGGTCTTAATTTTGGACTGAATAGAACAATGTCATTAGAGAAGAATGTGGAGTGAAAGATGGTGTTGTTACTAAAATGAAGGATGAAGGAACTGGACATGAAGGATAAAAGATTGACTAAAAAGGTTTATATGACTGAAGTGAAAGGAAATGCTGGCAAAGGATGACCTAGGTGTACTGTACACACAATCGTCGAGCCTGTATGAAATGTATGATGAATATAAAAGAAGTGAAAAAGGTATATCAGGATCGTAGCAAATGGCATTACGTTGTCTCTGCCTACCTCTCTTGGGATAAAAGGTGTGATGATAGATAGAAAAGCGCTAATTGATTGAAAAACATGATATATTTACACTGATGATAGAGCCTTATCTGAATGCAATTAAACTCATATTGGCTTCATTAGAATTTCGAATGAATTAAGAGAAATAATGTCTGTATGTTCTTGGTACATTGTTTCTTTTGTGCTTTTAGACTAAAACTAAGTGAGATCCATTTCAATTTATTAGGTTATAGGTTAGATTTGATAGGTAGGCACAGGTCAGGGGTCATTAGAGCATGTCCACCTTAGGGATTTATATCTATCTATCATCACGCCTTTTATCCCAAGAGGGGTAGGCAGACACAATCAAATGTCATTTGTTACGATCCTGACATACCTCTTTCGCTTCTTTTATATTCATCATACCTTTCATACATGCTCTGCGATTGTGTGTACTTTTAATATTTCCATTAATTATTTTATTTTACTCTGCTAACATTTCCTTTCACTTCAGCCATATAAACCTTTTTAGTCAATCTTTCATCCTTCATTAAACTACTTTTTTGTATTTTCTATTAACATTATATTCTATCCCTATTTTAAATACTCACGTCACATAAAGAAAAGAGCTTGTATACACACTTGGTACTGTAAAATTTGTTTTATTTTTGGTCTTCCACTGGGTACCCTGGGGCCGGCAACGGTTCCCGGGAGCTGTAAGGCAACCCGTCAAGAATTTTAAATGCCACATTTAGGATGTAGGTGGGCGGGCATGCTCTTTTGACCATGACTTTACATATACTAAGATTACTTGTTCTAATAAACTTTAATACTCTCCTTACAGCAATTCTTAGACCTGGCAAAGAAGAAGAAGAAAGATGGGGACTCTCCACCAAGGAAATCTAGAAGCAGATCTTCATCCAGTGAATCGGGTTAGACTAAACTTTTCTTACTATTATACTTACTATAAAAGTAGCCTATGTCCTTCCCTAGGGTTCAAGCTTTTTCCAAATCAAATTTCATCAAAATTGGTTCAGTGGTTTAGCCATGAAATTGTATCAGAGTTACTTTTGCATTTATAATATTAGTATGGATATATATATAGACTTGTTAGATCAGGGTCCCATATCACGGTTTCGGGAGCTGTAAGACAATCCATGAAGAAATAAAAAAAGTACAAAATCTACTACTAATAGCAAGTTGCAGATAAGTTATTCTCAAGTTGTGTGAATTTAACTAGCATCTCACACGGAGAAAATTGTAGTTTTGTACTATTGAACAAAATAAGATAAGAAAATAAAAACAAAATGAAAATAGCTTCCAATTTTTTTCATGATGGCTCCATCAGGGTTTTGATGAATCCGCCAATGTCAAGTTTTATATCCATTATAGTATCAATATGATGATTAATCAGTAGCTAAGATGATACCTATGATGTATTAATCACAGACTAATCACAACCATCACAGCGCATGCCCCATCATGTCACGACAGAACGCGTGCGTTGGTCACCATGACGTAAAATCTATACTCTATTATTTATATGAGGGGGTTTGTGACACTTATTTGTTTACATAAATTTTTACCTACGCTACACGAATTGAAAGTGCTTTTTCAATAATTGATTTATTTTTTTAGAACTTATTATAATTGATTGTAATACAAGTTAATTATTTTTTTATAATTCAATATTTATTTTCTTTATTTTTAACAGTGATGTCAGTGTATAAAATATATATTTAAAATACTTATTATGTTCTTATTTTTACGTAAGTCGTACCTAAACACATTATCATCAGCCGATCGACGGACGCTAGAAACAAAATGGTGACAAATTATTAAGCCATTTTACAGCTTTGAGTACTAACAAACGATCTATTTACGTAAACAAGGTCCGATTTATTTTATGGTTCGATTTTTAACTGACTATTTATCAACTCACTCGCATCACTAATTTAAGTAATCCAAATGTGTCACGTTATTATGCGTGCAAAGAAACGTAATTTTTTATCATTGTTTGTAAAAAGCACTTTGATATAATGCCACGATTTTCCTGTGGAGATGAGTTTCACATAACTTAAGGATCCTCATGGCTCTCAGTCATCTTGTATCTGTCAAAAATATGGCAAATCTCAGTTAATTCTTGAAACGTGAGTTTATTTAGACAACATTTCCTCACCACACAATGATAGTTATTATTTGATTGGATTGAGCCATATTTTTATTATTTAGGGTTCTAAAGAGCAGTGTCTTTGCGTTTTTAAAATCATGGCTATTTAGAACTCCTAATAATGAAAATATGGCTCAATCCAATTTTAAATGCTGAGGAAATGTTGTATAAATAAACTCACGTTTCCAGGATTAACTGAGATTTGCCATATCCGCACGGATCAAATAACCTACTTATTTTACTACTTATCCTATTTTTATTACTGTATTGAAAATCCAAACCATATAATCTAATATATAAAATTCCCGTGTCACAAGTTAGTTGCCATACTCCTCCGAAACGGCTTGACCGATTTTTATGAATGTTTTTGTGTATATTCGGTAGGGCCCACGATCGGTCGTAATCTATTTTTCATACCCCTAACTGGTAGGGGTAGAGGTAAGGGCAGTGCGGGCAAGTACGTAAGTAGTAAGTAAGTAAACGTAAGTTTAGTTATTATTCAAAATTGTGTACACTCCTTACGTAATATCAAGGAATTACGTTTTTGGTCTATATGACGCTTAGTATATATCCTCTATTATAGTATGTATTAAATGCAAAAGTAATGATACAGTATTGTCGATACAGCAATTGTTTATGCCAAGCAATGTAAGATAGTATTGCCCCTTAAGAGCAAGCTTGCTAGTCGATATGTCTTTGAAAAGTTGTTGGACAGAGACATTACAAAAATAATCGATAAAATAACCAAGGATAAGGTACGATAAGCCAAGATTCACGTACCAGAAACATGAGAAAGAACGATTTCACAAAAAAAACTGTAACTGATTTTCATATTTTTTAAATTCATACTGTGTCAAATATATGTATCTTTCGAAAGCTATTTAAATTTCGAAACTAAGACATATAGTTATCGCGTAATTTAAGATGTTGTGACGCATGTAATTTGTATGGGAGTGCATACATATGATATGTATATAGGTAATGTAGGTATAGGTATGTAGTACTACTTACATTGTATTTGTGAGCTTTTGTAGTTTGTATAGCCCTCTTGTGTGTGAAACTAAAATATAAACAATTATTGAAGTACAGTTCGCGCGCGGGCTCTGGTCTATCTTTTTGGCATAGTGTTTTATTTCGAACGAATCGGTATCGCAATTTTTATTGAGAAAATAATATAGTATCAGTCAGTAATTATTTATTGGCAATATTTTAAATTCTTTGTAACGTAGTGGTTATATTCTCTTTGTTCTTTATTGACAATCTTTAATCTATTAGAGCCGCCATGTTTGACATTGACATATGAATGAATGTAAACAATGAAAAATTTGTTTAATTTAATGAATTTGCAACGCATAGAAATATTAATTTCTGCACACTCTCCACACAAACTTTAAATATGGTAAATCTCATACTCCTAGGTGACTCGCAACATGGTTAAAAAGGGGTCCAAAGGTTTGTCTTCACATATCAAGATATGGGAAACTAAAGTATCTACAAATAATCAAAATATATTAATAATATTTTTGTACAAGACTATTAGATACTTCCGACTTTAGTCTATGAGAATCTGTGTCTAATAGAATTCGATAAAAAATCTGTGTCAACACCCTACCAAAATAATAGGCACCTGAATGTTATTTTTTTTATTAAAAACTCCCAGTTGCGCTGTGCCATGTTAATTTTATACTTAACCTTAGAAATTGCACGTAGCTCGGTCCCCAACTGTACTGCATATTGAATATTGCTCAACTCTAATAATATCGCGTTAGTCTGAAGGACTCGTGTTGGACGGGCGTCATTGGTTTTTTGTGCAGAAATCTCAAAAATGTAACGGTTTTTTTTATTTGTTTTAATTTACCTCAGTGATCTTAATTCTAAGCCGATCTATCGCAAAACTCTGGAAAAAGTTGCATATTGCAATTTAAAGTGGGGTCCCTTTTAATATCGTAAAATCTATAGATATGAATAAAAATTTAAATATAATATTAAAAATAATTAAATACATATAAAAAATACATTACAAACACAGGTTAGAGATTACCGATTCAAATGTGTTTTTTTGCAGGAGAAGTGTCTTCCCATTCGTCGGATAATGATTCCCTTGATTCCGAGGAAGAGTTTGATGATGGGTGAGTGTGGATTTTTTTTGATTGAGGAAAATGTTATGGGTATGCGTCACCGACATGCTCTCCCCAAAAGGTAATGTGCGGGCAGAAATTCGTGTACTGGCTTCCAATTGGTGGGTCGGGCATTAATGGCTGCTCATTTCTAGCCTGTAAATCTCGGCATTATTATGCATTATACACTTTTAGTTTAATTTTATTGATTAGCCCAATAAGGGGCCATCCGTAAATTGCGTCACACATTAAAGAGACAAGGGGGTGTTTTGGGGGGTCGCGACACTAGAGACTATAGCATATTGACATAGCTATTCCACAATATTATACAAATAAAGTAAATAAATAAATTATACCCCACATGATTCATTAGTGAAAGGAAATGCTTGCAGAGGACGACCTAGGTGTACTTTTATTGAACATATAAAAAATGTATTGATCGATGGTAATATTAAAAGTACACACAATCGCCGAGCATGTATGAAAGGTATGATGAATATAAAAGAAGCGAAAGAGGTATGTCAGGATCGTAACAAATGGCATTCGATTGTCTCTGCCTACCCCTCTTGGGATAAAAGGCGTGATGATAAATGGATATAATTTGACAACAAATGTGTGTGGCAGGCCTGGCGCACTTTAAGTATGAAGCTTCAAGTACATCTGCGCCCAGGTCTGGCCGTGCTCGTACAGTGTGGCCTCAACTAATATTTCGATTAATTATTACAGATATGACGAGAACCTGATGGGCGATGAAGAAGACAGGGCGAGACTGGCCGCCTTGTCTGAGAAGGAGCGCGAACAGGAAATATTCAAGAGAATAGAAAGGAGAGATCTCATGAAGACCAGGTACCTACGGCTTTAATAAATAAATAAAAAACCAGCCAAGTGCGAGTCGGACTCGCGCACGAAGGGTTTCGTACCATTATCTATAAAAACGGCAAAAAAAATCACGTTTGTTGTATGGGAGCCCCCTTAAATATTTATTTTATTCTGTTTTTTAGTATTTGTTGTTATACCGGCAACAGAAATACATTATCTGTGAAAATTTCAACTGTCTAACTATCACGGTTCGTGAGATACAGCCTGGTGACAGACGGACAGACAGACAGACTGCGGAGTCTAAACCGGAGTACGGAACCCTAAAAAGGAATCTTACAGTAGTCTCCATTGATGTGTATCATCTAACCTCTGTAACCTAAATTTATATTATAAACTAGCTGTCCGCCCCGACTTCGTTCGTGAAGCCCGTATTTAACTTTCATACCCTATTATGGTCTTGTTCATACAAAAATCCCGTTCAGTCCTTCCCGAATTTTCCAATTTAAAAAAATCGAATCGGTTCTCAAGTGATGTTCTTACCAACGAACAGCATATTAAGTTCCATTGTAAGTTATTTTTGAGCAATAAAAAATATTTAATACCAGACGTCTTAAGAGTGTAGTGTACCGCGTCCATGTCCATACAAACGGAGAAAACGTTTTACTACCCCTAAATATCATTTAATTTTAACGATTTTGTAATATGTTACTGACATAATGAAAAACTACGTACATATTTTTTCCTTTTTTCAAAATTCGTAATAGGTCAAAAGTTATAAGCCCCTCAAATCTCGGTTTTTTTGGTTTATTTATTTATTTTATTTATTTATAAAAATCCACAGCACTTCACAATATAAAAAATTTTAGAAAAAAACAAGTAAAACTTACTGCCATAAATGGATTTCTACTATGTTGGCTTTACAGTAGGTACGGTAACATTATATCATTACATCAAACAAATTAAAAAAAGTAGACAATACAAAATAAATAATCAATATAAATAAAATATTCTATCGTAAAACCTTTATTTAAAAAGGGTGACAAAGCAGTGTTAACAAATTACAGACCTATTACGCTCATACCTATCATATCAAAAATATTTGAACGGGCTATGTATGAAAGGCTGTACAACTTTATAACACAAAATCATATATTAAAACCTGAACAGTTTGGATTTAGGAGAAACAGCTCCACTGCATTGGCATGCTTTAACTTAATTAAAACAGTCACTGAAAGTCTAAATGATCACATACCAGTGGCTACTTTGTTCCTTGATATGAGCAAAGCATTTGACTTTGTTCATCACAGGAAACTGCTGGAAAAGTTGGACCGGTATGGTGTGAGAGGTATTGCACATGATTGGTTCTCGCACTACCTATTCAATAGGCAGCAATGTACAGAGATTGCTAAGGTCATTGGTCATAGAAAGTGTATCTTCAGATCGAAGAATAGATGCAATGGTAGTGGTGTGCCGCAGGGTAGTATCTTGGGGCCGCTACTATTTCTTCTATACATTAATGATCTACCACAATGCATTCCGCATCAATGCATCTTATTTGCTGATGACACAACGGTGGTGATCAAATGTGACAAAAAGGAAGACTTCCAAAATGACATAAATAATACAATTTCTAAAATAATAAATTGGCTTGACAATAATAATTTAAAGGCAAACATACAAAAAACCAAACTAATTCAATTTAGACCATATCAGACCAAAGAATTAAATTTGAATATACAATACAATAACAATATAGTGGAACATACAGACACAGTTTCATTTTTAGGATTAACTTTGGACCAAAACATAAATTGGAAATTACATGTTGACAAAGTATGCAAAAAAATTGACCAGTTTGTGTATGCTCTAAGAAGGTTGCAGCAAGTGGCCTCACTACAAACTGCTCTCTCTGCATACCACGGTTATGTGTCATCAATCTTGGGATACGGACTGATGCTATGGGGAAATTCGGTGGATGTCGAAAGGGCCTTTAAGGTGCAAAAGAAATGTGTTCGAGCTATCTGTAATGCACAATACAGAGAAAGCTGTGCACCATTGTTTAGAAAATTACAAATTCTAACATTACCATGCATGTATATTAAGGATACATGTCTATTTGTAAAAAATCATAAAATGTATTATAAAACAAATGGAGAAATGTACAGTAGATCTACCCGGTACAGAGACTTACTATACCAACCAAAAATTAATTTGTGTATATATCAGAGAAATGTATACTACATGTCAATAAAGGTATATAATAGGTTACCAGTAGATATTAAAGATCTACCATACAATATATGTAAATGCAGACTACATATATGGCTGCTCCAACACAACTTTTACAGTTTGGAAGAGTATTTTAATTATGAATAGTAAATAGGTATATTCTTTTCCATTTATAGAACTGACAATGTAATGAATATGCAAATGTTATACATGACTCATTGACTTTGGTTTTGTTGTTATCCTTTTGACTGTGTTGGTTAAGCTGCATTATGAGTTAATATTAATTTAGATTCAATAACATTATTATTAGATGATTAGGTATATATTTCCATGCCACATGATGGCAAAATATGTTAATCTACAAAATCTATAACAACTATGTACAGCTCTAGTAACTGTTCATAATGAAATATTTGGAAATAAATAAATTATTATTCTCTTATTATTATTATTCTCAAAATTAAATGTCAAAAAGTACAAAAAAATTACAAATGTCTAAAAATAAATCAAAAAATCAATTGGTTCATAACTTGCTCGTAATAAACCGTCTATATTTGAGAAACAAAGCAAAATTTCAAAAAAAAGCAAAACGTACGTACGTAGATTATAATCTGCTAAATCGTTTGACACCAAAATTATAAGGTTTCGTTATAGTTTAGTAGGTGTAAATCGTTTTCCCCCAAAACGCAATTTTCAACGAAAAACATACCTACGAACACCCACGAGCTGCAGTGCTCTCTGTCGCACTGATGCCCGGGGGAAGAGCGCGCTTGAGACAGAATATGATTTTCTAAATACCTATTTCGCTGCGTACGCTGAGCTACACGATCCTCTTAACCGCTCGGTTATCGACGCAGTTATACTATTATTATTAATATATTATGGTATTAACTAGGCAGACCACGGGTTCGATCCCGGATCCCGGCCATGTACCAATAATTTTTTTTTTTTTTTCAATTAAAAACTTATGTACATAATCCGACAAACCACACTTAGATGCTTTTCCATCTAAATATACCTCAACAGAACTGACCACTCGTTAGGTATAGCCTCACAAATATTATTGCCTAACAAAAGTGGGAGCTGTAAGCTTTGAGTATTTACCAAAGGAGACGTGAAGCGTTTAAATCACCGAACAATTTTTTCTGCCACTTTTGGCGGGGGGGGGGGGGGGGTAGACACTTAGTACTAGCCCCTGTACCACTGTATTTTTCTGTCGTTTTATTGTCGCAACGGATTTTACGTTATATGATGATTATGTTAAAATACAAACATAATAATTGTAATTAATGATTGGAAACACTAAGTTTGACGCCCTAGATCGCCTTTCCAGTTTAAAACATCACAATTAACTCTTTTCTTAGAGCTCTGTCTCGCAACACAAAACGATACCAACGAAATCTAAGGTAACTTATTACTGCGCACCTGGTCAGTATAACTGGTCAAAGGGGAAAAAATTGGCGAAAGGGGGAGCCCGTCTATGGCCCCTCCATAGGCTTAGTACTCTATGGCTGTAAGGCAACCCGTGATAAAAGAAAAAAACCTTATTGCTTCGCAGATGGGAGATCGAGCGTAAACTACGTTTGGCGCGTCGTTCAGCGGCCGAGCGGGATGTATCGCCTGGCGAGATACAGCGGCGGCGGGAGTCAAAACGGAGGCGGCGGGAACAGAGGTCCTCCAAGTCGGACAGGGTCGAGGAGAAACCGGGTGAGTTCATAGTGTATGTTGCGGTGTTATAATGATACAGCATTTTTAAATGAACATAAATATATTTTCTAGTAAGTAAAAATAACATGAAAATTAGCTTTCAAATCTATATCATGAGTGACATTTTATTTCTTTTCACATGTAGACAGTGTATTTGTTTTGGGGTAAGTATCATGATTCTGTGGATTTGATGTGGTTTTTTGAAGTGACAACTTCTTTAGGCGTGTGTACGCAACATGTTTTTGGGAGAGACAATCGAATGCCATTTGTTACGATCCTGACATACTTCTTTCGCTTCTTTTATATTCATCATATGTATCATCACGCCTTTTATCTCAAGAGGGGCAGGCTGAAAATCGTGTGTCATTTGCTACGATCCTGATATACCTTTTTCGCTTCTTTTATATTCGTCATACCTTTCATACATGCTCGGCGATTGTGTGTACTTTTAATATTTCCATCGAAAAGTACACCTAGGTCGTCCTCTGCCAGCATTTCCTTTCATTTCAGCCATATTAACCTAAAGAGATAATAAAGGTAGAGCTATATTAAACCGACATGGGCCACGTATGCAGATCTGGATGCGTTGGAGCGTTTTATATGGCGATTAGTTGTGTAGAGCTACATTAGATCCACCGTGGCTGTTAATATAACTTAAGGACTGTTGGTCAAGGTCATGTTATAACTATCAAAAATATTGCAAAATTTAAGTTAATCCGGGATAGGTAAGTTTATTTTACAACATTATTAAGAGTTCTAAACTCTTAATAATGAAAATATGTCTTAATTAGTGATGTGCCGGATATCCGTATCCGCGGATATCCCAGGGAGAAGAAAGATCCGTATCCGTTAGTTTTTGGCGGATCTTTTACCTTATTAATTTTCAATTCATGGATGAAATTTTATATATATAGGTGATTAGGTAACAATGAAAAACTTTTTAACCTTTAAAGAGGTCAATAACTTTTGTCCCTAACAGATTATCTCTTTCCAAAGGTCGATACCAATTTACCGCCGCGTACTCTAAGAAATTTAAGATCCGTATTCGTATTCGCGGATCTTGAGACCAAATATCCGTATTCAGATCCGTACCCGCGGATATACATTTTTAACGATCCGGCACATCACTAGTCTTAATCCCAATTTAAAACAAATAATAATCCATCAACGGTGTGGGATGGTAATGTTGTACCTTTTTTGACACGTACGTCTTCTTACAAAATCTTAGCGCATCATTGAGGTTAATGTACGACAATTTAACCTTTCTTTTTCTTAATAGAACCGGCACCAGAACTCCCTAAAGAAGTGGAAAAAGAGCAGGATCCATCCCCCACCAGCCCCGTCAAGATTCAAGAAGACTCCCAGGATAACAATGGTATGTGATAGGCAGACCCCGAGTTCGATCCTGGATCCCGGCCATGTACCAATGGGTTTTATAATTAAAAAATGATATACATAATCCGACAAACCACACTTAGAGGTTTTTCCATCTAAATATATCTCAACAGAACTAGCCACTCGTTAGATATAGCCTCACAAATATCATCGGCTAAACTAGGGAGACTTGGTCTTCCGCTGGGTACCCTGGAACCGTTTACACGGTTTCGGAAGCTGTAAGGCAACCCGTGACGAAAAAAGAAAAAAAGTGATAATCTGAAATGCTCTATGGCATTATTCTTTGTTCGCTCAATAGCATCGCACTTGTAAGGTGGCCTCGTAGAACTATCATTAATTAAATGATGTGACAATCGGTCCAGTAGTTTGAGGAATTACCCCCTACATCCAAACTTTATCTTTTTATTTTTATGGTATATGGTTACTGCTCCGCACCTTTGGGTCGTAGCGTGATGGTATAGAGCCTTTAACCTTCCTCAACAATTGGGCGCTATCAAATGCAAAAATATTTTTTCAAAAAATATATATCTCATAAGTAATTTCTATTGTATTTATTCCACAGACCAATCGGAACGCTCCGTGTCCCCACTATTCGGCGCCAAGAGCGAGAGAAAGAAGAACGTCGACGATAAAAGGCAGAACGCCATGGCGGCGCTGCGCGCGCAACGCGACGCAAAGCAGACGAGATTCGAGCATATTAAACAGAAACGACGTATGGAAGAGGAAAAGAAGGACTCCAAGGAGGACGACGATGTTAGTTCACCTTTTTATGACAGTTTTTTTTTTAATTTTCAAACTTATGATGTGGAGACAAACACGCTACACTTGCGCCACCTATTATCGAGACATGAAACTTCTGTCAAATTCACATGGCAGTAATAGATAAGTATGTAGATTCCACATCATGTCATGGCGACCAACCCACGCGCCCGCTGTGACGTGATGAGGAATCCAGTTTAATGCCGTCCGCGCTGTGATGGTTGTGATTCGTCAGTGATTAATAGGACATATCACAGTCGGCGTGAAGTCAGTCCGTTGACCTCTTTTGTAATGGTTTTTTTTATTTTATACCTTAGCCACACTTGAACTAGTTAGAGAGATGGAGACAGAAAGTGGTTGTAAGCACGAGCCCCCCTCGACAAATTATTGTAGACGAGTAGGGGTCCAGCGCTTGTCGGTACGCCGCTGAGCCGATTTAGAAGAAAAAAAAAATAAAAAAACCTCTCTTACCAGCTGGCAGAAAATGAGTAAACGAACAGCATTTGTATCGACCTCTCAGTTGTAGGAAAAATATTTTCTGCCAATTTACAACCGTGATGTGCATAGTCTTTTTGTGAAATTGCCATTACAACGTTAGATATCTATGAGGGGGATTGTAAGCCGGTCAGAACCACCTACGAGTGGCCTGGATACAATGATTGCAATATTTCAACCGAACCTCAAATTTAGTAATATTTTTACCCGCAGGATGCCGACAATGAGATCATAAGCGGCACCAGCAAGCAGAGTGTCAAGTTGAAAGCTTCCGACATTTACTCGGACGATTCCGGTTCAGACTCGGACGACAACAAGTCCAGAAGTGAGTTTATTATTTTTTTTAATATTAAGGCTTTGCTGTCCGTCGGTCTGCCTGTCATATCTTTTGAACCGTAATAGGTAGACACTTGAAATTTTCACAGAGTGTGTATTACTATGGCCGCTATAACAACAAATACTAAAAATGAAATGGGGGTCCCCATACAAGAAACGTGTTTTGTTCGGCGTTTTTTTGCTCGATTTTAATAATGGCAATACATACAAACGTTTAACTAATATAACTATAATGCTGTCGCCTAGTTCTTTCCTCCTTACGGGAGTTATAAGGATTTATTGTTTTATTTCAAGTGTAAATTAGATTTTATGATATTTACATCAGGAAAGCTTTAAATTAAAGGATGCTAGATTTAGGACAATAATAGGATTAGAAGAATAAGGAGAAAAAGGAGCATGCTGGAAAATAAAAATGAAATAAATAAGTAATGATTTTCAGGATATGATATGATCTAAACACAATACAACTTAAATAGTACTTACAAATATCATGCTCCTTTATAATATATTTTATATCACAGCTTATTTGAAATTTGTTCAATTTATTTAAATTATTGACATTATGAAATAGGTGTGCTACTTAGCAAAGCTAAAACGGAATTGACTAAAAATGGAAGAAAAATGAACAAATTGCAGACACTGTTCCAAATTCAGATTAATTTATTTCTAACTAATTTCGAATAAAACAATATTGTATATCACTTTGCACTATCGCTAAACCCACTTGGCCACTTGTTTCTCCCAGGTCGGCGCAGTTCCACTTCCTCCTCATCATCAGGCGAGGTTGAGGAAAAGAAGCCGGAGCGCAGCAGTCACGTGGAGCTCAAGTACGCCGACACCAAGGAGCAAATGAACAAGATTAGACTTAGCAGGTAGCAATGATTCTTTTTTTTTTGTGGATCCACCAATGTTAATCGATGATTTGCCAATGCCTTTTTAGTATCAATATTCCGATTAATCGGTACCTAAGATGTTCCCGCCGGCTGTGATATCTTATTAATCACAACTATCACAGCGCGGGCGGGATTAAACCGGATACCCCATCATGTTACGACGGTACGTCGGTCGACATGACATGACGTAGAATCAATTAAATGATTAAGCATGGTAGCTAGATATCATTTAGTCTTAACAGCTTATAGACAGACTATTGGGAACGGCCGTTAATGTCTACTATGACTGTTTTCCTTGGTAACCGATACATTTTAATGAACATGGAATTGTTTCTTTACAGATTCAAATTAGAGAGACTAGTCCACTTGCCTTTCTTCGCTCGAGTGGTTTCCGGTTGTTTTGTAAGAATCGGTATTGGTAACAACAATGGGAACCCAGTATATAGAGTAAGTACCATACATCACGCCTGTATACTGTAAGTTGGGTAGGCAGAGACCAAAGGCCAATTTTGGGCTCATAACCTTTACAAAAGTGTAAAAAGTTTACATATTTGTAAAGGTTATGAGCCCAAAATTGTGATTCACGAGGAAGGTTTACGGGTATTAAACTTGAACCTATCATGTTTAGGAGCTGAGCATTAACTGTATTAGTGAAACAAGTCTGGGGAAACGTTACATGGCGTTGCTGTCCAATCCGTCAGAGATATTATAACAAAATGATGTAGGAAAGAATTCGCATGATGACTAAAAAATTCTAATTAGTCCGTCAGTTAGATTATCATAAAATATTGGACACGTATTTTTTCTTTTGTCAATTAAACAAAAAATGATGAAGATATAGCCCGCTAAAGTTCCGCGTGACGTCACCGACTCTTGACCTAGATGTGACGTCACCGGCCCCCACTCCCAAACTTTGACGAGCTTTATCTCTGTCATTTTTTGTTTGATTGACAAAAGAAAAAATACGTGTTTAATATTTTTTGATAATCTAAATGACGGACTAAATAGAATAATATTTTGTTTATCTTTCCTATTGTGTAGAATAAAATTATCAACAAAAAAGTGTATGTATTTGTGTAGGTTTCAAAATTGTTGATTGGTTGTTTAAACACTAACTCTGGAACTCCCAGTTGGATTTGAAAAAATGTTTTTGCATTTGATAGCCCGATTCTCTTGAGGAACGTTATGGCTATATAACATCACGCTACGACCCAAAGGAGCGGAGCAGCGTACATATAAATAATCTTGTAATTTTTTTTCTCTTGCCAGGTCGCCGAGATAATAGACGTCTTCGAGACGGCAAAAATTTACAATTTGGGCAACACGCGAACTAATAAAGGTTTAAAGCTGAGACACGGCACGCAGGACAGAGTGTTCCGATTGGAGTTTGTCAGTAACCAGGTACGGTAACAGTGTTCACATTTAGCTAGTTGCTGAAATTAAGCCCAGGGGAAGCGTCCTCGAGAAAGGCCGGTCAAAGTATGCTAAACCGTCAAGCATGCATGAAGAATATGATCAGAATGAATGAATTACAACTAAAAGTAAAATTAATATACGTAATGCTGTTTTAGTTCCATCACTTAAAGGAAGCGAGACTTGGGTATGGAATAAGAAGCATGAAAGTAAGATAAATGCAGTGGAAATGCGGTCTTTACGTAGAATGTGTGATATAAAGCGTATTAACCGATATTGTGACTAAAAAGGTTATTTGTATGAAGTGAAAGAAAATGCTGGCAGAGGACGACCTAGGTGTACTTTTATTGAACATATAAAAAAATTATTGTTCGAAGGCAATATTAAAAGTACACACAATCGCCGAGCATGTATGAAAGGTATGATGAATGTAAATGAAGCGAAAGAGGTATGTCAAGATCGTTGCAAATGGCATTCGATTGTCTCTGCCTACCACTCTTGGGACAAAAGGCGTGATGATAGATAGAAGAAACGCTAGGCTAGTCTGGAGTGCTAAATATAACTTATACAGAATAAAACTAACTACAATATGAGATGTAAAATAAATTAAGCGGCCTTTTTACCTCTTTTTTGCAGGAGTTCTCCGAGACAGAGTTTCAGAAATGGTATAAGGCCATAAAGGAGGCCAATAAGAAACCGCCCACAATAGACCATGTTCACTCCAAGATTAGAGAAGTCAAAGAAGCCCTCACCTATGAGTTTAAGGTAAGGCCTGTGTTCATAGTCGTCACGAGGTCTGTGCAATACGACATGTGTAGGGAGTATTATTCCCTTTTTAACAGACTTGGAAAAAACAGAACCGATTTGGAAAAAATATTTTTTTATTTAAAAGCATAGGTACTTCCAGATTGTTACTATTTTGCTTTTGGTGCAAATTGGTTCAGTAGTATTTTATGAAATAGGTATTTTCAGAAATTAAAAAAAAAATTAAGGCAATTTTTGTCGTAACTCGATGAATGAAATCATCGGTTAATGCACAGCTGATGCGTTCTTTACGAAGTCACTCCCACAGATTGCAGGAAAGCGATGTTACACATCAAAAAAAAGTTATAATTTATATTCTGAGCCGTTGGATTGTTGTATGTAGCCATTTCTATAGACACTTTCCGCTAAGTGATCACATGTCGTGCCATCTCTGAAAAAGTGGTAGCCGTCACGTTACGCCCAGCGGATGTAATACATCGAAATTGACGCGTCATGTATACTGTAGTCGAATAGACGTATTGTAAAGTCGCCATATTACACAGGTAAACCCGGGAGAAAGGCTAGTTAATAACACACGGAGAAGGAACAACGTATAATAACGCCATCTAGCTGGACCGAGAATGGACAACATTTAATTTATTTAATCACCCATTTTTATTACTTTAATTAAAAATATATTAAAAAATAAGTTACACGTATTTTTATATTTTATTTTTGGTTGAGTTATTATATTTTTAATTTAATTATGAATTTTTATAAATTCTGAGGACTTATAAACTAAAAACCTTAGCTAGGACTAAAATTAAGAAATATAAACTGTCACCCAAAGAAAGTGACAGATAGTGTCAGTCAAGCCACAGAGTATACGTTATAGAAATGCAAAGAGTATAATATACCGTGTTCCAAATAGGTGTTGCCGTAGCCGGAACTCAAATCGCCTACAACATTATTCATAATGTATATAATAATACTAGCTTTTGTCCGCGGTTTCACTCGTAAATATATTTCCTGTGATAGCCCATTCGAAACTAGCAAAACTTCCAAAAAATATTATATAAAAGAAGTATTTTTATAATTATATTTAAAGAATAATTATTAATTTAGCTTCAAATTGTATAAAAATGGGTAAAATTAATAGAAGGCAACACCTGAGTTCAATAACTAACAACTCTGCCAACAGACATTAGTATTTTTAAATTAGAGGGTTAGCAGAGATTAGAGCAACTATTAATCCTTATTTTACAATATTTCAGTATTTTTAAAATAACTCGAAAATTAAAGGATATAAAAAATTCAAAATAAGCTTTCTAGCATGTAATCTCCAAACGGTTTTCGAATTTTGGTACCTTACGAAAAATGAAATGTTGTCCATTGCCAGCCAGAAATGCGCAACCAAAAATGCCCGACGCAGTCATACATGGAAACCAGTACACGAATGCCTGTACGAACATTCTCGTACCGGGAAATCCATGGTCGGCATGTCGTGACGCGAACTCATAATACGATGCTACTTTTTCTTCTTCCATTCCACTTAAATATGATTTTTTTTTTATTTCTAGGAAGAGGATGTAGAGAAAATGGTCGCCGAAAAAGACAGGTTCAGATCTCACCCCACTAATTACGCCATGAAGAAGACGCAACTAATGAAAGAGAGGGACGTCGCACAATTACGGTGGGTAATTTTACGTACGTGCGTACGTACTATTCAATAAAACCAATTGAAAAAATAACAGGTATTTCACTTAGATATATTGAATAAGTAACTATATGCTAAATTACAGTGACACAGGTGGATTATATACAGAGAAATTGGGAATAGTTTATCCCAGAAAAATTATGGATATAGGAGCGTCTGTTGCTGCGCTTAATGAACCTAGATGTGTCACTTCTTTAACAGACGTATCTGCTATTTTAAGAAGTGCTAATTCAATATGCTTAATTACAGTGACACGGTGGATTATTTACAGAGAAATTGGGAATAGTAATATCTTCATACAAATTATCGATACAGGGCCCTTAACATGCTCACCTAGTAAAAAGTAAATATTGTTGCTAGTGTCTCTGGCTATACCGCTATAGTATAAAAGCCGTGAAAATTTATTTGTTTGTATAGTCTACCTCTCATGGGTTTAAAGGCTTGATTTTAATTTTTCACACGATATTATTTCAGAGGCGACGACGAGCTGGTAATGGATTTGAACTCGAAAATTCAAGAATTGGAGGAACGGGCCAATCACCTGGACAAGACAAGGACCTCCTCCATACAGAGCATATCGTATATTAACAATAGAAATAGGAAACTTAACGTAGAGACGGCTGAGAAAGCTATCATGGAAGAGGTAAGATCAAGATTAGATAGATTGACTCGAGGTTAAAGAGCAAGAGAAGAGTTGTTAGATAGATACACTGCAAAAATAATCGATAAGATAACATAGGCCAATATTCACGTACCAGAAACATGAGAAAGAACGATTTCACAAAAAATCAGTCTTGCGAATGCTCTTCCAGTATTATACAAAAACTATTAGAAATAGCAAGTTGTAGTTAATGTAAATAAAGTATGCGAAAATATCTATAGGTGAAATACGAAAAAATGGTACATTAGTAAATATATTAAGAGAATCGAGTCGCAAAATCGTTTGAAAATACGCGTGAAATTGATGACTTCAGGGCTTCATAATACTTAGGTGTATTCATTTAAGAAGTCATGAAGCATATAATTTGTATGGGACAAAAGTTTGAGGTGTCTCCTTAAGACCTATCATGTTTAGGAGCTGTTCAATAACAGTATTAGCAAATTCGAGGAAAAGGTTGGCGGCTTTGTGCTTTTATGGTAATATGCTGACTAGAATCAAAATCATGTAGGAAAGAATTGTGTAGAATAAAATTAACCACCAGACGGATTTGATAGCCCAATTCTTAAGGAAGGTTATAGGCTGTATAACATCACGCTACGACCCAAAGGAGCGGAGCAGGAACCCAAAATACCTTCCTGCTACATAGTACCCATAACGCTGGCTGGATTACCTCGCTGAAGTCTGGACTAGTTTGATGCCCAATTTTTCACAATTTTTTTCATGTCTATCATCACGCCTTTCATCCCAAGAGGGGTAGGCAGAGACAATCGAATGTCATTTGTTACGATCCTGACATACTTTTTTTCGCTTCTTTTATATTCATCATACCTTTTTATATGTTCAAATACCTTTTTATATGTTCAATAAAAGTAAACCTAGATCTTCCTCTGCCAGCAAATACTAATACACACGTTTTCAATTTAATTTATTTCAAAGACGATCTGCTGTTTTCAGTGACTTCATATCAGACAGACGCCATCTTCTTTATGTAATACTCACTCACTCTTTATAGTTTGGTAAGGTACCGGTAGATGTCGCTGGAGGATACCTTAAGAGGATGTATAGAGCTAAATGCGAGTTTTAGGTTGCGTAAAAGTACATAATCCACTGCAGTGACCATAATCAAAAAAATATATGATATTCTTGAGGTTATGCGTTATTAAGATACTGTGTTCAAAACATAATACAACTATATTGATTCGATAGAAAAAAATCACGAATGTACCTCTAAAAAAATATTATACTGTCTAGAAACAGTACTGAAATGCATGCAATGATTCTGATTTTTTGACACATTTTTTATCTAGCAATATACTATCGTAATACTGTTCTATTTTTTAATTAAATTTTCAGCAAGTTCCTTTATTCTCATTTTCGAGATTTTATGTACGCACTGCACGCGTGTGTGCGTAAGAGCTCGTGTACCGACAGTACCGGCTGTAGCCTGATGCTATATTATTAGTGGCAGCCACGTCGTTTGGTGTGTATGTGTACCCGCGTGGGGGCGGTGCCATCTCTCAAGGTCATTGGCTCTATTCAGCGTCTTAATACAGTTTAATTACAACCTTCCTCCTATAAGTCTGTCCAGTGAATCGTGTCATTTCAAAAGAGCGGCAAATTTAAAAACACTGACTTTCACGGAATTGCTAGACTTGATACTTTCAATTTTTATGATAGTACTTGATTAAAATACTTTTATTTTATTAATATAATAATACATATAGAGACAACTCAGCTTGCCAGTCAACCACAGGCCACAGGCAATAATTGTTGCCATCATATAAATGCCATAGATCATATTTATAGCCTATTTTTTTCGAATTTTTTTTTTAATATATAAGGTATGTTAAAATTTTCTGACAAAATGATTATTATTATATCATATTACTCTAAACTATGTATCATATTTATTTAAATTCGTTTCAAAACTGTAAACAAATTACAATACAAACATACAGACAGGTGAATGTTTAATAAGGTTCTTAAACAGAATTATAGAATTTACCAAAATCAACGAAAGTATCAAACCTAATAATTCTTCATATAAAGAGTATGTAACTATAAAAATGACAGTATAAATGTTGTCATACTAAAACTTTAAAAATACCAAATGACACGATTCATTAGACAGACTCTAGGCTCGTCATTACCTATCACTGTTTAACCCATACAACCTTCCAGATAAAGGCGATGAAGGGCAAAAAGGTGGACGATCCCTTCACCCGCCGCCACACGAAGCCTGTGATGAACTTCAACAAGCAGCATCGGGAGGTGACGCGACTGGACCTCGAGACCGAGGTCATACAACAGAAGGAGCTGGAAGAGGAACGAGCGAGAGAGGAAACGCAGAGGCTGGCGGTGAGTATCTACGCGCCTTTTATCCCAAGATGGGTAGGCAGAGACAATCGAATGGCATTTGTTATTCATCATACCTTTCATACATGCTCTTATATACATCTTTTTATATGTTCAATAAAAGTACGCCTAGGTCGTACACCAGCGATTCCTTTCACTTCAGCCATATAAACCTTTTTAGTCAATCTTTCATTCTTTCAACTTGTCCAAACCAGTTTAAACTACTTTTCTTCATTTTAGTCACAACATCTTTTACTACGCATTCTTCTCGTGTCGCTGGAAAGTTGTATATTCTTCCTTTTTTACTTTCTTCACGGGTTGTCTTACAGCTTCCAAAACCGTGTTGCGGTCCCAGGGTACCCAGCGGAATACCAAGTCTCCCTCGTTTAGCCGACGGTATTTGTGAGGCTATACCTAACGAGTGGCCAGTTCTGTTGAGGTATATTTAGATAGAAAAGCCTCTAAGTGTGGTCTGTAATTATAAAAAACTCATTGGTACATGGCCGGGATCCGGCATCGAACCCGTGGTCTGTCTAGTTAATAACAGACGTCTTAACCAATGGCCCACCGACGCACCTTTATATTTTGTTGTTATTTTTATGTTTAAACATGTTTGTTAACAGCAACAACAACAATTGGAGACTGAAAAGGCCATAGCCGACAAGAAAGCATCGGACTCCACCAGTTTGTATTCCCTGCACGATTTCGATATTAGTATCGATCTGGACATGCCTGTGCCTAGTGAGTGGATTATTTTTTCTTATATATTTTAAAGCGACGGATAGGGGTCGTCCATTAATAACGTGAGGTATTTTAAGCCACTTTCATTATAGAATTTTCATATTCATTCAATATGTGTTCATTATTATACTATCAAAAAAGCGAAAATCTATTTATTTTATTTAATAACTTTAATAAGAATAAGATGAAAGAAAAATACATTATTTTTTGGTGGTTTCCATATTTCTATCAAATTTTAATGTCATATTTTTCGACGTTGAGCCCATTCTTACACATAGAGTACTTTAAATACTTAATTAATCACCAAATTGTTAATCTAGAATCTACACAACAACACCTACGTCCATACATAAGTATTGTACATTTTTATAACTTAGTAGACGCAATGTCAATTATAGGGCTATTAACATTTTTATAACAACAACACAACATTGATAAGAAAAAAAAAGTAATTGAATAATAATAATAACACAAAAAATACAATAATAATAATTTACACAAAAACAATTTCTAAACTATATACTAGGTATTTACTAAGAACACTCAAAAAAAAACGATTTTTTCCAATCGTGGATTGGAAAGTGGCCCGAGAACCAAACACATCTAAGTCATGTCGCTTTATGCATCTTGTTATACTGTCCGACCATACGGTTAAGAGGAGAGACCAGACCGAGGACCGTTTTCGGTCTAGCTAGCAGAACGATCTAGTGAACAAAGATATGATCGCCAACAGATTACTTTTGGAGGTTAGATATGATCATATGTCATAAATGGTGTCAAAAAGGATCACAGATATATGAATCATATGTTGATATTACACTGCCATATAATTGTCATATTTCTATGAATCATATAAATATGATCATTTTATATGATAGTGGATAATCACAAGCTATAGTATTCTATAATATAATTTATTTTTTTCTCTTGCAGGACCCAGCACGCACGTCCAACCCAAGCCGCTAACGACGAAAGTGAAAGAGACGGGGCCCAAACGATCGCTTAACCTAGACGAATACAAAAAGAGGCACGGTCTTATATGAGACCGGTTCTACGATAGGTCGCGCCATCTATATAACATTTTGGTTAGGTAGTGGTCGGTCGGTCGCTCTGCGTTCGTAACAGTGTCCGCAATTAGTTGTAGTTGATTTGCGAGGTGAGTCGTTTTCAGCGCTGGAAACCTGCGGCTAGTTCTTGGGATCACAAAATTGCGGGTTTTTAATTTTATCACGAATACTGTTAAAACTTGGCTCCTATAGGTAAACCACTGAGAAAGTAGCACTCCCATGGTCCGCGCGGGTGAGAGGGGCGGGCGTGATTCTGCCATACACGATACGAAGTTTCACGCGATATATCTGTTGTCGACGCGATCCACCTCGAAAATTTCAGGGTTCAAGCTATCCTCATACCAAATTTCATCAAAATCAAATCCTACCCGCAAAAGCCCGAGGTAAATCGCGTCGACAACAGACACATCGCGTGAAACCTCGCATCGTGTATAGCAGAATCACGCCCGCCCCTCACTCCTCATGGACATGGGAGTGCTACTTTCTATAAACATGATGATAGGTAGGTCCATGTTTAATATAATGAATCAATCTACGCGCAACAAAATCCGTTCAGTGGTTTCAAACCAAATTTCATCTAATTTGGTTTGATTAATTCAATTTCAATTAAGGGGCAGATAACACCTATATACGATTATTTAAAGAATGTTTTAGCAAAAACAAGACAATTTCCAAGATTGAAAAAAATATATATTATTCTACAGGATATAATTGATATAATTGTCATTCTGAAAACGCGATTACACAATTTTCGCTCGATAGAAAATAATCCCAAAATGTGGTCTCTGAAAGTTTTCAAAAAAAGAAAACGGCGGTACTAGTGATTTTAGTACTATGACATTTAATTAGTTTTTGTAATATTCAATTTCCCATATAATTGTCATTTGCATATTCAAATAAATTGTATAGTTATTTAAAAAATAATGATTATGTCAAATGGCGCTTACGATTTCTACTCTGAGCGGAAACGCTTTAGCTCTTCTTTATTCACACTCGCCTTGTCGGCAGTGACGGCTGAATCGTGATGCTAGACGGTCGCGGCCACTCGATCGCTCAGAAGTTTTTGTATTATTTGTGTATTTTTTGGCTCAAATTTAATTTATTAATGGTAAACTTTATTCATAAATGACATTACCGTAGCGATTAGGCAATATTTTCATAAGGAAGTTGCTATTTGTATACTTTAGTCTAGGAGTCAGCGTTGCTTTTTGTGAGCGTAATTATATTAAATAATTAACTCCAGTATTGGAAATAAGTTAATAAACAGCAAAGTAGGTAGGTAGGTATTACATAGAAAATGCGTACGGGAAACATATTGCAGAAGTCATTGCAAGGCAAATAAAATTATGATATACTAGCTTTTCCCCCGTAGAAAAATTTAAAATGTGCCAGCCCCAAGGACTTCCGAAATATAAATTAGCTCATGTCATTATCTCTGTGCAAATATCACGTCAATCCGTTGCTCCCATGTTGCTCCGTATTGATTTGAATAAAAAGGACAAACAAACACTCTTTCGCGTTTGTAATATTTTATCCACGCACGCTTGATGGAAAACTTATGATAGACTAGCTTTTCGCCCCGGCTTCGCGCGTGGAAGTATTTGAAAAGTGACAAGCCCGAAGGATTTGTGGGATATGTCATTAAAATCAAGTCAATCCGTAGATTAATTAAAAAAAGGACAAATAAACACTATTTTGCATTTGAAACATTACCTAGTAAGGAAGTTAAAATACCTACCCTTTATCCAAGCTTGATGATAAAATTACGATAAACAATGTTACATACGTATTGGTTTTACATAATAGACCCTCCTACTAGCTATTCGCCCCGGCTTCGCCGTGGAAATATTTAAAGAGTGGCAAGCCCGAAGAATTTTTGGGATATAAAGTAGCCCATGTCATTATTTATATCTCCAACTATCTCTGTGCAAAAAATCAAGTCAATCCGTTGCTCCGTATTGATTTGAAAAAACAAACAAACACTCTTTCGCATTTGTAATATTAGTAAGGAAGTTACAATACCTACCTATTATCCAAGCTTGATGATAAAATTACGATATACTAGCTATTCGCCCCGGCTTCGTCGTGGAAATATTTAAAGAGTGGCAAGCCCGAAGAATTTTTGGGATATAAAGTAGCCTATGTCATTATCTATATCTCCAACTATCTCTGTGCAAAAAATCACGTCAATCCCTTGTTCCACAAAACGTGAAAAAAGTAAAAGAAGTAGAATTATAGAACCTCTTCTACATGGTTGGACAACGCCGCAACGCCGCTGGTCAGCCAAAATTATTAATTCGACATTATACTAGATTTCGACTAATTTTAGGGTTCTGAATTCGAATTTGATATCGATTTCAAAATTCAATATCACGACATCTGTCAATTTCTTAAAATTCGACATATACTAGATTTCGACTAATTTTAGGGTTCTGAGTTCGAATTTGATATTGATTTCAAAATTAAACATGACGACATCTGTCAATTCCTTAAAATTCGACATTATACTAGATTTCGACTAATTTTAGGGTTCTGAATTCGAATTTGATATCGATTTCAAAATTCAATATGACGATATCTGTCAATTTCTTAAAATTCGACATTATACTAGATTTCGACTAATTTTAGGGTTCTAAATTCGAATTTGATATCGATTTCAAAATTCGATATGACGACATCTGTCAATTTCTTAAAATTCGACATTATACTAGATTTCGACTAGTTTTAGGGTTCTGAATTAGAATTTGATATCGATTTCAAAATTCAATATCACGACATCTGTCAATTTCATAAAATTCGACATTATACTAGATTTCGACAAATTTTAGGGTTCTAAATTCGAATTTGATATCGATTTCAAAATTCAATATGACGACATCTGTCAATTTCTTAAAATTCGACATTATACTAGATTTCGCCTAATTTTAGGGTTCTGAATTCGAATTTGATATCGATTTCAAAATTCAATATGACGACATCTGTCAATTTCTTAAAATTCGACATTATACTAGATTTGGACTAATTTTAGGGTTCTGAATTCGCATTTGACATCGATTTCAAAATTCAATATATCTACATCTGTCATTTTCTTAAAATTCGACATTATACTAGATTTCGACAAATTTTAGAGTTCTAGACAGTGTATGTGATTAAACATTTTTTTATTATATCAGGAAGAAACAACAGTTGGACGAAAATACTACGTGTGAAACAACTGAAACGTCAGATTTTTCATTGACAGAGTAAGTTTCTTCGTACGAAAATTGAGAATTAATAGATTTACAACACACTTGTTTTTGGAGTTATTATTTTACATCCTGTACTTGTCGTGTAATGTTTATAAAAAATTTGAAATTTTACATATAACTGTAAACTTTATTACAGGTTAAACAATGTGTCACTAGCAGAAACTCAAGAAAATGTTACCCTTCTTTCTAAATCTACCGATGACGTTCCTGACCTTGACGTTATATTATAATAATAATGTAATGTAATTTAATGTATTGTAATTTAAGGTAATGTAGATCCTAGATTCACCAGAAAGCTTCAAATAAGAGAACCGATTGGAGATAAAAATATAGTATTGCAACAGCAAGACCTGAATGTAATTGCAAGACCGACAGTTGACAAAGATTTTCCCTCCAATCAACCTACATGTTCACGATATTTAAGTTTTAACAATTTCTAAATTTGTACATATTTTTATTTTGTTCATCATTTATGTTTGGATTAAAGTACTATTTGAATATTATGTTATGGGTTAAAAATGTGAATACTAACATGTCTATGCAATGTCAAATTTCGACTAAACAAGTTCAAGCCGAAGTGGCTAGGTGGGAGGCACCGCGCTGCTAAACGCTGAGGTCGCCGATTCGAATCCCATACGTTGCGAATTTTATTTTGTTTTGATTTATATTTTTACGATTTGAATAAAATGCAGGTAATTTAAAATATTCATTCACTATGGAATTTTGATGTGAGCAGCACATATTTATATGGAAATTATTGTTATTATAAAGAAAGTCACTATTTTGTGCAATATTAATGTGTTATGAATGTTAGAGGAAACCTTAAAATTCGTCGAAATTTAGTATAATGTCGAATTTAAAAAAATTACAGATGTCTTTTGAAATTAACGTCAAATTTTAAGAAGTTGACAGATGTCGTCATATTGAATTGTGAAATCGATATCAAATTCGAATTCAGAACCCTAAAACTAGTCGAAATCTAATATAACGTCGAATTTAAAGAAATTTACAGATGTCGTTATATTTAATTGTAAAATCGATATCAAATTCGAATTCAGAACCCTAAAATTAGTTGAAATCTAGTATAATGTCGAATTTTACGAAATTGACAGATGTCGTCATATTTAATTTTGAATTCGATATCAAATTCAAATTCGAATTCAGAACCCTAAAATTAGTCGAAATGTGTGTGTCGAATTTTAAGAAGTTGTCAGATGTCGTCATATTGAATTGTGAAATCGATATCAAATTCGAATTTAGAACCCTAAAACTAGTCGAAATCTAGTATCATGTCGAATTTAAAGAAAATGACAGATGTCATATTTAATTGTGAAATCGATATCATATTCGAATTCAGAACCCTAAAAATAGTCGAAATCTAGTATAATGTCGAATTTAAAGAAATTGACAGATGTCGTCATATTTAATTGTGAAGTCGATATCAAATTCGAATTCAGAACCCTAAAACTAGTCGAGATCTAGTACAATGTCGAATTTAAAGAAATTTACAGATGTCGTTACATTTAATTGTAAAATCGATATCAAATTCGAATTCAGAACCCTAAAATTAGTCGAAATGTAGTATAATGTCGAATTTAAAGAAATTGACAGATGTCGTCATATTCGATTTTGAAATCGATGTCAAATTCGAATTCACAACCCTAAAATTAGTCGAAATCTGGTATAATGTCGAATTTTACGAAATTGACAGATGTCGTCATATTGAGTTGCGAAATCGATATCAAATTCGAATTCAGAGTCCTAAAATTAGTCGAAATCTAGTATAATGTTGAATTTTAATAAAATATCAGAGCTCGCTTGTCACATTTCAAACATTTCCACGAGCAAAGCCGGGGCAAAAAGCATCATTTTATCATCAAGCGTGTAAATAGGTAGTTATTCCTACTTCCTTACTAATATTACAAACGTGAAAGAGTGATTGTTTGTTTGTTGATTTGTCCTTTTTAACGTCAATACGGAGCAACATCTTATAAAATATTTTTTGACAGATTACTAAACGACAACTAATCCCATACAGTATGTATGGTATTAGGAGACAAATAATCACATGCAGTCCTGTGTCAGACGACAATTACTGATCACATACAGTCTAGTATTAGACGCCAGACGGCAACTAAAAGCGTGGTCTCTCTAACTATGATAGTCTCTCGCAGGCTAGGTCGGAAAAAGGGCGTGACTTAAAACATCAAATCGTCAAGGACGCTGACGATTATCAGCCCCTTAATAGTAATAAGAACTAGCGCCATTTTGGTTTCTAGCGATGAAGACGATTCACCTTAGAAGCCTCAGATTTCCAATAACCGTGTTGTCGAAATTTGGTCGAAGTTGTTAAATTAAGGCTACTTAAGGCATTTTAAGGTCAAATGTCCTCTTGGACCAAGGATTCGTCCAAGGCATCCAAGTAGCCGAATTAAAATTTAGCCTTTTTTTTTTCTCCACACCATGGCTTGAAAAAGCATTGTCAGTAAAAATTATGTTATAATGTGTTCGAGCGATCGCAGAGTTAGTTAAGGACCCTTGGCTCTCAGTCATCTTGTATCTGTCAAAAATATGGTAAATCTAAGTTAATCCTGGAAACGTGAGTTTATTTATACAAAATCTCCTCACCCCAAAAGGATTGTTATTATTTGAAATTGGATTCAGCCATATTTTTATTATTCATGGGTTCTAAAGAGCCGTTGTTTTCGATACGAGCAGTGCGTTCGCGTATCGAAAACAACGGCTCTTTAGAACCCATGAATAATAAAAATATGGCTGAATCCAATTTCAAATAATAACAATCCTTTTGGGGTGAGGAGATTTTGTATAAATAAACTCACGTTTCCAGGATTAACTTAGATTTACCAAGAATTGAGGTCTAATTCTACTATTTTATTCGCAATATATACGCAAATTTTTTTTTGGGGGCGGGGGGGGGGGGTGTCCTAAACTTATAAAATTAATGTGACTTAATTTATGGATGGACCAATTTCGTGTCTCCTATATCCTAAAAGAGTCCTATATCTATATCCATAATTTGTATGGGGATAGGTATTACTATTCCCAATTGCTCTGTAAATAATCCACCTGTGTCACTGTAATTTAGCATATACTTACTTATTCAATATATCTAAGTGAAATAGCTGTTATTTTTTTATTGATTTTATTAAATACTAGCAGTCCTCCCCCGGCTTCGCCCGTGGATGTTTTCGAACAAAATAAAATATACCCTACAGCACTCGTAGATAATGGCTTGCCTGCACTACCCCTAACCCGACCCCTTCCCCTGCCCATACCCACGATTTCGTACGTGTCTATTTCAGAATGTTGGCAAACATACACTTCATACATAGCTTTTGTCATGTTCACCTCTGCCCACCCCGTTCCCGTCGTCATGCCGTGATGGTATATAGCCTATGTTACTCAGGGATCAAAATCAGTCCAGTAGTTTTTGAGTTTATTCGTAACAAAAATACAAATCTTTCCTCTTTATAATATTAGTATAGATGTGTGGTAAAATGAAGGATTATTTTGCCTCTTGTTTTTTCTTTCATAATCTAAATGAATCCATATTTCCTATACAATAAAACCCATTGAAAAAATAACAGCTTAGATATATTGAATAAGTAACTATATGCTAAATTACAGTGACACAGGTGAATTATTTACAGAGAAATTGGGAATAGTTTATCCCAGAAAAATTATGGATATGGGAGTTTTAAATAATCTGCATTATCAAGTATTAGCCTTCTGTTCTCAATTCCCGAGCACGCATACAATGGTTTCGAAGCGAATCGCAGAGCAGGTCGTCGATTTAGTCTAATTTATTATACAACTAGGTTAATCTAATTAAAGGAACAAATTCTTAAAGCAAATGTATTTAAAGCAATTTTAGTGGTAATGTTTTCTACAGTGCTTCTTCTCGAAATTATCTGTTTTGTAAAGTACGTCACACGTTAAGGGGGACGGAGGGGCTCAACAAAGTGTGACAAAGGGGGGCTCCAAAAATTCGTGAAATTCGTGTGACATATTTTTTATGGGTGATTCAGTTTTGTAGCTAAAAATCTATGTAGAATAAATGTTCATTGTTTTATTATTATAGACGAGCACTGGTGGAAATATATGTATTTCCTATTTTATCTTTGGGAACTAACTTTAGTGAAAAAGTTGTATACATAACTCAAAACGACGCATTGCACTAGTTAACGAAATCCGGATTCTCTCGGATTCGGATCTGAGGCTGGCGCTCTTGTGTGAGTAGATTATGTATTTTCGATCTTATTTCTACGGCCGCCATTTTGTTAATTATTTGTTCGAGAAAGCTGCTTGTCGCTAGAAGTGCGCTGACGGTAAAAAGTTGCTATTTATATAGGTAAATTTTTAGTAATGGCGGGTGACGCATGATTTATATAAGGTACTAGTTTTTCACACGTATAAAAAATCCTAGAACCCGATTGCAGCGCCACCTACCGGGTTCAAACACAAAAAAAAATTATCAAAATCGGTCCAGCCGTTTAAGAGTTCAGTTCAGGTACATCAAGTGCAGCAACGGACTTGCCACCTGTTCTGTTTAATATGGACAACTGTCATCATGTGGACACTGTTACTCTGGCCACACAGCAATGCATAAAGGCCGTGTATATGTTTGCGTGTGTGTATTATATGCCACGTAATATCATCCGCCATCACTAAAAAAATTGCCTATAGTTGTATCCACTGTGTGGGAAAGTGGAATTGATAATTGAATAGGTTTTTGTTTTGTAAAAGCCACGCGAAAACTGAAAAAAAATCAATATACCTTCATTTACTAATGAGCACAGTAGAACACCTGTTTTAATAACCTGAATAACCTGTGTACTTTGATGTTAAGACGGAAAAGGAAACTTGGGCCTTTATCAAAATTACCTATTCAATTATTGTTTTCGTTTATTTAAAATTTTAAATTCTTTGATTAACTATAAACTAGATAGCGGTTCACATATAAAATCAAAGCTAAAAATTTGTGTAAAAAAGTCCCGAAATGTATATTGTTGGCTGTGTTCAACTTATTCATACAATTACAAGATGATATTGACTTGGAAGACATGATGATGGATAGGTTCTACCTAAACTATAACCAAGTACTTATGGATACTGGTGCTCTATATGTTAATTTTTACTTGCTTTTGCAATTTTTGTTACGTTTGTGGTTACTGGTACCCTCCTTTGGGTCGTATCGTGACGTTATACCCTACCTCAATAAACGTGGACCTGATATCTAGTGTATAGTCGATCGAAGAGCCGCTCCAATGATTTGAAAACAGTTTGTAAATATTCAATGCCTTTTTAGATATAACAATCGTTTATATAAGCTATTTGATATTTTTTAAATTAGATTTTTTACTAAACACATGTTATTCGCGCTCACGGCACCCGGCGGAAGATAGCTCCTTTGAGGTTATTTGAGATCTTGAACATGGAAATAATTTTTAAAGGGAAGGAGGCGAAAGTTACGTACTAGACGTTAAGACGCCATTTAATGTCGCTGGGTAAATTAACACCCATTCTTTTTTTTCGTTTAGTTTTGCCGTTATAACGCGCTGAAAACTCTCATAACAAAATGGTGTACGCTAAGCAAATTATTCAAGGTCAAACGTCATATATAACTTTGTGCAAATATCTTGCTTTTTATTGCTTAACAGTAATTTTAGTTTTTAGAGGATTGTTTGTTGGGAATTTTTCTACAATACATATTTTATGTGTGACAAACGATTTTCGAGAAAAGATAGGTTCAAACTTTATTTGTAACGACAAAATAAACTCATTTATATTTATTTAGAAGAGAAATATTTAAACATTCGGTTGGGTAGGTAGAGATTTGAGATATTGTATCTGATAATAGACAATGAATAAAGAAAATGCAAATCTCCAAACAAATTCAAACAAACAGTGCGAATTTTATATTGTGACAGTTGTGAATTTAGCCGCAAATGTCTGCGCAATGACTAATTTTAGCAGGTTGTTCCGAATAGCGTCAAAAACCAGGGGCGCCGACTCCGTCGTGGGTGCTCGGGGCCTCCAGCACCCACGAGAAATAGTACAGAGCACCCATGACCATAGACATTTAAATTACCCAGGAATCGGCTTTATAAGAGTCATCAAATGAGCATGAGCTCCCATGAGATTTTTTAAAACCAAAGATTTGTCAACAACCCCCGCACACGTTCTTACAACAATAACAACCGTGGCAGGTACGAATTGATTACTGACTCTGTTTTCGATAATATTAATATTGACTCAATTCGGACCACACTGTATGCGTATGCGTGTGTACATAAAACGAGCTCCGGCCGCCAGTGGAAGGGATAACCAATCGCAGGCCGGCAAAGTCACGCGACGCGTGTTTCTTCCGTTGCGCCGCACCTCATACCACCATTTGCTCTGTAATTTGGTCACTGCGCAGGTAGGAGCTCTTTTTACGTGCGTCAAATTGTAGGAATCTTTCCTAACTTTACTCAACTGCCACAATATACAATTTGTACTGTAATGTAATGGAAGTATTAAAGGAGTTCTACATGGTTGGTCGATTGAACGGCATATCAATGTAGAAGGGGTTATAAAACTTTGCGTGATAATACTTTCTTTATGAAACAGTTAAGCTGAGAAATGCCAAGGAAGTACAACTATGATTCCTAAGTAATTCGAAATATTTAGGAGTAGGCAGTGTCCATACATCTTCTCTTTATCATACTAGAGTCTGTTTCCAGGCCAGACGGAAAACCGGGGAGCCGTTTCTTAATGTGTTTTTAACTTTACATAAATACAGTTCTACTAAGTAAATACTGAGATTCTAAAACGACTGAGGTAGCTGGTGAAACCGATTTTCGACGACCGAAGAACTTTCAGCGCATTACCATTTACACTGCACTGGGCGTGAGGTCTAAAGAATAATACAGTATACAGGTAACCTAACCGCCATACACTTTTGAGTCATCGTTTTTCCGCCCATCCTGGAAACAGAGTACCTACCTATAGCTGCCAATATTCTATTCAATATATGAAAATTATTATCAACTCAAATCAGATACAGAGGAGCTATTTTTCGGGTATTTTTTTTCTTTTTGTTAACTTACCTTAGATTTCGTAGTAAGTAAATTAAAAGTAATGCTTATTTTTTAATTGTGACTAGCGACTTATGTTTTTTTTTAATTATGATTAACTTTAAAGTTAAGGTCTTTTTGTTAGTTGTAACATAAAAACAGTAATGTAATTTATTTTTTTAAATTCGATTTGTATTCGTCCTGTGTTTGTAGTAGAAATATATATAATGCTCAAACTGTTGTTGTTTTCTTTATCAGCCCTCCTAATCCGTATCCCTGTTGCTAACAAAACTTTACACAGATTAGTAAATATGAGAGTACCGTGCACGCTCGCTCTTCTCGCTCTATCATACATTGCTAATCTGTGGTAACAGAGCAGAGATATGGAATGGGGGCCTGTATCCCATTATCCAATCGAGGTGATTTTTTTGCAGCTGCTAACAATGATTTTTCTTTTTACAAATGCTGAAAATTATGTTTAATCGCTGTAAAATAAATATTTTCTACTTTCTAGTGCAATTCAGTTTAAGGGTCCTAGACTGGGAATTTTTCTGGGATAAACTATTCCCAATTTCTCTCTAAATAATCGTGTCACTTTAATTTAGCATATAGTTACTTATTGAATATATCTAAGAGCTCTTTATTTTTTCAATGGGTTTTATGGAATAGAAAATATGGGTGGTTTAACTTTGCCCCTGCTGTCTCTTTCATAATCTATCACAAAACTCTATTTTTTTTTAAAGCGCTGTTATACCATTACCCTTCAATTATATATATCGATTTTTTTGGTAGCTTATTGAAAATTTAAAATAATAATTATTTCAATAAGCTACAAAAAAAAGCGAAATATATAATTGAAGAATAACGGTATAAGTGCGCTTTAAAAAAAATTTAGTTTTGTGATAGATTATGAAAGAGACAGCAGGGGCAGAATAATCCTTTATTCTACCACCCATATTTCTTATTAAATAAAACCAATTAAAAAAATAACGACTATTTCACTTAGATATATTGAATAAGTAACTATATGCTAAATTACAGTGACACAGGTGGAGTATTTACAGAGAAATTGGGAATAGTAATATCTCCATACACATTATGGATATAGGGTCCTTAAACGTAAGATGGCGTTTCAACGGGGAACTGCAGCCAGTAATCTACGCGGACCTGGTTTATTTAGTTATTTTAACCAAAAAATAAAACAACACATAAAAATTATACTAATGTATTATTTAAACCACTTTACTATATTAATTTATACTTCATTTTAAACAATGATGAAGTGTCATTCAAAACCATACAGCATGTAAAATATTTAATAACAAAAAAATATTTTAAAATAATTATCAACTAATGTACTTTTAATGGACGCATCCATTTTTTACGTGGACATGTTTATTTACCACTAGCGCCACCTATTGGCGACTTGAAAATTTATTGTAATCATAGATGTAGTATGCTGGCGCTCTACTAGATTGGTAATATCGCTATTAGAACGAGACCAAAACAATAATACATCAGTGTGCGTGACAGATGTGTAATTCTGTGGATTTTTCATGTTAGATGACTTGCATCCAGGCACTGCACCATGCACTGCATAAACCATAATTAATCACGTCTATTAAACACTAAATTATACTTTAAGGTGCAGTAATAGGCATTCAAGAGCAAAATCACCATTTTCAAATGAGTAAATAAGCCTTGCGCTAATACATATTAATCAGAAAAAATATATTTTGGTATCTAGGGACCAATATCTAATCAAATGATAAAAAAAATTACTGCAAAATTCACTGAAATAAAATTATAAATGAGGTCTATTTTTTATTATTTTTGAGCAAATCTCTTAAAGTATGAATTCTATTATGATCAAATAAACTGGTATGTATAGTAAACTAATAAATCTATTAAATTGACACAAAACATAATATAAATATTTCTTTTTTATTAAAAAATAACTATAAAACAATCGTCGCTCACTACAATTACTCAGTATTACCGGACTATCAGACGTGTTATCCGTAGTACTTTGGGCGCGCCTAATATTGACCTTAAAATGGGTACCTTATGGCTCTTAAAACAGGATATTTTACAAAAATACACGAAATTACTTTTGCAGCTAGGCTGTTACAGTATTCAAAAAAAAGGTCTTCTATTTGTCTCGCTTTAACATACGCGTATCTTGCGCTTTCTCTTTTGTATTGCCAATCTAGTACAGCGCCCATTCATGACATATTCAGTTATAAATAAACCAAAAATTTTAATGGCGTTTAAGAAATCTATTTACATGTCCACGTTAACAATTTTTTTTTAATTCTCACACACATACTTAACTTAAATATAGAAATAAAATTACGTTTCTTAGATTATGCAATTTTGGTCAAAGACCTCTTTAATTAGCTACCGGTTTTTTTAATGTGGGTAGACAGATATATTCCAAAAATAATCAAGTTATTTTAATCCAACTAGCTTGTTTCTCTTTCATACCTTGTATTTCTTCGTAACGCTTTCTCGCTCTGATAAAAACGTAACCTTGCATCGACGCACATTAACAAAATATGTATATAATTGTATTTATTGAAATCAAAGCGTACTAATTTTTTAGATGCTACATAATTATTAAAGAGTACCTACAACAGATTTTACTTAAAATAATCCCTTAGATTCTTTAACTTAAGGGATATGTACTTTTTAGGGGGACGCGACACTAAAAAGTTTGTGAATCAATGTCACAGAATAATCCCAGTACATACGATTGACCTTGATACTTTGTAAAACGTAACTTGAGCCCTGTGACAACTGTCAGACTAAAGTTTTTGATTCTATGTCATGACGACCAACGCACGCGTTCCGTCGTGACATGATCGGAAATCCGGTTTAATCCTGCCCGCGCTGTGATTAATAGAACATATCACACTCGGCGGGATCATCTTAGATACCGATTAATCGGCATATTACTTGACATTCGCAAATCGATTAACATTAGTGGAGACACATTACTCGTTAATTTAAATTTTTATTATTATACTTACAAAACTAAATTTTGGTCTTCAAAAATAAAATAATGCTCGACGCTCGTATAAAGTTACGTCACACAACAAGCTACATTTCACAAGCTATAGGCGAACTCTCTGTCTACCCCTGTCAAGATATATAAAATTAAAACCACGATAGTTGTTCTTTATGTTCTCATATACTCGCGCACCATTTAGAGAAAGCAAACCCTATATCATCGCTTAGGGGCCGTCTCTACGAGCGTGAGAATCGCGGCGATAGTCTCGCCATGCCATACAAACTGTATAGGCGATAGTATAGACTTTGTATCGAATTTGGTGGCACGGACGAGACTATCGCCGCTCGTGGAGACGGCCCCTTAAAACAGAAGGACAGTTAAGTTCAAATGGGAACACAAAAATAATAATATAAAATCAGGATTGTTTTTTTATTTATAGAAAACGTACAGAGCATGAAAGAATAATGTATATCATCAAATTGAAAAAAACAGTGAATTTAAACAAAGTAACAGAATTAAAATATTGATATGAGAAAGTGTGGCGAGAGACCAGTAACAGTGTACACATTGAACAGAACAGGTGGAAGCCTTCCTTCACTCTGCCTACCCCACTGAAAAATCAGTACGAGCATATATTAATTTAGTAACAATGTACACCGCCTTATATTAAATTGCAAAACCTATACAGCTACCACTTAAAATTAAGTTAAACCATGCAATCGTAAATAGTGTCCGAAAAAACATCCATATTTTTCAATTATTTTTTTTGTAATAATAATTTCATTATTATGTAAAAATTATATTGCTTCGGATTTCAAACAATAACAATATAAACTACCAAATCGGTAATATATGACGCAATGTCATAATTAATTACATTAGGGCATTAACAAAATATGTTAAAACTAAATCAAAATCAACCCGACAACTGGAAAATCAAAATGGCGGACAAGGACAAGATGGCCGCCGTCTATACTGACAATTTAAGAAACAACGCATGCGTTAACGTACGCATCTTGGAGTGCGTTCTACGAAAGACTTCCTTTCCGTTTTAATGCGAAACACTATTTAAATTCTTAAATATACATTTGTACCAATTTTTAGTTTTAAACATAACGGTCTTTATACCTTGCGTCGTGGCCAGAGACACCAGTAACAGTGTCTGCTTTTAGACAGTCATCCATATAAAACAGGTGGCAAGCCTGTCACTGCACCTAATTTGATTATTCACTTCTTCAACAGTTTCATTTTAACCTTAATATAATCTTACTAATAAACGCTGCACCAAGTGACACAATGTTTCGTCTCTACCACATTTTGTAGTGAAACTTCTTTACGCAGGGTAGAGAAAATGTAAGGTGTTCTTGTTGAAAAATACAATTAGCGCTCCCATTAACAATACATTCATATTTATTTATTAAGTCGACGCATCACAGCGCAACGAACAAAGTTTTACGCGCGACTTATTTTGTCCATGTCTCTTTATAAATATGTGAGCAAGATGGACTACTATTAAAATTGATAAGATAACCAAGGATAAGATAAGATAGACCAAGATTTACGTGCCAGAAACATGAGGAAGTACGACTTCTCAACAAAACCTGTCTTGCGATAATACACAAAACAGACTTCAGCAACTCAAGTATTGTACAAAAAATATTAGAAATAGCAAGTTCTAGTTAATGGATCTATAAAGTATGTGAAATTATCTTTATTGAAAATGTAAAAAAAAATACATTAGTAAATGTATTAAGAGAACTCGAGTCGCAAAGTTGGTTGAAAATTTGCGTGAAATTGTTGACTTTCAGGGCTTCATGAAACCTAGGTGTAGCTGATATTGACATATTTTATACATTTAGTATAATTTCATATACATTTAGGATCCATTAAGAGTGTAGTGTACCGCGTCCATGTCCATACAAACGGAGAAAACGTTTTACTACCCCTAAATATCATTTAATTTTAACGATTTTGTAATATGTTACTGACATAATGAAAAACTACGTACGTATTTTTTCCTTTTTTTCAAAATTCGTAATAGGTCAAAAGTTATAAGCCCCTCAAATCTCGGTTTTTTTTTGTTCATAACTTGCTCGTAATAAACCGTCTGTATTTGAGAAACAAATCAAAATTTCAAAAAAAGCAAAACGTACGTACGTAGATTATAATCTGCTAAAACGTTTGACACCAAAATTATAAGGTTTCGTTATAGTTTAGTAGGTGTAAATCGTTTTCCCCCAAAACGCAATTTTCAACGAAGAACATACCTACGAACACTCACGACCTGCAGTGTTCTCTGTCGCACTGATGCCCGTGGGAAGAGCGCGCTTGAGACAGAATATGATTTTCTAAATACCTATTTCGCTGCGTACGCTGAGCTACACGATCCTCTTAACTAGAACTTGCTTTTTTTAATAAGTTTTGTACAATACTCGAGTTGCTGAAGACCGTTTTTGTATGGGACAAAAGTTATGAGGCGCTCCTTAATTAATTATGTTATATAGATAATTTAGTACATTTAATTCCTAATTATAATGAACCAAAGAAGTTTCACTTCTTACGCGTGTATTCTATCACACGAAGTCCGTTTGACAACAATGTGTGGAATTAGTTACACACACTAAAACAATGTGCATGTGCACATCTGACAACATTCATAGCCAAACGGACTACGTGAGATATAATATCTGTACACGTTTTTTTTTTCATATTAACCCGAGTAAATAAGGGCAACCATTGTTACATGTGTTACATAGTTCCATTCAAAATGCCTGCAAAACTGATTTTTCACGTTTCGCTGCAACCTACCGTGCGAGCATTACTGTAGAAAGAATCTATACGTAAAAAAATCTTAGTTAGAAAGAGAATAATATAATTTCCAGTAGTAACAAAGCCGGACAAAATGTAGCGTGGCGGAAACCGGTTTTTGTCTCGCTTTAACTTTATGTTACATTATCTTTTTCTCTTATTAACTGAGATTTAGTCTAAGGTTGTATGAGGTTGAGAACAGCATTAAGGCAGACTTTTCTTTCTTTAATTTTCCACCAAATCAACATTAGAAAGAAGGGAATATCCTTCGCAAAACGCATTTCACAAACACTTTTCTGTAATATCCGTATTATTTGTAAAGTTTTCCACACACACACACACAGACAAGTCCACCATCAAAACCACTGAACCGACTCCAGCATCAATCACGCGGTTGTTGGCACGCTCATGTCATTTTGTACCACAATTTCAGCCGAAATTTTCTTTTCTTGCACTTTTTCTGGCGACTCTTTACCGTTAACCGCGTCAGTCTTGTCATCCTTCATGTCTACATCGTTTGATTCTACTTTCTGTATTACAGGTTCTTGGATAATCGGTTCATCGATTTTCGGCGTTTCTGGAGCTGTAGCTTTTTCGTCAACAGTCGGTGTCTCTGTCACTTCTTTCTCCGGTGTTGGTTCTTTAACGGCTTCTTGTTGCGGTTCAGTTTTTTGGTCAGTTATGTCAGTCGCCTTGTCCGCTTCGGTGCTTGGTTCTAATTTTGTGTCTTCCGCGGCTGGTTCCGATTTGTCTGTGAACGTAATAGTGTATTTAATTACATTGCGTCTAGCGGTATATGTCCATTATGTACATCTGGTTCGATCCACACATCCAACCATGTACTAATGGGATTTTATCTATGTCTATTATTCGACAAACCATACAAATTAAGAGGCTTTTCCATCTACATACCTCAACAGAGCTGGCCACTCGTTAGGTATAGCCTCAAAAAATCATCGGTTAAATGAGCTGTAAGGTTACCCGTAAAGAATAAAAAAAAAACTATTTGTTTAATATAAATATGTCTTATAAAAATGCTGTTCTTTGGTAAGCGCATCACTTGAGAACGGCTGGACCGATTTGGTAAATTTTTTTTAATGTTCGTAATAGTCTGAATAAGGGTTTTAGAGATAGAAAAATTGGAAAAGATGCATGGAAAATTCGGGACAACCGAAAGTGCTTTTTTTCTATGAAATGTTTGTATGTACTCAAGACTATATCATAGGCCATAGGGATGAAAGTTATGGGAAAAGCCGTAGAGGAAACTAGTCTTAGCATAGGTTTTTTTCTTGAGGCGTGCTCTTAAGGCCTTTTTAGTAAAAAAAACTCACCAGTCTCGTCGACTTCCATCGGTGTTGCTATCGATTCCTCACCATTGAGTTTCTGAAATTTAGAAGAAAAAAACGTTAGCAGAGCAACAATTTCGCACGATTATAAGTTACGGTGTGACCAGCGACACCAGTAACAGTGTCCGCTTTTTGCTAACTGTCCATATTCAACAGAACAGGTGGACTTATATTGGCATTATTTAAGGTGTAAATTGAATTCTATTGATATAGAAATTGTATCGTGTATTTTACATACATAAAAAACTTATTTAAAATAAGTTCCTTATCACACGTTACACTCCAGACACGAATGAGAGCTAGGCCGAAAAAAGAGTAAGACTTCGACCGTCACGACACTTTGGCTATAGTACATTACAGCCATGCATGTAGTGCTGTGCAGTTATATTCGTTATATGTATGTTTGTGTGTTTACAAGCGTATGTTTTAATGTATGTATTAAGTTATCTATCATCACGCCTTTTATCCCAAGAGGGATAGGCAGAGACAATCGAATGACATTTGCTACGATCCTGACATACCTCTTTCGCTTCCTTTATATTCATCATACCTTTCATACATGCTCGGCGAATGTGTGTACTTTTAATATTGCCATCGATCAATACATGTTGTTCAATATCCTCGTCCTTTGCCAGCATTTCCTTTCACTTCAGCCATATAAACCTTTTTAGTCAATCTTTCATCCTTCATTCTTTCAATTTCTTTTAATAATTACATATTTAAATTTATATAATATAATTAATAATAAAATGTTTATTTTCATAACTTTTTCATTTAATTACTCTCAAATGTTGTTAATTTATTTAATTGTGCCTGTTAATTGAGACCTCGAATTTATTTATGCACGTCTGCTACCATTTTTCTCCAAAACGGCTGGACCGATTTTGATACGGTTTTTTGCAGTACATAAGTGTCACATCAGACCCGGTTCTTAGATATGTCTGATAGAAAATCGGGTAAGCAGTTTCCTTGTGCTCAAATATTTATGAGACCACCTATCCACCTAACACGTATACCCCAAGCGGGGTAGAAACAATCGAGTGACATTTGCTACGATCCTGACATACTTCTTTCGCATACATGCTCGACGATTGTGTGTACTTTTAATATTGCCTTCAATAAAAGTTGGCCTCTGCCAGCCCTCGTTCTTTCAACAAGTTTTTTATGACAATTTATGCGACGACACAATTTCTATACCTACCAGTTTTTTTTTATTTATATAATATTAAAAGTAACAAAGACATTCACAAATAAAATAAATACTAATTTACAGTGCATGCAAGAAATATATTTGAATATAACAATTCTTTTTTAATCTACATTATTAACCTACATACTACAATCATCTACTGAAGTGAGCGTCAGAAGTTAAAAACTTGGTGAATTCAGGTGGCACATTTTTCAGGGATTCTAGAGTAATAAGCTCCGTGTTACGGTTCCAGGGTACCCAGCGGAAGACCAAGTCTCCCTCGTTCAACCTTCTGTATTTGTGTCATTTGTGAGGCTATACCTAACGAGTGGCCAGTTCTGTTGAGTATATTTAGATGGAAACGCCTCTAAGTGTGGTTTGTCGGATTATGTACATAGGTTTTTAATTAAAAAAAACCCATTGGTACATGGTCGGGATCCGGGATCGAACCCGTGGTCTGCCTAGTTAATACCAGACGTCTTAACCACTAGGCCACCGACATTTCCCATTTATAATTTCAAGTATCACGGCCTTTATACCTTGCGGTGTAGCCAGAGCCAGCAGTTGTTTATATTAGACATTAACGAGCCGGGCATACCTTGGCCGGCCCGTCGTTTTTCCCGCCGCCAAAGGAACACGTTTCGTCGAGAACTCGGACAAACATGCAACTATATCTACCACAAAAGTACTATGCGACTATCTACCCCGAACATAAACTACAGTATAACATTTAGGCGACAACTGATCGCATACATTGCCTCCGCCTACGCGACGTCCTCACACCACTACTGCTAGACACTGTCGATTCGGCATCACTACCAGCCTATGTAGAGTTTCAGAACAAAATTATTAAAAAAAAATTATTAACGCAAGCGAAATCACAACATATGAAACATCCCTACCCCGCCCCTGGTTTCGCGCATATACAATATGGGTTTACAAGACTAAACAAATATATAAAGCGGTATAGTATCAAAAGGAACAACAAGGAAAGGACGACCAAGACGAACTTTCATTGATCATATATCTGATGTCCTTAAAAAAGGTCAAATACGTGTAGTACTAAAAATAGATGCGAATGTATGAAACGATGTATGGATGTGAGAACTGGCGCTGCATACTGTCTGCCTACCCCTTTGGGAAACAGCCGTGAAGGTTTGTATGTATGTATGTGATGTCTGTGTCCATTTCATGCAAAAACTACAGAACGGATTTTGTTGCGGTTTCCATTATTAGACAGGTTAATTCACCGGAAAGGATTACGAGTATTAAACATGGACCTAACATAAGTGAATCAAGTCGCGGGAAAAGTTAGCCCCAGCGAGTTTTCACGGCGTATGCTGTCTAATCCGTCAGAGATATAACAAAATGATGTAGGAAAGAAATGTGTAGATTAAAATGATGTACAAAAAAGTCCTCGGCAGCATATATCTATCTCTAATAGATAAGTAGTTATAAGCGTATTTATGTAGGTATTCAAATTGTTGTAAACCCATATTGTACCTGTGCGAAGCCGGGGGCGGGGTCTCTAGTATATTATAAGTCACGTCAAAACAGAGCAACGAATCGATATGATTTTAATGCACAGAGATTTGAGAGCGTTCTTAGGCCGAAATTGAAGGTTATCTAAATATTTCAACCCGTCGTGTCTCTGACTGACAAATCAACGCACAGCCTAACCCACTAAACCCACTAAGATTATAAACGCGAAAGTTTGTATGGATGTGTGTATGAATGTTTGTTACCCAATCACGCCAGAACCGTTGAACGGATCTGGATGAAATTCTGAGATAGATTTATAGTCTGGAAAAGCACATAGGCTAGTTAGTTTTTATCCCGGAATGTATGGTTCTCGTGAGATAGATTAATTTGATTTTTTTGCGTAGTGGTAGCATATACTACTTTTTATATCGCTAAAGCGGGCGGGGGAGGGGCAAATAACAGCCACGGGATTATTTCTTTCTGGATCTAGTTCCATGCGGGTGAAACCGCGGTCAGAAGCTTGTATTAATCTAAAAATTGGAAGGTATATTCCTTAGAAGTGCACCAAGAATGGATTTTTCGAAAATCAACCCCTAAGAGGGTGAAATGGGGTATTTAGGTCAGAGTGGAGGAAATGGGGCACTAAGAAAATAAGACTTAGAATATTTTTTAACCGTTTTTATATGGACCAGCGACTTAGACGAAGCCCGAAAATGCAAAAATAATTTTCAAGATTTTGAAAAATTTGAAAAAAATACTTTTTTACTCCATATAATACCCATTTTTATGATGCCATCTGATGAAAGGCGTCAGAAGGAGCAATTTTTGTCCCAGAAACGTTCTTCTTAGACTACTCCCCGCGCCGCTAGAAAGAAAAAATTCAATCAAGTGAAGCAAGCGGGGCACTATGAAAAAACACTTAGAAAATTTTCGATCAATTTTTCTTAATCTATATAACACCCAATTTTTATGATGCCATCGGATGAAAGGCGTCACAAGGCGCAACTTTTCAAAATCATAAAAAAATTTTTTTTTGCATTTTCGAGCTTCGTCTAAGTCGCTGGGCCATATAAAAACGGTTAATGAACAGTCTTTTTTTTCTTAGTGCCCCGTTTCCTCCACTCCAACCGGTATTTACATCGCTGCAACAACTAGTTAACAATCCCTCGTCCCCTTATCATTATTAGCCTAACAAAACCATTGACAGTTCACACTACCTGAACAGGCGCGGCACGGACGTCGCTGGAGGTAACCGGCAGGTCGACGGCGCGCGGCCTTTTGGCGGGCCTCTTGGTCACTTTTCCTTTCTCCTGGGGCTTCTGTTCCGCCGTCTCATTTTCGGCACTACTCGACTCCATAGGCTGTTCCGATGTGGACCCCTATAAATATTATAAACTTTATTAACAGAAATATTTTACTTGGCTCGGGGTGTACTTTACGTTTTATTTCCCCGATAAATCGGTAGCTAAGATTATCCCGCCGACTAATCACAACCATCACAGCGCGGCCGGGATTAAACCGGATTCCACATCACGCCATGACGAAAACGCGAGCATATGCCGCCATGATCGGATGCGTTTTTTTTTTTGACTAAACAAAACAACAAAGTGACTCTTTTCTTTGTTCTTTGACTCAAACAAACGTTACTGTCACATTGAAAATTGCTTCTAACAGCATTAATGAATAAATTTGGACTTATTTATTAAAATTAGATTATACAAATTTTGCTGATATATGTTCCTAAACCAGAATTTATTAAAAAATAATTCTTAACAATTTGGTATGCGTTTGAATCAAGTCTACCTTACCCCTTGACGAAATTATTAATATAGATTTGAAAAATTTGGCGAGCCGTTGGGTATCCTGCTGATTCCAGATGATGCTGTAGTATCAGCTCCTAACCGTAACCTATTGAAGTCACAGGATACTAAATTTCGAATCGATCAGACCAGTCGAAGTTGATCACATCCATTTAACAACTAGAAAAGAGCTGATGATCTTCAAACGGCTGAACAGATTTTCTTGAATCATAGCTAAGAACACTCTCGATCAAGTCGCCTTTAAAAAAAACTAAATCAAAATCGGTTCAACCGTTTAGGAGCTACGATGGCACATGTTCTCTACACACATATACACGGACACATACGTTAAACTTATAACACCCCTGTTTTTGCGTAATTATGTGCTTTAACCGACTTCTCGTGCTTCGGAGGGCATGTAAAAATCGGCGTCCGAAATTCTTGTTAAAAAAAATACAGATACATTTGTTAAAAAAAGTGACACATTTAGGTCCATTAACTGCAGTAACGGACTTGCCACCTGTTCTGTTGACAACTGGCAAAAAGTGGACACCGTTACTGATGTCTCTGGCCACAACAATATGTAAATGACTTTTACAAAACGATATCGGGATCACCCATTTAGCACCCCTCCCACTTACCAGCACTAGTAGCGAGTGCTGCCCTCCAGCGGAGACAGCGAGCGGCACCCGCTCAAGCAGAGCGTTACCGGTGACGCGTGCCGGCGCGGGCGCATCGTCCGTGTTGCCGGTACCGAGCTGACCCTCGCTGCCCATGCCCCACGCGTGCACCTCGCCTGAAAGAGAATTATTATAATTAAATACTGTATGTGTTTACATTTGTATTTGTATGAAACTAATTTGAATAGGGGCGCCGGTGGTCGAGTGGGTAAAACGTCGGCTCACAACTGAGAAGTCGTGGGTTCGATCCGACCATGTACCAATGGGTTTTTATAATAAAAAATCTATGTACACAAAGGCTTATCCACCTACATACTCGTACCTCAAAAGAGTTGGCCACTCGTTAAGTATAGTCTGAAAAAATCTTTGGCTAAGTGAGAAAGACTTTGTCTTCAGCTGGGTACGGGAACGGTTCCCGGGAGCTGCAAGGCAACCCGTGACGATTTTTTTTCTATTTTAAAGCATAATTTAGTGTTTAGTAGACTTGTTTAAGACTATTGTTTAGCTAAAAATTTTCATACAAAATTAGTACAAAATGCGTTAACGTTTCTACCCCACTAAACATAATCCGTTCTTGCTGTTTTTTTTTATATGTTTTAGAGACAAGTAAAAACTAGGTCGACTCGTTTTTGTTTTTTTTTATATTCCTTATAAATTGAGAAAAAAATAATCCTGAAAAACCGTTTTTTTAACTAAAAAACTTCCTCATACTTAGTTTATGATGTAACAAGACGATAGAGACTAAAGTCAAAAAATTTGGTTAACGTTTAGGTATAGTAAAACGTTAACACCTAAACACCTATTTTGCGCGTAATTCAAGACAATTTCGTCAGAAGCCTGCAACTCTCTCTATCGCACACGTGTAAGTGAACGCGGGGTGACTGATGAGATAGCAAATATTCGAAAAACGCACAGCGCCCAAACTCTGTAACTAAACGACACTCTATTATGGTTACGTGTGCAGTGCCTGGATGTAAATCATCTAATATGAAATATTCACAGAATTAGAAATTCACACGCACACTGATGTATTAATTTTTCGGTCTCGTTCTAATCGCTACATTACCAATCTAGTAGAGGGCCAGCATTCTACATCTATATCTCAAGAGGCAGATAAAATTAACGGACACTGATGACGACCGTCAATCACTCACCATTATCCGTGACAGCAAAAGACGAGCTAATGCCGGCCGCTATACTGACACACTTCTTCCCGTCAAGGGCGGGTATCGGCTCTGGACTCTCCGCGTCGCCCACACGATCGCCAAGACCGAGTCTGAAAAAAAAGTCGGTAAATAAAAAAAAATGTGTCGGGAAATGCATATTATAAAACAAAGTCACGCAAAAACTACTAAACGGATTTTGTTGTAGTTTTCACTATTAAATAGGTTGATTCACCGGGAAGGTTTACAAGTATTAAACATGGACCTTATCATGTTTAGGAGTAAGTGAATAAAGTCGGACTAAAAGTTAGCTCCAGCGAAAATGATGTATGAAAGAATTGTGTAGAATAAAATTATCTACAAAAAAGTCCGCGGTAGTATATATCTATCTTTAATAGACAAGTAGTCATTGTTATTGTAATACTCGGTCAATTCGATTTATTTATTTTTTTTTTCTCACGCGTTGCCTTACAGATCCCGGGAACCGTTGCCGGCCCCAGGGCACCCAGCGGAAGACAAAGTCTTCCTCATTTAGCCAATGATATTTTTTTATAGGCTATACCTAACGAGTGGCCAACTATGTTGAGGTATATAGATGGAAAAGCCTCTTTGTACGGTATTTCGGATAATGTAGATTTTTTATTATAAAAAACCCATCGGATGTAGGAATCGAACCCGCGACTCTTCAGTTGCGAGCCGACGTCTTACCCACTCGACCACCGATTTATTTTCAAGTCTAATGTATACCCCTTCTAACTTGTGTGCTACTTAACAGCTGCCACCGGTCTCACAGCCACTTACCGTCCATACTCGCACCGTCCGACCGCATAGCACGTCCCCTCTCCGTCAACCGCCAGCGAGTGATGTTGCCCACACGCGAACTTACACCAACCGGTGCTGACAGTGAACGCGTCGCATTGTGTGGGGGAGAACAGTGCCGTCTTATGCTTTTCCCCGGTTATGCCTGGAAAAGAAAAAAAAGATCAATTTTAGACGTGCCCTTTTCACGCAAAACCTACTGAGCGGACCTGGGTTCAAATGCCACACGCGCCTGAAATGCTAGGCACTAATTTTCTCTAACAAGTGCTTTAATCGAATCGTGCTTCAGACGATACGTAACGTCGGCATTAAGACGATACATTCAAATAAAATCATAGTTTGATGGGCGTGGCCTAGCTGCATACGATACTCTAGCGCTACGTGATCGATTGGTCTCTCCGCTGAATCTCTCTCTGTCGCATTGAATAGAAACAAAAGAGAAGAGGCGCACGGAAGGTGCTTGGAACAAACGTCCTACGTGACAAATCAAAAATAATTTATTTAAATTAAAGGAGTAGCTTTATTGAAAATCTAAATTAACATCTTACTTTAGTAATAAATGATACAAATTTGTACTTAATTTAATAAATAATACTTCATGTACTACTGAGAAATTTGGAAAGGAGACTATTTTCAGAGGCTACTTTGCAATTTTTTTTTATAGAGCAAAGTCTCTTAAAACATGTTTTATGACTAACAGATTATTATGAAATATGATTAATTATAACATGTAATTTTTTCTATATTTCTAAGAGCTTTAGGTTTCACTCAAAACAATTTGAAAAATTTGATTTAATATGATGGTAGCCTCTTAAGCGCAGCATGAGTTGTTTATCTATCTATATATCACGCCTTTTATCCCAAGAGGCAATCGAATGCCATTTGCTACGATCCTGACATACCTCTTTCGCTTCATTTATATTCATGTACTTTTAATATAGCCTTCGATCAATACTTTTTTATATGTTCAATAAAAGTATATACTATTATAAAGGGGTAAAGTTTGTGAGTTTGTAGAATCTCTACTGAACAAACGAGGCTCTGGCGACCGAGCAATGGCAGTATAACCATACTCCTAGCTAGGCAACTGGCTGGAAGAGGCTACAGCGAGCCTGAAGACCTAAATACTCTCAAAATGTCTGATGCAGAAGGCAAGGGGAACAACAAAGTTAACCATGGCGAGTCAATACAAGGTGTGTCGCGCTGTGGACCGCCATGATTGACCACGACTGCTCTGTCAAGAACACTACGACTAAGAAGAATATATCAGACGATTTGACCACTAGACCACCGACGAATTTTATTTAGTACTCACCCAACTGTCCGTAATTATTGAGGCCCCACGCCAGCACCTTGTCTCCCGTCGCGTCCAGTGCGAAGGTAGCGTGATAGCCGGCCCACACTCGACTTACGCCGCTCTTTATTGTCACTTTCGCCGGGACCAGAAGGGCACCTGGAAAAAAAACGCACCATCCTTTCATGTATGATAATTAGATTAGGGACGAGCCGAATATTCGTTTCATGTTCGGTATATTCTGCAGTTTTACCAAATTTCGGCCGAATATTCGATCAAGATACAGTAACTTAGAAAGCTATACAATACAAAATGAAATAATATTATTTGTGTTCAAAATTTTAATATAATTGTTTATTGCAATTGGTAAGAAATTGTTGCATTACTACAACATTTAGTCATACATAATATAATTAAAAAAAAAACTACTTTCATTTTATTAACATTATTGCATTATGCATTTCTTTAAATTGCCAAAAAACTTCAAATGTTTATTTAACCAATAACCAATTAACCAAAAAAAGAGATCAAAACAATATCTAAAGACATCAAGAAAACAAAACACCTGCTTTGATAAACCGAACATTCGACCCATCACTACCATCTATCATCACGCCCCAAGATAAAATTATTACCTTATATAAAGGGGGAAGCAAATTAAATATGTATTGGAATTTTCACAGGGCTCCCATACAACAAACGTAATTTTTTTTTTTTTCGTTTTTATTGACAATGTTACGGAACCCTGCGTGCGCGAGTCCGACTCGCACTTGGCCGGTTTTTCTAGTTTAGCTCGTAAACTTACTGAATCCGTGTCTGGCGTCCCTTGAGGCGGACCTCTGCGGCAACCTTCCCAGCTGTCCTTGCTCCCCGCACCCCATAGTGTACACAGAGCCTGAAACCTGAAGAAATAATGTTTCAGAATTATTAAACACGGCTTCATATAACTTGCGGTGTAGTCAGAGACGCCTATCTACAATTTGTGGGAGTGATTTCGTGAAAAGGGACGGAAGCGCGCGCTATTTGATTTGACCAATGAGCGAGCGCGGTGGTAGAGTTGGCCGTCAGATGGTACCAACCCATTTTCCGAGAGGTTGGTACTGTCAGCCAACAGTGTGTGCGTCTACCAAGGCGAGATGCCAGACGTCATATGCGACTACTGTACGGCTCGCTCGTTTTTTTATTTATACTTATATTATAAAGAGGCTTTGAGTATATACAAAATGAGACGTGTAGCGTGTAAATCACCGATTTTTTTTTCTGCCACTTTTGGCGGAGGGGGAGGTTAACGCATAGTACTAGCCCTTGTACCACTGTATTTTTCTGTCGTTTTATTGTCGCAACAGATTCTACGTTATATGATGATTATGTTAAAATACAAACATAATAATTATAATATTTATAATTAATTATTGGAAACACTATGTTTCCGCAAGTTTGACGTCCTAGATCGCCTTTCCCATTTAAAACATCACAATTAACTATTTTCCTAGAGCTCTGTCTCGCGACACAAAACGATACCAACGAAATCTAAGATAACTTATTATGGTCAGTTTAACTGGTCTAAGGGGAAAAAATTGGCAAAAGGGGGAGCCCGTCTATGGCCCCTCCATAGGCTTAGTACTCTATGAAGGTATAGTTAAGGGTAATCTCTCAAAGTACTGAAACGATTCTAAGCATTCTATCACATAAAGAAAATCCCTGAGTAAATGTTCAAAAATATCCGTGCCCCCCAAATGAATTCCCAGACCTTCACCTCCAAAAGGTACCCCCAAAAAAAATCCACTCACCGTGAGTACCACCAGATGGTCCCCACCGGAGGCGATCCCGGCGGCCGGCTCACCCACGTCTATATGCACCGGCTCGCGACACGGCTTGCCCGCTCGACCTTGTACCACCAGGCCCATACTGCCGTGCGAATCCTGAGGAAGAACACATGTACCTATTATAAGTTCTTGTGGCCACCTTCCGGCTCCATCATCAGGACCTTCATCTACTTGTGAAGACAAATCAATACAATTAGAAGAAGTTGGTTAAATTCGACTTCCAAGATATATACTAAACTCATATCAAGCCTGTAAACAAGGCAAATAATTTTCTTTCAATAGATTATACATGAGATTTGTCTGATCTGTTTATGATCTCGTAGTTTAAAGTAAGATAGATGCAGTGGAAATGATCTTTACGTAGAATGTGTGATGTAAAGCATATTGACCGCATCCGGAATGATGTCATTAGACAAGCATGAGAGATGATGTTGTGACTAAAATGAAGAAAATAGTTTACGCTAGTTTGGACACATTGAAAGTATGAAGAATGAAAGATTTACTAAAAAGGTTTATATGGCTGAAGTGAAAGGAAATAATGCTGGCAGAGGACGACCTATGTGTACTTTTATTGAACATATAAAAAATTGAATTGATCGAAGGCAATATTAAGAGTACTCACAATCGCCGAGCATGTATGAAAGGTGTGATGAATATAAAAGAAGCGAAAGAGGTATGTCAGGATCGTAACAACTGCCTACCCCTCTTGGGATAAAAGACGTGATGATAGATAGATAGGTCTGTTACTCACCCTGAAGGAGCCCCAAGCGTACACATCCCCACCGTCGAGTAGCGCGGCTGAGTGGGAGTCGCCCGCCGTCACGGCTACAACACGTTTTGGGAGAGACACTATTGTTGGTGTCCCTTCCTGAGTCTCGCCTGATGTTGCCCGGCCCAGAGCGCCTTCATCGTTGCAGCCAAACGTCCACACCTAACAAATTAATGCAATCTACATTAATAACTAGCTTATCGCCCCCGGCTTGGTTTGCCGTTTATGTATTTAATGAGATTTGTGTCAGAAGGTTCGACAAAGAAAATGCGCGTTCAGTTTGTAAAGGAAGGTTTAATGTAAAAGTTCATAAACACTTGAGGACACACGCGGCGCGCGGAGGTCTGCTTCGGACGCAACCTACTAAGGCTCTGCTCGGTCGGTCGGTGCGTTCCTGTCTCCGTGTGGGGGCATATCTACAGGCCGGTTTACACGGTGCGAAACTAGTAATGTTGTGCGCATTGAGTCGCCACACTTGGCTTATAAAAATGTTTGAAGTGAAGTTAGGCGCGTTCAGAGATTTTTATTAAAGGGAAATCTTATCCGACAAACCGTACAAAGACTCTTTTCCATCTACATACCTCAACAGAGCTGGCCACTCGTTAGGTATAGCGTCAAAAATATATTTCCGCTAAGTGAGGAAGACCCGTAATTTTATTTTCTTTCATATCGATTCGCGACATGTTTTCGGCACAAGACCATGGATTGCCCGGCCCGAGTATTTCTGGCCAGCAATTCTTAGGTCCGGACACAGATACATTGTGAAATGATCGCCAGATGGCGTTAATATACGTTAGATATAGCTTTCACTTGACTGCCTTGGCCTTTTTTTAATAAAATATAGCTGTGGCGGCACATCGCGTCGATAAATGTCGCATCGTTACTGTCTCACAATATCAAAATTGAAACTTGTATCGCTTGTATGTAAAATATTTAGTAGATTGTCATCACAACTTTATAGCGACACTCATTGGAGAGAATTCCTTTTTACTCTGAGTTGTTGGATTGTTGTGTATTGTCATTCCTACATTGGTGACCCCGACGTGATCAGTCTATAATGCCACCAGCCTATACAAAATAGTCTGAGGTTTTTAATTGTTGTAAAATACAAACAAACCCATATTGTACACGTGTATTGTTGCCAGTTAGTGATAATTACCTTTCCCTCATGGTCTAGCGCAACAGAGTGCATCCCACCCGCACATATATCCACAATATTGTCTCCCAGTGCCGATACGAATTTGTATCTGAAAATGCGAATAAATTATATGTATTGTCCATGGAAACTGTTGAAATAGGAAAAAGTATGCTCCATCCTTGACCCTTGCCCATATTTGTCACTTCCACTATTATGGCTTGTTTATTACAGTCAAGGGATTCTACGTCATGTCATGGCGACCAGCGCACGCGTTCCGTCGTGACATGATGGGCAATCCGGTTAAATCCCGCCCACGCTGTGAAAGTTGTGATTAGTCTGTGATTAATAAGATATATCACAGTCGGCAGGATCATATTACATATTATTATAGTGTACACTGTACATGCCGATTAATTGGTATATAAGATGATCCCACCGACTGTGATATGCTTATTAATCACTGACTAATCACAACTATCACAGCACTGACAGGATTAAACAGGATTACCCACCATGTCACGGCGGGACGCATGCGTTAGTCGCCATGACACCATAATATGACGTAGAATCCTTTGCACAACTAAATTATTAAGTTATGGCGTTCCATCACAGTCAAATTATGACAGGGGAAAAAATTAGGTTGAGATTTGAATGTCTTCTTCTTCTTCTTCTTTTATTATGGCTCCACCAATGTTTATCGGTGATTTGCTAATGTCAAGTATTATAGCCTTTATAGTGTATATAGCCGATTAATCTGTATTTAAGATAATCCCGCCGACCACGATATGTCTTATTAGTCGTCGAGTAATCACAACCATCACAGCACAAACAGGATTAAACTGGATTCCCCATCACGTCTTCGCGGGCGCGTGCGTCTTACACCGAGGCGTGATGTGGAAATCAATCATTTATGTCATTGAGTTTTATGTGATAATGTTAAAGGATACAAAGTGAAAAGTTTAATGTACAAGCAAATATAGCCTTTTAGTGTAGATCTCTGTCTGCAAATAAATATTATACTTTCTCTTTCTCATCTTACCTGGTGGTCTCTACTACATCCTCTCCGAGACCCAACTGGCCCACGTCTCCCATTCCACACGCGACGACCCGACCGCGCCTCTTGGGGGCGACGGGCACCTCCAATTGTACTCCTGGGTAGGGGAAAAAATTTATATATTTTATTGTTCGTGGAAATGTTTTAGTGCTTTTTCACTCAATAGACAAGTTGAAACTATGAAGGATAAAAGATTGACTAAAAAGGTTTATATGGCTGAAGTAAAAGGAAATGCTGGCAGAGGACGACCTAGGTGTACTTTTAATGAACATATAAAAAAATTATTGATCGATGGAAATATTAAAAGTACACACAATCACCAAGCATGTATAAAATGTATGATGAATATAAAAGAAGTGAAAAAGGTATGTCAGGATCATTGCAAATGGCATTTGATTGTCTTTGCCTACCCCTCTTGATATAAAATGCGTAATGATAGATAGATAGAAAAGATTATGTTCACAAACAAGAAACTGGGACAATAAAAACAACATTTATTGTTTAGTAAATTATGAAAACACAGAAATTATACTGAAGTAATTATATAAGAAGCATTAACGTAGTTAAGTTAAAGTTAAAATGCAATAATTTATTAATTTGACAATCATAATATTTTCAAAGTGATTAACTCATGAAAACTTTCCATCAAATTTTGAGGTTATTATTTCATAATATCGAAAAAAAATCGAACAAACCTACACAAATCACTGATAAATAACGTATAATTATATGAATGGTTGAAATAAATACTAAACATGCGAAAACTGTTTAAATATATTGAGAAATAGGAAAACTTACAGTTCCCGCCATTACTTTGACAAGCTATGACGTAGGACGTAGCTTAGCAAAACGAAAACAAAATAGATAGGCTATTACAAAATGAAAAATTAAACGAACCTCCACGTTTCTTTTTATTCTTAGGACCTGAGCCTGATGAAGTAGAAGATGCAGTTTTGCTAGCAGTCCTTTTTACCCCTTTTGCGGCCGGCATGGTGCCTAAAATCACAAATTTAATAAATAAACATTTAACTATAATATTATTAGTGCAATATCTACGCAGTTTGCAGATTTTTTTACCTAATAAACCCAAGGCTATGCAGTAATAGTTAGGTTATAGTGCTAAAAAGTATGTCTAAACAACAATGACGCGAATGCTATATTAAGGCAGCATGGTTTAACTTACCGTTGTCGAATTATCTCTTTGATAATAGCTTAAATTGATAATAAAACAGTATTACATCCACGATGTATTTAAATTGTATACTTTTTACGAAGCTGTCGCGTCTTTCTTTTCACTTTTCTTTTGGACAAAAATATTTCGTACACTTCCCACGGCTTGCTTTCATGCAGTGTTTTTTTTTATTTTTTTTTTTGTTTCTCATTCTCCATTTTCATGGAAGGCAAAGGGGTTTACCCATACAGCCAAGTCTTCTTGTTATTAATTTTTATGTATTATAATAATAAGGCATAGCCTAGTCATTGGTTATTTGTTTATTCATAGATTCGTGTAAATAAGGCGAGGCCAAGTCTTTTGTTTGTCAATCCAGGAAGAACTCTATCGGGTATATTTTTTACTTCATTATAATATTAGTTAAGGCATAGCCTAGTCATTGGTTAATAATAAAATTTTATCTTCTTTACGAGTATAAAAGGCGTAGCCAAGTCTTTTATGTCAATCCGGTTAAGTCGTATTTGATAATATCACTGACCTCTATTCAGAAGTCAGTGATTGATATACAATTTTCCTTCTGTGATATCATGCTCATATCATATGCTTATTGTCTGTGGTCATTCTTGTTTATTTACAATTCACTTTTCAACAATTATTTCATTTAGAAATTTCAAATCCAATCCAACTCCAACCAAAACTTCTCAAATACTTTCCACAGTTGTGGAGATAAACTCATAGATAGGTTTAAATGTTTCTGTGTTTTTCAGTAGTTCCTGTAATGCGCGCGGTACATACTGGGGTTTCTTGTATATTGTTAAAAATTGTCCTGCTAAAGCCATTCTTTGAATGATGAAATTTGAACAGTTGAAGAAGATATGCTGTAATGTTTGTGATTCGTTTGAATTGCAGTATGTACAAGTATCAGAAGTTATCATTTTCATTCTGTGTAAGTGTTCATTAAATTTACCATGTCCAATTCGCAAACGGTTAATTGTACTATAAAATTTTCTGTTAAGGAACTGGCCAGAATTAAACCAGGGTTTACTTATCCTTGAATTTATCTCCCTGTACCATTTCCCTTTCTGTTGGGATGTAAGGGCCCAATTTTGTGCCCATTTTGATTTTATTATTTCCTTTGTTAATACTAACAAGTCAGTTACTGGTAGTTTAACGTTTTTTATTGGAACATTAATTGATATGTTTGTGATATGTCTAGCGAGTGTGTCCGCATTTTCGTTGCCATGAACACCGATATGCGAAGGCGTCCAAAAAAAAATTATTGTTTTTTGTAATGTGTCCATTTTATTGTATTTTTCTCGAATTTCATAAATAAAGTAGGGAATGTCAGATTTATAGGATGGATTGGACAGAGCCAAAAGTATACTCATGCTATCAGTAATAACAACCCACTTATTATGTTCTGTTTGTTCTATATAGTTTAAAGCCATCAGAATTGCCATGCCTTCGGCAGTGTAAATACTGGTTATTTCAGGCAATTTAAAACCATGCCCCATTTGTGTCGCAGGATTATAGAAAGCCATAGAGACATTGTTGGAGTTTTTGGCTCCATCAGTATAAACTTGTCTGTGTTCATTCCAGTTAGATAATTTGTCATATACTTCATATTTATTGGTCAGAGTCCGATCTATTACTATATTCATTTTACAGAATTTGCTTTCATAGCTTCCAGAGTAACAAGGCCAGTTAGTACTTTGATAAATGTTATAAAGATTATTGAATTTTGTTATTTCAGGAAGATTTGTACACAAGAAAGTATCACAATTAGAAGAAGTTAATTTTGTCAGAAGACTATTATTATGATTATTGCTAAGAAATTTTATAAGAAATTTATATTTTAAATGTTCAAAACGAATATAAATTGGAGGTATATTACACTCAACTTGCATTGAGTTTACTGGAGAAGTATTCATAGTTCCTAAAATTAGTCTTAAATTTTTATTTTGAACTTTTTCAATTTTATCTATTAATTTTGCTTTAGAAGCATAACAAAAAAAAGCATAATCAAAGTGACTTCTGACTAATGCTTTATACAGTGTTGTCAATATTTTTGGATCAGCACCCCAATGAGTTCCGACCAAAGATCTAAGAATGTTGGTAGCTTTTAGTGCTCGCTCTATTATACAATCGACATATTTATTCCAGGTCAAATTCTGCTGAAATAGGACACCCAAAAATTTTGTACTAGATACTACAGGTAGCTGATTTCCATTATAAAGTAACTTTATTCTAGAAGCATGTGTTTTATTATATTTAAAAATTATTACATTACTTTTGGTGGTATTTACATCTAGGTTTAAATAGGAAAAATAAGCATATAACTTTTTCAATGCAATATTTAATTTATTATTAATGTCATTCAAATCTCTACCCTTACAGTATATTGCTAAGTCATCAGCAAATTGTAGATTTCGCACCTCATCACCTAAGATTTCATTGAGCCTATGTATGTATAGTATATATAACAAAGGGCTAAGGATTCCTCCTTGACAGACACCTTTATGTGAGTATCTAGGTCCGTGTAAATTATTGTCTACTTTGACACTTACTTTTCTATGATTGAGAAATTCATATATCCACCTTACAAGTTTTACAGGTAAACCTATTGAAGTCAATATAGAGCAGAGAATATTAACATTAACATTATTAAAAGCACCAGTAATATCAAAAAAGATGCAAACAAGATGATTTTTCTGTTGGAGAGCAGTTTGAATGTCAATGTAAAGATGAGCAATACTCTCACGGGCAGAATGGCCACGACGAAATCCAAATTGATTACTTGATAATATATTATTACTTTCTATATAGAACTCTAAACGTTGTTTTAATAGTTGTTCAAAAATCTTTCCCACACATGATGTCAGGGTTATAGGACGATATGAATTTATGGAATTTATATCTTTATCTAGCTTTAATATTGGAATTAAACAATCAGATTTCCATTGTTCTGGTATAAGAGAAGTATGCCATAATGAATTAAAAATATTTAAGAGCATATTTAGATTATCATATTCAAGGTAACGAAGCATTTTATATGATATACCATCTAGTCCACAAGTAGTATCTTTGCGTGATTTCAATGCTGAATTTAATTCAGTGATAGTAAATGGGTCAACAAGATAAGAGTTACTAGGGTTAATAGGTGTGTAATTTATTGTAAAAGGAATTTCAACAAAGTCTGGAGTATATTTTTCTAGAAATTTGTTGACCCAGGAAGTCTCTGAGATGGGAAGTTGCTTTCTATTTGTAAACGCATTGTATTCCATATTTTGGAAATTGAGGTAGTTCTGGTAATTTCAGAACAAAAAAGATGCCAACTTTTATTTTTTTCTTCCTTAATGACAAGTTTTTTCAAAGCTTGTAGTTTTTTAAAATTTATATAATTTATTTGATTGGGATTTCGTTTAAATATTACATAAGCTTCTTTGCTTTTACTAACTGCTGTAGCACAACTCTCGTTCCACCAGGGAACTGAAATATGTTTTGGGGGTTTGTTATTATTATGAATAGAATTTTTTGGATTTTTTGGAACTTTCTTAAATAATGACCTTTCAGTTGCACTTGATAAAATTTCACAAAAACTGTTATAACATTCCATGGGATCAGTAGTGTTCATAGAAAAATCTTTTAACATATTATTTATATTTACAAAGTACATATCCCAATTCACTAATCTTGTATTAGTGTGAGAATATTTATTACTTTGGGGGGAAATATAATGGGAATTGTTCAAGGTAATATTTGTCATTGTTGGTAGATGATAACTGCCCAATGGATCGTCATGAACCCACCACTCACAAGATAAAGCAATAGAAGAACTGACCATGGTCAGATCCAAACCATTTGGTCTCCAAATATCACTACCAACTGTAGTGACTTGACCATCATTCAATAAAACCATTTCACTATTATCTATACAGTCAAGTATATCTCTGCCACGTGGTTCTATAGAATTACAACCCCATATAGTGTGGTGTGCATTAAAATCACCAGATATCAGAGCTGGTTTGGAAATACTATTTAAAAAATCCTGAAATTTTTTTTTTGTAAAATGTGGAATACTGTATTTTGGACAGTACATACTTGCTATTGATAAAAATTGATTTTTAATTTTTATTCTGACTACTAAATTTTGTATAGAGTTATCAAACTGTGTGGAGATTCTCTCATATGGAATGTCATTATGAATCATAATGGCAACCCCATTATGATCATTTCCACAATCATTGCGTTCAATAGAATAATTCTTAATATTTAATTTCTGAGTAGGTTTTAACCAAGTTTCACAGATCAAAGCTATATGAATTGATTTTTGGTAAAGAAATTGTGTTAAAATATGACGATTGCATAATAGGCTTTGAGCGTTCCACTGAACTATGTTGAGACTATTTGAGTTGAATTTGGATTATTGATGTTTTTATTACTGAATGTGTCGGTTAAAACTTGTAATACATTTTTTGTGCAAATCGACGTTTCATTATTTTTATTTAATGAAATTATTTTAACAATACTTTCTACTAATAAATTTAATGATTTATCATCAGCATTGAGCAGAGATAATAAATCTACTTTTTTAGTTCTGTTACTGTAACTAAGGGATGGAAAATTCTTTGTATCTAATAAATTTGCAAACGGAGCTGGCGTGTACTTGTTTCTGTTTTCTGTAATCATTTTTTGTTTTATGGGACATTGACTTGATATTGATATGTGATTACCTTTACAATGACAGCAAGTAGCGTCTTTTGCCGGCACTGTACATTGTTTGAAACTATGGCTTTCACTACATATGGAGTATTTAATAGTGTTTTTACAGTATTTAGCTAGGTGACCATACCTTAGGCACTGGAAACATTGCTTGATAGGTGGTACATACTGTGTTATATTGTGTCTCCAACCATTAAGCTCCACATGCTCGGGGAGTATTGAGGCTGCGAATGTGATGGCAACTGTTTGAGTGGGTTGTAAAACAAAACCTTCCTCAGTTTTCAGTTTTTTAAGAAATCTTCGGACACATATAATTTTCTTGTTACTCTGTAATATTGTAAATATTTTTTTATTAGAGACTTGGGTTGGTACGTTTCTTATGATTCCAGTAACTTCTGTAGAAGAGGCTGGTATGCTTGCTTTAAACTTGTAATTTTTCAAAAAAGTCTGATTGTTCAAAAAAGCATTTGCAAAACCAGCTTTCTCAAAGTAAACTCCGATTTTGAATTTATTGATATATTGTAGATATTTTACGCCTTTATTAAAGCGTTTAAGGCTTGGTGATAATGCTAATAGGTCCCTGGCTCCAATAGGTTTCAAACTATCTGATGATTCTACAAATACCACAAACTCAGTGGCACTAGAATCTTCTGGGTATCGTCTCATATAGTCGGTAACGAAATAAGTTTTATATTTATCTTCATTTTCCTCTTCCATCTTTGTTGTGTCAGACTCAGAAGAATCTTCATCAGTAATATCGATCTCTGCATTTTCATCTTTTTTGCGTTTCTTAGTACGCCCCTTCTTCGGCATATTTAATTTTAACTATTTACACTATTATTTGACTATTTACACGATTATTTAACAAGATATATACAATATTTTCAATATTTCAAAATTATAATTTATAAAAACCCGCCTTTACATTTAGTTTACATTCGAGGATTTCCCGCGCTTCTTTTCGTTTTTTTTTTATTTTGTACAGCAAGATGAGGCTGTTGTGTTGAAATTTTAGAGCCAAATGTCAAATTATTTAAAAGTTAATAATGGCTTAATTAATTAAATATTAAAATAATGTAAAACAAGTGTAAAAAGTGAATAACAGTGCTAAAAAAATCAAATGAAAAGAAAAACATTAGTGTCGGGTATACAAAAATAGTGCTGACATTTGTATCAAAGTGCATAACAGGGACAGATAAAAACAGTGATTTAAACAAAAACGTTTATAATATAAACTAAATTAGGACTAATAAAGTGTGTGTTCTACATTTATCATAAATCTAGACTTGAAATAACCTACCAACGCCAGTTACAAAATATTCCATACCAAACTGCATTAAGAACAGCGCCATCTAGCGAGGAGTGGCGGAACAAATATGTCAACCAGCTAAATCAACGCTAATACACTTACGCACGTTCGGCTGCTCACCGTGAGAGGGCGTGATAATCAAGTAAAACTGCTAGTAATTGGAAAACGGCGAGAAAGGAACAATGGAAGAACTTGCAAATCTAATTAGAAATCTACAAACAAAGTTCGACGAGCAAACCCAAGAAATACGCGACATGAAACAAAGTATCCCACAAACTATAAACCACAACATCGATACAAAATTTAAAAACTTGGAACTAAAGTACATTACACTTCAAAAATCCATGGATGAACAGAGTCAGCGCATACAACAACTAGAACGACAAATTAGAAAAAAGAACTTAATTTTCTTCGGGGTTAAAGAAGGCGAAATAAACTATTTTGAGTTACAACAAAGCATACTAGATATTTTAAAGCAAAAAATGGATTTAAACTACAATGAAACTAACATAGAAGAGGTAAGGCGCTTAGGGAAAAAACAAAACGATGAAAAAACAAGACCTATTGTTGTAACCCTTAATACGCTGGGCATAAAAATCAACATACTGAAAAACAAGAAAAAACTCAACGATACACTATATTATATTAAAGAAGACTTCCCTCCGGAAATACTAGAAGAACGCAAGAAATTAAGCGCCCAATTACAAGAGGAAAGGAACAAAGGTCGTAAAGCCTTTTTAAAATATAATAAACTTATTATTATTCCTGAGAAACAAGAAGATCAACAATACCAGAAAACAAAACGTGATCAAAACCCTAACAAAAGGAACCTCTCTGAATCCCCAGACAATACCTACGGATATTTAAGAAAATATAATAATAAAAACCCTTCGAAGAGAAAAAATTCTAATATCCAGCAATACATGGTAAAAAACCCAAATCAGAACAAGGATTCGCTTTCAACCCCCCCGCACATAGATAACACCTCTACTGCGCTTTCACAACCGCACTTGAAAAACTGACACAAAGCGACCTCTCTGCGCAAGCCCCCAACACGGCCGGTCACCGCGGGGACTAACGACCACAACCCTCCACTCAACCCTCTCTACATTTGCACATACAACGCACGATCCCTATTGTCTAACGAACGGCTTCTGGAGTTCAAAGATGCTATTTCAAAAATAAACTATGATGTAATTGGGCTCGCCGAGATACGCAGAACAGGCTACAATATACTGGAAGACATTGAACATATATTTTGCTACTATGGAGAAACCAAAGGCCTCCACGGCGTGGGATTTCTATTGAAAAAACAACTTAAATCAAACATAGAAAATTTCATTGCAATTTCAGAACGAGTTTGCATATTAAATTTAAAATTTGACACTACAGAGATCTCGATCATACAGGTTTATGCGCCTACCAGCACTGCATGCGATAGTGAGTCTGATATATTTTACGACCAACTGCAAGAAGCTTTGGAAAAAAGCTACAAAAATGTCATCGTAATGGGAGACTTCAACGCTTGTATTGGGCAACGTCAGCCGGAGGAAGAGAGAGCCTTGGGATTGTCCTGTTATGGCAATAGAAACACAAGAGGCGAAAAACTAGTACAATTTGCTCTTCAGAATAGTCTAACTGTAATCAACAGCATATTTAAAAAGAAAATTAAAAATATGTGGACATGGAGTTCACCAAAAGAAACAAAATATCAACTCGACTATATTATGTCCAACACAAAAGAAAAGTTCACGAACATAGAGATCTTAAATCAGCTCAATTTCCCAAGTGATCACCGCCTTATAAGAAGTAGAGTAAGATATGGTCCAACAAATTTCACTTTGAAAACAATAGAAGATGAAAACCTGTTCCTGAAAAATCTAAAACAGAGTCTAAAATATATTGATTTATTGTCATGCTCAAATATAGAATTATATTATTCAAACATAAAAAAACCCATCACTGACTCCATAAATTCTATAAAGAAAACAATCAATAAATCGAGAAGTATTATATCTGATAACACAAGACTACTATTAAATAGAAGGATAGAGCTACAAAATAAAAAACCGCGAACAAAAGAAGAAAAAAATGAACTTAGCAGCCTATATAAAGATGTACACAAGAAGATCAAAAAAGATTACGAAATCCATAGACTGAAGATATTAGAAAAACATCTATCCACCACCGGAAGCCTGAAAAAAGGATACAAAGAGCTTAATTTGGCAAAAACTTGGATACCGACTGTGAAAGAAAAAACGTCTGATAGAGAAATATCCTCGAGATCAAAAATAATAGATGCAGCCACTAACTTCTACAAAGATTTATACTCTAGAAAAAACAACTCTTTTAATAATAGTCTAAATGAAATTACAATAAACGGAACATCTCTACACCCACCACTTCAAAGATTTACATGTAACGAAATCCTTAAGAAAATAGAAACTTTAAAGAAAGGAAAAAGCAGTGGCCCTGACAACATATCCAACGAAATAATCATAACGGGAAGATATATACTAACACCCTATTTAACAACACTCTTCAATGAAGCATTGGACTCTAGGCGGATCCCAAAGGAATGGGCAAAATCTGACATCATTTTGTTGTATAAAAAGGGAGACCCCGCAAACATTGCCAATTATCGACCTATAAGCTTACAACCTTGCCTCTACAAGTTATTTGCATCATGTTTGGAACGACGCATATCTGAAATCACTGAAAAATTCCAGCCAGTAGAGCAGGCGGGGTTCAGGAAATCTTTCTCAACAATAGATCATATTCACGTTCTAGAACAAATAATAGAAAAATACGAAGAGCAAAGACGACCCTTATACTTGGCATTCATTGACTACGCCAAGGCTTTTGATACCATCTCCCACGCTAGTATATGGAAAGCTCTACACGAATGTAAAATACCATTAGAAACAATTGAACTGATACAAGATATTTACCAGAAAAGCGTTAGCCGAGTGAAACTAGACAAAACAGGCCCCGAAATAAAGATCTGCAGAGGTGTGAGACAGGGTGACCCCCTGTCCCCTACATTATTTATAACTGTTTTACAAGACATCATGAAACAACTTAATTGGTCAAAGAAAGGCATAAATATTAAAGGAAGTTACCTTAACAACCTACGTTTCGCGGACGATATTGTATTGTTCTCAGAAACGGCATCACAACTTGAAGAAATGATCAACGAACTTAGTCACGTCAGTCGCGATATAGGTCTAGAATTAAACATCGAAAAAACCAAAATCATGTCCAACAAAGCTCAAAAGCCCATATTCGTGGAAAGTCGGCAGATGGAATATGTCCAGAAATATATATATCTAGGTAAACAAATATCTTTTTTGAAATCCAGACACCGTGATGAATTAAAGAGACGTGTTAACATGACATGGAATAAGTTCTGGAGTCACAAGGAAGTATTAAAATCTGATTTACCCTTAAGACTAAAAACTAAAGTCCTAGACTCATGTCTCTTACCTTGCCTCTCGTACGCAAGCCAAACCTGGATCTATAATACTTACACAAAAGGAAAAATTGAAACGTGTCAGAGAGCCATGGAGAGAAGTACTCTAAATCTGAGACTTAGTGACAAGAAACGACACAGCGAAATAAGAGAAAGGACAAAGGTCATTGATGCTTTAACCCACTGCAAGAAACTTAAATGGAAGTGGGCCGGCCACATTGCACGTCAGGACAAAGAGAAATGGTCAAAGATTATTACTACATGGGCTGGTCCCCCCGGTAAAAGAAAAAGAGGTCGCCCTCTGGAAAGATGGGAAGACGAGCTTGTAAAATTTACAAACAACGACTGGCTAAGAACAGCCCAAGATAGGAAAAAGTGGAGAGAGATGGAGGAGGCCTATACTCGCCGAGAGGTCCTTAATAATTAAAGAAGAAATGCTTGAGAGAATGAATGAATGAATGATTGTAAGTTTGAGGGAAGAAATAACAACAAATATTTATGTGTGAATTCAATAGAAAAAAAAAAAAAACTAACTATATTATTTTTTTCATATTTTTAATTTATTATTTTGTTTTTATTATTAATTCAAATCAAGCAAATTTTTTAAAATTTTAAAAATTGAAATGTATTTTATAATATTATTATTAAGGAAATAAAAGGCTTATTATTATTATTATTCTCTTTATTTCATTTCTTTCTTTCTATTATATTTTTACATATTTAGGGGTATATAAAAAAAAACGAAAATATATAAAAATATAAAAAAAGGATTATCCCCCCGGAAGCGAGGTAAATACCCAAACTACCGGTGGTTAGGGCTGCAGAGAGAGGAACTTCCTCACAATACGGGCCGTGCTGAGGAGTACTGCCTTCTGGATCTGGCCCTTGACCCAACCGCCAATTTCAAGGTTCCTAAGGTGACGGTCAAAACTCTTAGCAAAAAGACCATTGACCGTCACTACTATCGGTACAATGATCGCCGACTTCACATCCCACATGTCGACAATCTCGTGGGCCAAGTCAAGATATTTTGATTGTTTATCTTTCTCGGCTTTCACAAGATTGTCGTCATGTGGAATAGTGACATCGATTATCATTGCAAGGCGCGCTGATCGATCTACCAACACAATATCAGGCTTATTGGCAACAATAGTTCTGTCTGTGATGATAGATCGATCCCAGTAGAGCGTGGCATGACCATTTTCAAGAACTGGTTCAGGCACATACATGTAATACGGTACTTCCGTGACTACAAGGTTGTATCGCAAAGCAAGTTGTTGGTGTATAATCCTGGCTACTTGGTTGTGCCTGTGCAAGTACTCGCCGTTGGCAAGACTAGAACAACCGGAAATAACATGTCTGATTGACTCTCCAGGACGGTGGCATGCTCGACAGATGTCAGCCGTGCCGTCCTTAATTATGTATTTCCGGTAGTTATTCGTCTTGACAACTTCGTCCATAATTGCACAGGTAAAACCTTCGGTTTCTCCAAAGAGATCACCGAAGCGTAGCCAGGACACGGAAGTCAAAAGGTCTACATCAGAACCATGAAGAGCCTTGTAGAACCTTCCGTGTAACTCCTTGCTCTGCCATACCTCCTTGCGGTCATTGGTATTCAGTATTACAGGTTTGTGCCAGTTCTCTTTAGCCAAGGATAACGGGGTAAAGCCCTTGTCTACCTTGACCACATCTCCATGCATCACTCCCTCATTGTTGAGAAAATATTCTCTGAGACTGTATACCTCACGATTGTGGAGAGTCTTAGTGTTAAGAAGGCCACGACCTCCACATTTCCGTGGGATGTACAGTCTCATTACAGATGAGCGTGGGTGATGCATACGATATGCGGTCAATAGTGTCCGAACTCGTCTGTCCAGGGCGTCCAGTTCAGTTTGAGTCCACTTGAGTATGCCAAAGGAATACAATAAGACAGGCATGACCCAACCATTAAAGGCACGCACTTTATTTCCGCCTGATAAAAGACTCTTCAGTACTTTTTTGAGGCGGCCATAGAAGCGTTCCTTCAAAGATTGTTTCATGTCTGTCTCATTGATTGCTATTGCCTGTGACATACCCAAATACTTGTAGGTTTCGTTTTCAGAGAGTGAATCAAGTTTTACAGAATCTGTGAGTTGTGTACTCTCAGATTCCGTTATCACTCCTCGCTTTACATGTATGATCGCACATTTGTCCAAACCAAACTCCATACTGATAGATTTACTAAAGTTTTCAGTTATCCTTAGTAAATCTATCAGTTGTGATTTGTTTTGGGCAAATAACTTCAAATCATCCATGTAAAGTAAGTGCGATATAACTTGACTCTCTCTCCGCAAACGGTAGCCTAGCCCTGAAACCCCTAGCAGTGTGCTGAGTGGGTTTAGGGCCAAGCAGAACCACAAGGGACTTAAACTATCGCCTTGGAATATACCCCGTTTAATCCTGATTAGTTCGTCGTCGCCGAAAGCTCTTCGGCATCCTGGATAGATGAGGACTGTTTTCCAGTGCCCCATACATGAGCTCAGGAAGGTGCGTAGAGTTGTATCGATTTTATACAACTCCAGCACCCTCATGAGCCAGGTATGTGGTACAGAGTCATAAGCTTTTTTGTAATTTATCCAGCATGCCGATAAATTCTTTCGGTTACGTCGAACTTGTTGGCTAATGGTCATGTCAATGAGGAGAAGTTCTTTAGTACCACGGGACCCAGCCCTACATCCATTCTGAGAAGCAGACATGATTGAATTGGTATCTATATGGCAACCAATTTTGATTCTCAAAATGGATGTAAGGAGCTTGTAGATGGTAGGCAAGCATGTTATGGGTCTATAGTTCTTAGGATCCGTGGTACTACCGGACTTAAAAAGCAGACGGGTAATGCCTGTAGTCATAAATTCTGGGATCGATCCAAACTCAATGGCTTCTTGGAATTGGGAAGCTAAGCGAGCGTGTGAGCTGCGTATCCATTTTAGCCAATAGTTGTGTAGTCCGTCGGGCCCTGGAGACTTCCAATTTGCCATAGGACGGACCGCACAAACTACATCGATGGGGTCTATAATGACAGACCCCATCTCTGGCACTGACTCACAGGCCCGCTCAACATCCCCCATCCAAGAGTCCTCGGTGACGGGAGCCGACCAGATGTTTTGCCAGAAAGTATTCGTGGTTTCAACATCGGGTACACTCCCCTCAGTCACACTCTGTTTGGATTGTTCCCAGTCTCTATAAACCTGCCTTTGATCGTTTTGAAATATGTGATTCTGGACGTATCGATCCACTCGCAACTTGTAACTGCGAATGCGGTTTGCCCATGCACAAATTTTCTGCTTCAGGAAGTCGATGCGTTCTGTGACTCGAGATATATATTCCCGGGGTCTGATGTCAAACCCCGAGAAGGCTCGCTGCACAAAACGCATCACTCGCGGACGAGTGTTTCCGTTCCTGAAGCAGGTTAGCTTGCCTATGAGTACCCTAGCCTCGTCAATTCGCCTCTGGATCCTGCTCTGCCACGCGGGTACGGTAGGTTTCGGTCGTGTAGCTTCATTGAAAAACTTGACTCCTGCTACACGGCAAGCCGTAACCGCGGCGCAGTACAGGATCGAATGCGTGTCGGCGAGGTTTTCACTATTATCAAAATAGTTTGATAATAGTGAATCTAGGGCACTCACAATGTTTATGTTTTTTTTGTGCATAGGCAAACGTGGCAAACGCGGCCTAAGTAGGGGCGGTGTCGTTCGATACTCCAAAATCACATCCTCCAAAACGCTCCTCAATTGCTCATTATACTGGCTACTTACTGTTATAACCGCGTTATCCATGTCTACATCATCAGTCTGTGGTGTAGTAGGACGTGATGTTAGTCTGCTTACCGCAGGCTGTGACGGGACAGGGATGATGCAGTTAATTCGTAATTCTGCGCGCAGCCTCTCCAGTACGGGCTCATCCAGCATGTTATTATTATTCTCTTTATTTCATTTCTTTCTTTCTATTATATTTTTACATATTTAGGGGTATATAAAAAAAACAAAAATATATAAAAATATAAAAAAAGTATTATCCCCCCGGAAGCGAGGTAAATACCCAAACTACCGGTGGTTAGGGCTGCAGAGAGAGGAACTTCCTCACAATACGGGCCGTGCTGAGGAGTACTGCCTTCTGGATCTGGCCCTTGACCCAACCGTCAATTTCAAGGTTCCTAAGGTGACGGTCAAAACTCTTAGCAAAAAGACCATTGACCGTCACTACTATCGGTACAATGATCGCCGACTTCACATCCCACATGTCGACAATCTCGTGGGCCAAGTCAAGATATTTTGATTGTTTATCTTTCTCGGCTTTCACAAGATTGTCGTCATGTGGAATAGTGACACCGATTATCATTGCAAGGCGCGCTGATCGATCTACCAACACAATATCAGGCTTATTGGCAACAATAGTTCTGTCTGTGATGATAGATCGATCCCAGTAGAGCGTGGCATGACCATTTTCAAGAACTGGTTCAGGCACATACATGTAATACGGTACTTCCGTGACTACAAGGTTGTATCGCACAGCAAGTTGTTGGTGTATAATCCTGGCTACTTGGTTGTGCCTGTGCAAGTACTCGCCGTTGGCAAGACTAGAACAACCGGAAATAACATGTCTGATTGACTCTCCAGGACGGTGGCATGCTCGACAGATGTCAGCCGTGCCGTCCTTAATTATGTATTTCCGGTAGTTATTCGTCTTGACAACTTCGTCCATAATTGCACAGGTAAAACCTTCGGTTTCTCCAAAGAGATCACCGAAGCGTAGCCAGGACACGGAAGTCAAAAGGTCTACATCAGAACCATGAAGAGCCTTGTAGAACCTTCCGTGTAACTCCTTGCTCTGCCATACCTCCTTGCGGTCATTGGTACTCAGTACTACAGGTTTGTGCCAGTTCTCTTTAGCCAAGGATAACGGGGTAAAGCCTTTGTCTACCTTGACCACATTTCCATGCATCACCCCCTCACTATTGAGAAAATATTCTCTGAGACTGTATACCTCACGATTGTGGAGAGTCTTAGCGTTGAGAAAGCCACGACCTCCACATTTCCGTGGGATGTACAATCTCATTACAGATGAGCGTGGGTGGTGCATACGATATGTGGTCAATAGTGTCCGAACTCGTCTGTCCAGGGCGTCCAGTTCAGTTTGAGTCCATTTGAGTATGCCAAAGGAATACAATAAGATAGGCATGACCCAACCATTAAAGGCACGCACTTTATTTCCGCCTGATAAAAGACTCTTCAGTACTTTTTTCAGGCGGCCATAGAAGCGTTCCTTCAAAGATTGTTTCATGTCTGTCTCATTGATTGCTATTGCCTGTGACATACCCAAATACTTGTAGGTTTCGTTTTCAGAGAGTGAATCAAGTTTTACAGAATCTGTGAGTTGTGTACTCTCAGATTCCGTTATCACTCCTCGCTTTACATGTATGATCGCACATTTGTCCAAACCAAACTCCATACTGATAGATTTACTAAAGTTTTTATTATTATTATTAATGGCTTCGATAGATAATTTTTTAGCTGCTGGAAAATTATAAATAACCATCATTTTATCATATTATATACTTTATTTCACTTAATTTCTTTGATTTACATTTTTACATACTTAGGTATAAAAAACAAAAATATATAAAAATATAAAAAAGTAGTTATCCCTCCGGAAGCGAGGTAAATACCCAAACTACCGGTGGTTAGGGCTGCAGAGAGAGGAACTTCCTCACAATACCGGCCGTGCTGAGGAGTACTGCCTTCTGGATCTGGCCCTTGACCCAACCGCCAATTTCAAGGTTCCTAAGGTGACGGTCAAAACTCTTAGCAAAAAGACCATTGACCGTTACTACTATCGGTACAATGATCGCCGACTTCACATCCCACATGTCGACAATCTCGTGAGCCAAGTCAAGATATTTTGATTGTTTATCTTTCTCGGCTTTCACAAGATTGTCGTCATGTGGAATAGTGACATCGATTATCATTGCAAGGCGAGCTGATCGATCTACCAACACAATATCAGGCTTATTGGCAACAATAGTTCTGTCTGTGATGATAGATCGATCCCAGTAGAGCGTGGCATGACCATTTTCAAGAACTGGTTCGGGCACATACATGTAATACGGTACTTCCGTGTCTACAAGGTTGTATCGTAAAGCAAGTTGTTGGTGGATAATCCTGGCTACTTGGTTGTGCCTGTGCAAGTACTCGAACAACAAAGACTAGAACAACCGGACACCACAAACTACATCGATGGGGTCAATAATGACAGACCCCATTTTTGGCACAGACTCACAGGCCCGCTTGACTTCCTCCATCCAAGCGTCTTCCGTGTGATTGACGGGAGTCGACCAGATGCTTTGCCAGAATGTATTGGTGGTTTCAACATCTGGTAGACTTCCCTCAGTCACACCTTGTTTAGATCGTTCCCAGTCTCTATATACCCGCCTTTGTTCGCTTTGAAATATGTGATTCAGGATGTATCGATCCACTCTTAACTTGTACTTATATTTATTATTATGTTTATGTCGTCGTTAGTTTTTTTAATTACGTTGTTAAACTTGGTATAGGTACTCTATTCATTATAAGAAGAGGTGGGTGCCACATCTGCTTGTTACATTTCGTTAAATTGGCATTATGAAAGAAATATAAATTATGACGTGCATTAATATCATATTTTTATTATATTGTTTTTTTACCATTTTACAATTAAGGATCGTTTAAATGTGAATTCAGAAATAAGTAAGTAAATACCTATCGCACTTTATCAATTTCGGAACGGAGCTGTTTCTGAAACCCAACTATGGACCAGACTACAAAAAAAAATATGGGCCAACTTTGACAAAGCGCGGGAAAATTAAAGTTATTCCGTAAAAAGCGCAGTAACATAAAAAAATGCAACCAAAGTAGTACCTAACTCAGGATAAGAATGAATTCCGAAATCAAAGAATTTATTTATAGAGAAATAACAATAGCAGACAGACAGATATTATATAAGGACTTAAAATACTTAATAAAAAAAATAGTTCTGCCCACCACCTCCACATTCTCTCAAAGTTTTACATTTTCAATCCCCAAAACAGAAATAAAACAAAAAGAAAAACGGTAAATAATAAGTAGAATTAAAAACAATTAATCTAATCTACCTAGGTATTAATATATTTTTTACAGATGTGTTAAAAAGTTTCCTATTACTTATTACAGAATACCTATGTCGACATTGTCGACTGTCGACCGAGAGATAGGCAGGCATAGGTACCGGGACGGTTCTTGGGCGGTGGTCGTAGATGCACAGAACACAATTTTTGGGTCTGCTTGACGGTATGAGGTATTAATTTTAATTTTACCAGCAGTAAAAAGCAATCGTAAAAACAAACACCAATAAATCAATTATAATAAATATACAAGTTATATTGCACTCGAATTACATATGCGCAAACATTCCCCCACTTTTTCGTCGAGCGCTCAAGAACCGTCCCGGTACCTATATTTTATTGTACCAGTTAGTGCCATCCACAAGCCACAAATCAAATTATAGATTATTTTAAAAGGTTGTTTGATATATTCATAACTCATACAAATTGTTCAAATTGCAGCCATTTATATGCTAATTTATTTGAAAACCATAATATGTTTAGGATTCCATTATCCTAAAATATTCAAAAGAAACAGTAAGCTTTATTGGTCAATATAAAAAACTGAGGCGGTTTGAGGCTCTTTTGAGGTCATCTATGTCAACTTTTAAATAATAGAAAAGTGGGAGTGGCTTTTCTAAAATTTTCGCTATAGGCGGTTCACGAATTAAGCCCCGCCTACCACGAAAGCCTTTTTGTAAAATATATTCATCCTACTCTATTAGAGCCATCTTACTTTCACTTATGTATATACCTATGTACCTACTGTACCTATAATAATAATAATAAATTTTATAAGTATTTAAAATAAAGATAATATTTACCTAACAATTCTATACAAATCTTTCTCCATCGCTTTCCTTCTCCACGTGTTCCCAGCTATATTCTCTATGTCATGATGATGATGACGACCTATTTTCCTCTTTCCATCTCTTGTGCGCTGAGGGTTGTAAAAAACTTAAAAAAACATTTGTTTAAGTTTTACTTTGATTAATTAATGGCTGAAGTGAAAGGAAATGCTGGCAGAGGACGACCTAGGTGTACTTTTATTGAACATTAAAAATGTATTGATCGATGGAAATATTAAAAGTACCTACACACAATCGCCGAGCATGTATAAAAGGTATGATGAATATAAAAGAGGTAGGTATATCAGGATCGTATCAAATAGCATTATC